>OX451741.1:990849226-992049226 GCA_948472305.1 Vicia faba
AGATAGCTGTTGGGCATTGAGAAACAAAATTCAAGATCTGATTAAAGAAACAACGATGGAATTCACACAAGATGGCCAGATGAAAATCTTCCGCTGAGGGCTCTCCACCTGAAATGACAAGTTCGAACAAAGAGGCTTCTGTTTATTTTGAATTTCCAATTGTAATTTGTTTTGTTATTCAAACAATTATCTATTAATGTCAAACTCTGTTTCATTAATGCATTGCATATGTTTGTATTGAATTCATCTTTTCGTTTTCACTATATTTAAACTATGCTTTTTATTCCTCTTATGACACAAACCTTTAGAGGGAGGATGACGAAAACAATGCCATAATCTCATACATTATGCTTTTGGACAGACCTTGCTGACGATGTACAGGCGTTTCTTTCAAATCCTAAACACTGGAGTTATAAGGAAGATAATCCCTAGTCAACCCCTTCGAGCCAAAGAAGTAGAAGTTTTCTGTTTTAACACAAATTGAAACCTTTAATCAAAACCTGGGGCAGGGTAGTCTCTCAATTAATTCAAATGCACGTTAAAGTCGCAAACTCTCATCTTGTAATACAATGAATGACATCAAAAACTTTACTTTGGAATCAAAAGACGGTGATGGTTCCTTATCACATAGGCAGTCATTATCTCTCAAAAAGAAAAGCCCACTGAGTCGAAACCGACAAAGGAGGCTTAAGAAAACTGGGGCATCCCGCTGACTGTAATCTCAAAAACCGGAACAGTCAGCAAAAAATTAGGGATGATAAATCGAAAGAAAGAGGTCACTACAAATCCTCAACAAAAATAATGTTGCAAAAATGACTGCCTTCCAACAAATTTAACTTGTTTGAACCATCACCAAAATGTCATTTCAAACACAGTTGGAGTTCAACGCACAATTAACTGAGTTTAGGACTGAAGAACATCACGAAGAGCGGGTGGGTACAAATATACTTTGAGCCTTTATCCTTTGTTTCTTAAACCGTGAACCAAGCCACGTTACAACCCTTCAAAAGTCCTAATTGAAGCATGGGTTAGTTCGAAAGTATACTGTTACAAAGGTATCCTGACTCCTGTAAGGCTTTGCTCTAAATCCTGAGTTAAATTTTTCTTACAAAAGTTTTCTGCTAAAAAATGCATTTTCAAAATTTCAAGACAAGCATAAACTTTTGCATTATTTGAGTATCGTTGTTTGCATATGGCTATTTGTTTGACAGCAAATAAATTCACACAGTGAATATCCGATGAACGAAAGCTCTCTCAGTGAACAAAATCACTTCAAGTGGGATGACACTTCCGTTGCAAAAATCTCCTATCAACAAAGGGACATGACATGTCATTGTCCAGTACACCCGGGGAAGTCCAGTCAAGATTTCAAGAAATCTCTCAAAGTGCAGAGTAACCAGGGGCAAGTCTCTGTCACCGTCACTTAGGGCATTGAACGTCAATCCCAACAAAGGGTTACGTCTAGTCAAACATTTCCTGGCAAAGTCATAAACACTCACTACTAGGGGCAGTGACAAATCTCCCTAAAATCCTTCTCATAATAGGACTCCCAGCCAGAGTTTCAATCTTTGATAACCTCTTCCCAGCTAAGTCGACCTCAAGAATTCCTGAGAATTTTTCCCATTGAAGTCGCCAGAATTTTCACTATCGGAAACGAAGAATTCAACTCTTTTCTCCAGCACCAACTCGGGATTTATTTTCCCCAGCGAGAGATCATCTTGAAAACATTACATATTCGTACATCAGGACGTCATACAACGCAATCTCATTTATTTTGAGAACATCATTGTTTGATATATGTCATGCAACTAATCTTTACCTTTCAGGAAAGATGCAATCAAATTCTCACAAAATTCAAGCTATGAAGCCTGGACCACGACCAGATAGTAGTTCATTCAACTTTCCTCTCCAACAGAGATGATCCCTCAGTAGAATAACGGACGACCGAAGTTCCCAAAATTCAACAGAGATGGTACCCCAGTAGAATAACGGACAACTGAAGCTCCTAAAATTCTATTTCTCTAAAGACAAAGATCAACATTTCCCAGCGGAATCCTCCTCAAACAACGAAACAGGAATCCCCATTGGAAACATTCTAAGAAAAATTTAAAGACACACATACCCTTCAACAGTAGTCCAGGATTTATTTTCCCTGGCATCTGTTGAAGATTTTCCAAGACTTTCGTTTGGCTCAGTTAAACTGATTCTAAGATTTTTCTGATTCTTATCCAGTCAAAGTTAATTCAAGACCTTCTCTGGTCCAGTCAGATCAACACTAAGATCTCCCTGATTCTTATTCCAGTTAAAGATATTCCAAGACTTTCGTCTGGCTCAGTTAAATCGATTCTAAGATTTTTCTGATTCTTATCCAGTCAAAGTTAATTCAAGACCTTCTCTGGTTCAGTCAGATCGACACTAAGATCTCTCTGATTCTTATTCCAGTTGAAGATATTCCAAGACTTTTGTCTGGCTCAGTTAAATCGATTCTAAGATTTTTCTGATTCTTATCCAGTCAAAGTTAATTCAAGACCTTCTCTGGTTCAGTCAGATCGACACTAAGATCTCCCTGATTCTTATTCCAGTTGAAGATATTCCAAGACTTTCGTCTGGCTCAGTTAAATCGATTCTAAGATTTTTCTGATTCTTATCCAGTCAAAGTTAATTCAAGACCTTCTCTGGTTCAGTCAGATCGACACTAAGATCTCCCTGATTCTTATTCCAGTTGAAGATATTCCAGATTTTTACTATTTCAGATAAATCTCTCAACGGTTTATTATGCTTCACTTCCAGATTTTGTTGTTTCAGATAAATCTCTCAACGGTTTATTATGATTCACTTCTAGATTTCGCTGTTTCAGATAAATCTCTCAACGGTTTATTCTGATTCACTTCCAGATTATGCTGTTTCAGATAAATCTCCCAACGGTTTATTCTAATTCGTCTCCAGATTTTTACTAATTTAGATAAATCTCTCAACGGTTTATCCTGATTCATTCTCTGTTCAGATCCAGTCCAAACTTTCCGTCAACAATCACCTTTGGATGGCATCTATAAGCCCATCTTAGACGATTCTCCTCTATTTCTCCAAATGGCATCTTTAAACCCATTTCCATGCACAATCTCTACAGCACGTCATTAAGATCCCCAGCGAAGATGAGACTACCAACTACCAATCCCCAGCAGAGCTGAAACTTTCAACCCACAGCAGAAACCATTCAGTTTCCCCAGATTCCCCAGCAAGTTATCTTAAAATCTGAGAATCAACCAGATAATAGTTAACTTTTGTTTTATCCCCAACCTAGGATGACTCCTCAGTAGATTGGCATACAACCCAAACTCCTGATATCCCCAACGGAATGAAGATTCTCATTATTGACTCCTCAGTAGATTGGCATACAACCCAAACTCCTGATATCCCCAACGGAATGAAGATTCTCATTCTTGACTCCCTAGTAGATTGGCATACAACCCAAACTCTTGATATCCCCAACAGAATGAAGATTCTCATTCTTGACTCCCCAATAGATTGACATACAACCCAAACTCCTTATATCCCCAACAGAATGAAGATTCTCATTCTTGAATCCCCAGTAGATTGGCATACAACCCAAACTCCTGATATCCCCAACAGAATGAAGATTCTCATTCTTGACTCCTCAGTAGATTGGCATACAACCCAAACTTCTGATATCCCCAACAGAATGAAGATTCTCATTCTTGACTCCCTAGTAGATTGGCATACACCCAAACTCCTGACATCCCCAACAGAATGAAGATTCTCATTCTTGACTTCTCAGTAGATTGGTATACAACCCAAACTCCTGATATCCCCAATAGAATGAAGATTCTCATTCTTGACTCCCAGTAGATTGGCATACAACCCAAACTCATGATCTCCCCAGCAGTATAGCTACTCCCCACAGAGTTTTTTTTACTCCCCAACAGAATGAAGATTCTCATTCTTGATTCCCTAGTGAAGTTGCCAGAGTCTTCACTATTCCCCAACATGAATTTGTCAGAATTTTTAATCCCCTGTAGATCGAAGATTCTCATTCTTGACTCCCCATCTTGAAGTCCCCAAGGATTCAAACTCCCCTAGCAGAATGAAGATTCTCATTCTTAGTTCCCCGCAGAAGCCATCAGAGCCTTCCTTATTCCCCAGCAGATCAAGGTTTTCCTTTGTTTGATCCCCGGTAGAGATCACTAGAGTTTTCCCTATTCCCCAGCAGAGTAAGGATTCCCATTATTTAACCCCTAGTGAAGTATTCAAAGTTCTCTAGATTCCCCAGGAAAGTCGTGAAGGATTCTCAAATACCCACGGAAGTTGTCAAGGACTTTAATCCCCAAGCAGTTAACAAGGATTTCTCATCCTTAGCAATCAAAGATTTTGAATCTCCAGCAGCAGTCAAGGATTTATTTTCCCCGGCAGCAGTCAAGGATTTCATCATCTCCAGCTACCAATGATTTATCTTCCTCGGCAATACAGCTAATCAGCTTACATGCGTATACATTACATTCATATATCATAAACATTGATAAAACACATTTATTGCATCATACGTTTCATGCAACATAACTTTGGTTTCAGCTAACATTTTACCCTTTTCAGGATAAGATTAACAGTTATCTTTAACAAATATTCAAAGATTTCAGATACAGTACGGATACACTCCAGACACGAAAGTCATTTCTGATACTCATTCAAGTTTTCAACATTCAGATACAGTCCAGATATGCTCCAGACACGGTAGCCATGCTGATCACTCATGCTGATGTTCCCTAGCTCAGATACACTCTAGACATGGAAGTCATTTTTGATACTCATTCAAGTTTTCAACATTCAGATACAGTCCAGATACGCTCTAAACACGGTAGCCATGCTGATCACTCATGCTGATGTTCCCTAGCTCAGATACACTCCATACACGGAAGTCATTTTTTATACTCATTCAAGTTTTCAACATTCAGATACAGTCCAGATACGCTCCAGACACGGTAGCCATGTTGATCAATCATGCTGATGTTCCCTAGCTCAGATACACTTCAAATATGGAAGTCATTTCTGTCACCTATTCAAGATACAGTCCAGATACACTCTAGACATGGTAGCCATGTTGTCACTTATTCTAACTTTTCCCCAGCTCAGAGATGTTCCAGACATGAACGCCTTTCTATCGCTTATTCAAATTTCAGACTCAGATACAATATCAGATACACTCCAAACATGGCAGTCATTCTGTTATTTAATCAGATTCAAATACAGTTACAGCTCGGATACGCTCCAGACACGGACGCCATTCCATTGCTCATACAGACTCAGTCTCCAGATACAGTTCAGATACGTTCCAAACGCGGATACCATTCTGATACTCATTCTTTTGACTTACAACTTGCATTTCAACAAACAGTTTTGGATGGCATCTACAAGCCCATCTCCGACAAGATTCTGTCACCTCTCCAAATGGAATCTTTAAGCCCATTGCCTCAACTACATTTTGACGAGTGCAAATTTACGGGAACTTTAGTGTCCAATCATCTTTTACCTTCGAGTCACGAATGGAAAACTCGCCAATCTAACTCTTCAGGTTCAAGAAGATTGAACAGGGGCAGCTGTTGTACCCCAAAATTTGCCCTCTCATTTTATCAAGATTTTTCCTCACAAGACTCTTTGGACTCAAGGCCAGATTAAGGTTTGCTCAGCTCAAGACATCTCCTTGCACTGATGACCTGAAATTAGGGTTTGAGTTTGCTCAAGGATTTTTGGACTTCCAATGTCTCATGTGACTTTCATACTTCATGTTGGACTCCTAAGATTGCTCATACCAAGTTTCAAGCCTTGAATCAAATTTTTGCCCAGTCAATTGGACAGTTGACCAAAAAACCAGCTGTATTGGGGAAAAAGTCAATTGTGGCCAATTTACAGTCAAACCTCATAATGTTTTATCCACATCAACATTATAGACTCATATGAACCATTTGATCAAGTTTGGACCACAACTCCTCAAGAAATTTGATCAGATCATCAAAAGGGTAAAATGGTCATTTTTAGGGTTTTGACTCTGGAAGGGCAATTTCTGATTTTTCACCTAGCCAATGGCAAATTGGGTTCAAGCTTGGTTTCAAGGACTCAATGGAATCATCTTGACCTAATCACCAGGTTCAAAAGATCTCAAATGCATTGGATTGACAGATGAATTTTCCAGTCAACTGATCAAAAATCAACTGTACACTAAAAAGTCAAACTTTCACTTTTTGGTCAAAACCAAGTGCCAAGGGTCATTTTTCATCAATATGTGTCAAAACATGAAGCTTGTTCACCAAGAAACCTAATTTTGAAAATTAGGGTTTAAAATGGAAAATTTTCATAACTTAGAAAATTTCTAAGTTATGAAAATTTCTTATTTTTTCCCAACTTTTCCCAACTTTTTCACCATGATGCAATTGGATTCAAAGAAAACTTCCAACATGAAAGTTGTATTCCTCCATAAAATCTACAACTTTTATTCATAAAGTTTTCCAAAAATATGCATGGATCTCAAGTTATGATTTTGTGAATAGGGGTCCATAAAACTTTTAACTTAGTGAAATTTTTCCCTAGGTTAGGCAGGATTTTGACCTATCTTCATGGTAACTTTTCACATAGTTCCAAGTGGAATATCAAAATACATTTCAAATATGGATTGTAGAGCATGTTACAAGCTTTCCAAAATGTCCAAGAACTCTCCAAAATCATTTATGGTTAGGGAGAATCGAAAGTTTGAAAATGGCAAATCATCACTTTTGTCCATGGCATTTTTCACATTGATACAAGTTGCAAATCAGTTTGGATCATGCTTGTACTTGGTTTACAGGTTCTAATCCTTACTACACTCATAAATTAAATGCAAATACATTGGTTAAAGGCATTGTTCTGAGTTATGGAGCATTACACAAAGATTTAATCCAAAAATGGCAAAAAGGTTACATTACTACTTTGATAAATCACACTTTATGCAAACTTTGTTTATCTTGAGCCATGGACCAAAGATTTTGCTGCAAACCAACTCCACAAATATCAGGAAAAGTGTACCAACTATGTGCAGACCTTGAGCTAGCTTGTATAAGCCTTTGCCTTTGTCAACTCACTTTGGCTTTAAAAACAAGAAACCTTGCAAAAGGTCCACAACTTGTGCATCTGTTAAGAGCAAGCCTAAGACTCATTTCAAACAACCTCAACACATTGTAGCAAGAAGAATACACGAGTTACCAGCCTCTCAAACACCCAAATACACCAAAAACTCCATTTCTGCCCAAAACAGAGCAAGCTCTGCAGAACCTTAGCCATTTTGAAATTGCCTCGTGCGTTTTGTCTAGAATCACTTCCAACACACTCCATACATGACACCTAAACTATACAAGCCCTTACTTTGCAACTGTAACCTCGTTTGCACACTTCACCATTTTCATTTTGAAGCTTTACAGGTTGAGTTCTACAGGGAGATTCAGACCATTACAAAGAAAGCTAAGCATTGGGAAAAGTCAAGGGAACATCAAGCAAGCTCAAAAGTCCTTCAGGCCTCACTCACAACTCCTACATTGCCATATTCGAACTTGACTGAAACAGGTATTTCTCAAGATTCTAACTCCTTATTTAGGCATCATTAAGCTTAAGTTTGTGAAGCAAAAATGTAGTCTCTAAGTTGCTTGAGTTGTACATATGCATAGCTTGTATTTATATTAACTGAGCTAGGAGAATTTGGATGTTGAAGTTGCTGAAAAAACTAGGTCATAAATTAGGGGCACTGAAATTCTCCCTGGTTTCTGAGAGTTATATCAAGGTTTTTATATCATTAGAATCGTGTGATGATGAGCTATAACTTTCACGTTGCAAGATTTTGTTTTTTAAGCACGTATGCAGGAGATACAGTTTTGAACATAGGCGCGTGCAGGAAGTGTCTCAAGGTCAGGGATGAAGAGATTATGGGCCAAGGCGCTTGTGCATGTTTCTGTTTGCACCACCCTTTTTCCTTTTTGCACCTCCTTGACCCATTTCTTTTATTTTTTATATTTTCTTGAATATTTCACATTTTTGACTTTATTTATTTTTTCTAAATATTAAAAATCACCAAAAATATTTCCTTAATTTTTTACATTTTTATTTTATTATTTTTATCATTTTTTTATGACAAAAAATAGTTTATTAGGTTAAATATAATTTATTTTCTTGAGTAAACTTGTAAATAATACAAAAATATTACATATTTTTATTTTTATTATTTATACACTTAAAATAATATTTTCATATAATATTTAATTTTTCAATATTTTTTGTATATATTTTTATTTATTTTCTTGTACATAAAATTGAATAAATAAATAATAGAAATACATTTCTTTTTAAACCAAAAAATTAGGGTTTCCACCCTTTCCAAAAATAATCATTTTTTTATTTTCTTATTCTTAAGACATAAATAAATCCATTTTTACATACATAAAAATTAATACAAAAAAACATTTTGCATATTTATATTTAAATTGTCCATTTAAATATTTGCTTATTCATTTATTTGTACAAATAAATTCAATATGGTTGTAATAGTTTTAGGGTTTTTATTTTGAGCAATATCCCCCTATTCAAAACTTGTATCCCCCTCCCCATAATATTGTTGTAATAGTCTTAGATTTACTTTTACGCAATTTATCGTATTATATGCATGATAGTAAGATTAGGGTTTTGTATGCAAAGACCAAAATCAAAACAAATAGCATGACCTAAATACAAGACAAAATGCATGAAAAATGACAACACAATGCACACAAGCACCCCTAGGGTTTCATCCACTTTTTTGCCTTAAAATGGCCATGGTATGCATGCTAGGTATCTTGGCAAAACAAAACAAAAACAAAAAGATCATAGTCCCTCGATGACGCTATCTTGGTTTCCTATACAAAAATGATCTAAGTCCCTCAAAAACTTGCTAAGATACTTGGCACCATTGCTATCATGGTCATACGATGACCCACACCCGTCCCGTTTAACATCCAAAGATAAGGTTGTTTACCAAATACAATGGTAAAACAACAATGTCAAAGGGTTAAAAATGTGTAGGAAAGATCTTTGAGTAGGGTAGACAACTCCTAGTTACTTGATCAATTTGCAAACATCCTTGCTATTTTCAAAAACACACACACAATTTCAAAACATTTTCCCAACAAACTTTCAAAACAATTGAAACTGTTTTCAAAAGACAAACACCTTTGTATATATTCAAACAAGAATCATTAAAAAGGTTGCCTAAACAAAGGCATATTTTCAAAATACTTTCAAAACCACACACAAAAGCACCATTTCAAACAATTGGAAAAGCAAAGCAAGTGATCTAAACAAGTAACTAAGAGCCCATGGAAAACCATGGATGAAAAGGGTGCTAGCACCTTCCCTTTTCATAATCTACCCCCCGAACCCAAGAAAACATCTCAAAGGTCTTTCCTGTGCTTTTTGACCTTTCCTTTGGATAAAGTAAAAAGTCGGTGGCGACTCTTGCTAAACCCAAACATTTGCAAACACAAACGCAAAACCTCAAGTCAGTTCTCCCACCGTATCACAGAACTGGCGACTCTGCTGGGTAGTATTATAAAAGTGGGGTTACCTTAGGGTTTTAGATCACCTTTACATGCTTATCTTGTTTGATTTGTATGCTTTACATTTTTTGGTTTCTTGTTTGGGTTTTTTTTAAATCCTACACCTGGATTTGGGGGCACCTTTTAGGTAAGTAGCAATACACTGTGAGGGAACTGTGTGGGGTATACCGACATGGTTGAAGCAGTAGCTACGTTGATGTGGCACTTTGGTTGGTACCGGTAACCCTTGAGTTGAATCAAGGAGAGTACGGGGCCGCCGTGTGGTGTCGTGAAACATCAACTGACCTTAGAACCTTACTTGACCAACTTGGCCTTTTAGGATGTAGTGAGATGACCGGCTTTGGTGCAGTCCAAAGTTGGTAGATACTCAATACTACACTCATTGAGGTTTGTTTTCTTGGAATATTTCGGTCACCGATAAGAGGCTGAATTGAAACAATGAACAAGGAAACAATCCAGTGATATTGAGCTCCTTAGAAACCGGTTACTATTTCTAGGACAGGTTGAGCCAACTAAACTTCAAGAGGGTACTTACCTACAAACTCCATGCAAGCCTAAACCTAAGGACTTGTCTGCTTTGTGTGAATATGATTATTTGTATATAACTTGCTTACTTCGCATATTTGTACATAGCATCATAACATCATACCATAAGCATTTTCAATAACCATTTCAAGGATCTTGAGGGTCTTTGATGCAGGGTCACGTTGAACCAGACGTCTACCAAAGGGCAAGAGGATTCATTTTCCTCTAAACAAACGCCATCAAAGATCAAGTACAACAACTTGAGTCAATGGTTATGACCCACTTGACATGGTGAGCTTGATTCTCATGGAAAGACATCCACCGATACGAAGTTCTCCAATCAAAGATATTCAATTTCTAACATTTTCTTGTGTTTACCCCGCGAGATCCTAAAAACATGCATCCACATATCATGCATCATATCATGACAGGTTTCTCCCCTTCGGGTCTCTTTATCTTCCTACTGTTTATTTCAGTAGAGATGACTCTAGAGAAGACTATCAAAGACATCTAGGCTCAAAACGCTCAACTTCAAGAGATGTTCTTGAACCTATCCAAGAGGCAGGAAGAAGTGAAATCTCTCCTCACTAGGGGCATGATCATGGGGAATCCTGAGGGAAACAAAGATGATCAGCTGGAGCTGCTACGAACTGAGATAGCCATAATGAAAATCCAGATGATGGGACAATTGGTGGGCCAAATGGCTCTCATCCAAAACCTGGCACAAGGACAAGAAGAACTAAGGGTCCTCATCAACAAACTGCATCGGGATGGATGTAACCAAATGGGGCAAACAACTGGGGTTGAGGATCAAGTCATCATTCAGCCTCCCTTGAGACAAGAAGCCGAGAGAAAACCTCCCCAGTTTGCATCAGGGTCACAAGCCCAACAACAACCTCACCAACGTCAACAGGGTAATCAGCGTAAGCGAAATACATCTGAAAAGAGCTTCACTGAGATTAACATGTCATTATCTCAGGTGCTGCAATGCTTGTTGGAAGTCAAGCTGATTGTATTAAAGGACCCCCTCGGAGTCCCAACACAGCCGCTCCAGGGTACAATCCAAATGCAAGATGTGCGTATCACTCCAACAGTCCTGGACATGACACAGATAGCTGTTGGGCATTGAGAAACAAAATTCAAGATCTGATTAAAGAAACAACGATGGAATTCACACAAGATGGCCAGATGAAAATCTTCCGCTGAGGGCTCTCCACCTGAAATGACAAGTTCGAACAAAGAGGCTTCTGTTTATTTTGAATTTCCAATTGTAATTTGTTTTGTTATTCAAACAATTATCTATTAATGTCAAACTCTGTTTCATTAATGCATTGCATATGTTTGTATTGAATTCATCTTTTCGTTTTCACTATATTTAAACTATGCTTTTTATTCCTCTTATGACACAAACCTTTAGAGGGAGGATGACGAAAACAATGCCATAATCTCATACATTATGCTTTTGGACAGACCTTGCTGACGATGTACAGGCGTTTCTTTCAAATCCTAAACACTGGAGTTATAAGGAAGATAATCCCTAGTCAACCCCTTCGAGCCAAAGAAGTAGAAGTTTTCTGTTTTAACACAAATTGAAACCTTTAATCAAAACCTGGGGCAGGGTAGTCTCTCAATTAATTCAAATGCACGTTAAAGTCGCAAACTCTCATCTTGTAATACAATGAATGACATCAAAAACTTTACTTTGGAATCAAAAGACGGTGATGGTTCCTTATCACATAGGCAGTCATTATCTCTCAAAAAGAAAAGCCCACTGAGTCGAAACCGACAAAGGAGGCTTAAGAAAACTGGGGCATCCCGCTGACTGTAATCTCAAAAACCGGAACAGTCAGCAAAAAATTAGGGATGATAAATCGAAAGAAAGAGGTCACTACAAATCCTCAACAAAAATAATGTTGCAAAAATGACTGCCTTCCAACAAATTTAACTTGTTTGAACCATCACCAAAATGTCATTTCAAACACAGTTGGAGTTCAACGCACAATTAACTGAGTTTAGGACTGAAGAACATCACGAAGAGCGGGTGGGTACAAATATACTTTGAGCCTTTATCCTTTGTTTCTTAAACCGTGAACCAAGCCACGTTACAACCCTTCAAAAGTCCTAATTGAAGCATGGGTTAGTTCGAAAGTATACTGTTACAAAGGTATCCTGACTCCTGTAAGGCTTTGCTCTAAATCCTGAGTTAAATTTTTCTTACAAAAGTTTTCTGCTAAAAAATGCATTTTCAAAATTTCAAGACAAGCATAAACTTTTGCATTATTTGAGTATCGTTGTTTGCATATGGCTATTTGTTTGACAGCAAATAAATTCACACAGTGAATATCCGATGAACGAAAGCTCTCTCAGTGAACAAAATCACTTCAAGTGGGATGACACTTCCGTTGCAAAAATCTCCTATCAACAAAGGGACATGACATGTCATTGTCCAGTACACCTGGGGAAGTCCAGTCAAGATTTCAAGAAATCTCTCAAAGTGCAGAGTAACCAGGGGCAAGTCTCTGTCACCGTCACTTAGGGCATTGAACGTCAATCCCAACAAAGGGTTACGTCTAGTCAAACATTTCCTGGCAAAGTCATAAACACTCACTACTAGGGGCAGTGACAAATCTCCCTAAAATCCTTCTCATAATAGGACTCCCAGCCAGAGTTTCAATCTTTGATAACCTCTTCCCAGCTAAGTCGACCTCAAGAATTCCTGAGAATTTTTCCCATTGAAGTCGCCAGAATTTTCACTATCGGAAACGAAGAATTCAACTCTTTTCTCCAGCACCAACTCGGGATTTATTTTCCCCAGCGAGAGATCATCTTGAAAACATTACATATTCGTACATCAGGACGTCATACAACGCAATCTCATTTATTTTGAGAACATCATTGTTTGATATATGTCATGCAACTAATCTTTACCTTTCAGGAAAGATGCAATCAAATTCTCACAAAATTCAAGCTATGAAGCCTGGACCACGACCAGATAGTAGTTCATTCAACTTTCCTCTCCAACAGAGATGATCCCTCAGTAGAATAACGGACGACCGAAGTTCCCAAAATTCAACAGAGATGGTACCCCAGTAGAATAACGGACAACTGAAGCTCCTAAAATTCTATTTCTCTAAAGACAAAGATCAACATTTCCCAGCGGAATCCTCCTCAAACAACGAAACAGGAATCCCCATTGGAAACATTCTAAGAAAAATTTAAAGACACACATACCCTTCAACAGTAGTCCAGGATTTATTTTCCCTGGCATCTGTTGAAGATTTTCCAAGACTTTCGTTTGGCTCAGTTAAACTGATTCTAAGATTTTTCTGATTCTTATCCAGTCAAAGTTAATTCAAGACCTTCTCTGGTCCAGTCAGATCAACACTAAGATCTCCCTGATTCTTATTCCAGTTAAAGATATTCCAAGACTTTCGTCTGGCTCAGTTAAATCGATTCTAAGATTTTTCTGATTCTTATCCAGTCAAAGTTAATTCAAGACCTTCTCTGGTTCAGTCAGATCGACACTAAGATCTCTCTGATTCTTATTCCAGTTGAAGATATTCCAAGACTTTTGTCTGGCTCAGTTAAATCGATTCTAAGATTTTTCTGATTCTTATCCAGTCAAAGTTAATTCAAGACCTTCTCTGGTTCAGTCAGATCGACACTAAGATCTCCCTGATTCTTATTCCAGTTGAAGATATTCCAAGACTTTCGTCTGGCTCAGTTAAATCGATTCTAAGATTTTTCTGATTCTTATCCAGTCAAAGTTAATTCAAGACCTTCTCTGGTTCAGTCAGATCGACACTAAGATCTCCCTGATTCTTATTCCAGTTGAAGATATTCCAGATTTTTACTATTTCAGATAAATCTCTCAACGGTTTATTATGCTTCACTTCCAGATTTTGTTGTTTCAGATAAATCTCTCAACGGTTTATTATGATTCACTTCTAGATTTCGCTGTTTCAGATAAATCTCTCAACGGTTTATTCTGATTCACTTCCAGATTTTGCTGTTTCAGATAAATCTCCCAACGGTTTATTCTAATTCGTCTCCAGATTTTTACTAATTTAGATAAATCTCTCAACGGTTTATCCTGATTCATTCTCTGTTCAGATCCAGTCCAAACTTTCCGTCAACAATCACCTTTGGATGGCATCTATAAGCCCATCTTAGACGATTCTCCTCTATTTCTCCAAATGGCATCTTTAAACCCATTTCCATGCACAATCTCTACAGCACGTCATTAAGATCCCCAGCGAAGATGAGACTACCAACTACCAATCCCCAGCAGAGCTGAAACTTTCAACCCACAGCAGAAACCATTCAGTTTCCCCAGATTCCCCAGCAAGTTATCTTAAAATCTGAGAATCAACCAGATAATAGTTAACTTTTGTTTTATCCCCAACCTAGGATGACTCCTCAGTAGATTGGCATACAACCCAAACTCCTGATATCCCCAACGGAATGAAGATTCTCATTATTGACTCCTCAGTAGATTGGCATACAACCCAAACTCCTGATATCCCCAACGGAATGAAGATTCTCATTCTTGACTCCCTAGTAGATTGGCATACAACCCAAACTCTTGATATCCCCAACAGAATGAAGATTCTCATTCTTGACTCCCCAATAGATTGACATACAACCCAAACTCCTTATATCCCCAACAGAATGAAGATTCTCATTCTTGAATCCCCAGTAGATTGGCATACAACCCAAACTCCTGATATCCCCAACAGAATGAAGATTCTCATTCTTGACTCCTCAGTAGATTGGCATACAACCCAAACTTCTGATATCCCCAACAGAATGAAGATTCTCATTCTTGACTCCCTAGTAGATTGGCATACACCCAAACTCCTGACATCCCCAACAGAATGAAGATTCTCATTCTTGACTTCTCAGTAGATTGGTATACAACCCAAACTCCTGATATCCCCAATAGAATGAAGATTCTCATTCTTGACTCCCAGTAGATTGGCATACAACCCAAACTCATGATCTCCCCAGCAGTATAGCTACTCCCCACAGAGTTTTTTTTACTCCCCAACAGAATGAAGATTCTCATTCTTGATTCCCTAGTGAAGTTGCCAGAGTCTTCACTATTCCCCAACATGAATTTGTCAGAATTTTTAATCCCCTGTAGATCGAAGATTCTCATTCTTGACTCCCCATCTTGAAGTCCCCAAGGATTCAAACTCCCCTAGCAGAATGAAGATTCTCATTCTTAGTTCCCCGCAGAAGCCATCAGAGCCTTCCTTATTCCCCAGCAGATCAAGGTTTTCCTTTGTTTGATCCCCGGTAGAGATCACTAGAGTTTTCCCTATTCCCCAGCAGAGTAAGGATTCCCATTATTTAACCCCTAGTGAAGTATTCAAAGTTCTCTAGATTCCCCAGGAAAGTCGTGAAGGATTCTCAAATACCCACGGAAGTTGTCAAGGACTTTAATCCCCAAGCAGTTAACAAGGATTTCTCATCCTTAGCAATCAAAGATTTTGAATCTCCAGCAGCAGTCAAGGATTTATTTTCCCCGGCAGCAGTCAAGGATTTCATCATCTCCAGCTACCAATGATTTATCTTCCTCGGCAATACAGCTAATCAGCTTACATGCGTATACATTACATTCATATATCATAAACATTGATAAAACACATTTATTGCATCATACGTTTCATGCAACATAACTTTGGTTTCAGCTAACATTTTACCCTTTTCAGGATAAGATTAACAGTTATCTTTAACAAATATTCAAAGATTTCAGATACAGTACGGATACACTCCAGACACGAAAGTCATTTCTGATACTCATTCAAGTTTTCAACATTCAGATACAGTCCAGATATGCTCCAGACACGGTAGCCATGCTGATCACTCATGCTGATGTTCCCTAGCTCAGATACACTCTAGACATGGAAGTCATTTTTGATACTCATTCAAGTTTTCAACATTCAGATACAGTCCAGATACGCTCTAAACACGGTAGCCATGCTGATCACTCATGCTGATGTTCCCTAGCTCAGATACACTCCATACACGGAAGTCATTTTTTATACTCATTCAAGTTTTCAACATTCAGATACAGTCCAGATACGCTCCAGACACGGTAGCCATGTTGATCAATCATGCTGATGTTCCCTAGCTCAGATACACTTCAAATATGGAAGTCATTTCTGTCACCTATTCAAGATACAGTCCAGATACACTCTAGACATGGTAGCCATGTTGTCACTTATTCTAACTTTTCCCCAGCTCAGAGATGTTCCAGACATGAACGCCTTTCTATCGCTTATTCAAATTTCAGACTCAGATACAATATCAGATACACTCCAAACATGGCAGTCATTCTGTTATTTAATCAGATTCAAATACAGTTACAGCTCGGATACGCTCCAGACACGGACGCCATTCCATTGCTCATACAGACTCAGTCTCCAGATACAGTTCAGATACGTTCCAAACGCGGATACCATTCTGATACTCATTCTTTTGACTTACAACTTGCATTTCAACAAACAGTTTTGGATGGCATCTACAAGCCCATCTCCGACAAGATTCTGTCACCTCTCCAAATGGAATCTTTAAGCCCATTGCCTCAACTACATTTTGACGAGTGCAAATTTACGGGAACTTTAGTGTCCAATCATCTTTTACCTTCGAGTCACGAATGGAAAACTCGCCAATCTAACTCTTCAGGTTCAAGAAGATTGAACAGGGGCAGCTGTTGTACCCCAAAATTTGCCCTCTCATTTTATCAAGATTTTTCCTCACAAGACTCTTTGGACTCAAGGCCAGATTAAGGTTTGCTCAGCTCAAGACATCTCCTTGCACTGATGACCTGAAATTAGGGTTTGAGTTTGCTCAAGGATTTTTTGACTTCCAATGTCTCATGTGACTTTCATACTTCATGTTGGACTCCTAAGATTGCTCATACCAATTTTCAAGCCTTGAATCAAATTTTTGCCCAGTCAATTGGACAATTGACCAAAAAACTAGTTGTATTGGGGGAAATGTCAACTGTGGCCAATTTACAGTCAAACCTCGTAATTTTTTATCCACATCAACATTATAGACTCATATGAACCATTTGATCAAGTTTAGACCACAACTCCTCAAGAAATTTGATCAGATCATCAAAAGGGTAAAATGGTCATTTTTAGGGTTTTGACTGTGGAAGGGCAATTTCTGATTTTTCACCTAGAAAATGGCAAATTGGGTTCAAGCTTGGTTTCAAGGACTCAATGGCATCATCTTGACCTAATCACCAGGTTCAAAAGATCTCAAATGCATTGGATTGACAGATGAATTTTCCAGTCAACTGATCAAAAATCAATTATACACTGAAAAGTCAAACTTTGAATTTTTGGTCAAAATCAAGTGCCAAGGGTCATTTTTCATCAAGATGTGTCAAAACATGAAACTTGTTCACCAAGAAACCTAATTTTGAAAATTAGGGTTTAAAATGGAAAATTTTCATAACTTAGAAATTTTCTAAGTTATGAAAATTTCTTATTTTTTCCCAACTTTTTCACCATGATGCAATTGGATTCAAATAAAACTTCCAACATGAAATTTGTAGTCCTCCAAAAAATCTACAACTTTGACTCACAAAGTTTTCCCAAAAGATGTTTGGATCTCAAGTTATGAATTTGTGAATAGGGGTCCATAAAACTTTTAACTTAGTGAAATTTTGCCGTAGTTTAGGCAGGATTTTGACCTATCTTCATGGCAACTTTTCACATAGTTAAAAGTGGAATCTCAAAATGCATTTCAAAGATGGATTTTAGACCATGTTACAAGCTTTCCAAAATGTCACAGAACTCTCCAAAATCATTTATGGTTAGGGAGAATCGAAAGTTTGAAAATGGAAAATCATCACTTTTGTCCATGGCATTTTTCACATTGATACAAGTTGCAAATCAGTTTGGATCATGCTTGTACTTGGTTTACAGGTTCTAATCCTTTCTACACTCATAAATTAAATGCAAATACATTGTTTAAAGGCATTGTTCTGAGTTATGGAGCATTACACAAAGATTTAATCCAAAAATGGCAAAAAGGTTACATTACTACTTTGATAAAAGCACACTTTATGCAAACTTTGTTTATCTTGAGCCATGGACCAAAGCTTTTGCTGCAAACCAACTCCACAAATATCAGGAAAAGTGTACCAAATATGTGCAGACCATGAGCTAGCTTGTACAAGCCTTTGCCTTTATCAACTCACTTTGGCTTTAAAAACAAGAAACCTTGCAAAAGGTCCACAACTTGTGCATCTGTTAAGAGCAAGCCTAAGACTCATTTCAAACAACCTCAACACATTGTAGCAAGAAGAATACACGAGTTACCAGCCTCTCAAACACCCAAATACACCAAAAACTCCATTTCTGCCCAAAACAGGGCAAGCTCTGCAGAACCTTAGCCATTTTGAAATTGCCTCGTGCGTTTTGTCTAGAATCACTTCCAACACACTCCATACATCACACCTAAACTCTCCAAACCCTTACTTTGAAAATGTAACATTGTTTGCACACTTCACCATTTTCATTTTGAAACTTTGCAGGTTGAGTTCTACATGGAGATTCAGACCATTACAAAGCAAGCTAAGCATTGGGAAAGGTCAAGGGAACATCAAGCAAGCTCAAAAGTCCTTCAGGCCTCACTCACAACTCCTACATTGGCATATTCGAACTTGACTGAAACAAGTATTTCTCAAGATTCTAACTCCCTATTTAGGCATCATTAAGCTTAAGTTTGTGAAGCAAAAATGTAGTCTCTAAGTTTCTTGAGTTGTACATATGCATAGCTTGTATTTATATTAACTGAGTGTTGGCTGAAGATTTTGATGATGTTATTAGAAGCGAAGCAAATTGGACGTTTCGATTGGAATAAAGCAAGATGTCATGTTTCGAAATGATAAAAGCAGTGCTTCGAATGGGCATGTCAAAGCTTGGAGCTTCGAGTGACAGTTATGAGGATATATTCAAAGAAGTCTCGAAATGATAACAAGGTTGTGTCCAAGAAATGCGTTCGAAGCGAAGAAGTGCCAAAACATTTGAAATTCAAATGCAAACGGGATATTCGAAATTTAAAATATATGCGCTGGAGCATTCGAAGACGCGTGGAAGCTAGAGAGAGGCATTGCTTTGCATGTTCTGAACGTGGCAGAATCTTATAGCAAGACCGTTATGGTCGAAGTAGTATAAATAGAAGTCTTAGCATTAGGATTTCGTGTGTCATATCTATTGTACAAAAAACTCAGTAAACATTCAAAATACCACATGGCTAGGGAAACGAATGCACGAGCAATGTACGTATGATAACACCAAGTGTTTATGATTTAATAAAACTCTTTATCATTTCCAGTATTTTCCTCTATCTTCATGTCAATACCATTCAAAAGCCTTTGCATTAAAATATTTTCATTCGAAGTCTTTTTACTGATGCCTTACATTTAAATGTTTTCTTTCCATGTCAAATACTTTACATTTCAGAAACTTTTGCATATTACATGCCTTTATCTTCAAGCTTTTATCATTCGAAAACCTTTTTTCACTTAAAGTCATTTTACTGTTTTCTTGCATTTAAACGCTTTCTTCATATTTCGAATCTTTTACATTCCAGAGAATCTTTTACATTACATGTTTTTATGCTTCGAAGTCATTTACTTGTCTGTTCTACAGTTTTACATGTCTTTACAATTGAAATTTATTCATACAATTTAGTTTCACGCACATTTACTTGATCACGCCTTTAGATCTTTAATAGAGTAATCGAAGTAAGTTAAACACCTACACAACATTCTAAATACCAACCATGAATACCAGTTCTATAATGAGAGTTATCCAAATGACCAATACATCCTAGGATCAATCTAGTCGATCCTGCGAGTTACCAGAGAGAATGAATAACAGTCATTAAGATTATTCGATAGTTTGGAGGACTAGCGGTTGTTTACCAGAAATCACTGTAAACAAATTGGCACACCCGGTGGGACGAGTCATTGGCCATTACGAAATTTAGAACAAAATAAAAAATTGTTAAGACATAGCCATTGTAAAAATACCCTCTGAGTGATAAGTTTGTTGTTTTATGAACCTTAGAAGTGGTAGAATAACCAATAGTAACCAACCCTTATCCAGAAGAAAATGTTTAAACAAGATGTCTAATTCTGACAATCAACAAGGGGAACAAAATATCCCACATACAACAGGCACTAATATGTCTGCTTCGATGGGAACATCTAATGCGATCCCTTCGAATGCACAGTCTGTTGCATCCTCTACCAGTAATATAGCCACTAATGGAATAAGTGGCATATCAACTAATAGTTCGATCCTAGGAAATACTGGAATCATTGGTTATCCTGGGGGATTCGTCCCACCATCAGGGACACAAACCCATTTCGCCACCCCACTAACTAGACCACCTGGTTTCGATGGTAATAGAACCAGAAATTCCTATTATGGAATGCCAACATCTTTTATGGCAGGCTTACACAATTCCACATCGAATTCATCACCACAATTAGGGTCTGGGTCTGGGGCAAATCAGTTTATGACAAATAACCAAGGGTCAGTGGGTTATAGTGCAATTCCTATCTTAACCACAGAAAATCAGTTGGCTTTTAGGAAATTGATGGATGACAGTAACCACAATATGATAGAAGTGTTAGCACAAACTATGCAGGAAATCTTTGCCCCAATAGTTCAAAATGTAACTGTGACAAACAGAGAAAACGCAGATAACATGAGTCGAATAGCAGATTTTTTTGCTCCCCCAGAAAGGCGTAGGCAGAATCAGGCGGGAGTTCGAGCAAACATACCTATCATAGAACAAGTTGCTAACAACCCACCCTATAGACCAGCCAGAGAGGAGGTTAATTTGGGGGCAAGGGCACAAAGGTTAGAAGCCCCAATGATCCAAGGCCCATAGAGGGAAATTATGGAACCAGGGTCAAGGGTCGAAAGGCTAGAAGTCCCAGAGTTTCAAGAAGAACAACCTAGAGGGGTTGTCATGGTGGTTCAAAATAAAAATGCTGATGCAGTCGTTCATAGAATTCAAAACGATAACATCTTGGCGGAAAATAATTTAACCACCATGATAGAGAGAATCATGGCCCAGAATGGCCTCAACACAGGAATTCGAAGGCCAAATTATGCCTCTCCTATATTAGATTACATAATGCACACTGATTTACCAAGGGGATATAAAGTCCCTAAGTTTACAAAGTTTGATGGGGATACCAATGAGTCAACATTCGAACATATAGCCAGGTATCTAACCGAAGCAGGAGATATAGCCAATAATTAAGACCTCAGGATCAAATATTTCCCAAGTTCCCTGACTAAGAACGCTTTCACATGGTTCACCACTTTGCCTCCTGGGTCCATTGATACTTGGGCCCTCTTGGAAAGATTATTCCATGAACAGTTCTACATGGGACAGTCAAAAATAAGTCTGAAGGAACTAGCCAGTGTCAAGAGGAAGTTCACTGAACCCATAGATGATTATCTGAATAGATTCAGGCTCTTGAAATCTAGATGCTTTACAGTAGTGCCTGAACATGAGTTAGTCGAAATGGCCGCTGGCGGCTTGGATTACTCTATTCAAAAGAAATTAGACACTCAATACTTGAGGGATATGGCTCAATTAGCCGATAGGGTTCGACAGGTCGAAAGGCTAAAGGCCGAAAAGGCCAGAGTCTTTAAAAATAACAAGAAGGAAAGGATCTCCTATGTTGGAACTGAGGAAGCAGAAGATTATCCTGAATTCGAATTCGAAGAGGTCGAAATCGACCTCGCTGAATTAAAACAGGCACCACCTTACTCCTGCAAATTATTAGTTCCCACAAAAATGAAAGAAATTGTCGAAAATGAGAAAAGTGACAAATTCCCAAAGAAGGTTTATACCTTCGATGTAACTAAGTGTGACGAGATTTTCGATTTACTTGTCAAAGATGGCCAACTCATTGTGCCATCAAATGTCAAAATACCTCCTTTAGATCAAAGAAAGAAAAGAGGATTCTGCAAGTATCATAGTTTCCTAGGCCACAAAACCTCACAGTGTTTTCTTTTCAGGGACCTAATTCAGAATGCAATTAAAGATGGCAGACTGAAGTTTGCTGATAAAGAAAAGATGAAAGTGGACGAAGATCCTTTGGATGTCGCGGACACCAATTACTCCGAGCCTGCATGCATTGGAGAAATTAACATGGTGGAAGCTGACCAAAGTGACGCTCCAGTAGGAGAGAAAGGTACTGAAAATGAAAGTTGGGTGATAGTCGAAGTCAATAAGGGGGTCACTGAAGACACCCACAAGCAACCAATTACTTCGATCGAAGCAGCACCTTCAGCTGTTGCAAAAGAAATCCAGGCTACTTAAGGCCAGGAAAACCAAAACCAAGAATTCACACAGGTTACTGAAGGCCTGAGGCTGGAATTGGAGAAAGTCCAAATCACGAAGCCAACCTCCCCTCAGAAAGAAATATGGGATACTTTAGGGGAACCCAGTGGAAAGTTTGACTACTTGGTCAAATATTTTGCCCCAGAGAGTTCAAAGGTCCACATTGAAGATATAAAACCCACATGATGGGGAGATGATGACGCTAAGGGGGAGGATGTTGAGGTAAACATGGTGGATATGGAGAGACCTCACTCTGAGATGGAGGAGTAGAGAGATACTTAGAAAAAGAGAAGTATAAAATGGAGGATAATCATGCTGAAGATGCTAGTCTCAAGGATTACCTCATGATGTGCCACAAAGGAGATACAGGAATGATACTATGCCCTAGGTGCAGCATCCTCTGCAATCAGAGAATCGCTGCAAACTTCGAGAGGGTACAAAGGGCGCAAACTGGCAACAACTGGCGCCAAGATAACCAGCTATTCAGGTGTTATCCTAAAGCTGGAGAAAGTTTGTTGGAATTTGTGCTTCGCTGCTACAAAGGGGCAACCAAATTCTTGATATGCCCAAGGTGTTCCGTTGTGTATGATCAAAGCATGGCCAGAGCCTTCAAAACAATCCCTTTCGCCCCTTGCTGGAACCATCAAGAAACTGTTCAGATGGGCCCACATTTCGATAGAAAATACAAACAATGAAGGCCTGATAGTCCTCATCCCAAGGGTGCTCGAAGAGTGACGTTCAAAATCCCTGCTAAAGTGCCAACAGACAGATGGCTGCAAGTCAGAAATGACAAAGGCAAAGACAAATGGAGAAACACTGAACGAAACGCACGCCATGCTATGACATATAGAAGGCAGTTCAACATAGCAAAGAGGGAGGAGTTGAGATTAGAGAACTACAAAGGAAGAAACCCCATGTCAAGATCTCAATGGCGAAGGCAACAGAGGATTCGAAAGGCTGAAAGGGAAGCTGTGGCAAATAAAGGGGCAACTTCAACAAAAAACCAAGGTGAATCTAGCACCAACAAACCCACACCAAAAAATCAAACTGAAGACAAACCCCCAGTTAATAGGAGACTCTTCTCTGAAGTACAACTAGATGAACCAAAGGAATACACTCCAGGTCCAGAAGAAGACGAAGATATGCTAACGGACAACTTCGAATCAGAGGGGGAGTCTTCGTTCAATCTCAATTGCAACGTGGTATTTGTGCTTCCTTGTGAGTTTGGACAGGAAACTGAAATCGAAGAGTATGAGGAAGAAGATACCATAGACCTGATGAAGCATAGGCTTGTGTGCTACTACGTGATGGATAATGGATCTGTCGAGGAGCAGAATGCGTTCTTCGAACGTCCAGAACCAGCTATGAAGAATCATCTGAAGCCATTATTTATTCGGGAAAAGGTTGGTGCCCATGGCGTGAATAAGGTTCTAGTGGATGGGGGCACTGCAGTTAACTTAATACCCCACTTCATGCTGAAAAGGTTAGAAATACGCGAAGGAGACATCAAGCCACACAACATGGTTCTATCCAATTATGAAGGGAAAGTAGGAAAAACACTGGGGGTGGTTCAATTGGACTTGACAATAGGCTCAAGCTGTAGGCCCACCATGTTCATGGTGATCGAAGCCAAGGCCAACTACAACTTGTTGCTGGGAAGGGAGTGGATCCATGGCGTAGGGGCAGTTCCTTCGTCAATGCACCAGCAATTAGTTTTATGGAGAGAAGATGGGATCGTGGAAAACATTGAAGCGGACCAGAGTTACTTCATGTCAACAGTCAACTTAGTTGACAAGAGGAATTATGACAAACATTTGGCAAAGATTGCTCCTTGTGTCCCAAATGATGAAATCAACGAAACCAGAAACGCCCACTACCATATGACCCTTCGCCATGATGGCATATATTGGGATAGAAGGATAATCAGTGAAGACGAAGGAGTCGAAAGTACTGTACAAAGACGGCCAGCAGGCTGGGAATTCGACAACCTTACTCATGACTGGGTCCTCCTTTTTCGAAAGGATTTCGGCCTATATGGCTGAGAACGAATCAAAGGCGGCCTTAGAGGCTGAAATGAATAAACTGGCTGTAAAGATGAACGAAATAAATGGGGATAGCTCGAAAGGCTCACCCTTTAAAGAACTTGAGATAGATCAAAGGCTGGACGCCATATATGATAAAGAACCCTTAGGCTTCGAGAGGGACCCCATAGACTCAGGTGCCAAAATGTTGGCGCAGGATCCACTCGAAGAAGTGAACTTAGGGGATGAAAACACAAAAAGAATAACCTACATAAGTGCAAAACTTAGCCCAGGCCTCAAGCAGGAAGTGATCGAAGTCCTCAAGAAAAACAAAGATTGCTTCACGTGGGATTATGACGAAATGCCTGGTTTAAAGAGGGAGTTAGTCGAACACAGACTTCCAATCAAAGATGGCAAGAAGCCCGTCAAGCAAACTCCTAGAAGATTCGCACCAGCAGTTCTCACAAAGATCAAAGCTGAGATCGAAAGGTTGTTGCATTGCATATTCATCAGAACCACAAGGTATGTCGAATGGTTAGCAAATATAGTGCATGTTATTAAAAAAAATGGTTCTTTGAGAATCTGCATAGATTTTAGGGATTTAAACACTGCAACCCCTAAGGATGAGTACTCCATGCCTGTGGCAGAAATGTTAGTAGACTCTGCTGCAGGATTCGAATATTTAAGTATGTTAGATGGATACTCTGGGTATAATCAGATTTTTATTGCTGAAGAAGATGTTGCCAAGACAACATTTTGTTGCCCAGGAGCCTTAGGCACCTACGAATGGGTGGTGATGCCTTTTGGTTTAAAAAATGCTTGGGCAACTTATCAAAGGGCGATGAATTCGATTTTCCATGATTTCATTGAAACCTTTATGCAGGTGTATATTGATGATATAGTCATCAAATCTATATCTGCAGAAACCCATTTGCATCATTTGAGCCAATTATTCGAACGAATGAGAAAACATGGCTTAAAGATGAATCCCCTTAAATGTGCATTTTTTGTGCAGGCTGGAGATTTCCTTGGCTTTGTGGTTCACAAGAAAGGAATTGAGATCAACCAAAACAAAACCAAAGCCATAATGGAGACGAAAGCACCTACGTCAAAAAGGGAGCTGCAATCTTTGCTAGGGAAGATTAACTTTCTCAGAAGGTTCATTTCGAATCTGAGTGGAAGAACCCAAGCTTTCTCTCCGTTGCTTCGTTTAAAGTAAGGCCAAGTCTTCGAGTGGAATGAAGCCCATCAGGAGGCATTTGACAAGATAAAAAGATACCTCTCTCAGCCTCCCATCTTGTCTCCACCTTCATGGGGAAAGCCCATGAGATTGTACATATCTGCCTCTGAAGTTAGTATAGGTAGTATGTTAGCACAAGAAGATAGTAATGGCATCGAAAGAGCCGTATACTATTTAAGTATAGTACTGAATGATGCAGAGACTAGATATAGAAATTTAGAAAAGCTATGTCTCTGTTTGTACTTCTCTTGTATGAAACTCAAGTATTATATAAATCCTGTTGATGTTTATGTTTCATCTCATTTCGATGTCATTAAACACATGCTTTCGAAACCAATAATGCATAGCAGAGTTGGTAAATGGGCTTTAGCCTTAACAGAATATTCTTTGACTTTCATGCCTTTAAAAGCTGTGAAAGGCCAAGTGATTTCTGATTTCATTGTGGACCATTCATTGGTTGAACAGACTGTCATGAGTTATGTTGAAATGCAACCATGGAAATTATACTTTGATGGTTCGACCCACAGGAATGGAAGTGGTGTTGGAGTCCTTATAATTTCTCCTGAAGGAATTCCAACAAAATTCAAGTATAAATTAGATGGTCCTCGTTGCTCGAACAACGAAGTTGAGTATGAAGCGCTTATTATTGGACTTGAAGCTTTGTTGGAATTGGGGGCAACTAGAGTCGAAATTAAAGGAGTCTCAGAATTAGTAGTCAAGCAAATTACAAAGGAGTATAAATGCATAAAGGAAAACCTGATGATATACTTCGTCATAGTTAACAGGCTACTTAGAAAATTTGAATACATGGATATTCAACATATACCAAGAATAGAAAACCAAGAAGCAAATGACTTAGCACAGTTGGCTTCAGGTTATAAAGTTTCTTCCAGAAACTTTGAGGATTTAGTTGAATTAAGGGGTAGAGTTATGGCTACTAGATTCACACCATCAGATCTAGAGAGTATGAAATTGGGTTATGCTGAGAAACAGGGATTCGAAATATTAGCCATAAACACTTTATCAGATGCAGATTGGCGAAGTCCACTTGTGAGTTATTTAACAAACCCAACTCTGAATGTTGATAGGAAGATAAAATATAGAGCCTTGTCATATGTCCTCATGGGAAACGAATTGTTCAAAAAGACCCAAGAAGGTGTATTACTGAAATTCCTAGGAGAAAGTGAGGCATACTTAGCATTGTCAGAAGTCCACAATGGGGCATGTGGGGCACATCAAGCAGGTCATAAAATGAAATGGCTGTTATTTCGATATGGCATGTATTAGCCCAGCATGCTCAAAGATTGTATAGACTTTGCTAAAGGGTGTGAAGAATGTCAGAAACATGCAGGGATTCAACATGCCCCTGCAAGTGAATTGCATTCAATCATTAAACCATGGCCATTTAGAGGATGGGCATTGGATTTAATAGGAGAAATAAATCCTGCTTCGTCTAAAGGACAGAAATATATCTTGGTAGGAATAGATTATTTTACCAAGTGGATCGAAGCAATACCATTAATAGTTGCTGATCAAGGGGCTATTATTGAGTTCATACAGAAACAAATTATCTATAGGTTCGGATTGCCAGAGAGCATAACCACAGACCAAGGTTCTGTGTTTATCGGTAGAAAGATGCAAGAATTTGCTCAAGAAATGGGGTTTAGATTACTAACGTCAACGCCATATTATGCTCAAGCAAATGGTCAAGTCGAAGCAGCTAATAAAGTGATAATAGGGTTAATCAAGAAACATATTGGTAAAAAGCCAAGGAACTGGCACAAAACTTTGGACCAAATACTATGGGCCTGTAGAACATCTCCTAAAGAAGCTATTAACACCACGCCTTTCCAACTCACATTTGGTCATGATGCAGTTCTTCCAGTAGAAATTCATCTACAATCAGTTCGAATTCAAAGATAAAACGAAATTCCAGTTGCATTATATTGGGAGATGATGATGAATGAGTTAGTAGAATTGGACGAAGTTAGATTGCATGCATTGGAAATCCTGATGAGACAAAAGGAAAGAGTGGCCAGGGCATATAACAAAAGGGTGAAGGGAAAAGCATTCACTATTAATGACTTAGTCTGGAAAGTCATATTGCCCATGGACAAGAAGAATAAAACGTTAGGTAAATGGTCACCTCATTGGGAAGGGCTTTTCGAATAATAAAGGTATTCTCAAACAATGCATATGAAATCGAAGAGTTGATGGATGATAAACGTATCCTAAAGGTTAATGGGAAATATTTAAAGAAATATAAGCCACGCCTGCAGGAGATTCGAATAATAACAACGTAATCAAAATATCATAAAAATGCCAAAATGGTAATATGGGATTGCCAAAATGGCGTTGTTCAGATGTTACATACAAAAAAACCAAATTTCAACCAAATCAACACTAAGATTTAGAAATAGACATTATTCTTCAATCTGTTAAAGGTACTTCGAAAAGACTCAAGCCTTTGTTGAGCAAAACGCCTTGCTCCCTCTAAGGTAGCCACTTCTCCTTTGAGTTGTTCTGCAGTTTCCATTTCTGCAAGCCCCTTGTTGAGGAGCTCTTCGAATTGGTTGCCAGCAGTATTGGTTTCGTAGGCTAATTATTGTTCTTGAGCCTCTTTAACCTTTTGTTGAAGTTCCTGAATTTGCCTTTCCCAGAGAAGGATGGACTCAACTCGAGCCTCATAATCAGTTTTTGCTTGCTTTAGATGCATGGCTTGATCCTCAGCTTCTTGAGAGAGTTTCGAAGCATGCTCATAAGCAGTATCCATTGCAGTTCGTTTTTCTTGAACCTTTCTGGCAGCAAATTCATCTTGGAGAAGGTACCCAGTCACGTTGTCTAGCAGAGATTGAAGATCGGACAAGATAGTGCTAACTGGCAAGGAGCAGGTAGCAAGGTTGACTTTTGTAAGTAACTCCTTCATAGTGTAGCAAGCTGTGCTATCATGTTTGAGCACTTCGAACAAATCCACATCAAGAATTGTTCTCCTAATCCTGTTAAGAAGTACAATTCTATCATCTGTGGGCAACGGATGGCTAGTCGAACTTGTACCAGCCCTAGCAGGTGGAATATCCCTTTGAGCTAGCTTCGCCTTCATGTACCCGATAAGGTCATTTCGTCTCAGGAGAGCAAGCTCCTCTTCAGTCATTCGGGATAGAGACGGTTGAGGGAGTTCCACGCGCAGGGGAGTCACATCCATTTCGACTTCCATGGGTTTATTGGTCACGTCACCGTCACCTTCATTCGTTTCATGCTCATTGTCTTCTTCATTATCATCCAAATCCACCACTTCGATATCTTCGTTCTCGCTGCTATTTGCATCTGACTCAGTCCCAGCAGTCGAACCATCGTTGGCATCTTCTTCCTCAGACCCTTCCTCTGCAGGTTCTTCGTTTCTTTGATCAGAATCAGCTTTCTCTCCTTCAGCGTGAATGTCCTTTGGATCCTCTTGAAGGGTTTCAAGAGGGTACTTTTGAAGAGAAGTTCTTTGTAAAGTCTCTGCAGATTCATGAAGCGTTTCTTCATTTGTTTCTTTTAGAGGAGGAGAAGTACTCTGGTCATCTTGCTGCTCTGAAGCCCCAGCCAAAACCGCCATATTGGAGGACCCTTTGTTCTGCACCAGGTTGCTGGAATCCCCTTGAGGAGAAGAGTTGATCGGAGCAGCAGTTTTTGATGGTGAAGTCGAAGTGGTAAGAGCTGGATTCAAAATATCCTACAGAGGCAAAAGAATATTAAAAGCATGCACCAAGGTAATGAATAATTATTTTGTCAAAGATTTAAAGTTCAATTTACCTGTGGACTCTCAGAAGAGAGGTTGCTAGCTATGCGTTCCAACATTACGTTGGAGGTCGAAGATGGAATTTTGGATTTGGGTGAGGGAGCAGCATCCCTGGGATCGAGTCCAGAGACACTAGTTGGTACAGCACTTTTGGAAATTTCCTTCTTCTGCTTCTTCTTCGAAGCAGCTGGTAAATTCCCTCCAGCATTGGGGTCTTCCCCAGTAGTGTTTGTTTTTCGTTTCTTTGGAGTAGTTGGCGGGAGTTTGTTAGTCTGAAAAGATTTAAACAATAAGTTAGATGCAAATCATGAAACATTAGTGTATTCGAAACATCAAGGCTAAGTGATTACCTGTGGAGTTGGAGCACTGGTTATTACTGGTGTTGTTGTTGTTGTTGTTATAGCAGTTGTTGTTGGTTTGGATAGAGTCACAGTATCAATGGTTTCGACAGAGGCCTGAGAGGCGCTCCCTTCTTTTGACTTTGAAGCAGCAGTCTTTATCCTGATGGCTGAAAATAGAAACAATTAAGGCAAAAGTTAAAAATGTAGAAAATGAGAAACATTTGGGATTTTCCCAAGCATTCGCACCTGTGCCTTGATCAGATTTAATCGACATGGCAGAAAGGTCATAGCGAAGATGTCCTGGGAAATCGTGGAGCCAATGTCGAGCCCATGTCACAGTCTCAGATGGCTTTGGTTTCTTTTGAAGATATTTGAAAATTTCTTTGCAAGTGAACCACCAAGGGTATGGAGGAAACCAAGCCAGAGCCAGTTCTGAGGTAGGTAATCTAGGAAATTTAGGTGGATGCATTTTGAATGCCAACCTATACCTATCCTCAGGTGACAACCCTGAAGGAAGTTTTAACTTAGAAATTTTTTCTTTGAATTTTTCCTTCAAGGTCTCAGCCGCTTGATGCACAGTGGATTCCAAGTGTGTGGGATCATAAGTAGTTTCGAAATAATTTTGAAAAGCCCTAATCTCTTTGGCATGAGTGAACATACCTTTCTTGGATTGTACCTGCACATCGAATGCATCAGTTAGTTTCTGCTGAATAGTAAGAGTATCGAACATATAAGTCTGATAGAACTTTGTCCACCATTCCAGAAACCCCTTTGCTGTAAGGTGTGTAGGTTCGAAAGTTATTAGTTCAAAGTGGGCGAAGCCTTGGTATTGTTCCTGCTGTAGTTTGGCTTCTCTTGCCTTGAAGGTTCGCCTAGAGGTGATGGCATTTTCTGTTTGAAATAGAGGTTCAGGGATTAGTTGGCACAAGCCAAATTGTCTCGAAACGAAGTTGGGTTGATAAGCAAAAAGGAAGATTTGATTCTTAGCAGGAGTAATTCGTGAAGAGATTAGTCTGGGTAGCAAAAAGGCTCTCCATACATCTTGAATTTCTTTGCTTTTGACTGCTTCTGAGAGAGCCATGGTGAACCATGAGGGTCCATGAGTCCTTGAAGCAAAAGGCGCCATGGTCTCTTAAAATTTATGCCTCTTGGAGAAAATCATGATATATTTTGAGAAGAGAACTTTGAAGTCATCCTTATCATCGTTTGGGGTAAGTTTTCGCAGCCTAGTGCCTTCGATGATTCTATCCGCTATTTCTGAGTCTTGTTCAGCAATAGTGTTGGCAGTTGATAGTGAAGGTTCGAACATGGCATTAAGCCATAACTGGAGTAACCAGAAAGGGCCAGCTAGCAGGATGTTTTTGGAGGTGTGAGATTTCAAACTCGAAACAGCTGACCTTAGACTTTCGTAAAGATCAACTAATAGCAGTTCGCTTAAACACACCCTCCGATTCTCATGCAAATCTCTAGCTAGAGGAATAAACCTACTGGCTACCTGTAGGGATCTGCTGCAAAAGACATACCTTGACAACCATAAGGTAAGGAAAGCAATGTGTTCCACATCCGACACATTGTCTCCTTCAGTATGATAGTGGCTGATGAACTTTGAAAAGCTAGCTAGCTTGACTTCGAAGTTAATAATACTCAAATGCTCTTCATTGTCAGGAATATAGGTTTCTCCTATTGGTGATAACCCAGTAATGGCTGCTATGTCAAAAAAGGTGGGTGTAATCATTCCACCAGGGAGATGGAAAGTATTGTAAGTACTGTCCCAGAAATATAAGGACGCGAATAATAATGGGAGGCTATAGGTAAAGCCTGGTTTCGATAGTTTAATCAAGTTGTAAATACCTAATTCTTCCCATTTCTGGGATTTCTTAGCTTCTACTTTAGTAAACCAGTTGCGATAAGCTGTGTCGGAGGTGGGGCAAGATCGAAATGGTTTGAAGTTACTCTTTACATAATCTAGCACAAAAGGGTCCTTAGGGGGAATGATTGGATTTTCCACGGTGGTCGAATCAGAAGACTCTACTGTCTTAGGGGTATCCATTTTATTAAACAGAGGTTTAAAATTATAACAAATAGGGAAAAAATTTCTGGTGTCTTTTAAGATTTCAAAGACTGTAAGAGGGCCCATTAAAGCTAACCTCTTGCCAGCGGCGTTAGTAGGAATTAGTACCTAGGATGCATAGAGCATTTCCTTCTCTTTTGAGATCATCTGAGGAATAAGAACCGATTGACCTTGGTAGGTGCCAACCTTGCTTTCCATTATGGTTCCTGTGTTCTTTCCTTTCTTTTTGGAAGCCTTTTTCAGTTGAGATGAAGTTGAAGAAGACATTGTTGGAAGAACGTTGGAAGTTTAGGGTTTCGGTGAGAAAAGAGGAAGAAAAGATTCAGAATGTGGGAAGAAAATAAAAGACTAAGTTGATGGGTTTTTATAGTGTGGAAGTTTAAACATCCACTGAGTAAGATTGTGATACGTGGTAGTCGTGGGTTGGTTTGAGAAGGAGGTGGCGTAAAGTTAATATTGGTAATAGGCGTGATTAAATGATAATCATTGTTTTGTAACTGCACCATGCTGTGAAATGGTTCAAGGCGGTTAAGGAATCTGAAAAGCGTCATGATTGACGTGACTGGAGTCATATGCAATAAATGTTACGATGATTCGAAGGTCGCATCAAAATCTTATGTATATGTTTAAAATAAGTATTTCTCAAAGGAATCGAAATACATATTTTAAAGGGGCATTTCGTTGGCTGAAGATTTTGATGATGTTATTAGAAGCGAAGCAAATTGGACGTTTCGATTGGAATAAAGCAAGATGTCATGTTTCGAAATGATAGAAGCAGTGCTTCGAATGGGCATGTCAAAGCTTGGAGCTTCGAGTGACAGTTATGAGGATATATTCAAAGAAGTCTCGAAATGATAACAAGGCTGTGTCCAAGAAATGCGTTCGAAGCGAAGAAGTGCCAAAACATTTGAAATTCAAATGCAAGCGGGATATTCAAAATTTAAAATATATGCGCTGGAGCATTCGAAGACGCGTGGAAGCTAGAGAGAGGCATTGCTTTGCATGTTCTGAACGTGGCAGAATCTTATAGCAAGACCGTTATGGTCGAAGTATTATAAATAGAAGTCTTAGCATTAGGATTTCATGTGTCATATCTATTGTACAAAAAACTCAGTAAACATTCAAAATACCACATGGCTAGGGAAACGAATGCACGAGCAATGTACGTATGATAACACCAAGTGTTTATGATTTAATAAAACTCTTTATCATTTCCAGTATTTTCCTCTATCTTCATGTCAATACCATTCAAAAGCCTTTGCATTAAAATATTTTCATTTGAAGTCTTTTTACTGATGCCTTACATTTAAATGTTTTCTTTCCATGTCAAATACTTTACATTTCAGAAACTTTTGCACATTACATGCCTTTATCTTCAAGCTTTTATCATTCGAAAACCTTTTTTCACTTCATTTTACTGTTTTCTTGCATTTAAACGCTTTCTTCATATTTCGAATCTTTTACATTCCAGAGAATCTTTTACATTACATGTTTTTATGCTTCGAAGTCATTTACTTGTCTTTTCTACAGTTTTACATGTCTTTACAATTGAAATTTATTCATGCAATTTAGTTTCGCGCGCATTTACTTGATCACGCCTTTAGATCTTTAATAGAGTAATCGAAGTAAGTTAAACACCTACACAACATTCTAAATACCAACCATGAATACCAGTTCTATAATGAGAGTTATCCAAATGACCAATACATCCTAGGATCAATCTAGTCGGTCCTGCGAGTTACCAGAGAGATTGAATAACAGTCATTAAGATTATTCGATAGTTTGGAGGACTAGCGGTTGTTTACCAGAAATCACTGTAAACACTGAGCTAGGAGAATTTGGATGTTGAAGTTGCTGAAAAAACTAGGTCATAGATTAGGGGCACTGAAATTCTCCCTGGTTTCTGAGAGTTAGACCAAGTTTTTTATATCATTAGAATCGTGTGATGATGAGCTATAACTTTCATGTTGCAAGATTTTGTTTTTAAGCACGTATGCAGGAGATACAGTTTTGAACATAGGCGCGTGCAGGAAGTGTCTCAAGGTCAGGGGTGAAGAGATTATGGGCCAAGGCGCTTGGGCCTGTTTCTGTTTGCACCACCATTTTTCCTTTTTGCACCCCCTTGGCCCATTTCTTTTATTTTTTATATTTTCTTGAATATTTCACATTTTCTGACTTTATTTATTTTTTCTAAATATTAAAAATAACCAAAAATATTTCCTTAATTTTTTACATTTTTATTTTATTATTTTTATCATTTTTTATGACAAAAAATAGTTTATTAGGTTAAATATAATTTATTTTCTTGAGTAAACTTGTAAATAATACAAAAATATTACATATTTTTATTTTTATTATTTATACACTTAAAATAATATTTTCATATAATATTTAATTTTTCAACATTTTTTGTATATATTTTTATTTATTTTCTTGTACATATAATTGAATAAATAAATAATAGAAATACATTTCTTTTTAAACCAAAAAATTAGGGTTTCCACCCTTTCCAAAAATAATCATTTTTTTATTTTATTATTCTTAAGACATAAATAAATCCATTTTTACATACATAAAAATTAATACAAAAAAACATTTTGCATATTTATATTTAAATTGTCCATTTAAATATTTGCTTATTCATTTATTTGTACAAATAAATTCAATATGGTTGTAATAGTTTTAGGGTTTTTATTTTGAGCAATATCCCCCTATTCAAAACTTATATCCCCCTCCCCATAATATTGTTGTAATAGTCTTAGATTTACTTTTACGCAATTTATCATATTATATGCATGATAGTAAGATTAGGGTTTTGTATGCAAAGACCAAAATCAAAACAAATAGCATGACCTAAATACAAGACAAAATGCATGAAAAATGACAACACAATGCACACAAGCACCCCTAGGGTTTCATCCACTTTGTTGCCTTAAAATGGCCATGGTATGCATGCTAGGTATCTTGGCAAAACAAAACAAAAACAAAAAGATCATAGTCCCTCGATGACGCTATCTTGGTTGCCTATACAAAAATGATCTAAGTCCCTCAAAAACTTGCTAAGATACTTGACACCATTGCTATCATGGTCATACGATGACCCACACCCGTCCCGTTTAACATCCAAAGATAAGGTTGTTTACCAAATACAATGCTAAAACAACAATGTCAAAGGGTTAAAAATGTGTAGGAAAGATCTTTGAGTAGGGTAGACAACTCCTAGTTACTTGATCAATTTGCAAACATCCTTGCTATTTTCAAAAACACACACACAATTTCAAAACATTTTCCCAACAAACTTTCAAAACAATTGAAACTGTTTTCAAAAGACAAACACCTTTGTATATATTCAAACAAGAATCATTACAAAGGTTGCCTAAACAAAGGCATATTTTCAAAATACTTTCAAAACCACACACAAAAGCACCATTTCAAACAATTGGAAAAGCAAAGCAAGTGATCTAAACAAGTAACTAAGAGCCCATGGAAAACCATGGATGAAAAGGGTGCTAGCACCTTCCCTTTTTATAATCTACCCCCCGAACCCAAGAAAACATCTCAAAGGTCTTTCCTGTGCTTTTTTTACCTTTCCTTTGGATAAAGTAAAAAGTCGGTGGCGACTCTTGCTAAACCGAAACATTTGCGAACACAAACATAAAACCTCAAGTCAGTTCTCCCACTGTATCACAATGTTCCATACACTATCCTACATCCTGACATGCCCACCTCTCTTGAAGACCTACAAAGAGATTGGATACAACTCAAGGGGGAGCGAGATACCTTCGAAGCCTAATTCTACGCAAGCGAGAAGAAGGTTTTGGAAATCACTAGGCTACTTCATGAAGAGAAGAACCTGAATGCTTACATCGCACCAAAAAGGATGCGTACTACCTTTTTATCCTAGAGTTTTTGTATTATTTTGCCTAAAAGAGGCATTGATGTACTCAAGCTTTAATTTATTAATATAACGTGTGTTCCCTTTTTGTCTAAAACAAATTAGAATCTTTAAAACCCTTGAAATTATTGCATATGCATTTGCCATTCATCATAACATAAGCAGGCTTCTTACAACAAGTCTCCTCATCTCTCTATTATTTATTTCAGTAAGATGGATCTCGAACAAACAGTGAAGGACCTCCAAGCTCAAAATGCAGTTTCAACAGTTGTTCTTAACTCTAGCCAAAGGACAAGAAGAGTCGAAGACCTTGTTGGTTGAGGAAAAGAAAAAGAAGACGAAGAAGATAACCGGAGTTCTAAACATGGGAAGAAGGTTCCAAGGGAAAACAATAAGGACATTATACTTTGCAATGACATTCGGTGAGAAAGACAATCAACATGGGAAAGGTAAAGAAACAGTTATCCAGTCAGAGTCAAAAGAGGAAGAGGAAGAAGAATACTATTCTGAAGAACAATATCCTCCATCCAATGACAAGTATAAGCATATAAAAGAGCGATTGAGTGCAATGGAAATTCAAAAAGTGCCTGGATTGGACTTTGAGGAATTGGGACTAGTATCGGGAATTGTCATTCCTCTGAAATTCAAAGCACCTGTATTCACCAAATATGACGGAGTCTCATGCCCCAAAATGCATCTCCGGTCCTATGTGAGGAAAATCCAACCTCATACCTCCGAAAAGGATTTATGGGTACACTTCTTCCAAGACAACATGTCTGGAACTCAACTTTATTGGTTTTATCAATTAGAAAGAGTCAATGTTCATAAATAGGAAGATCTTGCTGCAACCTTTTACAAACAATACCAATACAATGCTGATCTTGCACCCACCCGTACTCAACTCCAGAGTATGGCCATGGTTTCAAGTGAAGGCTTTAAGGACTACACGCAAAAATGGAGAGACTTAGCAGGAATAGTCCATCTTCCCCTATCTGAAAGAGAGTTGGTAGACATGTTTTTGGTAGTTCATCGACAGGTTTTACTGAATTGATATTGACTAGAGAAAGGGTGGAAGTCGGAATAAAGAATGGAAAGATTCAAAAATATGCCTCCTCTACTGCTGTAAGGAAACCATTCATCAGAAAGAAAGAAGTGGTTGTTGTATATCCTCAGAGAAATCAGGATAAGGCCGAATATCGTCCAATGGTGGGGGCTGTTATGATTCCTAAACCTACGCCTAATCAGCAAAGAAACAACCAACCAAGAATGGAAAGACCAGTCAGACGATTCACCCGAATTAATATGACAATATCTCAAGTATTGCCACATTTGTTAAGATCCAACCTAGTGACTTTGAAAGAAGCTACAAAGAACCCTAACACAACCTCTCCTCACTATCATCCTAATTCCCCCTGTGCATACCATTGTGAGAGTCCCAGCCATGACACTAATAATTGTTGGTCTCTAAAGAACAAAGTAAAAGACCTCCTTGAAGCCAAAGAGATTGAATTCGATGCGCCAGAAAAGCCCAATGTCATTTCTGCCCCTATGCCCAAGCATGGCCATAATACTAACGCCATTGAAGAGGATATGTTTGTTACTTCAGTTGATGAACTTGTGACCTCACTCCTAATTATCAAAAAGAACTTATTGAATGCCAGTGTTTTCCCAGGCTGTGATGAAAGATGTCATTTTGGTTTGTCCTCACCAACCAGATGTCCTTTGTTGAAAGCAGGCATTCAAAGCCTAATAGATAACAAGGAAATTTTGTTCGAGAAGACTTCTATTCCAATTGTTTCTTATAATGATGTTTCCATCGTAACCATTTCCGATAATTCTTCCAGGGTCTCCACCAAAATACCCGTTAGAATTACATCAGTTCCAAAAGTAGCTCCTTTGATAATTACAATGCCTGGACCACTCCCATATTCGTCAGACAAAACCGTACCATGTAATTATGGAGGGGATGTCTACTACCACGGTATTAAGCAAGATTGGCCAACAGCTGAAAACTCAAGTTCTGAGAAGATTGACTCTGATATCTGTAATATTGCAAGGACCAGTAAGATTACCCAAAGCGGAAGGATATTCTCTCCAGAAATTGCTCCCCCAAAAGCAATTTATGGACCCATAATCATTCATGTTGTTGTTGCTCCACCAAAGGTAATTCCCAGTCCTACAATCATCTCTGCTAGTACTCCAACTGATAAAGCTGATACAACCCCTGTTATCACTCCTAATGACATTCCTGCTGCCGAGTCAACTAAGACTCGAGGTAAAAGTATTCTGATTGAGCCTGTCCAGATGAAGGCACAATCATTGGCTATCCCTGAGACCTCCCGGAAAGAGATGGAGGAAATTCTAAAGATCATAAAAAGAAGCGACTACAATGTAGTTGAGCAACTGGGGAAAACTCCATCTAAAATTTCCATGCTGGCTTTACTACTATGTTCCGAGGCGCATGCAAAGGCCTTGATAAAATTCCTCAAAACTGCCCATGTACCCCAAGAAACATCTGCCGATCAGTTCCAAGACTGCGTTGCCAGCTTGACTGCAGATAATGGTTTAGGTTTATTAGATGCTAATTTAACGCTAAGAGGGAGGAATCATAATGAGGCATTGCACGTCTCAATTGAATGCAGGGGCACAACCTTGGCTCGTGTCTTGGTTGACACCGCTTCGTCTTTGAATGTGTTTCCTAAAAAGGCTCTTGATAGGCTTGACTGTGAGGGATTGACATTGAAACCAAGAAACATAGTAGTAAGAGCCTTTGACGACTCAAAAAGAATGGTGCATGGGGAAGTGGATATCCCCATAAAGGTTGGAACCCAAACATTTGATTCAACTTTTTATGTAATGGATATTCTCCCTTCATATTCCTGCTTGCTAGGCCGACCGTGGATCCATAATGTCGACGTTGTTACTTCTACATTGCACCAAATGCTGAAATATCCAATTCAAGGGAAAATCATCAACGTTCATGGAGAAGAAGAGTATATGATCAGCCATCTTAATTCCTTCAGATATGTGGAATTAGATGGTGAATTTATTGAAACTCCATTCCAGCACTTTGAAGAAGTCCCACAAGATGTGGCAATAACCAAGGTTGTGTCTCAAGTTCCCAAGATCACAAGACCTCCACTCAGGATGTCGTCCTTGAAGGATGCCAAGGCAGTGATAGAAGAAGATGGGTGCACTATTTGGGGATAACTCCCAGATATCCCATACAAATTTGATAAGTTTGGTCTGGGTTTCACTTCAGGTGCCCAGAAGGTTGTACACCGCGCTCGTGCCGGAGAACCACCTCTGAAGATTAGCAACCACCAAGTCAATGCGGTGGAGGATGATGAAGACAGCTACAACCTAAAGGATTGGATTTTCCCAACTGTCGGTGGAGGGCTCAGCAACTAGGAGGCTAGAGATTTTGTCCCGATCCCTTTTATCCCACAGTAATTTGTCTTTACATTTTGTTAGATCTGTAATATTAAAACAATTTGCCCTCTTAAAACCTTGTGTCTTACCCGAGGCACAATGGTCCATTTGTAAGGGTTAATATCTCATTTCTATATGACATCAATGAATCATGGACGTTTTTGCATACAAAATTTGTGCTCATTGTTTTTCTTTTTATATTTTCATTTCTTTCAAATATAGTTATACTCTTACACACACTCACACTCAAAAATGCGGGACTACATCCATTCGGGATCCCATGGTTAACGGTTCTGCTATGGCTTTTTATGACTCTAAAAATCTAATATACCGAGCCGAAGACAAAGGTGAGGAAAATTGTGAAGTACCAGGGGAACTCGCTAGGTTACTACAACAAGAAGATAGGACCATTCAGCCTCACGAGGAGCCAGTGGATACTATCAACCTAGGTACCGAAGAAGACAAAAGAGAAGTCAAGGTGGGTGCCAATCTAGAACCCAGTGTCAAAGAGCATCTAATTCAGTTACTGCACGAGTATGTTGAGATCTTTGCCTGGTCGTATGATGACATGTCAGGACTTGATGCAGATATCGTGGTACATTATCTACCTACAAAAGAGGACTGCCCACCAGTAAAACAAAAGGTCCGTCGTATGCGACCTGACATGTCAGAGAAGATTAAAGCTGAAGTCATGAAGCAATTCAACGTTGAATTCTTGGACGTCACCTCTGTTGTTCCCCAAAATTTTCCCTCTCACATTTCTCCAAACATTACAAGAAAATCTCCAAGTGGCTCAAGATTGCTCAAGAGTTGGTCAGACAAATCATCTCCTAAGGCAGTCAACCCCAAATTAGGGTTTTGTGTTGCATCAGGATCCTTGAGTCCAAATGACCTCAAATTCTACCCAATGTCCTAATATGTCCTCAAGATCATCCATGTCAAATTTCAAGCCTTGCAGAGGAAGTTTGCTCAATCAATTGTTCAAGGGGTCCAAAAAATCAACTGTGCTAGGACAAAAGTCAACTGTGGCCTATAAACAGTCAAACTTCAAGATTTTTTGTCAACATTCTCATTTTGAAGGATATTTTATCATTTTATCAAGGTTTGATCATGATTAATCAAGGATTGCTTAAAATTCATCAAGACTCAAAAGTTGCTAAATTAGGGTTTTGTAGGAAAAGTCAACTCAACTTTGACCAAGCATAACTTTCTCATAATTTATGAGAAATGACCCATCCAAATCTCATTTTGAATAGGATGCAATTTCCTACAATCCATATTCATACCCCAAGATCATAAAATGCACTCACAAAAAGTTACAAATTTGGACATTATAGGTCATTTTTGAAAGTCAACAAAAACACCTTTTTTGCCAAAGCTTATAACTTGAGGATGGAATATCAAAATGAGATGAGACCAAAAGGGTTGGTTAGAGGACAACTCAATATTTCTAAAAAGTCCAATAACACTTCCAAAAGTTCAAAATTGAAGAAGTTATGCATTGTTGAAGTTGGGCATTTTTGCAAAATTGCCAAAAGTCAACTATCCCCAAAACTTCAAATTTTGTCAAATGGGCCCATTCTTTTCCACTTTATTTGGACTTGCAACATTACACACGTGTCCTAGCTTCAGCCTTGTGTCCATTTATCAATTTTTCTATTTTATTTTATTTTTATTGAATTATTTCATTTTAAATCAATTTAAATCAAATAAAATCCTAAAACTTGATTACATGAGATCTTTTTCTATTTTCAGGACCTAATCATCATCAATGTCATGATCAAACTCGTATCAAGCATTCCATGTGCAAAAAGATTGGATTTTTGGCAAATTAAGCAAGTTTTCAATGGAGGATCAAATCAAATCTCAAGGCATTGATGTGGAAAGATTCAAGACCAATTTGTTGACCTAATACATTGCAGCATACATATACAATCCAAGGCACACGAATTTGAGAGCTAGAGGCTGCAAGAACATCAAGAACCAAACTTGAAAAAAGGTGGAAAAAGTGCAAAACTGAAATCATCCTTGGAGGCCAATTCAGAAGCAAAACTCCACACTAATCAATTGTTGGACAATCTCTGAGCCAGAACCAACCCCTAGCAAGCTCTCACACGCTCTCAAATGCACTGTAAGTGATACGCGGCCTCCCTCTGAATTTGAATTCGTGTTTCAAAATCCACGCATCATTACAAGAAACCAATGGTATATTTGCAATCACTAGATAATTTCCAAGCTTTCCATATTATTTGATTGTGTTTATCTGCTCTATGATGCAAAACGCCATTGTAGGGTTTCCTAGGTTTTTTTTAGGGGTTTTTGGTACAGGTAAAATTAGACCTATTGATGGACATAGGCATGACCGGAGGAGAAAGACAAGCACAACCATAATCTTGGATGGAGTTTATATGGCCTGAGGCGAGTTTTTGGATTGGCCTACGCCTTTAGCTGTGGATTTAAATTCGCAGGTAGTTTCTGTGCAAACCTGAGGACAGGGACGACAACGTGTCCCCATCTGGTTGCCCCATTCAAATATTCGCATGCTTCTTTTTTAATTCTGGCATATTAACATGTTTTCCAATATTATGTTTTATTCTTAACACATTAACAAATGAAGCGCGTTGGCCTAGTGGAAAGAGGAGTTGGCAGTCACGTACAGGACCTGGGTTCGAATCCCAGGTCCCCCCATATGCTTTGTATTATTTTTCTTTAAGTGACCCAGTGTTGATGCCAGCGTGGGATCTATATTACAGCCTCACTCAATCACTTGCTAGATGGCCCCAGGCCAGATCTGGTGGTCCATATGAGATGTCCACCATGCTACCAAGTCAAAGTGCCATAGGGAATCAGCAAAGTCAACAAAGGGCGAATTCAGTTGGGCCATCAAATTGCTATCAAAACCTCCATCAGGCCCAAACACTCTCTTCTATATTTATTTTTATTCTTGTTTTTATTTAATTATTTTCATTATTTTTTTTAACTAACCAATTGAATCTTTTTCTTCATTAAAATAAAAAACCAAAAAAATATTTTGTTTATTAAATTAATTTTCAGTATTTTATTTTTGTTAATAAATATTAATTTAATTAATTTAGTTCTAATTAGGAATAACTTTAATATCTTTTTGCAATAATTAAAATTAACTTAGACAATTAGGTTTTAATTAACATTGAATAAAATTATTTTTATTTCTTTAAATATCAAAAATCCAAAAATATTATTTTCATTAATTAATTAATTAGTCTATTAATTTAATAATTAATCCAATTTAATTTCTTCCATAAATTCAAAATAACAAAAAAAGATACTTTCTTTCAAAAAGGGTCAAAACCCTAAAACTCGCATTCAATTTAATATCCCGCACGCGGTCCATTTTATTCAATATTGTATCTATTTCCGGAATGTAATAGCTTAATTAGGACTATTTTTATCGCTTTATTTATTTTTCCGCATTTTAATTTCAAGGGTTGCTTTTGGCGATGTAAATACCCGACGCCTTGTAATAGTTAGTTTAATTTCCGCAATTTAATTTCCGCAACTTATAAACTGTTAGATGTTTGATAATAGGAAATGCATGACAAGGTTGAACGTTTAAGCCTAAAATCAACATAGATCACCATTGACATGTACAAAGACAAATTAACTGAAAACAACACACTCGCACATGCGCACTCTTAGGGTACACCTCACTTGGTTGCCTTCGTACGCGGTCATTGAGTATAGGAAGTTTTAGAGGTCGCCCTCTCGTCCAAAGATCATAGTTGCCTCGAAACGGTTACCTCGGATAAAATGATCTAAGACATTAGGGTTACCGCTAAGGCATCCTAACATTGCTTTAGTGACCGCATGTCCCTTAATCGAATTGACCCTTAAAACTACAACGACGATGCTACCTACTCATCAATAGTGGGATAGCATTGTCTAAAGGACATTAGCATAGAACGATTCCTTTTTCGAATAGGTATATGGTTCTTAAGTACTTGCTCTTTTAAAAACAAAAACTTTTCACACCTACACTCCTTTTCAAACAAAGACTTTTTCAAACCCACAAACACAAAGAAAGCAAATTTTGAAAACATTATGAGCAAGTACCTAAGAGCCCGTGGATAACCACGGATAGAAAGGGTGCTAACACCTTCCCTTTCTATAATCTACCCCCCGGACCCGAGAAACATCTCGAAAAAAGGAATTTTTTTATGCTTTTTTCCTTTCCTTGTTGGATAAAATAAAAGTCGGTGGCGACTCTTGCTTACCGTGACATTTTGCAAAAACAAACGCAAAACGCAAACCAGTATTCCAAAAAACAGTCAGTTCTTTCCCACCGTATCACAGAACTGGCGACTCTGCTGGGGACGCTTAATAAGTGGGGTGTACCTTAGGATTAGATCATTGTGTTTTCAATTGCTTGCTTTGTATGCTTTATATTTGTGGGCTTGTATCGGAGTTACTATAGACCCTAACCCGGATCTGGGGATACCCTTTAGGTAAGTAGCAATAAACTGTGAGGGAACTGTACGGCATAGACCGATACGGTTAAAGCAGTAGCTACGTTGGTGTGGCACTTTAGTTTGTACCGATATCCCTTGTGTTGGAACAAGGAGAATATGGGTCTTCTAAGGGGTCATTAAGCACCAACTGACCTTAGAACCTTTAAATTGACCAACTTGGCCATAGAACAGTAGCATTATACTACACTCATTGAGACTAAACTCTCGTGATGATTCCGGCCGCAAGAAAAGGTTGCTAAACTGGAATTATGACCGATTGAGGGTAGTCAGTGATATTGATATCCTCTAGAACCCGGTTACTATTTTTAGGACAGGTTTAAACCAACTGAACTGAAAGAGGGTAGTACCCAAGCTCCTTGCCAGCCTGAAATCTAAGGGCTCTCTGTGTGACTTGTGTGCCTTTACCATGTTTGCTATTTGTGGATACTTGTGATGTGCTTTCTATCATGACATCATAACATTGCATGCATCTTGCATTGGACTGACCTATTTCAAAGACAGGAGGGATTCATCTTTGTTCTGTTTTGTAGGTCATGATGCCCATGCGTAGGAATACCATCCGGATCAACTTTGTCCAGGTTCCCACCATGCTTAAAGAATTGATTGCAAAGATGCCTGATACTACCTCCTTCATCAGAAGACATGGGTACCTTCTCAGTTTGGTTACCTCCAAATTGGACGAGCAGATGATAAGTGTCCTGGTCCAGTTCTATGATCCGTTGTACCATTGCTTTACTTTTCAAGACTACCAGTTGGTTCCCACCTTAGAAGAGTTTTCTGATCTGCTCGGTATCTCTATTCTGGAGCAGACCCCGTTTATTGGATGGGAGAAGATCCTTAGGCCAGAAGAGATTGCTTCAGCCCTTTATGTGACAAAGGATGAGGTAATGGCTAATTGGGAGACTAGAAGTGGAGCAAAGGGCTTTCTGACTAAGTTCTTGGTTGGTAAGGCTAATTATTTCTGGGATAGTCTAGACTGTAAGGCATTCGAATATATTATGGCCCTTCTGATATATGGCTTCGTATTGTTTCCGAATCCTGACTCCTTTGTTGACGTGAATGCGGTGAAAATCTTCATCTCTCGTAATCCTGTATCCACTCTCTTGGGTGACATTCTTCACCAGCTTTATGCCCGTACTGCTCGTAAGCGGGGAACCTTGATGTGTTGTGCTCCATTATTGGCGAGGTGGTTTATTTCGCACCTCCCCAAATCAGTGCTGAAGAACGAAGAAGGCATGGGATGGGCCTATAGGGTTATTTCTCTCTCTCATAACGACATCATCTGGACTATCAAGGGTATGGACGAGGTGGCTATTATTGATCGATGTGGGGAGTACCCCAATGTTCCCCTGATAGGAACCAATGGAGGAATTTCTTACAATCCCTGATTGGCCTTACGTCAGTTTGGGAGAGACAGAAGAGAAGGACCTCATGAGCTGCTAATGCCCAGTATCATCTTTGATTTTCAAGGGGATAGCGACGAGCAACGCTGCAGATTCATAAGGGCTTGGGATAGAGTTCACAGATCTGATCCACATGAGCTGGGTCCAAAGACTTCTCTTCTGATGGAGCCATATCTCAGATGGGTCTGTATCCGTGCCCAAAAGCTGGGTATGCCGTATGAAGTTTCCTGCCTATCATTGTTGAAGTCGCTAATGAAGAAGGGGTTCTTCCGACCATCCTCCATCCTCATATGCCCACTGACATTGGGGCACTGAAAAGGTCTTGGATGCAGCTGAGAGAAGAACGGGATGCTTACCGAGAAAAGTTTAACGAGCAAGAGCAGAAGATCCAGAAGTTGACTAGGCAGCTGGAGAACAAGCGGATCCTCAATGAATATGTCCGCACCGACAAGAAGCGACCATGGGAGCACTGATTGTCCTTTGATTATTTCCTTTCCAGTTTTTATTTATTGTTCAGTATTTCCTTTCTTGTAACGCCTTAAGGGCATCTGTTGAACAATTTAAATTTCAAAGTTTATCTAATAAAAGTGTGTTTCACTTCTTGTTTACAAATTTGAATCTCTCGATGTCTTTGAAATCATATCATACGCATTTCATCCCATGCACTTCATAACAGGTACCCATTACAGGTCTCTTATCTTCTTCACTGTTTATTTCAGCATCATGTCTGCTGAACCATCAACTGAGCAAGCAATCAAGGCCCTACAGGCTCAAAATGCCCAATTCCAAGAGCTGTTCATGAATCTAGCTAAGGTTCAGCAAGATTTGAAGACCCTGATTCTGAAAGAGAAGAAGAAGAAGAAGAAGAGGACAGTCTTGTTTAACACAGGTCACAGGTTTGGAAATAGGCTACGGGATGAAGTTGATTTGACTACCTCATCTGGAGGGAAAGATAGTCAAGAGGAAAGAAGGGCTTCTAGCCCTGTGGTCTCAGACAATGAGACAGACTTCGACGAAGACCAGTATCCTCCGGCTGAGGATAGATACAAACAACTGGAAGACCGGTTGAGTGCGATGGAAGTTCAGAAGGTGCCTGGTCTGGACTTTGGTGATCTAGGTCTATCATTTGGGGTAGTGATTCCCCACAAATTCAAAGCACCAACCTTTGCTAAGTATGACGGAGTTTCTTGTCCGAAGCTGCACCTTCGGTCATATGTAAGGAAGATTCAGCCGTACACCGCTGATAAGAACCTATGGATCCACTTCTTTCAAGACAGTCTCTCAGGGACTCAGCTTGAATGGTTTTATCAGTTGGACGGAGCCAGTATCCGCAGTTGGGAAGATTTGGCTACTGCTTTCTACAGGCAGTACCAATACAACTCTGACCTCGCTCCCACGTGTACCCAACTCCAGGGTATGTCAACGGGAATGGGCGAAGGTTTCAAAGATTATGCTCAGAAGTGGAGGGACCTCGCCGGAAGAGTGCAACCACCCTTGGTTGATCGGGAGCTTGTGGATATGTTTCTGGGGACCCTGTCTGGTCCATTTTTCAACCACCTGATTGGAAGCTCTTCGTCTGGGTTTACAGAGCTAATTATGACCGGTGATAGGATTGAGGCTGGTATTATGTGAAGTGGTGAAAAACACAAGAAGGGGGGGTTGAATTGTAAAACTGAAATCTAATGCAATGAACAAGATATTTTTATCCTGGTTCGTTTGATCTCAAACTACTCCAGTCCACCCGTCAAGGTGATTTCGCCTCTCTCCAACGAGGTCTTAATCCACTATATTCAACTGAATATTACAGACTGCTTTAACAACTGCTAAAGCCTTCTTGATCCAAACCACAACCCGGTTTGTCAAGGTAACACTTTCTTACAAAGAGATAAAACTAAGTGTGTGGATGTTTTCTACAAAACTGTATCACAACTGTGATGTATACACAAATTGAAGCTTAGACACTAGATTGCTAAACAATGATAGAATATCAGAGTGTGTGGTTTAGCAAAACTGAGAGAAAGAAGATTATAATTAGCTTTTGTGCGTGTAGAGATTTGGAGAGCATTAGCCATTTCAATCTTCAAAGTCTTGTTTATATAGCACTGAGATGATGAACGTTGGATGCAATATTCTTGATTCAATGCTAATAACAAACTTTCCTTATTGAGCAGATCTTGTCTGGAATGAGGCCGTTGGAATTAATTTTCTTTCAATACACAGTACCGTTGCTTACTTAATTCAAGTTCTGGCTTGGCTCATTCTGACTCTGCTTCGCTGCTGATGAACTTTTGTGTTTCTTTATCAGAGTGTTGAGCGCAGTCTTGTTCATCAGGTTTCAGCATGTACGTGAGTTGATCATCTGATTCTGACATTTTGATATGGCAACTTCTGATGCTGGTGTCTGAAATTAAGTTCTGATGTTGAATAGATGTGATCTTGCTTATATCAATCAGAGTATCTGCAAGTCAGAACAAAATAATTTTAGGCAGCAGATAGTTCATACATGAAACTTATAAATACTATATATTTTCACATTGTTATCATCAAAACTTAAATATAGGGTAGTAGATTCAAACTTTGTTCTAACAATCTCCCCCTTTTTGATGATGACAAAAACTAGATATTTTTTAAATGAAAATAACGTGAAAAGGTATCTGGGATATGTATCAGAGTAAGAAGTAAAAGGATAAGGAGTAAAGAGATATCAGAGTTGAGAGATACTCCCCCTGAGTTTATTACTTCCCTTTGATTACACGTGTTCTTCAGGATCAGATCTTTTTGCCTTTCTTTGAACATCAGAGTATCAGAGTCTTTGACTTATCAGAAGCTTTATGTCAGAGCAGAGCTTCAGAGTTTTTCTTGTCAGAGTTGCTTTGGATCAGAATATCAGAGCGGATCAGAACTTCATAGTGATCAGAGCTTCAGAGCTTCTAGTCTTCAGGAGCTTCCTTGTACCTGTAGACTTTAAGCAAAACAGAAAAAACATTTTCAAGTAATAGAGTTAGAATGTTTGAGAATTTCTGTCTAGTTAGCCGTTATTGATTAAAATATCATTCTTTTTCTCCCCCTTTTTGTCAGCAATCAAAAAGTGTAGGTGATGTGCTAAAACAATTAAGATCAGAAAAACTAATCATATTAAGATAGTTCAGAATCAAAACAAGAAAATATTACAAAACATATTCAAACAGTACATCAGAAAATCAAGGAAAACATGAAAAAGGACATGAATGAAAAAAGAGACTAAGGTTGAGGAGGCAAGCGTGTGAACAGGTTCTCCAGCATGGCTTGGATCTTTTCAGCAGTCTCATTCTGCTTGTGCACCATGCTGACAACAGTGTCAATCTTGCTATCCTGCACATCCATTCTCTCTTTCATCTTCTGATCGCTTTCATCCATCCGCTGCTGCAGACGCATGTCATTCAGCCTTAGTTCTTCTAGAGTCTGCATGTCCAAGGCAGCTTGAGAAGCATCAGAATCAGGAAGCTTCTGAGAGCTTTTAGCAACATCCTCTGCTTGACTTTCTTCAGCTTGAATGGTCTTGTCTTCTTCTGATTGCACCTTTGCAGCTTGCTGTTTCTCAGACCAAGGTTCACTATCCAGAGGGAGCACGTCTTCTTTCAGAAGCTGACTTCCAACTTCATTCAGAAGCTTGCTAAAATTTTGTTGTGCCTGCTCATAGTTGATATCCTGCAACTTGAGGGCTTCAGCACGTACCCAAAGTCTGAATTATGACCAGAGCTGATCAGAAGCAGCTGGGTCAATCATTCCAGGACAGACTTGCTTCAAAGAAGCAATCCATTGCAGCACACCTGTTTCAAAATTCATAATACCAGAGCCAACATCTGGTTGTTTTGGTTTTGGGATGGCAATTTTGTGTTTCAGATCAGCAAGACGGTCAAGACTGGTTAAGTCTATGAAAGTCCTACTGGGGTTTTCGGAGGTTTTCTGAGCAACTGTTTGTTTTGGAGATGGAGTATCAGTATCAGAGATTATGATTGGACTGGGTGGTGTTTTGGGAGTATTTGGTGGTGTAGATTCTGGTGAGGATGGTAACTGGGGCATGGTAACTGTTGTTCCACATGGCAGCTGGATTGCCAGAGGTGATGGTTGAGGTGAATGAGGTTCAGATGGTTGAGGAGAAGGAGTTTCAGAGTGATGAAACTCTGTTTGAGGTGATGGTGGATTAATTTTTGGTTGGGGAGAGGGAGACGGAATTTCTGATTGTTCAGGGATAAGGGGTTCTTGTAAGATTAAGATTGCGCCTAAGAGGGGGGGTGAATTAGGTGATGGTCGATTTTTGACTTATTTTATACTTTCTGGTTTTGATTTAGTGCTTTGAAAACTGTAAAGTGCAGAAAGTAAAGAGACACGGAGAATTATCCTGGTTCCTTCCACAACCCGGAAGTACGTCCAGTCCCCTTGCAAACACGCAAGAGATTTTACTATATTGTTAGAACTTTTACAAGACTCTTCCTAGTCTTATCCACTAAAGAACCTAACAAATAACCAAGAACACCCTCTTGGATTTCCAATAAGTCTAATGAGAACAATCCTCTCAAAAGATACCTCTTGTTTCCAATAATGGACAACAAGGAACAAAAGTAATCTAATACTTAATTCCAACAATCCTGGAAATAAGTTACACTTTGTATGTTTTTATGAAGTATGATTTCTTGAAAGATGTTGATCACTTAGAGTGACTTCTTTGAAGTTTCTTCTTTCTTCTCTTGTAAGCAATTCAAACTGTAACACAATGGTTAGATAATGCTCAAAGATTTCTGTTCTTTATATGTGTGAAAGTGCAGAAAATCTTTGTTCTTAAAAGTTAAGAAATATGAAGTTTGAATATTTTACAAAGTTCAGATTTTATTGCAAGAGAAGAGTTGTTTATAATTTGAAAATATTTTGTAATGTATAGTAATCAAGATACCTTTCCAAAAGGACACTTTTCTGTTTGTAAAACTTGACAAGATGCAATGTTTGATCATGCAACTATTGGAGAAAAGGTATGAAGGATATCTTGAAACTAGTTCAGATTTTTCAAAATTTTCAATGTGCAAATCGATTAACATAACATGCAAATCGATTGCACGTGTTTGTAACGTTCAGAATTTCAAAAAGTTTGAAGTGTAAATCGATTAGCATGTAGTGTCAATCGATTTACAAGTGTTAAAAAATCAGTTTGTTCTGTGATCAATCGATTTACACAACCTGTAAATCGATTGCTGGCAGGAGCAAACAGTTTTTGAAAAAGCATGTGTAAATCGATTTACACAAGATGTCAATCGATTTACAGCAGAGAAAAACTTAAAAATTGTTTTGAAATATAATTGAAGTGATGTGGCAAGTGTGTATATCATTTTTGAGCATTTCTAATCAATGTAGTTTAATTGAGAATTGATATACTTGATTGCTTGCCAAGTTCCTTGAAGCTTTGAGTGAATGATGCTTTAAGATGATTTCCACTTCTTTTCCTTCTTTCCATAATGCTTGTTTGTCTTTCATCAAACTAGCTTGTTTGTCTTTCATCAAAACTAAAGTTGAGTTGAGGCTTGAGATTACATTCTCCCCCTTTTTGATGATGACAAACCATTTTCCTTTATGTGTTGATCAGAATTTGAGCAAAAGGTGTTTTCTCCCCCTGAGAAGATTTCTCCCCCTATGGAGAAAAAGATTTGAAAGTTTGCTCTGTAAAGACAATGAAAACAAACAACCATAAAGTGCTATTACATCCTTCTCCCCCTTTGACATTATCAAAAAGAAGGGAAAGATGCAACAAGAAAGTATACCAGAAAGAAATGTATAGGAACATGAATGAAAAACACAAAACTTTCAAAATTATCGAACAAAGTTTTAAGAACACAATACATAAAATGAACAAAATAAAACAAGACAAAATCCATAATGATACTTATACTAAGAATTTAATAACATTGATCAAGAACATTTTAGAAAGGTCCTTGATAAGGAAATTGTTGTTGAAGAGGTGGTTCGGTGTATTGAGGAGGCGGAGGTGCAGGATTGGTTGGGTCGTATGGAGGGATATGAAGATGTGAATAAAGATATGAAAATTGTTGGTTCACATCATTCTGAAAAGCATCTATTCGAGATGAGGTAGAGTCATTTATCTCCGTCCATCGAGCATTGATGTTAGAATTGAGAGAAGCAAACTGTTGCGTCATGAAATCCATAACATCTTGATTTGTGGGACCAGAAGCAGCAGCAGGAGGAGGAACTTCATGGTCTTCTTCATCTGCATTATGACCTTCATCGCCGACCACATCTTCTCCAATGTAAGTTATGGTTTTTGCTTCAGCATTGAAATGAACACCCATTCTTGAATCAACATTTTTGATGGAGATCCTAGTGGTGATTGGATCCATTTCAATCCGCTCAAATCCAGTGAAATCTATATCATAAGCTGCCATAATCCTTGTAATGAAATATGCATATGGTAGAAAGGTGGCCCTTGCGGCAACTTTTAGCATATGCATCACAATCAATTTTGCCCAATTAACCGGGATTCCATTTTTCCTTGCATAGATGATTTGAAGCTCTAGGTCGGTCACCGTACAATGATTCCCTGCTCTAGGAAACAGAATATAGACCAGAAAATAGTGAAACAACCTATCATCAATATGGAAATTTCCAGCACTCCATGTGTCCCTAGCTGGAGTAACCCCGCCAAGACTGCGAATCCGCTTGGCACGGTATTCAGATTCTGATAACCTTCCAATGCTATAGAAAAATTCTCGCTTCTGATAGTTTTCCCAAGCAGCATCTTCTGGATCATAGAGGGTACTTCCAGAATATGGAATGTTTAAGATTCTGCCAAGAGTTTTGGAATACAGAGGGATTCTTTTTCCAAGGACATATGTATAACATTTGTTGTTGTCATAGCACATGTTGCTGTAGAAAATTTTAACCAGATCCGGGTAATAGAAACCATGTGAAGATATTAATGGTTCTAACCCATAAGCAATGAAATCTCTTTGAAATGAGAAGCATTCATCTGGAAAAGTAGATAACATACCAAACTTTGGAGTAGAGATGATTTTCTTTTGAAAATGCTTGAGAAATCTGTCCCGCTGTGGATCCGTGAGGTACTCGAGCACAGAGTTTTCAGATGATGACGAAGCTGGCTTCTTTCCTTTCTCTGAGGCAGAGGCTTTTCTCTTGGGAGCCATGGATCTTGTTAGGGTTTTGAAAAGAGAGATATAGAGTTCTTTTGTGTTGTTATGTGAGAGAGTGTGTTGGTGTTATGAGATAGTGAGGGAGTTTTGGTGAGATTAAATAGTATAGTAGGGTAAGTGAGGTCTTTATGAGACTTAATTTGATAATTTGGTCAAGGTTTTATTGATTGGGCAATAGAAAGGTGGGAGGTTGAGAGACAATGAATGTTTGACCAATATATTAAAAGCTCATATAGGTATCACATGATAAAACAAAATAAATTGCATAGAGAAAATACAAAAAAATGCTTCAGATTCTGTGGTAAATCGATTTACCCCTTGGTTAAATCGATTTACACAGAACATTTTTCATAAAAAGTAATTTTCGTTCAGTGGTAAATCGATTTACATATTGTGTAAATCGATTTACACACAAGATTTTATTAAAAAAATGATTTGCTTCAGTAGTAAATCGATTGACATATTGTGTAAATCGATTTACACAGAAGATTTTATTAAAAAAATGATTTGCTTCAGTAGTAAATCGATTGACATATGGTGTAAATCGATTTACACAGAAGATTTTATTAAAAAAATGATTTGCTTCAGTAGTAAATCGATTGACATATGGTGTAAATCGATTTACTTAAAGAGAAAATTTAAAACATCATTATTTTTAACATTTGAAACAATGTCTAACCACATATATATGTACATTAAGGTATAGTCAAGGATTGAGTGCACCTTAAATATCTTGTTCATCGAGGATTCCAAGTTCACGACGAATTTTGAAAAATGCATCCTTTGCAAGTGGTTTTGTGAAGATGTCCGCGAGTTGATTTTGAGTGTCCACAAATGTGATCTCGACATCTCCTTTGAGTACATGGTCTCGGATGAAATGATGTCTGATGTCAATGTGTTTTGGAACTCTCCACCATGATCACTTCGGATTGATGTTATCTTTGATGACTTCTCATTTTGAACTTGTTTTGCATATCTCTTGAAAGCCTTGAATGCTTCATTCTTGTGTACTAAAAACAAAGTCCAAGTGAAACGGGAAAAATCATCTACAATAACTAATGCATAAATGTTACCTCTGAAGCTTCTTGTTCTAGATGGACCAAAAAGATCCATGTGCAACAATTGAAGTGGTCTTGTTGTTGAAACCACATTCTTTGGTTTGAAAGTTGATTTGGTCTGTTTGCCCTTTTGGCATGCACTACATAATTTGTCTTTGATGAACTTCATCTTTGGTAGACCAATAACTAAGTCATGCTTAACCAATTTGTTCAAGTGCTCCATGTGAATGTGAGCAATCCTCTTATGCCATAACCAAGCGTCATTGTTGTTTACCATAAGACATTGTACCTTCATAGACAAATCATCTAGAGTAATCACAAAAATATTGTTAGATCTTATACCTTTGAGTTTTACCTCATTGGTTGCCTCATCCATAATAAGGCATTCTTCTTTGTTGAATTTGATCTTGAACCCTCTATCGCAAAGTTGACTTATGCTTAGAAGGTTGTGCTTTAATCCTTCAACATAGAGAACATCCTCAATTTGAATGGATGGAGGTGTGCCAACTATTCCAACGCCAAGAATCTTTCCTTTGGTGTTGTCTCCATAGGTGACATACCCTTTGGCTTTATGTACTAGATATGAAAATTGGTGTACATCTCCTGTCATATGCTTTGAACATCCACTGTCAAGATACCAAACATTTGAAGTGGATTTCAAGCATACCTACAAAAACAGATTATTTCTTGTTAGGTACCCAAGTTGCCTTGGGTCCTTCATAGTTAGTTCCCTTTTTCACCCATGCATAATGTCCACTAGCCATACTGAAATTTCTAATATAGCATGCATTTGGTGTGTGTCCAATAATACCACAGTAAAAACAGTTTGGAACAAATTTGCTCTTGTATCTAGGAATTTGTTTTCTTTTAGATACATTAGCCTTTTTCTTTTGATGATTATGAACAACTTGCTTCTTTTCTACTTTCTTGGGATTGGAACTATTTCTAGCCTTTACAAAAACAGTGGGATTGTTACTTGGTTTCTTAGTATTCACATAACCAAGACCTCTTTTATCATTAGGATAACGTTGTTGGCTTAGTAATCCTTCCAATCCTATTTGTCCTTTTTCATATCGTTCAATGACTCTTTTCAATTGAACAATTTGAAAGACATTTGATTCACACTTGGAGCATGCAAAGTTTTCCTTTTCTTTTATAAAATTTTGTTTTTGAAGATCAAAATCTTTAGTCATGGTGTCAATTTTTTCTAGACAACTTAGAAGTTCTTTTTCTTGTTTTGACACCTTTTTGTATAAACTTTTGCATTCTTTCAAGAGTTCATCAATTGCACCTTGAACATCATCATCAAAAAGATTAAATTCATTACTAACCTCTTCTTCATTGTCGGAGTGATGCGATGCCATTAAGGCTAAGTTTGCACATTCGTCGCTTTCCGATTCCGATGAACTACTCATATCATTATCTTCCCATGCTATGTAGGCTTTCTTTTGTTTTGAGTCCTTTCCTTTGAATCCATTTTTCTTTGGGAGATTTGGACAGTTTGGCTTGATGTGTCCTTGCTTTCCACATTCATAACATGAGACATCTTGAGTTGATGTGGAGGCTTCTCTTTTCTTGAAGTGCTTTCTCTTATGTGCATGAGATATGCCTTTGTCATTTCTGCCAAAAAACTTCCCAAGTCTTTTCACTAGAAGCATGAAATTTTCATCTTCTTCCGGATTGTCTTCTTTTACCACTTCTTTTGAATCAATTTTTAAGGCAATGTTTTTGGACTTCTTTTCTAGATTCTCATGTTTTTCAAGTCTACCGAGTTCCGTTTCGTATTCTTGAAGTTTGCCGAATAATGTAGCGGAAGTCATTGCGGAGAGACTCTTCTTTTCCGAGATTGCCGTTACCTTTGGTTGCCATTCCCTAGTCAATGATCTAAGGATTTTCAAGTTGAGTTCATCATTTGACAGGGTTTTACCAAGAGCAATTAAGTGATTTGTCAAATGCACAAATCTCTTTTGTAAGTCAAGAATGGATTCTCCGGGCTGCATTCGAAATAGTTCATATTCTTGACTCAAGGTATTTAGCCTTGATCTTTTTACTTCAGCCGTTCCTTCATGAGTTTGAACCAAGGTATCCCAAATTTCCTTTGCTGTTTTGCAGTTTGAGACACGAAAAAATTCGTCCATACTGAGAGCACCTTGAAGAAGGTTTATTGCCTTTTTGTCATAGAGAACTTTCTTTTTATCATCGTCGTCCCATACAGTTTTGGGCTTTGCAGACCCAACGCCATTGATTACCGTTATTGGGATAAATGGACCATTTTCAACAGCATCCCATACTTCCTCTCCTTGTGCTTCTAAATGCGCCTTCATGCGTATTTTCCAAAAGTCAAAATATTCACCACAAAATAGAGGAGGCTTGTTGTTACTACCACCATCTCTGAAAACTGGTTGATGATTTGCGGAAGCCATTCTGGATCTCTAGGAGCAGGTTACCTATAACCTGCTCTGATACCAATTGTAAGATTAAGATTGCGCCTAAGAGGGGGGGTGAATTAGGTGATGGTCGATTTTTGACTTATTTTATACTTTCTGGTTTTGATTTAGTGCTTTGAAAACTGTAAAGTGCAGAAAGTAAAGAGACACGGAGAATTATCCTGGTTCCTTCCACAACCCGGAAGTACGTCCAGTCCCCTTGCAAACACGCAAGAGATTTTACTATATTGTTAGAACTTTTACAAGACTCTTCCTAGTCTTATCCACTAAAGAACCTAACAAATAACCAAGAACACCCTCTTGGATTTCCAATAAGTCTAATGAGAACAATCCTCTCAAAAGATACCTCTTGTTTCCAATAATGGACAACAAGGAACAAAAGTAATCTAATACTTAATTCCAACAATCCTGGAAATAAGTTACACTTTGTATGTTTTTATGAAGTATGATTTCTTGAAAGATGTTGATCACTTAGAGTGACTTCTTTGAAGTTTCTTCTTTCTTCTCTTGTAAGCAATTCAAACTGTAACACAATGGTTAGATAATGCTCAAAGATTTCTGTTCTTTATATGTGTGAAAGTGCAGAAAATCTTTGTTCTTAAAAGTTAAGAAATATGAAGTTTGAATATTTTACAAAGTTCAGATTTTATTGCAAGAGAAGAGTTGTTTATAATTTGAAAATATTTTGTAATGTATAGTAATCAAGATACCTTTCCAAAAGGACACTTTTCTGTTTGTAAAACTTGACAAGATGCAATGTTTGATCATGCAACTATTGGAGAAAAGGTATGAAGGATATCTTGAAACTAGTTCAGATTTTTCAAAATTTTCAATGTGCAAATCGATTAACATAACATGCAAATCGATTGCACGTGTTTGTAACGTTCAGAATTTCAAAAAGTTTGAAGTGTAAATCGATTAGCATGTAGTGTCAATCGATTTACAAGTGTTAAAAAATCAGTTTGTTCTGTGATCAATCGATTTACACAACCTGTAAATCGATTGCTGGCAGGAGCAAACAGTTTTTGAAAAAGCATGTGTAAATCGATTTACACAAGATGTCAATCGATTTACAGCAGAGAAAAACTTAAAAATTGTTTTGAAATATAATTGAAGTGATGTGGCAAGTGTGTATATCATTTTTGAGCATTTCTAATCAATGTAGTTTAATTGAGAATTGATATACTTGATTGCTTGCCAAGTTCCTTGAAGCTTTGAGTGAATGATGCTTTAAGATGATTTCCACTTCTTTTCCTTCTTTCCATAATGCTTGTTTGTCTTTCATCAAACTAGCTTGTTTGTCTTTCATCAAAACTAAAGTTGAGTTGAGGCTTGAGATTACAGTTCTTCTGGAATTGATGAGAGTGGTTGTTGTTGTTCTGGTTCTTCAGCAGATTGATGTTGTTCTGGTTGTGGAGGAGGAACATTTTGTGGTTCAGAGTTTGGTTGATCAGAGGTGTGTTGATCAATGTCAGACAGCACTTGGTCAATTGCTGATGTTGTTGAAATTGTTGGTTGTTTGGGATGTTTGGTTCTGGGTCTTCTGAGTTTTAATGCCTCAGAAGGGTCCTCTTCTGCTACAGTTTCATCTATGGTAGGGATGGGGATTGAGATTCTATGAGAGGTTTGAGGAGGAATAGATGCTGGAATAGTAGAAGAATTTAAAACAGGAGCAGTAGATGAATTACCTCGTTTCCTGGGTGTCTGCTGGGATGATCCTTCTGATGGTGCCTTCCTCTTCTTCGTCTTCTTCAGAGTCACTTCTGGTTGAGGTTGATGCAGATCTTTGATATTCAGATTTGGATCTGTACCATCTGCCTTGCACGCATCCAAGTACCTGAGAACCACCTCTGGTTTGGATTCAATTTCAGAAAATAACGGAAAGTTACTCAGAGGCACTCTTCTGCTGGTGATATCAGCAATAGGAGTAGCTCTGGGTTCCTTCTGAACATTCTCTATCAGCTTCATCTTCTTCAAGTTCTTTGCATTCAGAGGTTTCCCAATTGTTGGTTCAATAGTGCTTAGCTCTTGAGCTTCTATCAGATGCTCAATCAGCCTATTCTCTGTCAGAATATCTGATATCAGCCTTCCAAAAGGTATCCAATCCCTCTTGGTTCTTTCTTCTTCCCTAGTTTCCTTCACACTTGTTCTGAGGTGGTTGAACAGGAAGTGAGCCAGATTGATCTTTACCTTCTGATCAATAAAGTAGATCAGAAACTGCTGATCCACATTTATGTAATCAGGCGAACTGGTTGGTTTCCTGTGGTTGAAGCACCCCAGAATTATCTTAGCCCACACTCTATAATGATCCTTCAGATCTTTAATCTTGCTGTTGGGCACCCCAAGAGTGAAAATCCTTGCAGCTATCACACCTACATCAGCATATCTTTCAGCCATGTCCACACAACGGACGCCACCGCCACTGTAACCGATTAGCCTTGCAATGTGATCCTCAGTGATCATAATCTTCTTCCCCATAACAAAGGAGGTGACTAGATGTGTTGAAGCCTTGGCGTGAATCCAGAATTCCTTGACTAGCATTGCGAATGTTGGTCCAACCAACCTATCAAAGTACCTTTCCCACTTCTGAGCCCTAACTTCTTCAGTTAGGTCAAAACCGTTCTCCTTCAAGCTTTCAAAATCAATGATTAATTCAGAAAGCACTTCAAGATTCTTCACAGGAGTGAGGAGAGTTCTGAATGGCACTTGATATTGCTCAGATGATGCTTTCTTCTGAGGACCTGCAGAAGCGCTGCTGGAGGTTGCCATGTTCACACTAAAAGGGTTTTGAGAATAAACTGAGGAAAATAGGTTGCAAGAGATGAACACAGAAATATGCAGAAAATGCTTGAGTATTAGTGAGGAAACGTAAAGAATGAGAATGAGAGATTAATGTGCTTAAATAGAGTTTTCAAAACTGTTTTGAAAAGATAAACGTTTTTTTAAGAGAGAGAAAAATCATGATTGCATTTTAAAAGCATGATTACTTTTCATTAAATGCTTACTGATTTTGGGGGATTTGAGAAAGATACTTAAAAACGGTTACCAGACATGTGTCTCAATGCACCCAATCAGCGCTTTGCCTTCTCAGAAGCGTGCACGCGTTCTACTTCAGGGATATGCTGATGATTGGATGACACTTGTTTGATGTAGTGATCAGCACATCTGTCTTTGAGCTTAGACTCTCAGATCTTTAGACTTGCATCTGATACAATCTGCATGTTCTATCTTTCTGAAAGGAGATTGATCAGAAGTTCACAGTAAAACAATTACATTCTGAAAGTAAATATATGGAATTAAAACATTTTCACTCTGGACACACTTTCATGCTGAGATGTTTCAGAATGAAATTAAACCTATCTTCTGAAAGGGGTTTAGTAAAGATATCAGCCCATTGATGGTCTGTATCTATAAATTTTAAGTTCAAAATACCTTTCTGAATATAGTCCCTAATGAAGTGATGTTTTATTTCTATATGCTTAGCTCTAGAATGTAAAATGGGATTCTTACTTAGGCAAATAGCAGAAGTATTATCACAAAGTATAGGAATGTTACTCTCAAAAATCTGGAAGTCTTCAAGCTGACTTTTCATCCAGAGCATTTGTGTGCTACATCCTGCTGCTGCTATGTACTCAACTTCTGCTGTTGACAGAGCAATTGTTGATTGCCTTTTGCTGGACCAAGAGATCAGATTTTCTCCCAGAAACTGGCAGCTTCCAGAAGTACTTTTATGTTCCACTCTGTCTTCAGCAAAATCAGCATCACAGTAGCCTACTAAGCTGTAATCACTAGATTTTCTATAAAACGAACCCAGATTAGTAGTACCTTTCAGATACTTGAAAATTCGCTTAACAGCTGTTAAGTGAGATTCTCTAGGATCTGATTGGAATCTAGCGCAGATACAAACACTGAATAATATGTCAGGTCTTGAAGCAGTCAGATAGAGGAGAGAACCAATCATACCTCTGTAGACTTTCTGTTCTACATTTTTGCCTACCTCTTCTCTTTCCAGAATGCACGTGGGATGCATTGGAATCTTTGATGGCTTACATTCTGAGAGGTCAAATTTCTTCAGAAGATCTCTGATGTATTTGCTCTGATGAATGTAAGTTCCTTCTGGAGTTTGATTGATCTGAATTCCTAGAAAGAATTTCAGTTCCCCCATGAGGCTCATCTCAAATTCTGCCTGCATACACTTAGCAAATTTTCTTCCAAGAGAAGGATTAGTAGAACCAAAAATAATATCATCAACATAAATTTGACAGACTAAGATGTCACTCTTAACTGATTTACAGAATAGAGTAGTGTCCACCTTCCCTCTGGTGAATTCATTTTCCAGCAGAAAGTTACTTAGCCTTTCATACCAAGCTCTGGGAGCTTGTTTCAGACCATACAGTGACTTCTTTAGTTTGAAAACATGTTCTGGATGTTTTGTATTTTCAAAACCTGGGGGTTGGTGTACATAAACTTCTTCTTCTATATAACCATTTAAGAATGCACTTTTGACATCCATCTGATACAGAGTGATGCCTCTATTAACAGCAAATGAAATTAAAAGTCTGATAGATTCTAACCTGGCGACTGGGGCAAAGGTTTCTGTATAGTCTATCCCCTCTTGCTGACTATAACCTTGTGCAACCAGTCGTGCCTTGTTTCTGATGACTTCACCTTGTTCATTTAGCTTGTTTCTGAACACCCATCTTGTTCCAATGACGTTGAATCCTTTTGGTCTGGGAACGAGATCCCATACGTCGTTTCTGGTGAATTGATTCAGCTCTTCTTGCATTGCCAGAATCCAGTCATTATCCAGAAGTGCTTCATCAATAGAAGAAGGTTCAATCAGAGACACAAGTCCCATAAGTGTTTCTTCAGAGTTTCTGAAGCTTGCTCTTGTTCTGATTGGATCTTCCTTTCTTCCTAGGATAGTCTCTTCTGGGTGATCTAAACTGCTTCTGGGTAATCTCTTCTGAGGTTGATCAGCAGCTGTTGTAGGATTGCTAGCAGTGCTCCTTTCAGACGTTGAAGGAATGTCTGTGTTGAGAGCTTCTGATGACTTGTCTTCAGAACCTGCAAATTCAATTTCTATACCTGCAAAAACTTCATTCTGCTTTGACTTTTCAGAGTCAAGCTTATCATCAAAACGAACACTGATTGATTCTTCCACAATCTGTGTATTTGTATTGTATACTCTGTACCCTCTTGAGCGTTCAGAGTATCCTAACATAATACACTTCTGTGCTTTAGAGTCAAACTTGTTCAAATAATTCTTTGTATTTAATATAAAGCAAGTACATCCAAATGGATGAAAATATGAAATGTTGGCCTTTCTGTTCTTCCACAATTCATATGGAGTCTTTTCCAGAATAGGTCTTATTGAGATTCTATTCTGAATGTAGCACGTTGTGTTTATTACCTCTGCCCAGAAGGTCTTAGCAGCGTTTGTCTCATTGATCATGGTTCTGGCCATTTCTTGCAATGTTCTGTTCTTTCGTTCTACAACTCCATTTTGTTGGGGAGTTCTAGGACAAGAGAAATCATGCAGAATGCCTCTGTCATTAAAGAATGACTCAAAGTCTTTGTTTTCAAATTCTCCACCATGATCACTTCTGACTTTAACGATTCTAAGATCCTTTTCATTCTGAACTTGGTTACAGAAGGTAACAAACACAGAGTGTGACTCGTCCTTGTGTCTTAAGAACTTTACCCATGTCCATCTGCTATAGTCATCTACGATTACTAACCCATACTTCTTACCACTGACTGAAGCAGTTTTAACTGGTCCAAATAAGTCAATGTGCAGAAGTTCTAATGGCTTAGAGGTAGAAACAACATTTTTGGATTTAAAAGAAGGTTTTGCAAATTTGCCTTTCTGACATGCTTCACACAGAGCATCTGAATTGAACTTCAAATTAGGAAGTCCTATGACCAGATTGAGTTTGTTAATCTGAGATATTCTTCTCATACTAACATGCCCCAATCTTTTGTGCCAGATCCACTGCTCGTTGTTAACAGACAGAAGACATTTTACATTCTGATTCTTTAGTTCAGAAAGTTTGATTTTGTAAATGTTGTTTTTCCTCTTACCATTAAACAGGATAGTCCCATCTTTCTGACTAACAGCTTTACATGATTTTTGATTAAAGATTATATCATAACCGTTATCACTTAATTGACTTATGGATAACAGATTATACATCAATCCATCTACTAGCAGAACATTATTAATAGAGGGAAGATTTCCATTACCTACAGTTCCAGAGCCAATTATCTTTCCCCTCTGATTGCCTCCAAAGCCAACGTGGCCTCCAGGCTTAAGTTCCAGGCTTTGGAACATATGCCTTCTTCCCGTCATGTGTCGTGAGCAGCCAGAGTCCAGGTACCATGACTGGTGTTTCTGACTTGCTGCTAAAGATATCTGCAACATGTATTATTTTATCCTTAGGTACCCAGATTTTCTTGGGTCCTGATTTGTTAGTTTTACCAAAACTCTGGTTGAATTTTGGTTTCACAGAGTGCTTACTGCTAGTGTATTTGATATCATGTGTGTGACCATATACAAAATGTGAATTCAGAGGAGTGTGTTTAATGGTTAAGTCCATAACATTCTTTGGTGTAGGAACCTTACCTTGGTATCCTATTCCTTTCCTGCCGTTTCTGCTAACTCCATAGATCATTGAAGCCATTCTGCTTCTATCTATGCTTTTAGCTAGGAACTTCTGGAAACTGTGATCATACTCCTTGATGATCTCATCAGCGTTGCTGGGAGTTTCAGAGATTGGTTCCTTCTGAGAGTTTTGTAGAGTGTTTTCTAATTTTGAAATCTTATTTCTCAGCTCAGAATTTTCCAATTTGAGACTCTCAGTCTTATTAGAGTCAGATTCAAGATTCCTTTTCAGGTCTCTGAATTTGGCTCTAATTTGCTGATAATGTTCCAGAATCTCATTAAGGCTTTCAGCAAGTTCAGCCTTTGTAAAGTTAACAGCAAAGTTAGGAAATACCTCTTCAGTGTCTGATTCTGAGTCTGATTCAGAAGCTTCACTATCTTCTGAAATGTTAGCCATGAGAGCTATGTTTGCCCTTTCATCATCTGATTCTGAGTCAGCTTCAGACGAGTCAGAGTCATCCCATGTAGCCATGAGACTTTTCTTCTTCTCTCTTCCAAACTTCTTTTTGGGCTTTTCCCTCTGAAGCTTTGGGCAGTCACTCTTATAGTGTCCTTGCTCATTGCACTCATAGCAGATGATGTCTTTGGTGTTTGGCTTTTTGCTACTGGAGGAGCCTTCAGATCTTCTGTATCCAGAGGAAGAATCTGTCCTTCTGTATCTGGAAGAAGACTCGTTCTGATCAGATCTTCTGGGATTCCTGAACTTCCTTTGTCTTTGCTTCCACAGTTGATTTACTCTTCTGGAGAGAAGGGAGAGTTCGTCTTCTTCTGATGAGGATCCATCAGATGTTTCTTCAACTGCCTGCAAAACTTTAGACTCAAATTTTCTGTTAGATTTTAATGCTAAAGGCTTACCTTGCTTCTGAGGCTCATCAGCTTCTAGCTCTATCTCATGACTTCTGAGGGAGCTGATAAGTTCCTCCAGAGTGATTTTGTTGAGATCTTTAGCTAGCTTCAGAGCTGTAACCATAGGTCTCCACTGCTTGGGTAAACTTCTGATGATTTTCTTGACATGGTCAGCAGTAGAGTATCCTTTGTCCAGAACTTTGAGACCAGCTACCAGAATCTGGAATCTAGAGAACATGGTTTCAATGGATTCAGATTCTTCCATTTTGAACGCCTCATACTTCTGAATGAGCGCCAGAGCTTTTGTTTCTTTGACCTGAACGTTGCCCTCATGCGTCATTCTGAGTGAGTCAAAAATATTCTTTGCTGTGTCTCTGTTGGAGATCTTTTCATACTCAGTATAGGAGATGGCGCTGAGGAGGATGGTTCTGGCCTTGTGGTGATTCTTGAAGTCACGCTTTTGTTGATCAGACATTGTTTTTCTATCAATCTTCTGACCACTTGCATTCACAGGGTGCGTGTATCCATCTGTCACCATATCCCACAGATCAGCATCATGTGCCAGAAAGAAGCTTTCAATTCTGTCTTTCCAGTAATCAAAGTTTTCTCCATCAAATACTGGAGGTTTGCCACTGAATCTGTCTCTGTCCTCATTGTTGTCATTGCTGATGTGAGAATTGTTTCCTGCCATTGTGTTTTTCTGACGTTGGATCTTGTACTCACACGGTTAAGTGTTTTAGCTCAGAACCATGCGCTCTGATGCCAATTGAAGTGGTGAAAAACACAAGAAGGGGGGGTTGAATTGTAAAACTGAAATCTAATGCAATGAACAAGATATTTTTATCCTGGTTCGTTTGATCTCAAACTACTCCAGTCCACCCGTCAAGGTGATTTCGCCTCTCTCCAACGAGGTCTTAATCCACTATATTCAACTGAATATTACAGACTGCTTTAACAACTGCTAAAGCCTTCTTGATCCAAGCCACAACCCGGTTTGTCAAGGTAACACTTTCTTACAAAGAGATAAAACTAAGTGTGTGGATGTTTTCTACAAAACTGTATCACAACTGTGATGTATACACAAATTGAAGCTTAGACACTAGATTGCTAAACAATGATAGAATATCAGAGTGTGTGGTTTAGCAAAACTGAGAGAAAGAAGATTATAATTAGCTTTTGTGCGTGTAGAGATTTGGAGAGCATTAGCCATTTCAATCTTCAAAGTCTTGTTTATATAGCACTGAGATGATGAACGTTGGATGCAATATTCTTGATTCAATGCTAATAACAAACTTTCCTTATTGAGCAGATCTTGTCTGGAATGAGGCCGTTGGAATTAATTTGCTTTCAATGCACAGTACCGTTGCTTACTTAATTCAAGTTCTGGCTTGGCTCATTCTGACTCTGCTTCGCTGCTGATGAACTTTTGTGTTTCTTTATCAGAGTGTTGAGCGCAGTCTTGTTCATCAGGTTTCAGCATGTACGTGAGTTGATCATCTGATTCTGACATTTTGATATGGCAACTTCTGATGCTGGTGTCTGAAATCAAGTTCTGATGCTGAATAGATGTGATCTTGCTTATATCAATCAGAGTATCTGCAAGTCAGAACAAAATAATTTTAGGCAGCAGATAGTTCATACATGAAACTTATAAATACTATATCTTTTCACATTGTTATCATCAAAACTTAAATATAGGGTAGTAGATTCAAACTTTGTTCTAACATTATGGCTGGTAAGATACAAAAGGGTGCTTCATCAAGCACCGAGAAAAAGCCTTTTAAGAAAGAGTCCAGTGATGTCTACAGTTCGAAAAGCCAGAATAGACCTGAACGCCGCCAAGTTGTTAATGCGGTTGTTATTTCAAGACCTGCTGGTGCTCCTCAGCACAACAATCAACAAAAGGCCGAGAGACCTCGAAGGCAATTCACCCAGCTCAACATGACATTATCTCAAATTCTTCCGCAGTTATTGAAAACCAACTTGGTGATTCCGAGGGAGGCCCTGAAGAATCCAAATACAACATCACCGAAGTACAACCCTAATTCCTGCTGTGCCTTTCACTCTGATAGCCCGAGGCATGATACAGATGATTTTTGGGCTTTGAAGAACAAGGTACAAGACTTGATCGATGCGAAGGAGATTGAGTTCGGAGCACCAGAAAAGCCTAAACAAGATGCAGGGGTGAATGCTATCGTGGATGATGATGATGAAGAGTTTGACATTGACAACTAGATATACCCAACTGCCGATGGTGGATTAAGCAACTGGACAGCGAAGGATTCTATGCCTGTTTCAGTTATTACCCAGTAATGAGACTTTTGTTTTGACTTTGTAACAGACAATGTTTTAAACTCTATGGCCCGGCGTCTTACCCGGGGCACTGTGGCTTCATTTGTGAGGGCTTTATGTGTGTCATTTACATATATCATTAATAAAAGCATTGGACATTTCTTGCATTTCAAATTTTGCGCTCCTTGTTTTTCTTTTATTACATATTGCAAAACAGCTATTTTACACACACTCACATATACAGGTTCGAATCCACTCTGGATCCCACTGATAACGACTATGCTACTGCCAGTTATGACTTTGAAAGTCCGATCAACTTAGCCTAAGACGAAGGTGAAGATGATTGCGAAGTGCCTGGTGAACTTGCTAGACTGTTACTTCAGGAAGAGAGGGTCATTCAGTCGCACGAAGAGCCGGTGGAATCAGTGAATCTGGGTACAGAGATAGACAAGAAAGAGGTCAGGATCGGTGCAAACCTGGAGCTTAGTGTGAAACAACGGTTGATTCAGATGCTACATGACTATGTTGAGATCTTTTCCTGGTCTTATGAAGATATGCCTGGGTTGGATACCGATATTGTAGTTCACCGCCTGCCTACCAAGGAAGACTGTCCTCCAGTGAAACAGAAGGTCCGCCGAATGCGCCCAGAAATGTCTGAGAAAATCAAGGCTGAAGTTATGAAACAATTTGACGCCGGTTTTCAAGCAGTTACTTCTTACCCTCAGTGGGTGGACAACGTGGTTCCTGTGCCGAAGAAGGATGGTAAAGTTAGAATGTGTGTTGAATATAGAGATCTGAACAGGGCGAGTCCCAAGGATGATTTTCCTCTACCTCATATCGACGTTCTAGTTGACAACACCGCTCAGCACAAGGTATTCTCCTTTATGGATGGTTTCTCCAGTTATAATCAGATTAAAATGGCTCCCGAAGACATGGAGAAGACAACTTTTGTTACTCAGTGGGGTACCTTTTGCTACAAGGTCATGCCTTTTGGATTGAAGAATGTTGGGGCAACGTATCAGCGTGCCATGGTTGCTTTGTTTCATGACATGATCCATCATGAGATTGAGGTATACGTTGATGACATGATTGCAAGATCTCAAACTGAGGAAGAACATCTTGACCACCTTCAGAAGCTGTTTGACAGGTTGAAGTTGTACAAGCTGAGGTTAAACCCGAACAAGTGCACCTTCGAGGTGAGATCTGGTAAGCTGCAGGGTTTTGTCGTAAGCGATAAAGGTATTCAAGTGGATCCTGCAAAGGTGAAGGCCATACAAGAGATGCCATCTCCCCAAACAGAGAAAGAAGTCAGAGGCTTTCTGGGACATCAGAACTACATTGCCCAATTCATCTCGCACATGACTGCTACTTGTGAGCCAATCTTCAAGTTACTGAAGAAGGATCAAGTGGTACGTTGGAACGATGAATGTCAGGCCGCTTTCGAAAGGATCAAAGAGTATCTCCAAGAGCCACCTATTCTGATGCCACCAGTTGAAGGAAGACCTTTGATCATATACTTGACAGTACTCAATAACTCAATGGGGTGTGTGCTTGGTCAACATGACGAGTCTGGCTGAAAAGAGCATGCTATTTATTACCTTAGCAAAATTTTACCGACTGTGAGACCTGATACTCACTGCTCAAGAAAACTTGATGCGCTTTGGCATGGACTGCTCGCCGGCTGAGACAGTATATGTTGACTCATACTACTCTATTGATCTCAAAAATGGATCCAATCAAGTATATCTTCGAAAAGCCTGCCTTGTCCGGAAGAATAGCAAGATGGCAGATGATCTTGACTGAGTATGACATCCAGTATACGACCTAGAAGGCAATCAAGGGAAGTGTGTTGGCAGAACATTTGGCACATCAAGCAGTGGATGATTACCAGTCTATGAACTTTGAATTCCCGGACGAGAATATCATGATAGTAACTGACTGTGAGACACCTGGACCGGATGAAGGACCTGATGAAGGATCCCGATGGTCTATGTACTTTGATGGAGCTTCAAACGCTTTTGGCAATGGCATTGGTGTTGTAATCATATCTCTTAAAGGCTCTCATACTCCGTTTACCGCCCGGCTATGTTTCAACTGCACCAACAATATGGCGGAGTATGAAGCATGCATCATGGGTCTTCGGGCAGCAATTAACCTAAGGATAAAGTTTCTAAGTGTCTTCGGAGATTCCGCTCTCGTGATCAGTCAGATCAAAGGCGAGTGGGATACGAAACACCTGAATCTTATTCCTTACAAGGAGTATGTATTGACGTTACTTCCCCATTTCGAGGAGATAACCTTTGAACACTTCCCAAGAGAGGAGAATCAGTTGGCAGATGCGCTGGCTACAATGTCTTCTATGTTCAAAGTCAATTGGGACAACGAAGCTCCCCGGATTATCATTGAAAGATTGGACGAACCGGAACATTGTTGTGACATTGAGACTAAAGAGGTAGCGGATAAACCATGGTTTCATGAGGTGAAGAGGTATCTTGAAGCTCGGGAATACCCCGAGGGTACATCTGTTAATGACAAGAAGTTTCTGAGGAGGTTCGCAGCAAAGTTCTTCATCAGCAATGGCATCCTTTACAAGCGTAACTATGATTCAACCTTACTGCGATGTGTGGATAAGAACGAAGCAGAAAAGATCATGGTTGAGTTACATGAAGGTACTTTCGGAACTCATTCCAATGGACACACCATGGCAAAGAAAATCCTTCGGGCAGGATATTATTGGTCCACAATGGAAGTTGACTGTTATCAGCATTCTCAGACATGTCACAAGTGTCAAGTCTATGCTGATAAGGTGCATATACCTCCAGTACCTCTGAACGTCTTGATGGCACCTTGGCCTTTTGCAATGTGGGGCATTGATATGATCGGCGAGATCAGACCTACGGTATCCAACGGGCATCGTTTCATTCTGGTAGCTATTGATTACTTTACGAAGTAGGTTGAAGCATCTTCCTTTGCTACTGTAACCAAGAACGTCGTGGCACGGTTCATTCGGCATAACATGATCTGTCGATACGGTGTACCAGAGAGGATCATTACGGACAATGGTACCAATCTCAACAATAAGATGATCACTGAGCTCTGCGAGCAATTCAAGATACAGCATCACAACTCTTCTCCTTACCGGCGGAAGACGAATGGGGCTGTCGAAGCGGCTAATAAGAACATTAAGAAGATTGTGCAGAAGATGACAGTGACATACAAAGATTGGCACGAGATGTTACCGTTTGCTCTTCATGAGTACCGTACCTCAACGCATACGTCAACAGTGGCAACACCCTACTCCTTGGTATATGGCATGGAGGAAGTCTTGCCCATTGAAGTTCAGATACCCTCTCTCTGAATCATGAAGGATGCAGGTTTAAGCAAAGATGACTGGATTCAGACCCGGCTTGATCAGCTGAACTTAATCGACGAAAAGAGACTTACTGCTATTTGTCATGGTCAGACTACCAGAAACGGATGATTAAGGCATTTAACAAGAAAGTCAGACGACAAGAGTATCAAGTTGGGTACCTGGTTATCAAGCGCATTATCCTACCTCAAGGTGATCCCAGGGGCAAATGGACCCCTACTTATAAAGGGCCATTTGTGGTTAAGAACATTTTCTCAAGAGGAGCTATGATTCTAACCACCATGGATGGTGACGACCTTCCTCACCCTGTCAATGCAGACATAGTGAAAAGATACTACGCATAATCAAAGACTCGCTAGGTTGACTGGCCTAGGCAAAAATAAGGGCTTCCCGGCGAACCAAAAGGGTTCGGGAAAAAATAAGGGACGAAAATGAAAAAATTTGTACACCCGGCAAGTCGAAAACCTGAAAAGGCGGCTTGGGAAAAAAGGGTATCCCGGTGGACTGAAAACCCGAAAGGGCGGTCCAGGAAAAAATTAGGGATCAAAGCGTAACACTATATCTCATTGGATCACCTTGCATCCAGATTTCGGTGTCGATTATCAAACTTGGACAGCACTAATCAATCTGATCTACCTTCAACCAAGTAGAAAAGTGATGAGATGCTCGAGGACATAAAGGCAATAGCAGAGTTGGAACCCAGTGGGATCATTCACATAGCTGTTTTGTTTGGTTTTTCACAAATTGTGTAAATTCTATTATTCGGCGGCGTTCTCTTACTAGGACGTCAGCCTCTTGTACAAAAATGCCTATTTACAGGCCGAACTTCAAAATCAATACAATTCATTTTCAAAGAAATTTCAAACTGTTTTCCTTTATCTGTTTTGATTTGCAAAGTACGTCCAATGTTCATTTTTGATATATGCATTTGACATTAATTGCTGCTCATGAATATTTACATGCGAAACAAAAGACGATTACGGGTAATATCAGAAACAGGGGCAATAAAAATTGTCCAAACTGTATAGTTGCTCTGTCCACCAGGTACAAGGTAAATTCAGCTGAAGAATATGGCTAAGATACTGTCACTCCCCGCAGAGTAAGACAGTAATGGTAGCTTCCCCCCAGCTGAGACTTGCAACTATGAACGAATCAGCAATGTTCTCCCCAAGCAAAGTTTATCTACCATCAACACTAAAAAGGCTTGATACCCCCGGCAGTCTTAATATTCCCCAACAAAGTATAAGAATGTTCCCCGGCAAGGTACAAGATACCCCCAGTGGAGTTAAAATCTACCCAGCGCAGTCTGAAAAAGCTTCCCCAACGGAGTTGAAGCATCATCCTCAGTAGACTCTGGAAGTCTATCCCCAGCGGAGTACAAAATAAATCTCCCCAGCCGAGTTCAAAGGATCATTCCCAGCAGAACTCAAAGGATTATCCCCATAAAAGTCTAACAGGTTATTCCCAGAGAAGTCACAACCGAAGATCGTCTCCAGCGGAGTTCTTCCCTTTCACAAACAGGAATTCAATCCTCAATAGATTCAATATCACCAGCAACGATAATTCATCCCGATAGAATTTATCAGTGGAATCCTCAGCAGAGCATCTCTTTCCCACAGAGTAATCTCCTCATCAGTTTATTCCCCAACGGAGTTATCTTCTCCTGCAAGTTTATTCTCGCAATCATCTTCGTTCGTCATCCCCAGCGGAAACGAAGAATTCAACAACATTCTCCAGCAGCTATCCGAGATTTATTTTCCCCAGCTAGAAAAATTACATTTCCATACATCATGATACAGGCATATATGCATCATACCATACAATCTCATTTATGTTGAGAGCATCATTACTTGATATATATCATACATTTCATACATCATGACATTGCATATGACTGGCTCTTTACCGTTTCAGGGAAAGACGAATCAGTAAACACCACTGACTACTCATATGACCTAGTAGTCCCCTCAAAAGAAAAACTACATCTATGGAAGACTTTTTTCTAGTTCAGTTAAATCGACCCTAAGATTTTTTTGATTCTTATCCAGCCAAAGTTAATCCAAGACCTTCTCTGGTTCAGTCAGATCGACCCTAAGATCTCCCTGATTCGTATTCCAGTTAAAGATAATCCAAGACCTTCTCTGGTTCAGTCAGATCGACCATAAGATCTCCCTGATTCGTATTCCAGTTGAAGATGTTCCAAGACTTTCGTCTGGTTCAGTTAAATCGACCCTAAGATTTTTATTATTCTTATCCAGTCAAAGTTAATCCAAGACCTTCTCTGGTTCAGTCAGATCGACCCTAAGATCTCCCTGATTCGTATTCCAGTTGAAGATCTTCCAAGACTTTCGTCTGGTTCAGTTAAATAGACCCTAAGATTTTTTTGATTCTTATCCAATCAAAGTTAATCCAAGACCTTCTCTGGTTCAGTCAGATCGACCCTAAGATCTCCCTGATTCATATTCCAGTTGAAGATGTTCCAAGACTTTTGTCTGGTTCAGTTAAATCGACCCTAAGATTTTTCTGATTCTTATCCAGTCAAAGTTAATCCAAGACCTTCTATGGTTCAGTCAGATCGACCCTAAGATCTCCCTTATTTGTATTCCAGTTGAAGATATTCCAAGACTTTCGTCTGGTTCAGTTAAATCGACCCTAAGATTTTTCTGATTCTTATCCAGTCAAAGTTAATCAAAGACCTTCTCTGGTTCAGTCAGATCGACCCTAAGATCTTCCTAATTCGTATTCTAGTTGAAGATGTTCCAAGACTTTCGTCTAGCTCAGTTAAATCGACCCTAAGATTTTTCTGATTCTTATCCAGTCAAAGTTAATCCAAGACCTTCTCTGGTTCAGTTAGATCGACCCTAAGATCTCCCTGATTCGTATTCCAATTAAAGATATTCCAAGACTTTTGTCTGGTTCAGTTAAATCGACCCTAGGATTTTTATGATTCTTATCCAGTCAAAGTTAATCCAAGACCTTCTCTGGTTCAGTCAGATCGACCCTAAGATCTCCCTGATTCGTATTCCACTTGAAGATATTCCAAGACTTTCGTCTAGTTTAATTAAATCGACCCTAAGATTTTTCTAATTCTTATCCAGTCAAAGTTAATCTGAGACCTTCTCTGGTCCAGTCAGATCGACCCTAAGATCTCCCTGATTCGTATTCCAGTTGAAGATATTCCAAGACTTTCGTCTGGTTCAGTTAAATCGACCCTAAGATTTTTCTGATTCTTATCCAGTCAAAGTTAATCCAAGACCTTCTCTGGTTTAGTCAGATCGACCCTAAGATCCCCCTGATTCGTATTCCAGTTGAAGATATTCCAAGACTTTTGTCTGGTTCAGTTAAATCGACCCTAAGATCTTTCTGATTCTTATCCAGTCAAAGTTAATCCAAGACCTTCTCTGGTTCAGTCAGATCAGCGATAAGATCTCCCTGATTTGTATTCCAGTTGAAGATATTCCAAGACTTTCGCCTGGTTCAGTTAAATCGATCCTAGATTTTTCTGATTCTTATCCAGCCAAAGTTAATCCAAGACCTTCTCTGGTTCAGTTAGGTCGACGCTAAGATCTCCCTGATTCCTATTCCAGTCGAAGTTCAGACCTCCTATCAACAGTCTCCAAATGGCATCCGTAAGCCCATTCCTGACATCACAAGGCTGATACCACTTCATGCGAGTGCAAATTTCTGGGCACTTTAGTGTTCAATCATCTTCCACCTTCGGATCACGAAAGGCCCGAAAGCCAATCTATATCCTCAGGTTTAAGAAGATTGAATAGGAGCAGTTGTTGTACCCCAAAATTTTCCCTCTCAAATTTCTCCAAACATTACAAGAAAAATCTCCAAGTGGCTCAAAATTGCTCAAGAGTTGGTCAGACAAATCATCTCCTAAGGAAGTCAACTCCAAATTAGGGTTTTGTGTTGCATCAGGATCCTTGAGTCCAAATGACCTCAAATTCTCCCCAATGTCCTAATATGTCCTCAAGGTCATCCATGTCAAATTTCAAGCCTTGCAGAGGAAGTTTGCTCAGTCAATTGTTCAAGGAGTCCAAAAAATCGACTGTGCTAGGGCAAAAGTCAACTATGGCCTATAAACAGTCAAACTTCAAGATTTTTTATCAACATTCTCATTTTGAAGTATATTTCATCATTTGATCAAGGTTTGATCATGATTCATCAAGGATTGCTCAAAATTCATCAAGACTCAAAAGTTGTTAAATTAGGGTTTTGTAGGAAAAGTCAACTCAACTTTGACGAAGCATAACATTCTCATACTTTATGAGAAATGACCCATAAAAAGCTCATTTCGAAGAGGATTCAATTTCCTACAATCCATCTTCATACCCCAAGATCATAAAATGCACTCATAAAAAGTTACAAATTTGGACATTATAGGTCATTTTTGAAAGTCAACAAAAACATCTTTATTGACAAAGCATATAACTTGAGCATGGAATATCAAAATTAGATGAGACCAAAAGGGTTGGTTAGAGTACATCTCAAGCTTTCTAAAAAGTCCAATAACACTTCCAAAAGTTGAAAATTGAAGAAGTTATGCATTGTTGAAGTTGGGCATTTTTGCAAAATTGCCAAAAGTCAACTATCCCCAAAACTTCAAATTTTGTCAAATGGGCCCATTCTTTTCCACTTGATTTGGATTTTCCACATTACACACGTATCCTAGCTTCAGCCTTGTGTCCATTTATCAACTTATCTATTTTATTTGATTTTTTATTGAATTATTTCATTTTAAATCAATTTAAATCAAATAAAATCCCAAAACTTGCTTATATGAGATCTTTTTCTATTTTCAGGACCTAATCATCATCAATGTCATGATCAAACTCGTATCAAGCATTCCATGTGCAAAAAGATTGGATTTTTGGCAAATTAAGCAAGTTTTCAATGGAGGATCAAATCCAATCTCAAGGAATTGATGTGGAAAGATTCAAGACCAATTTGTTGACCTAATACATTGCAGCATACATATACAATCCAAGGCACGCGAATTTGAGAGCTAGAGGCTGCAAGAACATCAAGAACCAAACTTGAAAAAAGGTGGAAAAAGTGCAAAACTGAAATCATCGTTGGAGGCCAATTCAGAAGCAAAACTCCACACTAATCAATTGTTGGACAATCCCTGAGCCAGAACCAACCCCTAGCAAGCTCTCACACGCTCTCAAACGCACTGTAAGTGATACGCGGCCTCCCTCTGAATTTGAATTCGTGTTTCAAAATCCACGCATCATTATAAGAAACCAATGGTATATTTGCAATCACTAGATAATTTCCAAGCTTTCCATATTATTTGATTGTGTTTATCTGCTCTATGGTGCAAAACGCCATTGTAGGGTTTCCTAGGTTTTTTTTAGGGGTTTTTGGTACAGGTAAAATTAGACCTATTGATGGACATAGGCATGACCGGAGGAGAAATACAAGCACAACCATAATCTTGGATGGAGTTTATATGGCCTGAGGCGAGTTTTTGGATTGCCCTACGCCTTTAGCTGCGGATTTAAATCCGCAGGTAATTTCTGTGCAAACCTGAGGACAGGGAAGACAATGTGTCCCCATCTGGTTGCCCCGTTCAAATATTCGCGTGCTTCTTTTTTGATTCTGGCATATTAACATGTTTTCCAATATTATGTTTTATTCTTAACACATTAACAAATGAAGCGCGTTGGCCTAGTGGAAAGAGGAGTTGGCAGTCACGTACAGGACTTGGGTTCGAATCCCAGGTCCCCCCATATGCTTTGTATTATTTTTCTTCAGGTGATCCAGTGTTGATGCCAGCGTGGGATCTATCATATAGCCTCACTCAATCACTTGCCAGATGGCCCCAGGCCAGATCTGGTGGTCCAGATGGGATGTCCACCATGCTACCAAGTCAAAGTGCCATAGGGAATCAGCAAAGTCAACAAAGGGACAATTCAGTTGGGCCATCAAATTGCTATCAAAACCTCCAAAAATCAGGCCCAAACACTCTCTTCTATATTTATTTTTATTCTTGTTTTTATTTAATTATTTTCATTATTTTTTTTAACTAACCAATTAAATCTTTTTCTTCATTAAAATAAAAAACCAAAAAAATATTTTGTTTTGTTAAATTAATTTTCAGTATTTTATTTTTGTTAATAAATATTAATTTAATTAATTTAGTTCTAATTAGGAATAACTTTAATATCTTTTTGCAATAATTAAAATTAACTTAGACAATTAGGTTTTTATTAACATTGAATAAATTTATTTTTATTTCTTTAAATATCAAAAATCCAAAAATATTATTTTCATTAATTAATTAATTAGTCTATTAATTTAATAATTAATCCAATTTAATTTCTTCCATAAATTCAAAATAACAAAAAAAGATACTTTCTTTCAAAAAGGGTCAAAACCCTAAAACTCGCATTCGATTTAATATCCCGTACGCGGTCCATTTTATTCAATATTGTATCTGTTTCCGGAATGTAATAGCTTAATTAGGACTATTTTTATCGCTTTATTTATTTTTCCGCATTTTAATTTCAAGGGTTGCTTTTGGCGATGTAAATACCCGACGCCTTGTAATAGTTAGTTTAATTTCCGCAATTTAATTTCCGCAACTTATAAACTGTTAGATGTTTGATAATAGGAAATGCATGACAAGATTGAACGTTTAAGCCTAAAATCAACATAGATCACCATTGACATGTACAAAGACAAATTAACTGAAAACAACACACTCGCACATGCGCACTCTTAGGGTACACCTCACTTGGTTGCCTTCGTACGCGGTCATTGAGTATAGGAAGTTTTAGAGGTCGCCCTCTCGTCCAAAGATCATAGTTTCCTCGAAACGGTTGCCTCGGATAAAATGATCTAAGACATTAGGGTTACCGCTAAGGCGTCCTAACATTGCTTTAGTGACCGCACGTCCCTTAATCGAATTGACCCTTAAAACTCCAACGACGATGCTACCTACTCATCAATAGTGGGATAGCATTTTCTAAAGGACATTAGCATAGAACAATTCCTTTTTCGAATAGGTAGATGGTTCTTAAGTACTTGCTCTTTCAAAAACAAAAACTTTTCACACCTACACTCCTTTTCAAACAAAGACTTTTTCAAACCCACAAACACAAAGAAAGAAAATTTTGAAAACATTATGAGCAAGTACCTAAGAGCCCGTGGATAACCACGGATAGAAAGGAATTTTTCTACCCCCCGGACCCGAGAAACATCTCGAAAAAAGGAATTTTTCTGTGCTTTTTTCCTTTCCTTGTTGGATAAAATAAAAGTCAGTGGCGACTCTTGCTTACCGCGACATTTTGCGAAAACAAACGCAAAACACAAACCAGCATTCCAAAAAACAGTCAGTTCTTTCCCACTGTATCACAGTCTCTTATCCGTAATGGGTTGCCAATGTTGTTCCCTTGCCCAAAAAGGACGACAAGGTACGAATGTGCATGGACTACAGAGATTTGAGTAGGGCAAGCCCTAAGGATGATTTCCCACTTCCCCATATTGACGTCCTAGTTGACAATACGGAATAGCAAAAAGTGTTTTCCTTCATAGACGGTTTCTCAGGTTACAACCAAATCAAAATGGCACCTGAGGACATGGAGAAGACAACCTTTGTCACACAATGGGGGACATTCTGCTACAAGGTTATGCCATTCGGACTGAAAAATGTTGGGGCAACCTATCAGCGTGCCATGGTAGCTCTATTTCATGACATGATACATCACGAAATAGAGCTCTATGTGGATGACATGATAGCTAGATCTCAAACAGAAGAAGAGCATCTTGATCATTTACAGAAACTGTTTGAGAGACTAAAGAAATATAAGCTGAGGTTGAACCCAAATAAATGCACGTTTGGAGTAAGGTTTGGTAAGCTCTTAGGTTTTTTCATCGGCAATAAAGGTATTGAAGTAGATCCTGCCAAGGTGAAAGTGATACAAGAGATGCTTTCTCCTTGTACTGAGAAGGAAGTCAGAGGATTCTTGGGACGTTTGAACTACATTGCCAGATTCATTTCTCACCTGACAGCTACTTGTGAACCAATCTTCAAATTACTGAAGAAAGATCAAGTAGTCAGATGGAATGATGAATGCCAAACTGCTTTCGACAAGATCAAAGAGTATCTGCAAGAGCCTCCTGTTTTGATGCCACCAGTCAAGGGAAGACCATTGATCATGTATCTGACTATTTTGGAAAATTCAAGGGGGTGTGTGATGGGGAAGCATGACGAGTCTGGCTGAAAAGAGCACGCTATTTATTACCTGAGAAAAAAGTTTATCGACTGTGAAACAAGATATTCACTGCTCGAGAAAACTTGATGCACTCTGGCATGGGCCTCTCGCCGGTTAAGGCAGTATATGTTGACCCATACTACCTTGTTGATATCTAAAATGGATCCAATAAAATACATCTTCGAGAAACCTGCACTCTCTGGGAGAATAGCGAGATGGCAGATGATCCTGACAGAATATGACATACAGTATACTACCCAGAAAGTAATAAAGGGCAGTGTACTAGCTGATCAACTTGCTCACCAAGCTGTAGAAGACTACCAGTCCATGAAGTTCGAATTTCCAGATGAAGACATCATGATGGTAAACAACTGTGAAGAATTCATGCCATATGACGGACCTGGACAAGGATCTCGATGGACCCTGGTTTTTGATGGGGCATCTAACGTGCTCGATAATGGTATTGGTGTTGTACTCATAACTCATGAAGGATGTCATACTCCCTTTACGGAAAGACTCTACTTCAAATTTACAAACAACATGGCAGAATACGAAGCAAGCATCTTTGGTCTCAAAGCTGCCATAGACTTGGGGATCAAATCTTTGAATGTATTCGAAGATTCAGCTTTGGTTATCAGCCAGATCAAAGGGGAATGGGACACCAAACACCCTAACCTTATCCCTTACAAAGAACATGTTTTGACATTGCTCCCACATTTTGAGGAGATTACCTTCGAGCATTTCCTGGGAGAAGAAAATCAGCTAGCAGACGCACTAGCCACGATGTCATCTATGTTTAAACTTAAATGGGATAACGAGGCTCCCCATATCACCATTGAACGAATGGAGGAACCATCTTACTGTCATGAGATTGATATTGAAGAGGTAGTAGACCAGCCTTGGTTTCACGAAGTCAAGAGGTATCTCGAGACTCAAGAATATCCATAAGGAGCTTCAGTAAACGATAAGAAGTTCTTAAGGATATTCTCTGCTAAATTTTTCCTTTGTAATGGCATTCTTTACAAACGGAACCATGAATCTGTGTTATTTCGGTGCGTAGACAAGGTTGAAGCTGAAAGGATCATGGTTGAATTACATGAAGGCACTTTTTGCACACATTCCAGTGTGCATATGATGGCAAAGAAAATCCTACGGGAAGGCTATTACTGGTCTACCATGGAAGCAGATTTCTATCAACACTCTTAATCCTGCCACAAATGTCAGATTTATGCTGACAAGGTGCACGTACCTCTGTTTTCTCTGAATGTCTTGACGGCTCCTTGGCCCTTTTCTATGTGGGGGATTGATATGATTAGGGAAATCAAGCCAACAGCCTCTAATGGACATCGCTTCATCTTAGTGGCCAATGACTATTTTACCAAGTGGGTGGAGGCAGCTTCTTTCGCTTCCGTTACCAAGAACGTTGTCGCCCGGTTCATCAAGCAGAACCTCATTTGTCGTTATGGTATCCCAGAGAGGATGATTATAGACAATGGTATGAACTTGAACAATACTATGATCACCGTGTTGTGCGAGCAATTCAAGATCCAAAATCACAATTCTTCCCCTTATCGGCCGAAGATGAATGATGTTGTCGAAGCTGTGAATAAGAACATTAAAAAGATCATACAGAAAATGACAGTCACATACAAAGACTGGAATGAGATGCTACCATTCGCCTTCCACGGATATCGTACCATAACTCGCACATCAATCGGGGCAACACCCTACTCTCTGGTATACGGCATGGAGGCTGTTTTGCCTATTGAGGTCCAGATCCCCTCTCTAAGAATTATGAAGGATACAGGGTTGAGTGAAGAAGATTGGATCTAGACTCGACTTGATCAACTGAACTTAATTGATGAGAAAAGGCTTACTGTTGTTTTCCATGGTCAAATGTATCAAAAACGGATGATCAAGGCTTTCAACAAAAAGGTCAGACGCCAAGTGTATCAAGTTGGAGATCTGGTGATCAAACGTATCATACTTCTGCAAGCTGATCCCAGGGGCAAATGGACTCCTACATATGAAGGACCATTTGTAATCAAAACATATTCTCTGGTGGAGCGATGATCTTGACCACCATGGATGGCGACGACCTGCCTCACCCTGCGAATGTAGACATAGTCAAAAGATACTACGAAATAGAGGCCCGCTAGGTTGACACACCTAGGCAAAACAAGGGCATCCCGGCGAACCAAAAAGGTTCGGGGAAAAATTATGGATAAAACAAAAAAAATTGTACACCCGTCAAGTTGAAAACCCGAAAGGGCGGCTTGGGCAAAAAAGGGTATCCCGGTGGACTGAAAACCGGAAAGGGCGGTCTAGGCAAAAGTTAGGGAATTAAAGCGTATGACTATGTCCTGTAGAATCACATTATGGACAACCCGAAAAACTCATCGGTTATGATCAATTCAATCATCTTTGGACGAGGCAACAAATAGATAAGATGCTCTGAGACATAAAGGCCATAGCAGAATGGGAACCCCACGGGATTATTGCACGTAGATATCTTTTATTTGCATCAAAATTTTCATTTTTACAACGGCATTCTCTTACTATAATGTTTGTCTCATTGTACAAAAATACTTACTCAAAGTCAATACAAAGATATCCCTTTGAAAGTGCAAAACTACCTGTTTTTCTTTATTCTTGTGTTTTGTTTACAAAAATGTCCAATGATTTATTTTTGAACATGTGCATCTGAACATAATTACTATTTACAAATAAATAAAATAGAAAGACAATCACTGATGGCTTTAAGAGATAGATAAATCTCTCTAAGCTATTTCCGTGAAATCCCCCACAGTGTGCAGTTTAATCCCCGGCGGAACAAAGCTTCCAATTATCAGTCCCCAGTGGAAGTCATCCAATTTCTCAATATTCCAACAAGATTTTACAAGCAGTACACGGCATTTACCTTACAACAAAGTTTATTTCTCTAAGCGGAAATTCATCAACACTTCAACTTCACAACATGAAGACATACACTCCATATCCTCAGCGAGTCAGGGATTTATTTTTCCCAATCCAACAGCAGTGCAGCAAATTAGCTCACATACGCATGCATCGCATACATATATCATAAACATTGATAACACGAATGCATTATACCATGCATTTCATACAACATAACATTGCATATTAGCTAACATTTTATATTTTTTTAGGATAAGGTTAACAGCTACCATTAACAATGTTCAAAGTTTTCAGATACAGTTCAGATATGCTCCAGACACGGATGCCATTCTGATAATCATTCAGATTCAACTTTCAGATACAGTTCAGATACGCTCCAGAAACGGATGCCATTTTGATACTCATTCAGATTTAACTTTCAGATACAGTTCAGATACGCTCCAGACACGGATTCCATTCTAATACTCGTTTAGATTCAACTTTCAGATATAGTTTGAATACGCTTCAAACATGGATGCCATTCTGATACTCATTCAGATTCAACTTTCAAATACAGTTCAGATACGCTCCAGACACTGATGCCATTCTGATACTCATTCAAATTCAACTTTCAGATACAGTTCAGATACGCTCCAGACACGGATGCCATTCTGATACTCATTCAGATTCAACTTTCAGATACAGTTCAGATACGATCCAGACGCAGATGCCATTCTGATACTCATTCAGATTCAACTTTCAGATACAGTTCAGATACGCTTCAGACACGGACGCCATTATGATACTCATTCAGATTCAACTTTCAGATACAGTTCAGATATGCTCCATATACGAATGCCATTCTGATACTCATTCAGAGTCTCTTTCAGATACAGTTCAGATACGCTCCAGACGCGGATGCCATTCTGATACTCATTCAGTTTCAGCTTACGGTTCATCAATCATTTCTGGATGGCATCTACAAGACCGTCTCCAACAACTTTCCATCACCTCTCCAAATGGCATCTTTAAGTCCATTCCCTCAACCATCACATCACCATGTGCAACTTTCCAGGCACTCTAGTGTTCAATCATTTTCCACCTTCGAGTCGCGAATGGCGAAACTCGCCAATCTAACTCTTTAGGTTTAAGAAGATTGAACAGGGGCAGCTATTCTACCCCAAAATTTGCCCTCTCATTCATCAAGAATTTTCTCACAAGATCTCCTTTGACTCAAGACTGCACTAGGGTTGATCAGCTCAAGACACCTCCTAAAGCACTGATGACCAAAATTAGGGTTTAAGTTTGCATAAGTATTTTTGAACTTACAATACCCCATATGACTTTCATGGATCATTATGGACCCCTAAGATTACTCATGTCAGGTTTCAAACCTTGGATCACACTTTTGCTCAGTCAATTGAGCAATTGACCTAAAAATCAGTTGTATTGGGAAAAAAGTCAACCATGGCCAATTTACAGTCAAACTTCATAATTTTGGATCCACATCAACATTTTAAACTCATATGAATCATTTGATCAAGTTTGAACCACAACTCCCCAAGAAATTTGATCAAATCTCCAAAAGGGCAAAATGGTCAAAATTAGGGTTTTGACTTGGAAAGGGCAATTGCTAATTTTTTACCTAACAAATGATCAATTGGTTTAAGGCATGATATAAAGTGTTCAATTGCATCATTTTTACTATATTACATGGTTCAAAACATTGCAGGTCCATTGGATTGTCAGATGAATTTTTCAATCAACTGATCAAAAGTCAATTGTATACTGAAAAGTCAAACTTTGACTTTTTGGTCAAATTCAGGTGCCAAAGATCATAATTCATCAAAACATGTCAAAATATGAAACTTATTCATCAAGAAATCAAAAAGTCAAGATTTCATTTTGAAAAGTCAAAATTTTTAAACTTAAAGAAATTTTTCTAAGTGTTGGAAATTTCATGTTTTTTTCATAACTTTGAGCAAAATTTTCACCATGATGAAAGATGATTCAAGGTAAACTTCCAAAATGAAAGTTGTAGATCTTCATGAGTTATACAACTTTTATTTACACAACTCCTTCCAAAAATTCTTGGATCTCAAGTTATAATTTTATGAACATGTGGTCATGAAACTAAACACTTAGTAAAATTTTGCCCTAATTTGGTCAGGATTTTGACCCAACTTCATGGAACTTTTTCATATAGTTCCAAGGGGAATATTCAAAATCAATTCAAATATGGGTTGTATATCACATTTCAAGCTTTCCAAGATGTCCAATAACTCCTTGAGATCATTCTTGAGTAGGGAGAATCGAAGAGATTAAGTTAGGGTTTTGTCACTTAATTTACAAGGCATTTTGTGATGAACTAAATTCAAAATTCAAACTATGTTGTATAAACACTACTTTGCAGGCCTCAAACTTGTTAGTAACTCCATAATTAATTGTTTACACAGCTATTAGAGGCTTCACTTCAAGCATTCAATGCATGAACATGCTTTATATCCATTTTTGGAAGAAAGGTTACATGGTCATTTTGATAAAGTTACTTTTTGTAAAAAAACTTGTTCTTAAGCCTCGCACTTGTTCTCTTCTAATCAAACAAGTCCTATAACTCATGAGAAATTATTTAGACACTTACAATCACCCAGCCCATGCTTGTACCTCCTCTTGAAACTTGTTTCCCACTTTTCTTCAAAATCAAGTAACCTAGCCAAAAGCTAAAAACTTGTACTTCTGACTTGCCAATGCACTCCAATCCTTTTGCTTATAGATACACAAACTATTTTGCACCAAAGACATGAATGTGCATTCCATTAAAAGATCTAGAACTCAGAAACAAATCTCATACTTCCATTTTCACACAAACTGACCAAAAAACTTGAAACTCATAATCTACTCGTGCGTTTCTTGGCCTTTTGGTTTCTAAAGTTTCTAAACATCGTATAGAAGTGATCCCATACCCTGTTACAGAACTGTAACACCATTAACACCATCCTCCATTTTCAAAAACAGAGCTCTGCATATTGACTTCTCCAGACCATTTCAGCCATCCATTGCTCAAGCTAATCATTGCATTAGCTTCCTGGGACCTCAAGGAAGCTAACCTGATCATCACCATCACTTGAAACAAGCTCAAACTCAAAACACGATTTCCAGTTTTGAGGTAAGTTTTCTAAATTTGGAACTCTTCATACAGGCATCCTTAATGATTTATTTGTGAACAAAACATGTAGATATCATTTCCCTAAAGCTAACCATGTCCATATTTTCCATTAATTTTACTTGAGCTTAGAGAATTTTGAAACTGAAATTTCATGATATTTTTAGGGTTCAGATTAGGGCCATTAAAATTCATGCTTATCTTTGATCAATAGTTTTAATGCTTTACATTTCTGAAACTGTGAGGAAATTTGCTACAAGTTTTATATTTACAGTTTTCATTTTTGATGAGAAATGAGCAAGTTACAGTTGGTCTGGATGGAGGTTGAAGATGAAGTCATCAGGGCGCATTTTGCCTCATATATTTATGGATTTGCCTATGTTAACGGATGTATAGCCATCCCAATGGTAGAAGCGCGCGCCTGTAACCTTTGAGACCTGGGTTCGAGCCCTAGTGGTAGCCATTTGGATTTTTTTACATTTTTTTGTTTTCTGATTTATCTTTTTGGCAGGCGCTAGGCCTCTTTGGGCCTGGCTTGTTTTTTTTTTATTTTTTACTAGCTAACCCCCTACAGGCTATTTGCGCCCCTAGCCCAAGTTTATTTATTTCTTTTTTTATTTTTATTTATTTCATTTTTATTTTCTTAAATATTTTTCCTAATATTAAAAAAATCATAAAAAATACAAAAAATTAGATTTTCATTTTAACCTAGTTTATTTTATTTTTTCTCACAAAAAAATATTTTATTTAACTATACTTTGTTCATTTTTATTAACTAGTCTTGTAAATTTAATTAAAACTAGGTTAGTATTTATTTTTATTTTTACACCTATTAGAATATATTATTTTAATATAAAAAAGACCAAAAATATTTTTATAATACTATAAATATTCTCAAGACAAAAATACCAAAAAATACTTTTCTTAAACTTATTTTCTTTTGATCAATTAATAGAACTAGGGTTTTATTTAAAATGTTTTCTTAATAAATTTAAGTTTAATTAATTATTTTCTTTATTTATTTAGGTTAAGACCAATTCTTTTTTTTCTCATGAAAACCAAACAAAGATCCATCTTCTTTACATTTTGCATTTTTGTGCATTTATTCATTTTGTACATTGTATTCATTTAATTCCTTGTACATTGATACCAATTCAATATGGTTGTAATAGACTAACTAGGTTTACATTCCTGCAATCCCCATTTAATTTGTACACCCCCTCCCACAAATGTTGTAATAGCGTAGTAACTTTAAATTCCGCAATTTATCGCTTTTATATGCAACTGCTAGTAATTAAGGTTTCTATGGAAAGACTAAAACCAATACTTAGAAAACCTTAATTCAAGATAAAAACAAGCATGCAAACAATACACTTGCCCAAAAACACCCCTAGGGGTTATTCCACTTGGTTGCCTTATACAAAATAGTCATATTACGCATATAAGGTATCTTAGCAAGAACAAGCAAATGCGAGATCATAGTCCCTCGATGACGCTATCTATGTTGCCTTTCAAATGATCTTAGTCCCTAAAAAAGAATGCTAAGATACCTTGAAACATTGCAAATCATGGTTATATGATGACCCACGCCCGTCCCATTTACATCCAAAGATAGGGTTACTTACCAAATCAATGGTAAGATAACAATGTCAAAGGAAAAGGAAAATAAACAAGAAAGACTTTTGAGTAGGTAGAATGCTCCTAATTACTTGCTCAATTTCAAAACAAAACTCCTTGTTATTTTCAAAACAAACACCTACACTTTCAAACATCTTACAAAACTTGAAAACATTTTCAAAAGATCAAACATCTTTGTATACATTCTTACAAACAAGAATCATTACAAAGATTTCCTAAACAATGGCCTCTTTACAAAATACTTTCAAAAAACCACACAAAGCACAATTTCAAACAAAAGCAAGTGATCTAGCAAGTAACTAAGAGCCCATGGAAAACCATGGATGAAAAGGGTGCTAATACCTTCCCTTTTCATAATCTACCCCCCGAACTCAAGAAACTATCTCAAAGGTCTTTCCTTTGCTTTTTCACCTTTCCTTTTGGATAAAAGAAAAGTCGGTGGCAACTCTTGCTAACTAAAACGTTTACGATCAAACACAAAACCTTCAAGTCAGTTCTCTTACCGTATCACAGAACTGGAGACTCTGCTGGGGAAAATCTTAAAAGTTGGGTTACCTTAAGGCTAGATCACATATACTTGCTTTCTTTGTTTGACTTGTATGCTTTACATTATGGTTCTTTGTTTGGGTTTGAATCCTTTACCCAGATTTGGGATACCTTATAGGTAAGTAGCAATACATTGTGGAAATTGTGCGGGGTATACCGACATGGTCTAAGAAATAGCTACGTTAGTGCGACATATTTGTGGGTACCGGTAGCCTTTGAGTTAATCAAGGAGAATATGGGGCCGCAGAGTGATGTCATAAAGCACTAATGAACTTTTAGAACCTTTACTTGACTAACTTGGCCTTTAGGATGTAGTGAGATGACCTACTTTGGTGCAGTCCGAAGTTGGTAGATACTCGATACTACACTCATTGAGGTTTGGTTTCTTGAGATATTTCGATCGCCATTAAAGAGGCTTATGTTGAAACAATGACCAAAGAAACAAACCAGTGATATTGAGCTCCTTAGAACCCGGTTACTATTACTAGGACAGGTTTGAGCTAACTAAACTTCAAGAGGGTACTTACCTATGAGACCCCATGCAAGCCTAAACCTAAGGACTTGTTTGCTTTGTTTGTATATACATACTTGTACATAACATCACGGACATCATAACATCATACTCATTTACTAACCATTTCAAGGATCTTGGGATTTATCTTTGTTCTGTTTTGTAGGATATGGATTCTCTTCGCAGAAAAACTATTCAAGTCAATCTTGTAAGGATCCCTCCACAACTTAAGGAGCTAGCTTCAAGGATTCCTGAAAACTCTCCATTCACCGAGAGACATGGTTGCCTACTCAACTTGGTCACCTCCAACACAGATGAGGACATGATGAAGGTGCTCTTTCAGTTCTTTGATCCTTTACACCATTGCTTCACATTTCCCGACTATCAACTTGTGCCTACTTTGGAAGAATTCTCCTGACTCTTGAGGATTTCCATTCTCAACCAACTACCTTTCAACTGTACGGAAAGAGACCCAAGGCCATAAGAGATTGCTCAAGCTCTACACTTGCACTCATCTGATGTCACAACTTATTGGGAAACAAGGAGTGGTGTTAAAGGTTTCCTAGCGAATTTCTTGTTTGAGAAAGCCTAAAACTATTGGAACTCTTTGGACCTGCAAGCTTTCAAGGAAATTGTGGCTCTCCTCATCTATGGGATGGTTTTTTTTCCAAATCCTGACCAACTCATAGATGTGAACACAGTCAAAATCTTCATATCCCACAACCCAGTACCTACATTACTAGGGGACATCCTGCATTCTTTTCACACTCGCACAATGAGGAAAATAGGTGTTCTGATGTGTTGTACTCCTCTTTTAGCAAGATGGTTTATTTCACATCTTCCCTAATCCGTATTAAAGAACGAACAAGGTTCAAGATGGTCACAAAGGTTGATGACGCTCAAACATTCATACATTCGTTGGTGCTCCCGATCCATAGAGAAGGTTACTATTGTCGACCATTATGGAGAATTTCCTAATGTACCTTTACTTGGCATTAGGGGAGGTATCACCTACAACCCCTGTTTAACTTTAAGAAAGTTTGGTTACGCCCGAAGGGATGGCCCGCACGAGGTGCTGATTCAAAGTTTGGTATTTGACTACGAGAACGACGATCAAGGTCTTCGCCAAAGATTCATCCGGGCTTGGAGGATGTTGAACATGGTAGATAGCAATACATTAGGGCATAATAATTCCATCCCTCTTGAGCCTTACCTCAAATGGGTACGAACTCGTGCTCAGAGTCTTATGATGCCTTATCCCTCCATTATCCTGGTAATCATTGAGCCTGTCATGGAAGGGGATGTTCCATACACTATCCTACATCCTGACATGCCCACCTCTCTTGAAGACCTACAAAGAGATTAGATACAACTCAAGGGGGGGCGAGATACCTTCTAAGCCCAATTATACGCAAGCAAGAAGAAGGTTTTGGAACACACTTGGCTACTTCATGAGGAGAAGAACCTGAATGCTTACATCGCACCAAAAGGGATGCGTACTACCTTTTTATCCTAGAGTTTTTGTATTATTTTTCCCAAAAGAGGCATTGATGTACTCAAGCTTTAATTTATTAATATAACGTGTGTTCCCTTTTTGTCTAAAACAAATTAGAATCTTTAAAATCCTTGAAATCATTGCATATGCATTTTCCATTTGTGATACGGTGGGAGAACTGACTTGAGTTTTACGTTTGTTTTCGCAAATGTTTCGGTTGAGCAAGAGTCGCTACCGACTTTTTATTTTATCCTAAGTAAAGGTTAAAAAGCAAAGCAAAAACCTTTGAGATGTTTTCTTGGGTTCGGGGAGTAGATTATAGAAAGGGAAGGTATTAGCACCCTTTCTATCCATGGTTATCCATGGGCTCTTAGTTACTTGCTTAGATCAACTTGCCTTGATTTTCAATTGTTTGAAATGGTGCTTTGTGTGTGGGTTTGAAAATGTTTTGAAAAGAGGCCAATGTGGTGGCAACCTTTGTAATGATCCATGTTGGGATGTATACAAAGAGGTATGTCTTTTGAAAAGGTTTTCGATGTTTTTGAAAGTTATTTTGAAAGTGTAGTGATGTGTGGTTTTGAAAAAATAGGCAAGTGTTTTTGTTTTGCAAGTTGGCAAGTAACCAAGAGCTATCTACCCTAAATTTCTCAAAGATCTTTGCTATGTTTTAACCCTTTTAACAATTTTGTTCCACCATTGTATTTGGTGGACAATCTTGTGTTAGGATGTGAACGGGACGGGCGCGGGTCATTGTTTAGACCATGATTGCAATGGTGCCAAGTATCTTTGGGCAATTTTTCCTTTAAGGGACTTGATCATTTTTTAGGCAACTTTTGAAAGCGTCATCGGGAGACTATGATCATTTGAATTGTTTTGTTTTTGCCAAAGATACCTAACATGCAATATGGCCCATTATTTGAAGGCAACAAGTGGAGTACCCTAGGGGTGCAAGTGTGATTAGTGTTGTCCATTTTCATGCTTGTTTATCTTGAATTTAGGTCAAACTATTTTTGGTTAATTTTGCATACAAAACCCTAATTCTATCATGGTATAATTAGAAAGCTTTTTAAATGCGAAAAAATAAAAGGTCCTAAGTTATTACAACACAATATATGGGATGGGGGTACAAATGTTCAAATGGGGATATTTTAGCAAGAAATTAAAATCTAACTATTACATCCAAATTGAATTATACAAATTAATTAATTGCACAATACTTAAATAAAATAAAATAAATATGCAAGATGCAAAAAATGATTTTTATGTGTATGTAAAAAGTATTTTTTATATGTTAAATAAACAAAAATAAAATGAATTAATTTTTGGTATTTTTATGCACTTAGGGCAAAACCCTAATTTTATAAATAAAAGGTATTTATTATATAATATATGCAATATTTATTAATTATGTACAAAAATAAATAAGAGGAGGTATATTGTAAAAAAAGGTATTTTTGAGGTCAAAATATTAATAAAAATAAAATGTATTAATTCTTTGTATTTTCCCTAAATATACTAATAAATATATAAGTATTTACATTATTTATTAAATATATATTATATGTACAAAAATAAAATATTTAATATTATTAAAAAAAGTATATTTTTTATAAAATGTTTTCAAAGGTAAAATAAGATAAAAATCAGAAAATAAAAGTGTTTTGTATTATTTTTAGTTATTTTTTTAAATAAAAGTATTTTTATGTTTATTTATGTACAAAGCTAAATGAAACAAAATAAATATAAAAAAAAAATGCAAAAAAGGTGAGAAAAATAATTTTAAAATTTTTTCATGCTTACATAAAAATATAGAACCAAAACCAAAAGGAAAAAATTAAAAATGATAAATAAAACTCAAAATGGGCCAGGGGGTGCATGTGAAATGCAATGGTGTGAAAAGGAAAACGTCTCAGGCCCAGCCCATGAAAGATTGTCTTCAACCTTCAGACAAAAATGTTTGAAAAAACGCGCCTTTTCTTGCTTCAAACACAACTCCTGATTCCTGGACTTTTAGCACAAACTTATAACATGAAAGATGTCAAGCATCAAGCCACGATTCCATACATATAAAAAACTCAACTTAACTCTCAGAAATGAGAGAGAATTTCTCCATCCCTAATTCTTAACCTAAGTTTTTGTCAATGTTCAGGTCTTAAATTCTCTCAGCATATGCAATATAAATGGAAAGTGAGGATATGTATAGCTTCAGGGCCATGAGTAGAACATTTTTCATTCATAAACTTAAAGCTATCTCTTCCTAGATTGAGAGATAGAAGTCCATGAACTTACCTGTTCAGCTTGGATCGTGTCTGGCAATGGAGGCACTTTCAAGGCAAGGTGAGGATTGGTATAGCTTGCTTGAAGTTCAGGGATGCTATTCCAACCTTTAGCCTGCTTTGAAACCAAGTGAATCAAGCTATGGCAATCAACCTGCAAAACAGAAAAAGTGAAAATGGTGAAGTTGGTTAGAGGTGTTACAGGTCGTGTCCAATGCTTGGGATAGCTTGTATATGTGGTATAGAGTGTGTATGGACTGGTTTTAGCAAGAATGCACGAGTGGATTGAGTTATGGAAGTCCAACTGCAGAGATGACTCTATTTTCTGCAGTAGGATGGTGTTTTGAGATTTGATGAGGTTTGGAAGGTGTTTTGGTCGTGCCTTAGCTCAGTTATGTTGTTTGGGATGTGTCTAACAAGTTTGCTTAAGCTTCTTTTGGCAGAAAAATGTGAGATGAGTTTCAAAATGCTAGCTTTCTTCTATGTGAAGCAAGGAAATGTCAACTTGGTTTCTAGGCCAGTACAATGCCTCTATCTATACTGCACACTTGAGTCTTGATCAGTGGGATATGTCCATGCCTTTGTGCCTCAAAGATCTGCATTGTACCTCATAGATTGCAAAATTGACATAAAGTAACACTTTACAAAAATGGATAATATGCTTTTTCTAATTAAGGCTTAATCTAACATGTATTGCCCAAATGAATGAAATAACAACTTGGCACAATGGTTTAGCATTGAATTTTTGAGTAAGAAAGGGATTATAGGCCTGTAACCTAGCTTATGCATGCTGATTTCAAGAAAGCCCAAGTTATGAACATGTAAATTGGCCATGAACAAAGTGAGTTTTGCCCATATTGCCAAATTCGATTCTCCCTAACCACAAGGTTTTTTGATGAGTTCTTGGACATTTTGGAAATCTTGGAATGTGTACTACAATCCATCTTTGTAATTCAAATTGAAATTCCAAGTGTAAGCATGTGAAAAGTAGCCATGAAGTTAGGCAAAAATCCTGCCTAAAATAGGTCAAAATTTTTCTAAGTTAAGAATGTTTTGCACCCTTGTTCCAAAAATCATAACTTGAGCTACAAGCTTCTTTTGAAGAAACTTTGTGAAACCAAGTTGTATATTTTTCAACGGACTACAACTTTCATATTTTGACTTTTGTTTGAATCCAAATGCATCTTGGTGAAAAAATGGGACAAAGTTAGGAAAAAATTAGGGATTTTCATAACTTAGAAAAATTCTAAGTTATGAAAAATCTTCATTTCAAACCCTAATTTGTGATTTTTGATTTATTGATGAACAAGTTTCATAATTTGACATTTCTTGATGGAAAATGAATCTTGGCACTTGATTTTGACCAAAAAGTCAAAGTTTGACTTTTCAGTATACAGTCAAAAATTGATCAATTGACTGGAAAATTCATCTGTCAATCTTGTGCATTTGGGATCTTTTGAACTTGTTGAACATGTCAAGACAATTCCATGGGGTCCTTGAGTCTATATGTGAGCTTGGTTTGCCATTGGCTAGGTCAAACAGTCAAAAATTGCCTTTGTGCAGTCAAAACCCTAAAAATGACCATTTTGCCCTTTTGGTGATCTGATCAAATTTCTTGTGGAATTGTGATCCAAACTTGACCAAATGGTTCATATGAGTTCATAATGTTGATGTGGGTCAAAAAATCATGAGGTTTTACTTTCAATTGATCATAGTTGACTTTTTCCCCAATACAGCTGATTTTTAGGTCAACTGTCCAATTGACTGGGCAAAGATTGGAATTAAGGCTTGAAACTTGGTATGGATAAACTTGGGAGTCCAACATGAACCATGAAAGTCATCTTAGGCTTTTTAGGTCAAAACATCTTTGTGCAAACTCAAACCCTAATTTGGGTCAACAGTGCAAGGAGAAGTCTTGAGCAGAGGAAACTTTAACTGGATCTTGAGCTCCAAGGGTCTTGTGATGAGAAAATGTTGAGGGAATGGGAGGGCAAATTTTGGGGTACAACACAATTCATCATAACATAAGAAGGCTTCTTGCAACAAGTATCCTCATCTCTCTACTATTTATTTCAGTAAGATGGATCTCGAGCAAACAGTGAAGGACCTCCAAGCTCAGAATGAACAGTTTCAACAGTTGTTCTTAACTCTAGCCAAAGGACAAGAAGAGTTGAAGACCATGCTGGTTGAGGAAAAGAAAAAGAAGACGAAGAAGATAACCGGAGTTCTAAACATGGGAAGAAGGTTCCAAGGGCAAACAAGAAGGGCCTTAGACTTTGTAACGACATCCGGTGAGAAAGATAATCAAGACAGGAAAGGTAAAGAAACAGTTATCCAGTCAGAATCAGAAGAGGAAGAGGAAGAAGAAGACTATTATGAAGAACAATATCCTCCATCCGATGACAAGTATAAGCATCTAGAAGAGCGATTGAGTGCAATGGAAATCCAAAAAGTGCATGGATTTGACTTTGAGGAATTGGGACTAGTATCGGGAATTATCATTCCTCCAAAATTCAAAGCACCTGTGTTCGCTAAATATGACCGAGTCTCATTCCCAAAAATGCATCTCCGGTCCTATGTGAGGAAAATACAGCCTCATACCTTCGACAAGGATTTATGGTTACAATTCTTCCAAGACAGCCTGTCTGGAACTCAACTTGATTGGTTTTATCAGTTAGAAAGAGCCAATGTTCATAATTGGGAAGATCTTGTTGCAGCCTTTTATAAACAATACCAATACAATGTTGATCTTGCACCCACCCGTACTCAACTCTAGAGTATGGCCATGGTTTCAAGTGAAGGCTTTAAGGACTACGTGCAAAAATGGAAGGACTTAGCAGGAAGAGTCCATCCTCCCCTATCTGAAAGAGAGTTGGTAGACATGTTTTTGGGCACCTTGTCTGGTCCCTTCTTCAATCACTCAATTGGGAGTTCATCAGCAGGTTTTACTGAATCGATATTGACCGGAGAAAGGGTGGAAGCCGGGATAAATAATGGAAAGATTCAAAAAGATGCCTCCTCTGCTTCTTTAAGGAAACCATTCATCAGAAATAAAGAAGTGGTTGTATTATATCCTCATAGAAATCAGGATAGGACCGAACGTCGTCCAATGGTGGGGGTTGTTATGATTCCTAAACCTACGCCTGATCAGCAAATAAACAACCAACCAAGAATGAAAAGACTAGTCAGACAATTCACTCGAATTAATATGACATTATCTCTAGTATTGCCACATTTGTTAAGATTCAACCTAGTGACTTTGAAAGAAGCTCCAAAGAACCCTAACATAACCTCTCCTCACTATCATCCTAATGCCCGTTGTGCATACCATTATGAGAGTCCCGGCCATGACACTAATAATTGTTGGGCTCTAAAGAAAAAAGTACAAGACCTCCTTGAAGCCAAAGAGATTCAATTCGATGCGCCAGAAAAGCCCAATGTCGTTTCTGCCCCTATGCCCAAGCACGGCCATAATGCCAACGTCATTGAAGAGGATATGTTTGTTACTTCAGTTGATGAACTTGTTCCCCCACTCCTAATTATCAAAAAGAACTTATTGAATGCCAGTGTTTTCCCAGGCTGTGATGAAAGCTGTCATTTCTGTTTGTCCTCACCAACCAACTGTCCTTTGTTGAAAGTAGGCGTAAAAGGAGATTGGACACTAGAGTGCCCGGAAATTTGCACTCGCATGGTAGAGTATCAACAATGTGATGGCGGGAATGGGATTATAGATGCCATTTGGAGATAGGATGGATAGGAGGATGGGCTTATAGATGCCATCTGGAGACGTGATAGAACCTTGCCGGGAATGGGTTTATAGATGCCATTTGGAAGTATTGATCGCATAAGAGATTCCTTAGCGAGAACTTGTGTATTTTGAGAAAGAAAGATGTTTCCTGGCTTGTTACAGGTGTTGATCTTCAGTCTCTTCATGCAGATATGCCCTGGCTAGATACAGGTATCGAATCTACAATTGGTTGCTCACAGATGTGCCCTGGCTAGATACAGGTATCGAATCTGGAAATGTTGTCTACAGATATGCCCTGGCTGGATACAGGTATCGAATTTGGAAATGTTGTCTACAGATATGCTCTGGCTGGATACAGGTATCGAATCTGGAATTGCAAAAGGTTGGTAGAGATAGCTTTCCTGGCTAGATACAGGTGTAGACCTCTGACCTGAGAATGAAAGATAATTTCCTGGCCTGTTACAGGGGTTGATCTCCAAACTCTTCATGCAGATATGCCCTGGCTAGATACAGGTATCGAATCTACAATCAATCACTCACAGATGTTCCCTGGCTAGATACAGGAATCGAATCTGGAATTGCGATAGTTGATAGTAATCATCTTTGGATTGAATTTTCCTGAAAAGGCAAAACATTAGTTGTATGCAATGTCATGATGTGCATGATGCTCAAAATGAGATAGTGTTGTATGCACTTTATCATATATGCAAGCAGGATGTATGAAATGTGAAATGTTTATGAATGTATTTTCGTCTAGGAAAATAAATCCTTGACGATTGGCTGGGGAATCAAATCCTGGGCTGATGTTGAAGAGTAGAGTTCTTCGCTTCCGCTGGGGATGATGGTTGAAAGAATAAACCGGTAGTAGGAGATGACTCCATTGGGGAACAAACTTGTTAGAGAAATTACTCTGAGGGGAATTACTCTGTGGGAAGAGATACTTCGTTGAGGTTTTAATGAGAACTCCGCTGGGGATTTCAACGATAAACTCCGCTGGGGATTTTGCTGATAAGTTATGTTGGGGAACTTTGATGAACTCCGTTGGGGATAGGAAGAACTTCGCCGAGGATGAACTTTCCGTGGTAATTAGATGAGGATAACCCAGTTATACCATGGTGGGGAAATAACCTTTGGATGAAACTGGGATATGCGTTCGTACTCTGCAGGTGATAAGCTTCCAGAATCTACTGGGGATAAGCTTCCAGAATCTACTGGGGATAAGCTTCCAGAATCTACTGGGAAGGATGATTCAACTTTCCTGGGGAAAATTTTCAGGCTGTACTGGGGGAATGGCTCCACTGGGGTGTCTTGTATTCCGCCGGGGAACAATCTTATATTAAGACTGCCGGGGATACTTGTTGAGGAATGTCTATACTCTACTGGAAGAATGTTGAGATATTCTGGGGATACCCAACTTCCTTAAGGCTGACAGTAGACTAACTCTGCTTGAGAAGAATATCGCTGACTTACTAGGGGAATATTGTGATTTTTCAAGGCTGATAGGAAACCAACTCTACTTGGGGGAAGTATTGCTGAATCTTGCCTTACTCTGTGGGGAGTTGAGGTAACTTGGTTACGTTCTTCAGCCGAACCTACCTTGGTACCTTGGTGGACAGAGCAACTAGACTGCTTGGACAATTCTACATTGCCCCTGTTTCTGATGTCACCTGTAATTAATCCTTTGTCTCGTATGCAAATATTCATGGTTAGCAATTAACGGCAAATGCATATATCAAAAATGAACATTGGACGTTCTTCGCAAAACAAAACAGAAAAAGGAAAAACAATGGATAATTTGTCTGAAAGATTGAACTTGTATTGCTTTTGAAATTTGCCCGTAAATAGGCGTTTTTGTACAAGAGGCTGACGTCCTAGTGAGAGAATGCTGTCGAGCAAAAATAGAGTTTATACAATTTTGTGGAAAGGAAACAAAACAGCTATGTGAAAAATAAATCCCATTGGGTTCCAACTCTGCTATCGCCTTTATGTCTTCAAGCGTCTCATCACTTTGCTGCTTAGTTGAAGATGAAGCCGATTGATTGATGCCGAAGTCTGAGCCCGATAGTTGATGTCGAATTCTGGATGCGAGGTGATCCAACGAGACATAGTATTACGCTTTATCCCTAACTTTTTCCTGGACCGCCCTTTCGGGTTTTCAGTCCACCGGGATACCCATTTTTGCCCAAGCCGCCTTTTCAGGTTTTCGACTTGTCGGGTGTACAGATTTTTTGTGTTTCATCCCTTATTCTTGCCCGAACCCTTTTGGTTCGCCGGGAAGCCCTTATTTTTGCCTAGGTGTGTCAACCTAGCAGGTCCTTAATTCATGCGTAGTATCTTTTTACTATGTCTTCATTGGCAGGGTGAGGAAGGTCGTCACCATCCATGGTGGTTAGAATCATAGCTCCTCCTGAGAAGATATGTTTAACCACAAATGGCCCTTCGTACGTAGAGGTCCATTTTCCCCTGGGATCACTTTGAGGAAGGATGATGCGCTTGATTACTAGGTCTCCGACTTGATACTCTTGTCGTCTGACTTTCTTGTTAAATGCCCTGATCATCCATTTTTGGTACGTCTGACCATGACAAATAGCAGTGAGTCTCTTTTCGTCAATTAGGTTTAATTGATCAAGTCGAGTCTGGATCCAGTCATCTTCGCTCAAGTATGCATCCTTCATTATCCGGAGAGAGGGTATTTGGACTTCAATAGGCAAGACTGCCTCCATGCCATAGACCAAGGAAAAGGGGGTTGCCCCTGTTGACGTCCGTTCCGAGGTACGGTACTCATGCAGAGCAAACGGTAACATTTCATGCCAATCTTTGTAGGTCACTGTCATCTTCTGCACAATCTTCTTGATGTTCTTATTTGCTGCTTCGACAGCCCCATTCATCTTCGGCCGATAAGGAGAAGAGTTGTGGTGCTGTATCTTGAATTGCTCGCAGAGCTCAGTGATCATCTTGTTGTTAAGATTGGTACCATTATCCGTAATGATCCTCTCAGGTACGCCGTATCGACAGATCAGGTTATGCCGAATGAATCGTGCCACGGTGCTCTTGGTTATGGTAGCATAGGAAGCTGCTTCAACCCACTTCGTGAAGTAATCAATCGCTACCAAGATGAAGCGATTCCCGTTGGATGCCGTCGGTCTGATTTCTCCGATCATATCAATGCCCCACATTGCAAATGGCCAAGGGGCTGTCAAGATGTTCAGAGGAACCGGAGGAATATGCACCTTATCAGCATAGATCTGACATTTATGACAAGTTCGAGAATGCTGGTAACAGTCAGCTTCCATTGTGGACCAGAAATATCCTGTCCGAAGGATTTTCTTTGCCATGGTATGTCCACTGGAATGTGTTCCGAATGTACCTTCATGAAGTTCTGCCATGATCCTTTATGCTTCAGTCTTATCCACACAACGCAATAAGGTTGAGTCATGGTTTCGCTTGTAGAGAATGCCATTTCTGAGGAAGAACTTTGCTGCGAACCTTCTCAGAAACTTCTTGTCGTTAACGGATGCACCCTCGGGGTATTTTTGAGCTTCCAAGTACCTCTTCACTTCATGATACCAGGGTTTTTCAATTACCTCCTCAGCCTCAAGATCACAGCAATATGCAGGCTCGTCCAACTTCCAAATGATGATCCGGGGCGCCTCGTTGTCCCATTTGACTTTGAACATTGAAGACATCGTAGCTAACGCGTCTGCCAACTGATTCTCCTCTCTTGGGAAGTGTTCAAAAGTTATCTCTTCGAAGTGGGGAAGCAATGTCAGCACATACTCCTTGTAAGGAATAAGATTTGGGTGTTTCGTATCCCACTCGCCTTTGATCTGGTTGATCACGAGAGCGGAATCTCCGAAGACACTCAGAAACTTGATCCTTAGGTCAATTGCAGCTTGAATACCCATGATACATGCCTCATACTCCGCCATGTTGTTGGTGCAGTTGAAACACAGTTGGGCGGTGAGTGGAGTATGAGTGCCTTTAGGGGATATGATCACAGTGCCGATACCATTACCCAAAGCGTTAGAGGCTCCGTCAAAGTGCATAGACCATCGGGATCCTTCCTTAGGTCCTTCATCCGGTCTAGGTACTTCACAATCAGTCACTACCATGATATCTTCGTCTGGAAATTCAAAGTTCAACGACTGGTAATCGTCCACTGGTTGGTGTGCCAAATGGTCTGCCAATACACTTCCCTTGATTGCTTTTTGAGTCGTGTACTGGATGTCATATTCCGTCAAGATCATTTGCCATCTTGCTATTCTTCTGGACAGAGCAGGCTTTTCGAATATGTACTTGATTGGATCCATTTTTGAAATCAACAGAGTAGTGTGAGTCAACATATACTATCTCAGCCGGCGAGCAGCCCATACCAGAGTGCAGCAAGTTTTCTCGAGCAGTGAGTACCGAGTCTCACAGTCGGTAAACTTTTTGCTCAGGTAATAAATAGCGTGCTCTTTTCGGCCAGACTCGTCATGCTGCCCCAGCACACACCCCATTGAGTTGTCAAGTACTGTCAAGTATAAGATTAGAGGTCTCCCTTCAACCGGTGGCATAAGAATGGGTGGTTCTTGGAGATACTCTTTTATCTTTTCGAAAGCGGCCTGACATTCATCATTCCAACGTATAACTTGATCTTTCTTCAGTAGCTTGAAGATTGGTTCACAGGTAGCAGTTAGACGTGAGATGAACCAGGCAATGTAGTTCAACCGTCCTAGAAAGCCTCTGACTTCTTTCTCTGTCTTGGGAGCTGGCATCTCTTGTATGGCTTTCACCTTGGCAGGATCCACTTGAATACCCTTGTCGCTTACAATGAAGCCTAGCAATTTTCCAGATCTCACCCCAAAGGTGCACTTATTTGGGTTCAACCTCAGCTTGTACAACTTCAGACGGTCAAACAGCTTTCGTAGATGGTCAAGGTGTTCCTCCTCAGTTTGGGACCTTGCAATCATATCATCGACATACACTTCTATTTCATGATGGATCATATCATGAAATAAAGCAACCATGGCACGTTGGTAAGTTGCCCCAGCATTTTTCAATCCAAATGGCATGACCTTGTAGCAAAAGGTGCCCCACTGAGTAACGAAAGTGGTCTTCTCCATATCTTCAGGAGCCATCTTGATCTGATTATAACCGGAGAAGTCGTCCATGAAGGAGAAAACTTTATGCTGAGCAGTATTATCAACCAGAACATCGATATGAGGCAGAGGGAAATCATCCTTGGGGCTAGCCCTGTTCAAATCCCTGTAATCAACACACATTCGGACCTTACCATCTTTCTTCGGCACTGGAACCACGTTGGCAACCTACTGAGGGTAAGAAGTCACTGCTAGAAACCCGGCATCAAATTGTTTCATAACCTCAGCTTTGATTTTCTCGGAAATCTCTGGACGCATACGGCGGACCTTTTGTTTTACCGGAGGGCAGTCTTCCTTGGTAGGCAGGTGATGAACCACAATGTCGGCATCCAAACCAGGCATGTCTTCGTAAGACCAAGCAAAGATTTCCATGTAGTCATGCAGCATCTGAATCAACCGTTGTTTCACACTGAACTCTAGATTGGCACCGATCTTGACTTCCTTTCTATTTGTCTCAGTACCTAGATTTACCGTTTCCACTGGCTCTTCATGTGGCTGAATGGCCCTCTCTTCCTGGAGTAGCAGTCTTGCAAGTTCCCCAGGCACTTCGCAATCATCTTCACCTTCGTCTTCGGCTAAGTTGATCGGATTTTCGAAGTCATAACTGGCAGTAGTAGAGTCGTTACCAGTGAGATCCATAGTGGATTGGAACCTGTATAAGTGAGTGTGTGTAAATATAGTTGTTTTGCAATATATGATAAAGAAAGAAAAGGAGCACAAGATTTGAAATGCAATAAACGTACAATGTTTTGATTAATGATATATGAAAATGTCATACAAAAGCCCTCACAAATGGAGCCACGGTGCCCCGGGTAGGACACCGAGCTATAAAAGTTTCAACATATTGTTTGTTACAAATTGAAAACAAAAGAGTTCATTACTGAGTGACAAAAGTAATAGGTGTGAAGTCTTTGGCAGTCCAGTTGCTCAGTCCACTGTCGGTTGTTGGGTAGATCCAGCTGTCAAATTCCGATTCCTCTGTGTCGTCCTCAATAGCATTCACTCCTGGATTGGTGATGAACACAGGAGGTCTTCCAACTCTTGCTTTGCGAACAGCCCTCTGAGCCTCTACAGTGAAGCCCAAACCAAACTTGTCGGTCTTTGGAGTGAAGTCAGGAAGTCAGCCCCAGTTTGCGCACTCACCCTACTCAATCACAGCCCGGGCATCCCTTAAGGAAGCCATCTTCAAAGGAGGGTCTTCAATCACAGTTTCAGCTGACGCCGGTGTCTGAGGCACCTCTTCAAAGTGTTGAAAGGGGGTTTCAATGAATTCCCCGTCCATTTCTATGTATCGGAACGAGTTTAAGTGGCTGACCATATACTCCTCTTCCCCTTGAACTGTAACAATCTTTCCTCTAACCGGGTATTTAAGCTTTTGATGTAGTGTGGAGGTCACCGCTCCAGCCTTGTGGATCCATGGACGACCCAGCAAACAAGAGTAGGATGGACGGATGTCCATCACATAGAAAGTTGAATCAAAGACTTGAGAACCAACCCTGATTGGAATGTCAACTTCACCATGTACCATCCTTTTCGAACCGTCAAAGGCTCGGACAACAATGTTACTAGGCTTGAGCTCCAAACCCTCACAATCTAACCTGTCTAAGGCTTTCTTGGGCAATACGTTTAATGAAGAACCGGTGTCTACCAACACATGGGCAAGGGTAGTGCCCCTGCATTCAATAGAGACATGCAGGGCGTCATTATGGTTCTTTCCCTTTGCAGTCAGATCGGCGTCAGAAAAGCCCAGACCATTATCGGCAGTCAAGTTGGCAACACAATCAGTAAATTGATCAGCAGACGTTTCTTGCGGCACATGAGTTGTCTTCAGGAAGGAGATCAGGGCCTTGGCATGGGCCTCTGAACACAATAACAGTGATAGCATAGAAATTTTTGATGGGGTGTGCCCCAACTGCTCAACTACATTGAAATCACTTTTCTTGATAATCTTGAGGATCTCCTCCATCTCTTGCTGGGAGGCTTCAACAGTGGTTGTTTTCGGTGCCTCCGTCAGGGCAGGCAAATCAGTAGCAATCCCTTTGCCCCGAGCGTCATAGGACTCGGCGGCAGGGTAGAAACAGGAACTTGATTAGGAGGTGGAGCATGCACACTTGCAAGTGTGATGATAAGGGGTTTCTGAATAGCTGGTGGTGCGATATCTGGCGAAAACAACCTACCACTGCGGGTAATCTTGGCAGGCCCGGTGATGTTACTGACACCGGTACTTGTATCAAACTCTTGCTTCACTCCAAGCACATAAACATCTGCCCCATAGTGCCACGGGACAGCTTTGTCGGACGTATAGGGGAGGGGCCCCGGAACAGTAATGATGATGGGAGAAATTTTCTGAGTGGACATGATTTTGACAGGCTTCTTTGAGAGAGCCTTAGGAGGTTTGTTGAAAATAGTGATAATAGAAACTTCTTCGGCAGGGACAGCAGGAACAGCAATCTTCTCGAACAAGATTTCTTTGATATCCATCAGGCTTTGGATACCTGATTTCAGCAAAGGACAACCAAAAGGCGAAACGGCACATAGAAGGCAATCTTCACCACATCCCGGAAATAAACCGGCTAGCAACAGATTCCTTTTAACAGTTGATAACGGAGTAACAATCTCTTCCACGGAGGCTACATATCGGTCTTCTTCCACGGCACTCACTCCATGCTGGGGCATGGGAGCAGTCACAACATTGGGCCTTTCAGGCGCCTCAAACTGTATTTCCTTAGCATCAATAAGGTCTTGAACCTTATTCCTCAGAGCCCAGCAATCGTCTGTAGTATGCCCGGGGCTATCAGAGTGATAAGCGCAACGGCCGTTGGGGTTGTACTTTGGAGAAGTTGTGTTCACTACCTTCGGAGCTTCTTTGACAGTTACCAGATTGGTTGACAGTAGCTGCGGCAAAATCTGAGACAGGGTCATGCTGAGCCGAGTGTACTGCCTTTTGGGTCTCTCACCCCTTTGTTGATTATACTGCTGGGGAGAAGCAACAGGCTTTGAAATTACCAATGCATTGACAGCCGGGCGGCGTTCCGACTTGACTTGTCTTCTAGGACCGTAAACAACACTAGCTTCCTTCTTGAAAGGCTTCTTCTCAGTACTCGCAGCGGCACCTTTCTGTATCTTCCCTGACTTGATACCAGCTTCTATCCTCTCACTAGTCAAGATCAAATATGTAAACCCAGCAGAGGAATTACCAATCAGATGATTGAAGAATGGACCAGACAGGGTCCCAAGGAACATGTCAATAAGTTCACGGTCAGTTAGCGGTGGCTGCACCCTGCCAGCCAAGTCTCTCCACTTTTGCGCATACTCCTTGAATCCTTCGCCCGTCCCCATTGACATACCCTGAAGTTGAGTACGCGTAGGAGCGAGGTCAGAATTGTACTGATATTGTTTATAAAATGCGGTGGCCAAGTCTTCCCAGTTTCGGATACTGGCTCCATCCAGCTGATAGAACCACTCGAGTTGAGCCCCAGAAAGGCTATCCTAAAAGAAATGGATCCAAAGGTTCTTGTCTGCAGTGTAAGGTTGGATCTTCCTTACATATGATCTGAGATGCATCTTTGGGCAGGATAGCCCGTCATACCTTGCAAAAACTGGCACTTTGAACTTCGGGGGGATCACAATTCCAGCAACTAATCCCAAATCTGAAATCTAAGCCAGGAACTCTCTGCAGCTCCATATCTGCCAACCTGTCTTCTAAGCCTTTGTACTTATCATCAGCGGGCGGGTATTGTTGATCAGAGTAGTCTTCGTCCTCTTCAGCCTCCTCTTCTTCAACTTCGGATTCAGAAGGTACCGCAGCCACATTCCCTTTACTGGTTCCCTCTTCAGACGTAGGGGGGAATTCAAGGACTCTTCTGGCTTCACCCTCAAACCTTCTTCCTAGGGTAGCCACCCCGATTCTCTTCTTCTTCTTTTTCACTTGGTCTTTGTTCCCCAGCAGGGCCTTTAGATCCTCCTGACCCTTAGCCAAGGTCATCAGGAGTTGTTGAAACTGTGAGTTCTGAGACTGCAAGTCCTTGACCGTCTGTTCGAGATCCATCTTACTGAAATAAACAGCAGAAAGATAAGGAAACCTGGTGTGGAGACCTGCTTATGCGTATGATGAATGATATGCTTATGTATGCAATGCATTCAAGGATTTAGCAAATTCAAAATTGTTGCAAACAAAAAGAACGCACGTCATATTAATAAGAAGAAATTTGTCAGTACATAAATGCCCCATGGGCCAAATATTACAAAAAAAACTTCTCAAGGTAAAAAGACGTTGCGCATCCTCTTTGGTGCGATGTAGGTGTTGAGGGTCTCTTCCTCATGGAGTCGGCGGGTAAGCTCTAGAACCTTCTTCTCACTGGCGTAGAAGTTGGCTTCAAAAGTGTTTCGTTCCTCCTTGAGTTGGATCCAACTCTTCTACATCTCCTCCCACGATGTAGGCATGTCAGGATATAGGATGGTGTAAGGAACCTCTCCTTCCGTAACGGGCTCTTTAATCACAGGGAGAACATGAGGATAAGACATCATTAGACTCTGGGCTCGTGCTCGTACCCATTTGAGGTAAGGCTCAAGAGGGATGGAGTTCTTGTGCCCCAGTGTCTTGCTGTCTACCTTGTTATGCATCCTCCAGGCTCTGATGAATCTTTGGCGAAGTCCTTGCGCATCATCGTCGAAGTCAAAAACTAGGTCAGGAATCAACATGTCGTGAGGGCCATCTCTCCGTGCATATCCAAATTGTCTCAAGGCTAGACAAGGGTTGTAGGTAATGCCTCCCCTAATGCCAAGTAATGGAACATTAGGGAACTCTCCACAACGATCGATGATGATGACATTTTCTCTGGATAGAGAACACCAATGTACATCAGAGTGAGTGAGGGTCATCAACCGTTGTGACCACATTAAGCCTTGGTCATTCTTCAAGACAGATTGTGGAAGGTTGGAAATAAACCACCTTGCAAGGAGAGGAGTACAGCACATGAGAACACCCCTCTTTCTCATTGTTCGAGTGTAAAATGAGTGAAGAATGTCCCCAAGCAATGTTGGTATTGGATTTCTGGATAAGAAGATTTTGACGGCGTTGACATCTACAAGCTGGTCAGGATTTGGGAACAAGACCAACCCATAAATGAGGAGTGCCACAATTTCTTCAAAGGCTTGTAGATCCAAAGAATTCCAACACTCTTGTGCCTTCTCAAACAAGAATTTTTCTAAGAAGCCTTTGACACCGCTTCTAGTTTCCCAATTCCCCTTGATGTCAGATGGCTGTAGGTGTAGTGCTTGAGCAACATCTTCAGGATTTGGTTCCTTTTCCGTACCGTTGAAAGGTAGTTGATTAAGGATAGGAATTCTCAGGAGTTGAGAAAATTCCTCCAAAGTGGGTACCAACTGGTAGTCGGGGAAAGTGAAACAGTGGTGAAGAGGGTCAAAGAACTGGAACAGCACCTTCATCATGTCCTCTTCAATGTTGGTGTTGACTAAGCTGAGCAGTCTACCATGTCTTTCACTGAAGGGAGAGCTTTCCGGAATTCTTGATGTGAGCTCTTTGAGTTGAGGAGGGATTCTCACAAGATTGACTTGGATAGTTTTCCTGCGAGGAATTTCCATGACCTACAAAACAAGAACAAAGATGAAAATCTAAACCCTTGAAGTGGTTAGTGTATGCATATGATGCTTTATGATGTTTATGATGTATGCACAAACATATGTACAAGCAATTCACACAAAACCCTAGTTTCAAGCTTGCATGAGGTTTCATAGGTAAGTACCCTCTTGAGTGTAGTTGGCTTAAAAACCTGTCCTATAAATAGTAACCGGGTTCTAAGGAGCTCAATATCACTGGATTGTTTTCATTGTTCATTGTTTTGGTTTAGCCACTTAACTAGCGACCAAAATATTCCAAGAAAACAACCCTCAATGAGTGTAGTATCGAGTATCTACCAACTTCGGACTGCACCAAAGCCGGTCATCTCACTACCCCTAATGAAAGGCCAAGATGGTCAAGTAAGGTTCTAGGTCATTAGTGCTTAGTGACATCACTCAGCGGCCCCGTACTCTCCTTGATTGAACTCAAGGGTTACCGGTACTCACAAATATGTCGCACTAATATAGCTATTGCTTCAACTGTGTCGGTATACCCCACACAGTTTCCACAACGTATTGTTATCTATGAATGTTTCCCCAAATCCGGGTGTAGGATTGCAAACCCAAACAAGAGAACCAAGATGTAAAGCAATCAAAGCAAACAATTAGTCATGCAAGAGGGTGATCTAAGCCCTAAGGTTACTCCACTTTAAAAGTATATCCCCAGTAGAGTCGCCAGTTCTGTGATACGGTGGGAGAACTGACTTGAGTTTTGCGTTTGTTTTCCCAAATGTTTCGGTTGAGCAAGAGTCGCCACCGACTTTTTATTTTATCCTAAGGAAAGGTTAAAAAGCACAGCAAAAACCTTTGAGATGTTTTCTTGGGTTCGAGGAATAGATTATAGAAAGGGAAGGTATTAGCACCCTTTCTATCCATGGTTATCCATGGGCTCTTAGTTACTTGCTTAGATCAACTTGCCTTGATTTTCAATTGTTTGAAATGGTGCTTTGTGTGTGGGTTTGAAAATGTTTTGAAAAGAGGCCAATGTGGTGGCAACCTTTGTAATGATCCATGTTGGGATGTATACAAAGAGGTATGTCTTTTGAAAAGGTTTTCGATGTTTTTGAAAGTTATTTTGAAAGTGTAGTGATGTGTGGTTTTGAAAAAATAGGCAAGTGTTTTTGTTTTGCAAGTTGGCAAGTAACCAAGAGCTATCTACCCTAAATTTCTCAAAGATCTTTGCTATGTTTTAACCCTTTTAACAATTTTGTTCCACCATTGTATTTGGTGGACAATCTTGTGTTAGGATGTGAACGGGACGGGCGCGGGTCATTGTTTAGACCATGATTGCAATGGTGCCAAGTATCTTTGGGCAATTTTTCCTTTAAGGGACTTGATCATTTTTTAGGCAACTTTTGAAAGCGTCATCGGGAGACTATGATCATTTGAATTGTTTTGTTTTTGCCAAAGATACCTAACATGCAATATGGCCCATTATTTGAAGGCAACAAGTGGAGTACCCTAGGGGTGCAAGTGTGATTAGTGTTGTCCATTTTCATGCTTGTTTATCTTGAATTTAGGTCAAACTATTTTTGGTTAATTTTGCATACAAAACCCTAATTCTATCATGGTATAATTAGAAAGCTTTTTAAATGCGAAAAAATAAAAGGTCCTAAGTTATTACAACACAATATATGGGATGGGGGTACAAATGTTCAAATGGGGATATTTTAGCAAGAAATTAAAATCTAACTATTACATCCAAATTGAATTATACAAATTAATTAATTGCACAATACTTAAATAAAATAAAATAAATATGCAAGATGCAAAAAATGATTTTTATGTGTATGTAAAAAGTATTTTTTATATGTTAAATAAACAAAAATAAAATGAATTAATTTTTGGTATTTTTATGCACTTAGGGCAAAACCCTAATTTTATAAATAAAAGGTATTTATTATATAATATATGCAATATTTATTAATTATGTACAAAAATAAATAAGAGGAGGTATATTGTAAAAAAAGGTATTTTTGAGGTCAAAATATTAATAAAAATAAAATGTATTAATTCTTTGTATTTTCCCTAAATATACTAATAAATATATAAGTATTTACATTATTCATTAAATATATATTATATGTACAAAAATAAAATATTTAATATTATTAAAAAAAAGTATATTTTTTATAAAATGTTTTCAAAGGTAAAATAAGATAAAAATCAGAAAATAAAAGTGTTTTGTATTATTTTTAGTTATTTTTTTAAATAAAAGTATTTTTATGTTTATTTATGTACAAAGCTAAATGAAACAAAATAAATATCAAAAAAAAATGCAAAAAAGGTGAGAAAAATAATTTTAAAATTTTTTCATGCTTAAATAAAAATATAGAACCAAAACCAAAAGGAAAAAATTAAAAATGATAAATAAAACTCAAAATGGGCCAGGGGGTGCATGTGAAATGCAATGGTGTGAAAAGGAAAACGTCTCAGGCCCAGCCCATGAAAGATTGTCTTCAACCTTCAGACAAAAATGTTTGAAAAAACGCGCCTTTTCTTGCTTCAAACACAACTCCTGATTCCTGGACTTTTAGCACAAACTTATAACATGAAAGATGTCAAGCATCAAGCCACGATTCCATACATATAAAAAACTCAACTTAACTCTCAGAAATGAGAGAGAATTTCTCCATCCCTAATTCTTAACCTAAGTTTTTGTCAATGTTCAGGTCTTAAATTCTCTCAGCATATGCAATATAAATGGAAATGGAGGCACTTTCAAGGCAAGGTGAGGATTGGTATAGCTTGCTTGAAGTTCAGGGATGCTATTCCAACCTTTAGCCTGCTTTGAAACCAAGTGAATCAAGCTATGGCAATCAACCTGCAAAACAGAAAAAGTGAAAATGGTGAAGTTGGTTAGAGGTGTTACAGGCCGTGTCCAATGCTTGGGATAGCTTGTATATGTGGTATAGAGTGTGTATGGACTGGTTTTAGCAAGAATGCACGAGTGGATTGAGTTATGGAAGTCCAACTGCAGAGATGACTCTGTTTTCTGCAGTCGGATGGTGTTTTGAGGTTTGATGAGGTTTGGAAGGTGTTTTGGTCGTGCCTTAGCTCAGTTATGTTGTTTGGGATGTGTCTAACAAGTTTTCTTAAGCTTCTTTTGGCATAAAAATGTGAGATGAGTTTCAAAATGCTAGCTTTCTTCTATGTGAAGCAAGGAAATGTCAACTTGGTTTCGAGGCCAGTACAATGCCTCTATCTATGCTGCACACTTGAGTCTTGATCAGTGGGATATGTCCATGTCTTTGTGCCTCAAAGATCTGCATTGTACCTCATAGATTGTAAAATTGACATAAAGTAACACTTTACAAAAATGGATAATATGCTTTTTCTAATTAAGGCTTAATCTAACATGTATTGCCCAAATGAATGAAATAACAACTTGGCACAATGTTTTAGCATTGAATTTTTTAGTAAGAAAGGGATTAGAGGCCTGTAACCTAGCTTATGCATGCTGATTTCAAGAATGCCCAAGTTATGAACATGTAAATTGGCCATGAACAAAGTGAGTTTTGCCCATATTGCCAAATTCGATTCTCCCTAACCACAAGGTTGTTTGATGAGTTCTTGGACATTTTGGAAAGATTGGAATGTGTACTACAATCCACCTTTGTAATGCAAATTGAAATTCCAAGTGGAAGCATGTGAAAAGTAGCCATGAAGTTAGGCAAAAATCCTGCCTAAAATAGGTCAAAATTTTTCTAATTTAAGAATGTTTTGCACCCTTGTTCCAAAAATCATAACTTGAGCTACAAGCTTCTTTTGAAGAAACTTTGTGAAACCAAGTTGTATATTTTTCAACGGACTACAACTTTCATATTTTGACTTTTGTTTGAATCCAAATGCATCTTGGTGAAAAAATGGGACAAAGTTAGGAAAAAATTAGGGATTTTCATAACTTAGAAAAATTCTAAGTTATGAAAAATCTTCATTTCAAACCCTAATTTGTGATTTTTGATTTCTTGATGAACAAGTTTCATAATTTGACATGTCTTGATGGAAAATGAATCTTGGCACTTGATTTTGACCAAAAAGTCAAAGTTTGACTTTTCAGTATACAGTCAAAAATTGATCAATTGACTGGAAAATTCATCTGTCAATCTTGTGCATTTGGGATCTTTTGAACTTGTTGAACATGTCAAGACAATTCCATGGGGTCCTTGAGTCCATATGTGAGCTTGGTTTGCCATTGGCTAGGTCAAACAGTCAAAAATTGCCTTTGTGCAGTCAAAACCCTAAAAATGACCATTTTGCCCTTTTGGTGATCTGATCAAATTTCTTGTGGAATTGTGATCCAAACTTGACCAAATGGTTCATATGAGTTCATAATGTTGATGTGGGTCAAAAAATCATGAGGTTTGACTGACAATTGATCATAGTTGACTTTTTCCCCAATACAGTTGATTTCTAGGTCAACTGTCCAATTGACTGGGCAAAGATTGGAATCAAGGCTTGAAACTTGGTATGGATAAACTTGGGAGTCCAACATGAAGCATGAAAGTCATCTTAGGATTTTTAGGTCAAAACATCTTTGTGCAAACTCAAACCCTAATTTGGGTCAACAGTGCAAGGAGAAGTCTTGAGCAGAGGAAACTTTAACTGGATCTTGAGCTCCAAGGGTCTTGTGATGAGAAAATGTTGAGGGAATGGGAGGGCAAATTTTGGGGTACAACACCATTCATCATAACATAAGCAGGCTTCTTGCAACAAGTATCCTCATCTCTCTACTATTTATTTCAGTAAGATGGATCTCGAGCAAACAGTGAAGGACCTCCAAGCTCAGAATGAACAGTTTCAACAGTTGTTCTTAACTCTAGCCAAAGGACAAGAAGAGTTGAAGACCATGCTGGTTGAGGAAAAGAAAAAGAAGACGAAGAAGATAACCGGAGTTCTAAACATGGGAAGAAGGTTCCAAGGGCAAACAAGAAGGGCCTTAGACTTTGTAACGACTTCCGGTGAGAAAGACAATCAAGACGGGAAAGGTAAAGAAACAGTTATCCAGTCAGAGTCAGAAGAGGAAGAGGAAGAAGAAGACTATTATGAAGAACAATATCCTCCAGCCGATGACAAGTATAAGCATCTAGAAGAGCGATTGAGTGCAATGGAAATCCAAAAAGTGCATGGATTGGACTTTGAGGAATTGGGACTAGTATCGGGAATTGTCATTCCTCCAAAATTCAAAGCACCTGTGTTCGCTAAATATGACCGAGTCTCATTCCCCAAAATGCATCTCCGGTCCTATGTGAGGAAAATCCAGCCTCATACCTTCGACAAGGATTTATGGTTACACTTCTTCCAAGACAGCCTGTCTGGAACTCAACTTGATTGGTTTTATCAGTTAGAAAGAGCCAATGTTCATAATGAGGAAGATCTTGTTGCAGCCTTTTATAAACAATACCAATACAATGTTGATCTTGCACCCACCCGTACTCAACTCTAGAGTATGGCCATGGTTTCAAGTGAAGGCTTTAAGGACTACGCGCAAAAATGGAGGGACTTAGCAGGAAGAGTCCATCCTCCCCTATCTGAAAGAGAGTTGGTAGACATGTTTTTGGGCACCTTGTCTGGTCCCTTCTTCAATCACTTAATTGGGAGTTCATCAGCAGGTTAACGTTTACTGAATCGATATTGACCGGAGAAAGGGTGGAAGCTGGGATAAATAATGGAAAGATTCAAAAAGATGCCTCCTCTGCTGCTTTAAGGAAACCATTCATCAGAAAGAAAGAAGTGGTTGTAGTATATCCTCATAGAAATCAGGATAGGACCGAACGTCGTCCAATGGTGGGGGTTGTTATGATTCCTAAACCTACGCCTGATCAGCAAATAAACAACTAACCAAGAATGAAAAGACTAGTCAGACAATTCACTCGAATTAATATGACACTATCTCTAGTATTGCCACATTTGTTAAGATCCAACCTAGTGACTTTGAAAGAAGCTCCAAAGAACCCTAACATAACCTCTCCTCACTATCATCCTAATGCCCGTTGTGCATACCATTATGAGAGTCCCGGCCATGACACTAATAATTGTTGGGCTCTAAAGAAAAAAGTACAAGACCTCCTTGAAGCCAAAGAGATTCAATTCGATGCGCCAGAAAAGCCCAATCTTGTTTCTGCCCCTATGCCCAAGCACGGCCATAATGCCAACGTCATTGAAGAGGATATGTTTGTTACTTCAGTTGATGAACTTGTGCCCCCACTCCTAATTATCAAAAAGAACTTATTGAATGCTAGTGTTTTCCCAGGCTGTGATGAAAGCTGTCATTTCTGTTTGTCCTCACCAACCAGCTGTCCTTTTTTGAAAGCAGGCGTTCAAAGCCTAATAGATAACAAGGAAATTTTGTTCGAGAAGACTTCTATTCCAACTGTTTCTTATAATGATGTTTCCATCGTAACCATTTCCGACAATTCTTCCAGGGTCTCCACCAAAAGACCCGTTAGAATTACATCAGTTCGAAAAGTAGCTCCTTTGATAATTACAATGCCTGGACCAGTCCCGTATTCGTTAGAAAAAATCGTACCATGGAATTATGGAGGGAATGTCTACTACCAAGGTATCAAGCAAGATTGGCCAGCAGCTAAAAACTCAAGTTTTGAGAAGATTGACTTTGATATCAGTAATATTGCAGGGACCAGTAAGATTACCCAAAGAGGAAGGATATTCTCTCCAGAAATTGCTCCCCCAAAAGCAGTTTCTGGACCCGTAATCATTCTTGTTGTTGTTGCTCCTCCAAAGTTTATTCCCAGTCCTACAATCATATTTTCTAGTACTTCAACTGACAAAGCTGATACAACCCCTTTTATCACTCGTACTGACATTCCTGCTGTCGAGTCAACTAAGACTCGAGGTAAAAGTATTATGATTGAGCCTGTCTAGACGAAGGCACAATAATTGGCTATCCCTGAGACCTCCCGGAAAGAGATGGAGGAAATTCTAAAGATCATAAAAAGAAAGCAACTACAATGTAGTTGAGCAACTGAGGCAAACTCCATCTAAAATTTCCATGCTGGCTTTACTACTATGTTCTGAGGCGCATGCAAAGGCCTTGGTAAAATTCCTCAAAACTGCCCATGTACCCCAAGAAACATCTATCGATCAGTTCCAAGACTGTGTAGCCAACTTGACTGCAGATACTGGTTTAGGTTTTTCAGATGCTGATTTAACGCCAAGAGGGAGGAAGCATAATAAGGCATTGCACATCTTAGTTGAATGCAGGGGCACAACCTTGGCTCATGTCTTGGTTGACACCGGTTCGTCTCTGAATGTGTTGCCTAAAAAGGCTCTTGATAGGCTTGATTATGAGGGATTGACATTGAAACTAAGCAACATAGTAGTAAGAGCCTTTGACGACTCAAAAAGGATGGTGCATGGGGAAGTGGATATCCCCATAAAGGTTGGAACCCAAACATTTGATTCAACTTTTTATGTAATGGATATTTTCCCTTCATATTCCTGCTTGCTAGGCCAACCGTGGATCCACAATGTCGGTGCTGTTACTTCTACATTGCACCAAATGCTAAAATATCCAATTCAAGGGAAAATCATCACCGTTCATGGAGAAGAAGAGTATATGATCAGCCATCTTAATTCCTTCAGATAGGTGGAATTAGATGGTGAATTTATTGAAACTCCATTCCAGCACTTTGAAGAAGTCCCGCAAGATGTGGAAGTGATCGCGACTTTGTATGTCTATAAATCTGGAGACTGCAAGTGCACAGTCCTATCGCGTAGTCTTAAAAGATATCGAATCCACAGGGACTATGAAACGATCTACCGTAATTTTGGTCACTGGGTAAAGCTAAGGCTAATATTAATTTAATTAACGAAAGGGATCTAATTACTAAATTTAGTTATAAAATTTTTAATTATAAATACCGGTATGTATTTCACCTAAATTTTGGGTTCCGAATTTCCACTGGCCTTTACTTAAATTGGTCAAAAATTATCTTTACGCAAACTTTATTTGTCTAAAAACCTTCCCCTCACACTTCCGTTCTATTAGTTTAGGTTATACGATTAATACCCTAACGTGTGCTTCCGTCACTCCGCCGGATTCAAAAGTAATTTTTGAAAACAGAATAAAATTTAATTGTTTTTAAAATGCTTCCGCCTCTTTAAAAACAATGCCTAATAATCACTATCTGGTTTTAGCCTCAAACTTCCGTTTTATTAGTAAAAACCTTAATCAATTCTAAAACCTCACACTTCCGTTCTATTGGTTTGTAAAATCTTAAACAATTTAATTGAATATTAAAACCATGAAAGAAGTTTCTTTTACAAAATAATTTTAAGCCAGTTTATTTCGGATCCCGTTATTTGGTTAATTTACATACCGATATTTAATCGGTTTAGCCAGACATGTTTATTAAATTAAATACGCATAGATAATTAAATTGCGAACGATTATATAAATTCATATCCATAATAACAAACATGTAATAATAATAAATAAATAAAAGCGATTAAATTAAAAACCTGGAAATGTAGAAAACTTCAATAACTTTAATTAAATGCGTTCTTCAAAAACCTTGGAGTATTCCACCACAAGCCGGTTGGATCTACCCTTCGAATCTTGAATTTCGTAACAACAAGGAAAGTAAAAATACCGGATCTAACGTAAGGTTAAACCGGATAAAATTGCACAACAATTCCCGGTGTAGAAATTGTTGTACGAAAAATAAAGGCAGAAAACTGGAGAAGAAAAGAAAATAAAAACAATGCGATGAAATAAAAATAAAAGAAAAGGCAGAACAAAAATTAAAATGGAAGGAAATTTGCTCTGCTGAAAATAGTACGATCTTGCAAAAATTCTCCGACCCCTGGGATTTTTCTTTCACTTCTATTTATAATGCTTGTAAAATAATGTATCCCAAAAGGTCAATCCACGTAAAACTGAATATCCAAAAAATATTGCTAGTGGACTTTGTTGCATAACGTGCTGAAGACGTGTACGGAAATATAGCAAAAGTTGGTTTCTTCATTGACTTGGGACCGGTCGTTCCGTATGAGGAGGGAATAGTGTGAGAATAGGAAAGGGAAGGGAACGGTCGTTCCACTCAGTTGAAGTGGTCCGGACCGGTTGTTCCCCTTAGTGGGCCGGTCGGTCCCTTCAAGCTGGAGTGGGAAACGTGTGTTCCCTTGGGCCTTTGTGCGTTCTTGGTCTTTTGGGCCTTGGAAAAAATCATTCTTTTCACCCCCATTTAGTATTCTGCACCACATTAATCAATTATCTTCATTTTTATACTAAATTACATCTATTTCTTCATTTTTCTTCACATAAGCTTATTTGAGGCAAAATACCTGAAACAAAGAAATACCAGCGTAATATGGAAATAAAATAAAATAAAATAAATAAAAACATGAATTATTTGCATTAATTAGTTCGATTTATACGATATAAAATCGTGTTATCAAACTCCCCTACACTTGAACCTTTGCTTGTCCTCAAGCAAGAAATATATATCTCTCTAAATGCGGGTCAGACGCAACAAAAATTGCCACAAGTCAAAAATGTATTAAGTTGCACATTGCTCTTGAGCTCTCGACTTCGATACTAAAGTCACCGTAACAATACTAAATAAACTCAGGTTCGAAGAACAATTCTAGTGACGCCATTATAACTTAACTCTAAATCCTACATTTTGTTTCACCTTTTTCATTCAGGCGCAATCACATTAAGCCCTTCGCCCTTTCGCGCACATAGTGGAGTGACCGGTTAGTGAATTTGATCTTTTAAGCCTGCTAGGAGTTCTGGTACTTAATAGTTGGTAACTCCTTTTTGTTCTTTTGTAAATTGCGGGGAATCGAACCGTAGTCCGCCCTACCAAGTCCAACACCAGAAACCGCTGAACCAATTTACAAAGAATTCATTAATTGATAATTTATAAGGTTCGCGACCGTTGGGTTAAATAGTCTGGTAAGGACTATCTAACTTAGTTAGAGCGTTTCTAAATATTATTTTTAATTTTCGATCAATCACTTATATTCATCGATCCTCCACGTAGTTTGCTATTTAGACGGTGCTGACTGCTTGTATAAACTACTAAAGGTTACTTTAAAACCTAGAATTTAAATTTTCGGTATATAAAGGGTACTAAAATTTTAATTCATTTTCCTGAGATTTTAAAGCGTTGAAGTGGCGACGATATTATTTCAATCGCGTTCAATTTATAAATATTTTCTTCTAAAGAAGCAACTTTGATACACTTTTTGAGTGTGTATAATTGTGCGTCTGACCATAAAAAAAATTTTATGGTTCAAGAATTTGGCGAATTCGGATAATCATGAACTTATATATGTATATAAGACTTAATTTTAATAACAATTTTTTATTAATTAAAATTTTAAAGTACAAAATGGAAATTACAAAAGGGAAATTTGCTTACTTGAAGAAAGATAACAATAGTTAATTCGACCCCCCTACACTTAAACTGAGCATTGTCCTCAATGCTTATAAATGGGGAATCGAAAAATACAAAAATAAAAAGGAAAAGAAATATTAAGAACTAATCGTTACGATGTGGACGACGTCCTCTTCCTCGAGTTCTTGGACGGCGCTCATCTTGGCGTTGTGGAGGTACGAATTCGTCCAAGCGTAGGTGAAGTGAGTGCATAGAAACTCCAAGGTCAATAACATTTGCATTCAAGGTGTTGTAGTTATTATGCATTTGTTGTACCAATGCAAATGTTGCGTTTTGTTGGTTTTGCATCTGTTGCATGGTTTGGTAGAGAGTTTCCATGGTGAGATGGTTTTGTTGATTGTTATTCATTTCTTCTTCCATTTCATCCACGGGAGCATTATTCTCAGCTTCGGGTGCAATTAAATCGAATAACCAACGGCTTCGATTTTGCACATTAATAAGATGGGGACATGGGAGAATAATGCTTGGTACCAAAACTTTATTGACCAATAAAGTAAATCTGTTCTCACCTTGCCTTGGGAGGATTAGATGGGAGTCTCTGCAGTATACCTCATCTAGAAATTGGGCTGGCATGAGGTGTTGAGCAAGAGTTAGGATCTCGTCAGCCAATCCTAGCGAGTAAGCTATCGCGGTAATAATGCCACCGAAAAGAAAAGGGTTGTTTCCGGCGGTTTGAGCACATAGTTGAAAGTGTGATAGCATAAATGGTGCGGCGTTGACACGGCTCCCAGTTAAGGCACAATATAAGAAAAATAACTCATTTTTGGTTACCTTATGGTTGTAGGTGCGTCCGAAGATAGTGTGAGCCAAAATACGATGAAAATACCGTATTGCTGGATTATGAATGTGGGACGCATATAATAGTCTCCAACCATTTGCGGCTTCCCCACTTATCTCCTCCCAGAATTGTAAACCTTGCTCCTCCCAGGCTGGAATATCATCTTCCGCTTCAAATGGCTTGTAATAAATACCATCCCCTTGTGAGAATCCCAGTGCCGCAGCAATTTGTTCTTGATCTAGCGTATACTCACTGTTGAACGTACGGAAACTAGCAGTTCCCGTAGTGTATGGATCTTCAATATCAGTTGAGTAAGAAAAAGAACTCAAAAACTCCAACACTAGAGGTTCAAAGGTTGGGTTTGGTTGGGTACAGAGATTGTATAAACCAGTATTATTTAGCAACCATGACACACTTTCAGTGAGTCCTAAAGTTTGTAGACAATTTATATCTACATACTTTGTCGGAACCACCGAGCGTTTGTATAAGTTGAGATACATGGTGCGTTGCTTATCATCGCGGAAGATAATGTTTGAAAGGTCGGGTTGTTGCCTTTCGGGACGGATGGTTCTCAGAGGCATGGTAGGGGTAAGAAAATGGTGGTAGATGTAGAAGGAAGATAGAGAAGATGAAGATAAATATTAGAGAAACGTAGTAGAAAGTAAGAAATGGTGTGAAGAGATAGTAAGAAATGAGGGGTATTTATATTGTGAGGGTGTTTGAATGGTGATAATGAGAATTTAATGAGAGTTAATGGGGGAGTTGGAAAGGGTAAAAATTTGAAAAAAAATGAGATAGTGGAGTAATGGGAATTTAAGAGTGGTTTGAAGTTGTTTTATGGAGAAGATAAATGGTAAAAATGAGTCATGAATGGAGTTTGGCGTGGGAGACAAAGAGACACGCTTTACAGCATGCTACAGGGGGCCGGTCGTTCCCTTCAGTGGTAGGACAGGGGGACGGTCGGTCCTGCTTTTCAGTCAAAAAAGGGGACCGGTCGGTCCAGGGGGCATGGTGTGCGTGGGACCGTCCGGTCCTGTGCCTGCGTGGGAAATTCAACTTTTCCTTTTGTTTTCTGTTGATACAGTACGTTATAATAGATATCTCAGGCACAGAATGCATAGTGTTTGCGAACAGTATCATTTCAGCTTTATTTGATACCACTTAATAATCTAATAACTAATATAAATAACATTGAAACAAAACAAGAAGATAAATAATGTTGAACTTTAAATTGCATAATTCAAATTGTACTACAAAGAACATAAAATAAACCAAATTGCAAAACATAATTCAAATGAAATCCAAATGCAAATCAAATAAATACTAACTAAAACTAACTAATTTAAATAAATTCTCTCATTAGCCACTTTTATTATTATTGTCTCCTTTATTCTTCTGCATGGAATAGATATGTTGAAACACTTCATCAAACTGCATAGTTACCGTGTCGACGAATCCAAAATGATCCATCCGGAGTGTATTAACTTCATTGTTCGCAGCTGTGAGGTTTTCTTTCAGATTCTTCACTTCTTCCTTCAATTCCTTAATTGTTTCTTCTTGGTTCATGGGTTCAGATCCTTGCCTATTTTCTTCAATCACCGGAGTTACAGGTGGTGACAAAGGTTGCTCAGGAATGTCATGGCACCCAGGTGGTGTCTCAGGATCAGATTCATAAATCTCAGGTATCTCATAATCCTGGATTGTTTCAGTGGAGCGAGCAGGAGATGGTAAACCGTCCAAATTATACAGCCAATTTCCTTTATCATGAACACTGGTGCGTGGACTAGGCAAGGTAAAGAGGTTAACTACCTCATTATTAATCAGCAATTCAAATTCTCGTGGACCATGGTTTCCAATTAATCTTCTGTTGAAACAAAAACTGAGATCCATTGGTCGGATACCTCCGTAAGGATGGCAACTCAACAGTGGTTGCCGCAAACCCAAAGCATTCGCTATCATTGTTACCATTCCTCCCATCACGATGGGCATATTATCATCTTGAAGCATTTTCTCAATGGTAACTAATAGAAAAGCGACACCGTTCACGGGCCGATTCTGTACAGCACAAAGCATAATAAACAGCTCATCTCGAGAAACAATAGTGTTATTCTGTTCCTTTCCAAACAGGGTATGTGACAGAATATGGTGAAAATAGCGAAACGCCGGATTATGAATATAATCCGCATGTGGCTCAGGATGCTCAAAGCTACTCAACCCAGTCAATGATTCCCAGAATATGTCGAGCTCGCGGTAATCAAATAATTCTTCCTGCTTTGATGTAAAAGTATCAAATCCATCTGGGAATCCCAGCAAAGCAGAAAAGTCATGAAGATTATACCTATACTCCATTCCAAATAGCCTAAAGAAGATAAGACCTCTCTTCAGGCCCTTCCCATAATGTGGGAGGTAGTTAAAAGAGCTCAGAAATTCCAGAGTCAATTTGCGGTAGGTACTGAACCGCCTCAACATATGAGCATCTTCCCATCCAATTTGATTCAGCAGAAACAAAACACTATCATGAATTCCCAAAGTAGTCATAGCAAAAAGATCAGGATAATATGTCAGGGACATATTCCTTGCAGCTAATGAATTGTATCTGCCTCTTTGGCCTCTTCCTCTGAAAGTTATTTCCATAGTATCTTCCATTGTTAGTTCGTCAGCTTAATTTTTATATTAATTAAGTTAGCTTGAAATTAATTAGATACAGGAAATTTAATCAGATTTTTGGCTAGATGCCGAAAAGAAGAAAATAAGAATAAGCATAATAGTGATAGAATGAAGAAGAAATATAGATGAAATAGAATATTAGAGAAGATATGTGTATAAGTGATTATGAATGAGAGAAATAAAAAGAAAAATAAGAATAATAATAATAGTAAGAATGATAATAAGAATAATAAAACAAAAAGGTAAATATAATAATTAATCATAAAAAGGTGGGTTGTCTCCCACTAAGCGCTTTGTTTTATGTCGTAAGCTCGACAAATAAAATCGAAGTTTTAAATTTCTAATTGAGCGGGTGGCTCTATTAAAGTTATTTCTTGAAAGTAATCGTTACTCTCTGCGCTGTGATATGGTTTTAAACGTTGTCCATTAACTATAAAGGGTTCAGAAATCTTTCCTTTGATTTCGACCGCTCCGTTAATAAACGTGTTTGTTATTGTGAACGGACCAGACCATCTGATGCGTAGTTTTCCAGGAAATAGTTTTAATCTTGAATTAAACAGTAGTACGATATCACCTATTTTAAAATGTTTTCTATTTATTCTTTTGTCGTTCCATGTTTTCGTTCGTTCTTTATAAATCTTGGCGTTCTCATACGCATCTTGTCTCAATTCCTCTAATTCGTTTATATCAAGGATGCGCTTCTCGCTTGCTGTTGTGTAATTCAAGTTTATATTTTTAATGGCCCAATAGGCCTTGTGTTCTAATTCAACCGGCAAATGGCAAGATTTTCCATAGATGAGCTTAAACGGGGTGGTTCCTATTGGTGTCTTAAATGCAGTCCTATATGCCCATAGAGCTTCAGATAGTTTTGAGGACCAATCCTTTCTCGAAGTTGCTACAGTCTTTTCTAATATTTGCTTGATTTCACGATTAGAGACTTCCACTTGTCCACTCGTTTGTGGATGATAGGGTGTAGCTACTCGATGTCGGACACCGTATTTCCTTAGGAGTTTTTCGAATATCTTGGAAATAAAATGAGAACCTCCATCGCTTATTACTAATCTTGGTATACCGAATCTCGGAAATATCACGTTTTTGAAGAGCCTTAATACAACTCGGGTATCGTTTGTTGGAGAAGCTATAGCTTCTATCCATTTAGATACATAGTCAACTGCCACGAGTATGTATTTGTTACCAAAAGATGACGGGAATGGTCCCATAAAGTCTATACCCCATACATCGAAAATCTCTACTTCCAGAATGCCTTTCTGTGGCATCTCGTCGCGTCTTGAAATGTTACCGGTGCGTTGGCACCGGTCGCACTTAGTGACTGCGATATGGACATCTTTCCATAGTGTTGGCCAATAAAGACCTGATTGTAGGATTTTCGTACATGTTTTAGAAGTACTCGTGTGTCCTCCGTATGGTGCGGAGTGGCAGTGTTTAATCACGCTCTCGACTTCTTCTTCGGGTACGCAACGACGGAAAATTCCATCGGGTCCTCTTTTGAATAACAAAGGTTCGTCCCAGTAATATTGTTTGAGATCGTGAAAGAATTTTTTCTTTTGTTGGTACGTTAACTCTGGTGGTAATACACCGGCAGCTAGATAATTTACGAAATCTGCATACCAAGGGACAGATGAGATTGCTAAGGTTGTTTCAGAATAGTTTTGAGATTCACTTGCTTCGAAGTGGGCGATTAATTTATCATATTGAGATTCGTCATTGATTGGAATTCGTTCTTGTTTTAGATTTTCGATTCTTGATAGATGATCGGCCACTATGTTTTCAGTTCCTTTTTTATCCTTGATTTCTAAATCAAATTCTTGTAGCAACAAGATCCATCTTAGCAGTCTAGGTTTAGCGTCCTTTTTGGTTAGGAGATATCTAATGGCAGCGTGGTCAGTATAAATTATTATCTTAGCTCCTACCAAATAAGATCGAAATTTATCGAGTGCGAAGACTACAGCCAAGAGTTCCTTTTCGGTTGTTGCATAATTCATTTGCGCTTCATCTAGGGTTCTACTAGCGTAATATATGACGTGTAATTTTTTATCTTTTCTTTGTCCTAGGACTGCTCCTACGGCATAGTCACTTGCGTCACACATTATCTCAAATGGTTCACTCCAATCTGGGGTCTTCATGATTGGCGCAGTAATTAATGCTTTCTTTAATTGTTGAAAGGCTTCAAGGCATTTTTCGTTAAATATGAATTCAGCATCTTTCATTAAGAATTCTGTTAATGGCTTAGAAACTTTAGAGAAATCTTTAATAAAACGTCGGTAAAAACCGGCGTGTCCTAAGAAACTTCTTATTTCTCTGACAGTTCTAGGGGGTTGAAGGTTTTCGATAACTTCTATCTTTGCCTTGTCTACTTCGATTCCCCTATTAGATATAATATGTCCTAACACAATACCTTCTTGAACCATAAAATGGCATTTTTCCCAATTTAATACTAAGTTTACCTTTACACATCTTTCTAGTACTTTTTCTAAGTTTGCAAGACATCCTTCAAAGCTACGTCCGCAGACGGAGAAGTCGTCCATGAATACCTCCATAATATTATCAAGAAAGTCTGCGAAGATTGCCATCATGCATCTTTGAAAAGTTGCAGGTGCATTGCATAAGCCAAAAGGCATTCTTCGATATGCGAAGGTTCCGAATGGACAGGTGAAGGTAGTCTTTTCTTGGTCATCAGGGTGTATCGTTATTTGAAAGAATCCGGAGTAACCGTCCAAGTAACAAAAATATGAGTGTCTGGCTAGACACTCCAGCATTTGATCAATGAATGGTAAAGGGAAATGATCCTTCCGAGTGGCTTTGTTAAGTTTCCTATAATCAATGCACATCCTCCATCCTGATTCGATTCGCTTTTTTATGGTTTCTCCTTTGTCGTTTTCGGTTACCGTTACGCCTCCTTTCTTGGGGACTACATGAACGGGGCTTACCCATTTACTATCAGATATTGGATAAATGATGCCTGCTTCTAACAATTTTAATATCTCTTTCTTTACTACATCACTCATTATAGGATTAAGTCTTCTTTGGTGTTCTCTAGAAGTTTTACTATCTTCCTCTAGCATTATGCGATGCATACAGATGGAAGGACTTATTCCTTTAAGATCAGTTAAATTGTATCCTAAAGCAGTTGGATATTTCCTCAGTATATGTAGTAATTTTTCAGTCTCGATTTTTCCTAGATTTGCGTTGATTATTACTGGTCGTTCCAATTCTGGGTCTAAGAATTCGTATCTCAGGTTTTTGGGTAACGTTTTGAGTTCAATGGTTGGTTTGTGTAAACCTTGTGTAGGATCGGGTGTTATTGCTAAGCATTCATCTAAGGTTTTATCTGGATGATCTTCTGCTTCTTTTATACATTCTTCTATCTTATCCATAAAGTAGCAGTTGTCATCTATGGCTGGTGCTTTTAGAAATTTGGAAAGAATGAATTCAATCTTTTCTTCGCCTACCTCAAAGGTGAGTTTTCCTTTTTTAACGTCTATAATGGCACCGGCAGTTGCTAGGAAGGGTCTTCCTAAAATGATAGGTGTGTTCGTATCTTCCTTAATATCCATTATTATAAAGTCGGTTGGGATGTAGAATTGACCTATTCGAACGGGGACGTTTTCAAGTACTCCTATGGGGTATTTGACAGAACGATCTGCTAACTGAACAGACATTTTAGTTGGTCTCAACTCTCCCATTTCGAGTTTCTTACTGATGGGTAAAGGCATTACACTGATGCTTGCTCCTAAATCACATAAAGCTTTGTCTATGACGAATTTTCCTATTACACATGGTATAGAAAAACTACCAGGGTCTTTCAGTTTAGGTGGCATCTTATTTTGGATTATTGCGCTGCATTCAGCTGTAAGAGTAACTATTTCATTTTCTTCTAACTTTTTCTTATTAGATAGAATTTCTTTTAAGAATTTAGCATATGAGGGCATTTGCGTTATCGCTTCTGTGAAAGGAATTGTTACGTTTAATTGCTTGAGAAGTTCTACAAATTTCTTAAATTGCCCTATGTCTTTTGTTTTAACTAGTCTTTGAGGGTAAGGAATAGGTGGTTTATAGGGAGGTGGAGGTACATAAGGTTTTTCTTGTTCTATTGTTTCTCCATCTTCCTTTCTTTTAGGTTCGTTATCCTCTTCGGCTTGGTTTTCAGAGTTTTGGTGCATGGCCGGGTTTTCGGTTCTTGGATCTAATGGTTCTTCTATTTCTTTACCGCTTCGTAATATAATTGCGTGAGCTTGTCCTTTCGGATTAGGTTATGGTTGTCCAGGGAAAGTACCGGCTGGTGCGGCAGCAGGCGCTTGTTGTTGAGCCACTTGTGAGATTTGAGTTTCTAACATTTTATTGTGAGTGGCTAAGGCATCTATTTTGTTTGATAGTTGCTTAATTTGCTCGTCAGTGTGTATGTCTCGGTTTAGGAATTCTTTGTTAGTTTGCGCTTGGCTTGCTATAAAGTTTTCCATCATTATTTCGAGATTAGATTTTCTAGGTGCGCTCGGTGCGGCAGAAGGTGCTTTTTGATATCCAGGTGGAGCAATTTGCGCTTGAACAGGTGCGTTCAATGCGTTATTATTCTTGTAGGAAAAATTTGGGTGATTCCTCCAACCTGGGTTGTACGTATTTGAATAAGGGTTTCCCTGAGCGTAGTTTATTTGGTCAGTCGGAGTACCTAACAGAAATTGACATTCGGCGGGAGTGTGACCAGATGTTCCGCATATTTCGCAGTCAGGAGTCACTGCAGCTACGGTAGCTGCAGGAGTTAACGTAAGGTTTTCTATTTTCTGAGTTAGTGCGTCTACCTTAGCGTTTACTTGATCTAGGCTACTAATTTCGTACATTCCTCCTTTCGTCGGAGGTTTTTCAACGGCAGCTCTCTCGCTTCCCCACTGGTAGTGGTTTTGGGCCATATTATCTATCAGTTCGTAGGCTTGTACATAAGGTTTCTCCATTAGCGCACCACCAGCAGCAGCGTCGATTGTTAATCTCGTGTTGTACAAAAGACCATTGTAGAAAGTATGTATCACTAACCATTCCTCCAGACCATGATGTGGACAGAGTCTTATCATGTCTTTATATCGTTCCCATGCTTCAAATAAAGACTCGGTGTCTTTCTGTCTAAATCCGTTGATTTGAGCTCGAAGCATAGCCGTTTTGCTTGGTGGAAAATATCGGGTTAGGAAAACTTTCTTTAATTCATCCCACGTAGTGATTGAATTAGAAGGTAGAGATTGGAGCCAGGCTCTAGCTCTATCTCTAAGGGAAAAAGGAAATAATCGTAAACGAATAGCTTCCGTGCTGACCCCATTAGCTTTTACGGTATCTGCATATTGTAGGAATACGGATAAATGCAGGTTCGGATCGTCAGTTGGGTTTCCAGAAAACTGGTTTTGTTGAACTGCAGATAATAGCGAAGGTTTCAGCTCGAAGTTGTTTGCCTCGATTGCCGGAGCGGCAATACTGTTATGAGGTTCGTCTTGAGAAGGGATTGCGTAAGATTTTAGAGGTCGTGGCGCAGCCATCTCAGCTCGTCTAAGATCAGTTATATCAGGGATATTCGTCGGGGGTAAATTGTTTAGTAGACGATATTCCTGAATTCGGCGTCTCAATCGAAGATAACGTTCGATGTCGTTGATTTGTAGATGCAAAGGTTCGCCTTGAGAGCGAGTGTTTGGCATACAAATCAGAAAGAGATGAAAAGAAGAAGGCCTTAGTCTCTACGATGTAACTAAAAGAGTTACGATATCGACTTAAATAGTCCCCGGCAACGGCGCCAAAAACTTGATCGCGACTTTGTATGTCTATAAATCTGGAGACTGCAAGTGCACAGTCCTATCGCGTAGTCTTAAAAGATATCGAATCCACAGGGACTATGAATCGATCTACGGTAATTTTGGTCACTGGGTAAAGCTAAGGCTAATATTAATTTAATTAACGAAAGGGATCTAATTACTAAATTTAGTTATAAAATTTTTAATTATAAATACCGGTATGTATTTCACCTAAATTTTGGGTTCCGAATTTCCACTGCCCTTTACTTAAATTGGTCAAAAATTATCTTTACGCAAACTTTATTTGTCTAAAAACCTTCCCCTCACACTTCCGTTCTATTAGTTTAGGTTATACGATTAATACCCTAACGTGTGCTTCCGTCACTCCGCCGGATTCAAAAGTAATTTTTGAAAACAGAATAAAATTTAATTGTTTTTAAAATGCTTCCGCCTCTTTAAAAACAATGCCTAATAATCACTATCTGGTTTTAGCCTCAAACTTCCGTTTTATTAGTAAAAACCTTAATCAATTCTAAAACCTCACACTTCCGTTCTATTGGTTTGTAAAATCTTAAACAATTTAATTGAATATTAAAACCATGAAAGAAGTTTCTTTTACAAAATAATTTTAAGCCAGTTTATTTCGGATCCCGTTATTTGGTTAATTTACATACCGATATTTAATCGGTTTAGCCAGACATGTTTATTAAATTAAATACGCATAGATAATTAAATTGCGAACGATTATATAAATTCATATCCATAATAACAAACATGTAATAATAATAAATAAATAAAAGCGATTAAATTAAAAACCTGGAAATGTAGAAAACTTCAATAACTTTAATTAAATGCGTTCTTCAAAAACCTTGGAGTATTCCACCACAAGCCGGTTGGATCTACCCTTCGAATCTTGAATTTCGTAACAACAAGGAAAGTAAAAATACCGGATCTAACGTAAGGTTAAACCGGATAAAATTGCACAACAATTCCCGGTGTAGAAATTGTTGTACGAAAAATAAAGGCAGAAAACTGGAGAAGAAAAGAAAATAAAAACAATGCGATGAAATAAAAATAAAAGAAAAGGCAGAACAAAAATTAAAATGGAAGGAAATTTGCTCTGCTGAAAATAGTACGATCTTGCAAAAATTCTCCGACCCCTGGGATTTTTCTTTCACTTCTATTTATAATGCTTGTAAAATAATGTATCCCAAAAGGTCAATCCACGTAAAACTGAATATCCAAAAAATATTGCTAGTGGACTTTGTTGCATAACGTGCTGAAGACGTGTACGGAAATATAGCAAAAGTTGGTTTCTTCATTGACTTGGGACCGGTCGTTCCGTATGAGGAGGGAATGGCGTGAGAATAGGAAAGGGAAGGGAACGGTCGTTGCACTCAGCTGAAGTGGTCCGGACCGGTCGTTCCCCTTAGTGGGCCGGTCGGTCCCTTCAAGCTGGAGTGGGAAACGTGTGTTCCCTTGGGCCTTTGTGCGTTCTTGGTCTTTTGGGCCTTGGAAAAAATCATTCTTTTCACCCCCATTTAGTATTCTGCACCACATTAATCAATTATCTTCATTTTTGTACTAAATTTCATCTATTTCTTCATTTTTCTTCACATAAGCTTATTTGAGGCAAAATACCTGAAACAAAGAAATACCAGCGTAATATGGAAATAAAATAAAATAAAATAAATAAAAACATGAATTATTTGCATTAATTAGTTCGATTTATACGATATAAAATCGTGTTATCAGGAAGTAACCAAGGTTGTGTCTCAAGTTCCCAAGATCACAAGACCTCCACTCAGGATGTCGTCCTTCAAGGATGCCAAGGCAGTGATAGAAGAAGGTGGGTGCACTATTTGGGGACAAATCCTAGATATCCCATACAAATCTGATAAGTTTGGTTTGGGTTTCACTTCAGGTGCCCAGAAGGCTATACGCCGCGCTCGTGCCGGAGGACCACCCTTGAAGATCAGCAACCACCAATTCAATGCGGTGGAGGATGATGAAGACAGCTACAACCTAGAGGATTGGATTTTTCCAACTGTCGGTGGAGGCCTCAGCAACTGGGAGGCTAGAGATTTTGCCCCGATCACTTTTATCCCACAGTAATTTGTCTTTACATTTTATTGGATCTGTAACATTAAAACAATTCAGACTCTTAAAACCTTGTGTCTTACCCGAGGCACAATGGTCCATTTGTAAGGGTTATTATCTCATTTCCATATGACATCAATGAATCATGGACGTTTTTGCATACAAACTTTGTGCTCATTGTTTTTCTTTTTATATTTTCATTTCTTTCAAAGATAGCTATACTCTTACACACACTCACACTCACAAATGCAGGTCTGCATCCATTCGGGATCCCATGGGTAACGGTTCTGCTATGGCTTTTTGTGACTCTGAAAATCTAATCTACCAAGCTGAAGACGAAGGTGAGGAAGATTGTGAAGTATCAGGGGAACTCGCCAGGTTACTACAACAAGAAGAGAGGACCATTCAGCCTCATGAGGAGCCAGTGGATACTATCAACCTAGGTACCGAAGAAGACAAAAGAGAAGTCAAGGTGGATGCCAATATGGAACCCAGTGTCAAAGAGCGTCTAATTCAGTTGTTGCATGAGTATGTTGAGATCTTTGACTGGTCATATGAGGACATGTCAGGACTTGATGCAAATATCGTGGTACAACATCTACCTCAAAAAGAGGACTGCCCACCAGTAAAACAAAAGGTCTGTCGTATGCGACCTAACATGTCAGAGAAGATTAAAGCTAAAGTCATGAAGATATTCAACGCTGGATTCTTGGTCGTCACCTCTTATCCATAATGGGTTGCCAATGTTGTTCACGTGCCCAAAAAGGATGGCATGGTACGAATTTGCATGGACTACAGAGATTTGAATAGGGCAAGCCCTAAGGATGATTTCCCACTTCCCCGCATTGACATCCTATTTGACAATACAGCACAGCACAAATTGTTTTCCTTCATGGATGGTTTCTCAGGTTACAACCAAATCAAAATGGTGCCTGAGGACATGGAGAAGACAACCTTTGTCATACAATGGGGGACATTCTGCTACAAGGTTATGTAATTCGGACTGAAAAATGCTGGGGCAACCTATCAGCGTGCCATGGTCGCTCTATTTCACGACATGATACATCACGAAATAGAGGTCTATGTGGATGACATGATAGCTAGATCTCAAACAGAAGAAGAGCATCTTGGTCATTTATAGAAACTGTTTGAGAGACTAAAGAAATACAAGTTGAGGTTGAACCCAAATAAATTCACGTTTGGAGTAAGGTCTGGTAAGCTCTTAGGTTTTGTCATCAGCAATAAAGGTATTGAAGTAGATCCAGCCAAGGTGAAAGCGATACAAGAGATGCCTGCTCCTCGTACTAAGAAGGAAGTCAGAGGATTCTTGGGACGTTTGAACTACATTTCCAGATTCATTTCTCACCTGATAGCTACTTGTGAACCAATCTTCAAATTAATGAAGAAAGATCAAGTAGTCAAATGGAACCATGAATGCCAAACTACTTTCGACAAGATCAAAGAGTATCTGCAAGAGCCTCCTGTTTTGATGCCATCAGTCGAGGGAAGACCATTAATCATGTATCTAACTGTTTTGGAAAATTCAATGGGGTGTGTAATGGGGTAGGATGATGAGTCTGGCCGAAAAGAGAATGTTATTTATTACCTGAGCAAAAAGTTTACCGACTGTGAAACAAGATATTCACTGCTCGAGAAAACTTGTTGTGCTCTGGAATGGGCTGCTCGTCGGCTATGACAGTATATGTTGACTCATACTACCTTGTTGATATCTAAAATGGATCCAATAAAATACATCTTCGAGAAACCTGCACTCTCTGGGAGAATAGCAAGACGGCAGATGATCCTAACAAAATATGACATACAGTATACTACCCAGAAAGCAATAAAGGGGAGTGTACTAGCTGATCACCTTTCTCACCAAGCTGTGGAAGACTACCAGTCCATGAAGTTCGAATTTCCAGATGAAGACATCATGATGGTACACAATTGTGAAGAATTTAGGCCATATGATGGACCTGAACAAGGATCCCAGTGGACCCTGGTTTTTGATGGGGCATCTAAAGCGCTCGGAAATGGTATTGGTGTTGTACTCATATCTCCTGAAGGATGTCATACTCCCTTTATGGAAAGACTCTGCTTCAATTGTACAAACAACATGGCAGAATACGAAGCGTGCATCTTTGGTCTCAAAGTTGCCATAGACTTGGGGATCAAATCTTTGAATGTATTCGGAGATTCAGCTTTGGTTATCAGCCAGATCAAAGGGGAATGGGACACCAAACACCCTAACCTTATCCCTTACAAAGAACATGTTTTGACATTGCTCCCACATTTTGAGGAGATTACCTTCGAGCATTTCCTGCGAGAAGAAAATCAGCTAGCAGACGCACTAGCCACGATGTCATCTATGTTTAAACTTAAATGGGATAACAAGGCTCCCCAAATCACCATTGAACGAATGGAGGAACCAGCTCACTGTCACGAGATTGATACTGAAGAGGTAGTAGACCAGCCTTGGTTTCACGAAGTCAAGAGGTATCTCGAGACTCAAGAATATCCAGAAGGAGCTTCAGTAAACAATAAGAAGTTCTTAAGGAGATTCTCTGCTAAATTCTTCTTTAGTAGTGGCATTCTTTACAAATGAAACCATGACTCTGTGTTACTTTGGTGTGTAGACAAGGTTGAAGCTGAAAGGATCATGGCTGAATTACATGAAGGAATTTTTGGAACCCATTCCAGTGGGCATACGATGGCAAATAAAATCCTACGGGCAGGCTATTACTGGTCTACCATAGAAGCAGATTGCTATCAACACTCTCAAACATGCCACAAATGTCAGATTTATGCTGACAAGGTGCACGTACCTCCGGTTCCTCTGAATGTCTTGACGGCTCCTTGGCCCTTTTCTATGTGGAGGATTAATATGATTGGGAAAATCAAGGCAACAGCCTCTAATGGACACTGCTTCATCTTAGTGGCCATTGACTATTTTACCAAGTGGGTGGAGGCAGCTTCTTTCGCTTCCGTTACCAAGAACGTTGTCGTCCGGTTCATCAAGAAGAACCTCATATGTCGTTACGGTGTCCCAGAGAGAATCATTATAGACAATGGTATGAACTTGAACAATACTATGATCACCGCCTTGTGCGAGCAATTCAAGATCCAACATCACAATTCTTCCCCTTATCGGCCGAAGATGAATGATGTTGTCGAAGCCGTGAATAAGAACATTAAAAAGATCATACAGAAAATGACAGTCACATACAAAGACTGGCATGAGATGCTAATATTCGCTCTCCACAGATATCGTACCACAGCTCGCACATCTACCGGGGCAACACCATACTCTCTGGTATACGGCATGGAGGCTGTTTTGCCTATTGAGGTCCAGATCCCCTCTCTAATAATTATGAAGGATGCAAGGTTGAGTGAAGAAGATTGGATCTAGACTCGACTTGATCAACTGAACTTAATTGATGAGAAAAGGCTTATTGTTGTTTGCCATGGTCAAATGTGTCAAAAACGGATGATCAAGGCTTTCAACAAAAAGGTCAGACGCCAAGTGTATCAAGTTAGAGATCTAGTGATCAAACGTATCATACTGTCGCAAGGTGATCCCAGGGGCAAATGGACTCCTACATACGAAGGACCATTTGTAATCAAAAACATATTCTCTAGTGGAGCGATTATCTTGACCACCATGGATGGAGACGACCTGCCGCATCCTGCGAATGCAGACATAGTCAAAAGATACTACGCATAAGAGGCCTTCTAGGTTGACACACCTAGGCAAAACAAGGGCATCCCGGCGAACCAAAAAGGTTCAGGCAAAAATTAGGGATAAAACAAAAAAATCTGTACACCCGGCAAGTTGAAAACCTGAAAGGGCGGCTTGGGCAAAAAAGGGTATCCCGGTGGACTGAAAACCCGAAAGGGTGGTCCAGGAAAAAGTTAGGGAATTAAAGCGTATGAATATGTCCTGTTGAATCACCTAACGGACAACCCAACAAAATCAGCGGTTCTGATCAATTCAATCATCTTCGGACGAGGCAACAAATAGACAAGATGCTCTGAGACATAAAGGCTATAGAAGAATGGGAACCCCATGGGATTATTGCACATAGCTATCTTTTCTTTGTATCAAAATTTTCATTTTTACAGCGGCAATCTCTTACTAGAATGTTTGTCTCGTTGTACAAAAATACTTACTCAAAGTCAATACAAAGATATCCCTTTGAAAGTGCAAAACTACCTGTTTTTCTTTATTCTTGTGTTTTGTTTACAAAAATGTCAATTGATTTATTTTTGAACATATGCATCTGAACATAATTACTATTTACAAATAAATAAAATAGAAAGACAATCATTGATGGCTTTAAGAGATAGAGAAATCTCTCTAAGCTATTTCCGTGAAATCCCCCACATTGTGCAGTTTAATCCCCAGCGGAACAAAGCTTCCAATTATCAGTCCCCAGTGGAAGTCATCCAATTTCTCAAGATTCCAACAAGATTTTACAAGCAGTACACGGAATTTCAATTACAACAGAGTTTATTTCTCTAAGCGTAAATTCATCAACACTTCAACTTCACAACATGAAGACTTACACTCCCTATCCTCAGCGAGTCAGGGATTTATTTTTCCCAATCCAACAGCAGTGCAGCAAATTAGCTCACATACGCATGCATCGCATCCATATATCATAAACATTGATAACACGAATGCATTATACCATGCATTTCATACAACATAACATTGCATATTAGCTAACATTTTACCTTTTTCAGGATAAGGTTAACAGCTACCATTAACAATGTTCAAAGTTTTCAGATACAGTTCATATACGCTCCAGACACGGATGCCATTCTAATACTCATTCAGATTCAACTTTCAGATACAGTTCAGATACGCTCCAGACGCGGATGCCATTCTGATACTCATTCAGATTCAACTTTCAGATACGCTCCAGACGCGGATGCCATTCTGATACTCATTCAGATTCAACTTTCAGATACAGTTCAGATACACTCCAGATACAAATTCTATTCTGATACTCATTCAGATTCAACTTTCAGATATAGTTCAGATACGCTCCAGACACAGATGTCATTATGATACTCATTCAGATTCAACTTTTAGATATAGTTCAGATACGCTCTAGACGCGGATACCATTCTGATACTCATTCGGATTCAACTTTCAGATAGAGTTCAGATACGCTCTAGACGTGGATGCCATTCCGATACTCATTCAGATTCAACTTCCAGATACAGTTCAGATATGCTCCAGACACGGACGCCATTATGATACTTATTTAGATTCAACTTTCAGATACAATTCAGATACGCTCCAAAAACGAACGCTATTTTGATACTCATTAAGAGTCTCTTTCAGATACAGTTCAGATACACTCCAGACGCGGACGCCATTCTGATACTCATTCAGTTTCAGCTTACGGTTCAACAATCACTTCTGGATGGCATCTACAAGCCCATCTCCAACAACTTTCCATCACCTCTCCAAATGGAATTTTTAAGTCCATTCCCTCAACCATCACATCACCAAGTGCACATTTCTGGGCACTCTAGTGTCCAATCATCTTACACCTTCAAGTCGCGAATGGCGAAACTCACCAATCTAACTCTTCAGGTTTAAGAAGATTGAACAGGGACAGCTATTGTACCCCAAAATTTTCCCTCTCATTCATCAAGAATTTTCTCACAAGATCTCTTTTGACTCAAGACTGCACTAAGGTTGATCAGCTCAAGAAACCTCCTTAAGCACTGATGACCAAAATTAGGGTTTAAGTTTTCACAAGGATTTTTGAACTTCCAATACCCCATATGACTTTCATGGATCATTATGGACCCCAAAGATTACTCATGTCAAGTTTCAAAGCTTGGATCACACTTTTGCTCAGTCAATTGAGCAGTTGACCTAAAAATCAGTTGTATTGGGGGAAAAGTCAACCATGGCCAATTTACAGCCAAACTTCATAACTTTGGATCCACATCAACATTTTAAACTCATATGAATCATTTGATCAAGTTTGGATCACAACTCCCCAAGAAATTTGATCAGATTTCAAAAAGGGCAAAATGGTCAAAAAATTAGGGTTTTTACTGGGAAAGGGCAATTGCTGATTTTTTTACCTAACAAATGATCAATTGGTTTAAGGCATGATCTCAAGAGTTCAATTGCATCATTTTGACTTAATGACATGATTCAAAACATTGCAGGTCCATTGGATTGACAAATGAATTTTTCAGTCAACTGATCAAAAGTCAATTGTATACTGAAAAGTCAAACTTTAACTTTTTGGACAAATTCAAGTGCCAAAGATCATAATTCATCTAAAAATGTCAAAATATGAAACTTATTCATCAAGAAATAAAAAAGTCAAGATATCATTTTGAAAAGTCAAAAATTTTAAACTTAGAAATTTTTCAAAGTGTTGGAAATTTCATGTTTTTTCATAACTTTGAGCAAACTTTTCACCATGATTCAAGATGATTCAAGAGAAACTTCCAACATGAAAGTTGTAGATCTCCATTAAATCTACAACTTTTATTTACACAACTCCTTCCAAAAATTCTTGGATCTCAAGTTATAATTTTATGAACATGTGGTCATGAAACTAAACACTTAGTAAAATTTTGCCCTAATTTGGTCAGGATTTTGACCCAACTTCATGGAACTTTTTCATATAGTTCCAAGGGGAATATTCAAAATAAATTCAAATATGGGTTATAGATCACATTTCAAGCTTTCCAAAATGTTCAAGAACTCCTTCAGATCATTCTTGAGTAGGGAGAATCGAATAGATGAAGTTAGGGTTTTGTCACTTAATTTACAAGGCATTTTGTGATGAACCAAATTCTAAATTCAAATTATGTTGCATAAACACTACTTTTCAGGACTCAAACTTGTTAGGCACTCTATAATTAAAGGTTTTCATAGATGTTAGAGGCTTCACTTCAAGCATTCAATGCATGGACATGCTTCATATCCATTTTTGGAAGAAAGGTTACATTACCATTTTGATAAAGTGACTTTTTGTACAAAACTTGTTCTTGAGCCTTGAACTTGTTCTCTTCTAATCAAACAAGTCCTATAACTCATGAGAAATGATTTAGACACTTACAATCACTCAGCCCATGCTTGTACCTCCTCTTAAAACTTGTTTCCCACTTTTCTTCAAAATCAAGTAACCTAGCCAAAAGCTAAAAACTTGTACTTCTGACTTGCCAATTCACTCCAATCCTTTTGCTTATAGATACACAAACTATTTTGCACCAAAGACACGAATGTTTATGCCCTGAAAAGACCTAGAACTCAGAAACACATCTCATACTTCCATTTTCACATAAATTGACCAAAAAACTTGAAACTCATAACCTACTCGTGCGTTTCTTGGCCTTTTGGTTTCTAAAGTTTCTAAACATCATATAGAAGTGATCCCACACCCTTATACAGAACTATAACACCATTAACACCATCCTCCATTTTCAAAAATAGAGCTCTTCACATTTACTTCTCCAGACCATTTCAGCCATCCATTGCTCAAGCTAATCATTGTATTAGCTTCCTGGGACCTGAAGGAAGCTAACATGATCATCACCCTCACTTGAAACAAGCTCAAACTCAAAACACGATTTCCAGTTTTGAGGTAAGTTTTCTAACTTCGGAACTCTTCATATAGGCATCCTCAATGATTTATTTGTGAACAAAACATGTAGATATCATTTCCCTAAAGCTAACCATGTCCATAGTTTCCATTAATTTTGCTTGAGCTTAGAGAATTTTGAAACTGAAATTTCTGAGATTTTTAGGGTTCAGATTAGGGCCATTAAAATTCATGCTTATCTTTGATCTATAGTTTTAATGCTTTACATTTCTGAAACCGTGAGGAAATTTGCTATAAGTTTCATGTTTACAGTTTTCATTTTTGATGAGAAATGAGCAAGTTATAGTTGGTATGGCTGGAGGTTGAAGATGAAGTCATCAGGGCGCGTTTTTCCTCATATATTTATTGATTTTCCTATGTTAACGGATGTATAGCCATCCCAGTGGTAGAGGCGCGCGCCTGTAACCTTTGGGACCTGGGTTCGAGCCCTAGTGGTACCCTTTCGGATTTTTTTACCTTTTTTTGTTTTCTGATTTGCCTTTTTGGCAGGCGTTGGGCCTCTTTGGACCTGGCTTCTTTTTTTTATTTTTTGCTAGCTAACCCCCTGCAGACTGTTTGCGCCCCTGGCCCAAGTTTATTTATTTCTTTTTTATTTTTATTTATTTCATTTTTATTTTCTTAAATATTTTTCCTAATATTAAAAAAAATCATTAAAAAAAACAAAAAATTAGATTTTTATTTTAACCTAGTTTATTTTATTTTTTCTCACAAAAAAATATTTTATTTAACTATACTTTATTTATTTTTATTAACTAGTCTTGTAAATTTAATTAAAACTAGGTTAGTATTTATTTTTCTATTTACACCTATTAAAATATATTATTTTAATATAAAAAAGACCAAAAATATTTTTATAATACTATAAATATTCTCAAGACAAAAATACCAAAAAATACTTTTCTTAAACTTATTTTCTTTTGATCAATTAACAGAACTAGGGTTTTATTTAAAATATTTTCTTAATAAATTTAATTTTAATTAATTATTTTCTTTATTTATTTAGGTTAAAACCAATTCTTTTTTTTTTCTCATGAAAACCAAACAAAGATCCATCTTCTTTACATTTTGCATTTTTGTGCATTTATTCATTTTGTATATTGTATTCATTTAATTCCTTGTAGGTTGATACCAATTCAATATGGTTGTAATAGACTAACTAGGTTTACATTCTTGCAATCCCCATTTAATTTGTACACCCCCTCCCACAAATGTTGTAATAGCGTAGTAACTTTAAATTCCGCAATTTATCGCTTTTATATGCAAATGCTAGTAATTAGGGTTTCTATGGAAAGACTAAAATCAATACTTAGAAAACCCTAATTCAAGATAAAAACAAACATGAAAACAATACACTTGCACACAAACACCCCTAGGGTTATTCCACTTGGTTTCCTTATACAAAATATCCATATTACGCATGTAAGGTATCTTAGCAAGAATAAGCAAATGCGAGATCATAGTCCCTCGATGACGCTATCTAAGTTGCCTTTCAAATGATCTTAGTCCCTAAAAAAGAATGCTAAGATACCTTGCAACATTGCTAATCATGGTTATACGATGACCCACCCCCGTCCCGTTTACATCCAAAGATAGGGTTACTTACCAAATCAATGGTAAGATAACAATGTCAAAGGAAAAGGAAAATAAACAAGAAAGACTTTTGAGTAGGTAGAATGCTCCTAATTACTTGCTCAATTTCAAAACAAAACTCCTTGTTATTTTCAAAACAAACACCTACACTTTCAAACATCTTACAAAACTTGAAAACATTTTGAAAAGATCAAACATCTTTGTATACATTCTTACAAACAAGAATCATTACAAAGATTGCCTAAACAATGGCCTCTTTACAAAATACTTTCAAAAAATCACACAAAGCACAATTTCAAACAAAAACTAGTGATCTAGCAAGTAACTAAGAGCCCATGGAAATCCATGGATGAAAAGGGTGCTAATACCTTCCCTTTTCATAATCTACCTCCCGAACTCAAGAAACAATCTCAAAGGTCTTTCCTGTGCTTTTTCACCTTTCCTTTTGGATAAAAGAAAAGTCGGTGGTGACTCTTGCTAATCGCAATATTTGCGATCAAATGCAAAACCTTCAAGTCAGTTCTCCCACCGTATCACATCGTCTGATTCTCAGCCAAAGCGAACACCTTTCCACTGGTTTGCGCCTTCTTTGGTTTCTGACACTAACTACCAATGTGTTCTTCTTCACAACATTGAAGAAAATCATCTCTTTATGCTTGCACTCAGATATAGCATGTCCAGTCTTACCATAACGGAAACACCTCTTCACCTCAGCATTACACACATTTCTCTTATGCCCGGGTTTTCCACATTTAAAACAAACCACACCAGTAAGAGCAGCTCCCCACTAGTTCTCTGACCCTGAGCAACTTTTTTTTATCTTTACCAACTGGGGCATCATAAGGCTTACCATGGTTCTATTGGTGCTTACCCATCTTCTCATTAATAATCTTATAGTAAGCATTATTATCTTCTTCATAGATCCTACAACTATCAATCAAATCGGCAAAGACACGAATCTTCTGGTATCCAACTGCCTTGATCTCTGGACGCAACCCGTTCTCAAACTTGATGTACTTTGAAAACTCAGCATTTGCCTCACTATAGTGCGGATAAAACTTAGCCAACTTAGCAAACTTTGCAGCATATACAACAACCGACATTCTCCCTTGCTTCAGCTCAAGGAACTCAATTTTGTTCTTACTATGAACATCTTCAGGAAAATACTTTCTCAGAAATTCCCGACGAAACATAGCCCAAGTGACATTTTCACCTGCCGCTTCTAACTTATGACACATCTCTAGCCACCAGTCATTAGCTTCGATTGTTAGCATATGAGTGCCATATCAAACCTTCTGCTCTGGAGTGCAGTCCATCACACGGAAGATTCTCTCAATCTCTTTCAACCAATCCAACGCTCCGTCGGGATCATACTTACCCTTGAAGGTAGGCGGATTCTCCCTCTGGAAAGTCGCCAAGCTACGAGATCCAGCATTTGGCTGATTATCCATAGGATGCTCTATTGATTCCAAAACAGCAGCAAGTGCAGCGTCATTCCTTCCATCCATCTCAACTTATCACTACAACATAAACAACGGTTAGAAATCAAGTTAACAATACTCGATTGTTAGACAAACTACGACTCGACAACTTGGTCAGACAGAATGACTTGCTGTGATACCACTAATCAAACACCCTATTTCTACCCAACGAATTATATGAAATCAAAGTTTCAAAATTTCCAACGAATAAATGAGATGCTACACATTCGGCTTATAACAATGATGTTTAATCACATTTAGAATAGATACATAACACTTAAAACTCGGATGAAGTAACAGCAACATAACTTAGTCTTTTAAAACCAACAACTTTCATAACTACGCAGCGGAATCATAATATTCGACTTAAAAAGAATGTAACATCTTTATCCAACTGAAACAACTTCAAAACAACAAGTACTTAACAAAAATCAACTTAAAATTCAGCAACAGAAGTAAAATCAACAATAAAGCAATAAGCATTCATCCCCCGAGTGTTACGTATCAGAGCAATGACATTGACTCGAACTACTGAATATAAACCGCCTTCACTCTATATTACCTGCTCGTTACCAACATATGGGTAGCATTCAAACAGAAGGGGTGAGATATCAAACAATATAATTGGTTGTATGATAAATAATATATTAGAATTAGATCATACAATTCACCACTTCATATCTTTTTATCAACATTTAACATAATTAATTCATCCACACGACAAATCAGGATGCAACATGAAATGCGACTTGTTTTTATGCACATGCATGTGGTACCAATAGAGCAGAACTCCCAACTTAGAAATCTGCCAATAAATAGAGGCATCAACAAGGCATAAGCCTTCAACTTTATATTTTCCAATTCAGGCCAACTTAACGAGCATCAGCTCCAACATGATATGCTATGTATGCATTAACAACATGAATGTAATAACAACAACAACAATAATTCAACTTAATTCAACATTGGCCATAAGCCTACAACTCAGTGATTGCCAATCAATATAGGCAACACAACAAAATTCATCACCTACAACTTCAACAATTAATAACAACAACACAACAACTTACACATGCCAATATTGTTATTAACACGGTCCTACTAAAATACTTCTACTAAATTATTTTGCTGATAACCCTTATTAATAGTTATCTGCTAAATTAATGAAGCTATTATTTTCCTTCTACCTAAATTATCTCTACTGCTACTATATTTTACTTACTAATGTTTATGTTATTTACTACTAGTTCTGCAACTAAAATCATACCAGTTACTAACTCTGTAACTTAATAATTACCTTTGCTATTATTTTAACTCTACCATGATCTAACTCTGCAATTTGTTAAATCTATATACTAACAATTATTCTTCTGTTATAACTATGCTATTCTGTAATTAATGAAATTATACTAATAATTATTCTCTTCTGATCCTTAAGCGAAAACCATTAAAAAGTCATTACTCAATTTGCACGCAAGAAACAGAGAAAGAAAGAAAAAAGAGAATAAAGGACATCACGCGTGCCCCTCGGCACACCCTTCATCCAATCCATGCCGCTTGGCATTCCTTCCTGTCGCTCGCCACACACCAATTTGTATTGTTCGGCACAACCATTCTGCCCCTCGGCACAACCTATTTCACGCAAATTTCCAAAACCCCACGAAGACTTCATTAATGTGTCTAAATTTTCCAGAGTTCATTCGATCAGTCTTTACTCGAATATCAATTCCAGACCAACACAATATATAATTGTAACAACATAACAACTAATTTCACAACATGGTAATAATCAGATACGAAAGCAACATGGATTCAGTATATTCAACAACCAAAATTACACGCCGTAGAAATTTATACAAACCTAATCTCTACATAATATCAATCATATACCCAATTGTAGAGTCAGAATCTCACCCTTACCTTGGATTGAATGTCACTCTACAATTTTCCGATCGAACCTAACTTTGCCTCTTTTCCTTTTCCTATTCCATGTAACTTCTCACGTACTATTCTAAGACTTCTTTATTTTTCTAATTAAACTAATTTTCTTATTATTATAACTAAACCTAATAATTATATTATTACTTCTAATGGGCTCAACTTACACATCCCACCTATTACTACTTCCAACCAATAATATAAGTCCAACACAATTATTTCATTAATTCCAACATTATTATTATTAATCAACAAATTAATTAATTAATAATAATCTAACAACTTATACCAAAAATTCTCAATATTTCACAACTTTTCAACAAATAATCAAAAAATAATAATTTAATTAAATAAACGGGTGTTACAGTGTGTGCGCGTGCGTGCATGAGTGGGTGCATGCATGCGTGCGTGGGTGCGTTTGTGCGTGTGATTTACCCGTATAAGTTCACGAAAAAGTCCAAGTGTTTTTTACAAAACACGGTTCACTCAGACCCGACAGGGCAAACTTTCACATTATCTCTCTTACACACTTTGAAGCTTCAAGACTGGTCAACTAAGTCAATCATATAGACACTTACTTGAATCGTCTTAGAGATGAGACTTGAGGTTTCTTCAAGTTGAATGTCATCATCAGAGGATGTTTGCAGTGATCACCAAGCCATGATTTGTTTGCTTGCATCTTTAACTGCTTTACATACTTGAATCCTCATAAATTGTAAAGGTTGTTATGCGAGTTGTCATACAAGTTGCATCATCAAAAATCTCCTTTTAGTTTTTATTTTTGATGAGAAATGAGCAAGTTACAGTTGGTCTGGCTGGAGGTTGAAGATGAAGTCATCAGGGCGCATTTTGCCTTATATATTTATTGATTTTCCTATGTTAACGGATGTATAGCCATCCCAGTGGTAGAAGCGTGCGTCTGTAACCTTTGGGACCTGATTTCGAGCACCAATGGTACCCTTTTGGATTTTTTTACATTTTTTTGTTTTCTGATTTATCTTTTTGGCAGGAGCTGGGCCTCTTTGGGCCTGGCTTGTTTTTTTAATTTTTTGCTAGCTAACCCCTACAGGCTGTTTGCGCCCTTGGCCCAAGTTTATTTATTTCTTTTCTTTTTTTTATTTATTTCATTTTTTTTCTTAAATATTGTTCCTAATATTAAAAAAATCATAAAAAATAGATTTTCATTTTAACCTAGTTTATTTTATTTTTTTCTCACAAAACAATATTTTATTTAATTATACTTTATTTATTTTTATTAACTAGTCTTGTAAATTTAATTAAAATTAGGTTAGTATTTATTTTTCTTTTTACACCTATTAAAATATATTATTTTATTATAAAAAAGATCAAAAATATTTTTATAATACTATAAATATTTTCAAGACAAAAATACCAAAAAATACTTTTCTTAAACTTATTTTCTTTTGATCAATTAATAGAACTAGGGTTTTATTTAAAATCTTTTCTTAATAAATTTAAGTTTAATTAATTATTTTCTTTATTTATTTAGGTTAAAACAGATTCTTTTTTTTCTCATGAAAACCAAACAAAGATCCATCTTCTTTACATTTTGCATTTTTGTGCATTTATTCATTTTGTATATTGTATTCATTTAATTCCTTGTACATTGATACCAACTCAATATGGTTGTAATAGACTAATTAGGTTTACATTCTTGCAATCCCCATTTAATTTGTACACTCCATCCCACAAATGTTGTAATAGCGTAGTAACTTCAAATTTCGCAATTTATCGCTTTTATATGCAAATGCTAGTAATTAGGGTTTGTATGGAAAGACTAAAACCAATACTTAGAAAACCCTAATTCAAGATAAAAACAAGCATGAAAACAATACACTTGCACACAAACACCCCTAGGGTTATTCCACTTGGTTGCCTTATACAAAATAGTCATATTGCGCATGTAAGGTATCTTAGCAAGAACAAGCAAATGTGAGATCATAGTCCCTCGATGACACTATCTAAGTTGCCTTTCAAATGATCTTAGTCCCTAAAAAAGAATGCTAAGATACCTTGCAACATTGCTAATCATGGTTATACGATGACCCACGCCCGTCCCGTTTACATCCAAAGATAGGGTTACTTACCAAATCAATGGTAAGATAACAATGTCAAAGGAAAAGGAAAATAAACAAGAAAGACTTTCGAGTAGGTAGAATGCTCCTAATTACTTGCTCATTTTCAAAACAAAACTCCTTGCTATTTTCAAAACAAACACCTACACTTTCAAACATCTTACAAAACTTGAAAACATTTTGAAAAGATCAAACATCTTTGTATACATTCTTATAAACAAGAATCATTACAAAGATTGCCTAAACAATGGCCTCTTTACAAAATACTTTCAAAAAACCACACAAAGCACAATTTCAAACAAAAACAAGTGATCTAGCAAGTAACTAAGAGCCCATGGAAAACCATGGATGAAAAGAGTGCTAATACCCTCCCTTTTCATAATCTACCCCCCGAACTCAAGAAACAATCTCAAAGGTCTTTCCTGTGCTTTTTCACCTTTCCTTTTGGATAAAAGAAAAGTCGGTGGCGACTCTTGCTAACCGCAACATTTGCGATCAAACGCAAAACTTTCAAGTCAGTTCTCCCAACGTATCACAGAACTGGCAACTCTGTTGGGGAAAATCTTAAAAGTTGGGTTACCTTAAGGCTAGATCACATTTACTTGCTTTATTTGTTTGACTTGTATGCTTTACATTATGGTTCTTTGTTTGGGTTTGAATCTTTTACCCGGATTTGGGATATCTTATAGGTAAGTAGCAATACGTTGTGGAAACTGTGCAGGGTATACCGACATGGTCTAAGAAATAGCTACGTTAGTGCGACATATTTGTGGGTACCGGAGCCTTTGAGTTAATCAAGGAGAATATGGGGCCCTGAGTGATGTCATAAAGCACTAATGAACTTTTAGAACCTTTACTTGACCAACTTGGCCTTTAGGATGTAGTGAGATGACCTACTTTGGTGCAGTCCGAAGTTGGTAGATACTCGATACTACACTCATTGAGGTTTGGTTTCTTGGGATATTTCGGTCGCCATTAAAGAGACTTGTGCTGAAACAATGACCAAAGAAACAAACCAGTGATATTGAGCTCCTTAGAACCCGGTTACTATTATTAGGACAGGTTTGAGCTAACTAAACTTCAAGAGGGTACTTACCTATGAGACCCCATGCAAGCCTAAACCTAAGGACTTGTTTGCTTTGTTTGTATATACATACTTGTACATAACATCATGGACATCATAACATCATACTCATTTACTAACCATTTCAAGGATCTGGGGATTTATCTTTGTTCTGTTTTGTAGGATATGGATTCTCTTTGCAGAAAAACTATTCAAGTCAATCTTGTAAGGATCCCTCCACAACTTAAGGAGCTAGCTTCAAGGATTCCTGAAAACTCTCCATTCACCGAGAGACATGGTTGCCTACTCAACTTGGTCACCTCCAACACAGATGAGGACATGATGAAGGTGCTCTTTTAATTCTTTGATCCTTTACATCATTGCTTCACATTTCCCGACTATCAACTTGTGCCTACTTTGGAAGAATTCTCCCGACTCTTGAGGATTCTCATTCTCAACCAACTACCTTTCAACGGTCTGGAAAAAGCCTCAAGGCCAGAAGAGATTGCTCAAGCTCTACACTTGCACTCATTTGATGTCACAACTCATTGGGAAACAAGGAGTGGTGTTAAAGGTTTCCTAGCAAAGTTCTTGTTTGAGAAAGCCCAAAACTGTTGGAACTCTTTGGATCTGCAAGCTTTCGAGGAAATTGTGGTTCTCCTCATCTATGGGATGGTTTTGTTTCCAAATCCTAACCAACTCATAGATGTGAACACAGTCAAAATCTTCATATCCCGCAACCTGGTACCTACATTACTAGGGGACATCCTGTATTCTTTTCACACTCGCACAATGAAGAAAAGAGATGTTCTGATGTGTTATACTCCTATTTTGGCAAGATAGTTTATTTCACATCTTCCCCAATCCGTATTAAAGAATGAACAAGGTTCAAGGTGGTCACAAAGGTTGATGACGCTCAGACATTCAGACATTCATTGGTGCTCCTGATCCATAGAGAATGTTACTATTGTCGACCGTTGTGGAGAATTTCCTAACGTCCTTTTACTTGGCATTGGGGGAGGTATCACCTACAACCCCTATTTAGCTTTAAGATAGTTTGGTTACGCCCAAAGGGATGGCCCGCACGAGATGCTGATTCAAAGTTTGTTATTTGACTACGAGAATCACGATCAAGGTCTTCGCCGGAGATTCATTCGAGCTTGGAAGATGTTGAACAAGGTAGATAGCAAGACATTAGGGCATAAGAATTCCATCCCTCTTGAGCCTTACCTCAAATGGGTACAAACTCGTGCTCAGAGTCTTATCATGCCTTATCCCTTCGTTCTCCCGGTAATCATTGATCCTGTCATGGAAGGGGATGTTCCATACACTATCCTACATCCTGACATGCCCACCTCTCTTGAAGACCTACAAAGAGATTGGATACAACTCAAGGGGGAGAGAGATACCTTCGAAGCCCAATTCTACACAAGCGAGAAGAAGGTTTTAGAACTCACTAGGCTACTTCATGAGGATAAGAACCTGGATGCTTACATCGTACCAAAAAGGATGCGTACTACCTTTTTATCCTAGATTTTTTGTATTATTTTTCCCAAAAGAGGCATTGATGTACTCAAGCTTTAATTTATTAATATAACGTGTGTTCCCTTTTTGTCTAAAACAAATTAGAATATTTAAAATCCTTGAAATCATTGCATATGCATTTGTCGTTCATCATAACATAAGCAGGCTTCTTGCAACAAGTCTCCTCATCTCTCTACTGTTTATTTTAGTAAGATGGATCTCGAGCAAACAGTGAAGGACCTCCAAGCTCAGAATGCACAGTTTCAATAGTTGTTCTTAACTCTAGCCAAAGGACAAGAAGAGTTGAAGACCTTGCTGGTTGAGGAAAAGAAAAAGAAGACGAAGAAGATAATCGGAGTTCTAAACATGGGAAGAAGGTTCCAAGGGCAAACAAGAAGGGCCTTAGACTTTGCAACGACATCCGGTAAGAAATACAATCAAGATGGGAAAGGTAAAGAAACAGTTATCCAGTCAGAGTCAGAAGAGGAAGAGGAAGAAGAAGACTATTCTGAAGAACAATATCCTCCAGTCGATGACAAGTATAAGCACCTAGAAGAGCGATTGAGTGCAATAGAAATCCAAAAAGTGCCTAGATTAGACTTTGAGGAATTGGGACTAGTATCGGGAATTGTCATTCCTCCAAAATTCAAAGCACCTGTGTTCTCCAAATATGACAGAGTCTCATGCCCCAAAATGCATCTCCGGTCCTATGTGAGGAAAATCTAGCCTCATACCTCCGACAAGGATTTATGGGTACACTTATTCCAAGACAGCCTGTCTGGAACTCAACAACCGACATACTCCCTTGCTTCAGCTCAAGGAACTCAATTTCCTTCTTACCACGAACATCTTCAGGAAAATACTTCCTCATAAATTCCCTACGAAACATAGCCCAAGTGACATTTTCACCTGCCGCTTTTAACTTCTGACACGTCTCTAGCCACCAATCATTAACTTTGATTGCTAGCATATGAGTGCCATACCAAACATTCTGCTCTGGAGTGCAGTCCATCACATGGAAGATTCTCTCAATCTCTTTCAACCAACCCAACGCTCTGTCAGGATCATACTTACTCTTGAAGGTAGGCGGATTCTCCCTCTGTAAATTCGCCAAGCTACAAGATCCATCATTCCTGTCAGCATTCGACTGATTCTCCATAGCATGCGTCATTGCTTCCAAAGCAGCAGCAAGTGCAGCGTCATTCCTTCCAGCCATCTCAACTTATCACTACAACATAAACAACGGTTGGAACTCAAGTTAACAATATTCGATTATTAGACAAACTACGACTCGACAACTTGGTCGGACGGACGGACTTTCTCTAATACCACTAATCTAACACCCTATTTATACCCAACAAATTATATGAAATCAAGGTTTCAAAATTTCCAACGAATAAATGAGATGCTACACATTCGGCTTATAACAACGATGTTTAATCGCATTTAAAATATATACATAACACTTAAAACTCTGATGAAGTAACAGCAACATAACTTAGTCTTTTAAAACCAACAACTTTCATAACTACGCAGCGGAATCATAATATTCGACTTAAAAAGAATGTAACATCTTTATCCAACTGAAACAACTTCAAAACAACAAGTACTTAACAAAAATCAACTTAAAATTCAGCAACAGAAGTAAGATCAACAATAAAACAATAAGCGTTCATCCCCCCGAGTGTTACGTATCAGAGCAATGACACCGACTCGAACTACTGAAGATAAACCGCCTTCACTCTAGATTACCTGCTCGTTACCAACATATGGGTAACATTCAAACAAAATGGATGAGATATCAAACAATATAATCGGTCGTATGATAAATAATATATTAGAATTAGATCATACAATTCACCACTTCACAGCTTTTTATCAATATTTAACATAATTAATTTATCCACACGACAACTCAGGATGCAACATGAAATGCGACTTGTTTTTATGCACATGCATGTGGTACCAATGGAGCAGAACTCTCAACTTAGAAATCTGCCAATAAATAGAGGCATCAACAAGGCATAAGCCTTCAATTTTATATTTGTCAATTCAGGCCAACTTAACGAGTATCAACTCCAACATGATATGTTATGTATGCATTAACAACATGAATGTAATGACAACAACAACAACAATAATTCAACTTAATTCAACATTGGCCATAAGCCTACAATTCAATGATTGTCAATCAATAGAGGCAACACAACAAAATTTATCACCTACAACTTCAACAATTAATAACAACAACACAACAACTTACACATGTCAATATTGTTATTAACACGGCCCTACTAAAATACTTCTACTAAATTATTCTGTTGATAACCCTTATTAATAGTTTTCCGCTAAATTAATGAAGTTATTATTTTCCTTCTACCTAAATTATCTCTACTGCTACTATATTTTACTTACTAATGTTTATGTTATTTACTACTAGCTCTGCAACTAAAATCATACCAGTTACTAATTGTGTAACTTAATAATTATCTTTGCTATTGTTTTAACTCTATCATGATCTAACTCTGCAATTTATTAAATCTATATACTAACAATTATTCTTCTGTTATAACTATGCTACTCTGTAATTAATGAAATTATAATAACAATTATTCTCTTCTGATCCTTAAGCCAAAACCATTAAAAAGTCATTACTCAATTTGCACGCAAGAAACAGAGAAAGAAAAAAGAGAATAAAGGACATCACGCGTGCCCCTCGGCACACCCTTCATCCAAGCCATGCCGCTTGGCATGCCTTCTTGTCGCTCGCCACACACCAATTTGTATTGTTCGGCACAACCATTCTGCCCCCTCGGCACAACCTATTTCACGTAGATTTCCAAAACCCCACGACGACTTCATTAATCTGTCTAAATTTTCCAGAGTTCTTTCGATCAGTCTTTACTCGACTATCAATTCCAGACCAACACAATATATAATTGTAACAACATAACAACTAATTTCACAACATGGTAATAATCAGATATGAAAGTAACATGGATTCGGTATATTCAACAACCAAAATTACACGTCGTAGAAATTTATACAAACCCAATCTCTACATAATATCAATCATATACCCAATTATAGAGTCAGAATCTCACTCTTACCTTAGATTGAAGGTCGCTCTACAATTTTCCGATTGAACCTAACTTTGCCTCTTTTCCTTTTCCTATTCTCTGTAACTTCTCACGTACTATTCTAACACTTCTTTATTTTTCTAATTAACCTAATTTTCTTATTATTATAACAAAACCTAATAATAATATTATTACTTCTAATGGGCTCAACTTACACATCCCACCTATTACTACTTCAAACCAATAACATAAGTCCAACACAATTATTCCATTAATTTCAACATTATTATTATTAATCAACAAATTAATTAATTAATAATAATCTAACAACTTATACCAACAATTCTCAATATTTCACAACTTTTCAACAAATAATCCAAAAAAAATAATTTAATTAAATAAACGGGTGTTACAGTGTGTGCGCGTGCGTGCATGAGTGGGTGCATGTGTGCGTGCGTGGGTGCGTTGTGCGTGGGTGCGTTTGTGCGTGTGATTTACCCGTATAAGTTCACAAAAAAGTCCAAGTGTTTTTTATAAAACACGGTTCACTCAGACCCGACAGGGCAAACTTTCACATTATCTCTCTTTCACACTTTGAAGCTTCAAGACTTATCAACTAAGTCAATCATATAGACACTTACTTGAATCGTCTTAGAGATGAGACTTGAGGTTTCTTCAAGTTGAATGTCATCATCAGAGGATGTTTGCAGTGATCACCAAGCCATGATTTGTTTGCTTGCATCTTTGACCGTTTTACATACTTGAATCCATCAAAAATCTCCTTTTAGTTGTCATAATCAAAAACACATTATCGATATTAAATTTTACTCACTTCTTCAAGTACCCTACAAAACATAGTTCCACAACAAATGGGTCAGGCGACGAGCACGCGAACTGACCCTAGCCAAATGCTCATTATTGCTCGAGCCAATATTTGTGAGAACGTGTCAATACACATATTAGAATAGTAATTAAAGTCACTATGAGATTAAATACCCATATTATGGAGGATAACTAGATCCACTCACTTTCACAAGTTAGTTAGGGGACGCGTGATCAGGTTTATAGACGCTTGAACCAGTCTTCGCAACCATCACCCAAACGAGAAACCAATTATATAAAGACCCTAATCGTGCAGCTAGAAAAGGATTCACTTTCTCATAAATCAAAACTGAAAAGTTTTATTGTGCATCTTATAAGTAAAGTGTCTTTTATTGTAGTTACCACAATTATACTTTATAATCTCATTAGGTTGACACATCAGACAACTCATAGCATGTGTAGTTCAAGGGTAAAGAAAATTTATTTTAAGTACACTTTATAATCTCTTTAGATTGACACATCAGAAAACTCATAACATCTATGATTTGATTCAATGGTAAAGAAAATTAATTTTAAGTGAATTGATTAGGGTGAAAAATGAGTTTAAAGTCCAATTATTTATATCCAAACACCTTCATACAAAAATGAGTTGTACAATATATTTGAGTACAAAAATCAATTTTAAAAGTTATTCCATCAAAACAACTCATTTGGTAGTTATATAGAAATATTCAACGGTAAGAGTGTAGTTTCAAACCTGCAATATTCTACTTATTTATTTTTTAAAATGGTGACATTCCTACCATTAAATTACTAAAAAATTCAATTTTAAAATAAAAAACTATAATTTCTAATTTCTTAGTCCTGGAAAAAAAAATTGTACTTTATGAGAATCAAAAGCATCAAATTCAAATCGTGTGTTGGATTGATAGTGGACAAAATTGATTTTGAGAGAATTGAGTTCGGTAAGATTGATTTTAACATAATTAAATTTAATAGAATTAATTTATGTTTGAATACAATAATATAGAAGTGATTGTTATCAACTAATATTGTTTGGATAATTTTATCAAAATTGATTTTAAATAATAGAATTACCAATTACTAAAATAATAATGAATTATAATACGAAATAAAAAGAAAAGAAATAATTGATGAAAATTAAAGACGATAAAGAAGGAAAATTAAAGAGTCGTAAGAAATAATATATAATAAATATAAAATTGATTCTACTAAACTCAAGTTAGGAATTGTAGCTTCTCTTAGAATTGTTTTTGAGAGGAGGAGAATTGATTCTGGAAAAATATCCAAACAAAAAAAAAATCAATTTTCAAGTTAAAGTAAATTAGAAGTGCTTTTGGAACTTGTAAAATTCAATCCAAACATACACTAAGAGTGATACATACACTAACATAAGTTCGATTTAGAGGCCAAAATGATTGTTCACTTTTCTGGGAATGCAATATTAAGAGGACTATTTCGATTACAGATTATTTAGTTACACAATTATTGATATAAATGCAGCATATATTACTCGTATAGTCAAATTTGCATTTCCTTGAGATTTTTTTCTTAATCTTCAAGCTACAAACCAGCAATTACCACTAAGAATTTTAAACATCCATCTATAGATCATATAAAGAGGGTGCAAAAACATGGTCAAAATAAAATTGCAAATTCTCTTGATAGCTTCAATACAAGTGTTCAAAAAAACAGTGAAGAGGAAAAATTACAAAAGAATGAATTAAATATTTAATTAAATTGGCAGAAAAATTAACAACAACAAAACTGAGTAGAAAAATGTGAGGGCGGGGTGGCCTGGCAAAATTTTCAACAGGGGTGACCTTCCTGTTGGCTCTCGTGGTAACTTGTGAGCAAAGATTAGAAGAATGCTAACGGTATGTACATACCTGTAAGTTTACCTGCGGTAATCTTCATGGAGGAAACTCTCATATTGCGTACCGGTGAGTGCTTTGCTCACGTCGTCCCAGTTTTCAACTTGGCTCGATAAGGAACCTTTATGAATCTTTACTTGACGACTCTTCAAATCCATTTGAGGAACTTTTAGAAATTCCAGAACGTCCGTTAATTTCTGAAAACAAGAGACACAAGTGAACCATCAAGAGACCTTTATAAGGAAAAAAAGGCAAGAGATGAAGTACGAATCATGTTGAGGAGACGTGACTTACGGTGCGGTTTTTGACAACGTCTTCGTAGTATAGCATAATGTGCCGTGTACTCTTGAAATATTCCAAAGCCTTGGTGGTGGTATCGTTCACTTGTTTCAGGCTTGCGATCAGCAATGTTGAATTGAGTGTTGGTTTGTATTTTGCGAGTATTTCTGCCTGAAAGAGTGAAAGCATAGTTAGAATCCATTAACGTGGATACGCAAAGTCACGCGTGAATACAAATGCACAACAAAAACATAGAGAAGGACCTCCTTGGGTGAATGAACATGAGATTTGTGAGTGCCGTTTAATATCTTAGCATTCTTATCGTATTCGTTTGCTAGTACAGAAATCATCCGGCGCAAAAGATTCCTTCTGAAAAGAAATATGACTGAAACACCGTGTATTCTGAAGTACTCGGCAATTTGTTCATGATGCTGCACCAATCCCTGCATTAAATTACAAATTACACATATTGTGACATCCACATCTCTCATATAAAAGTTTATAATACAGTTTCTTCTTTCTAAATTCAGGTTTCTATCAGGGTTATACCAAACTTTATCTACTCAGATAAAATAGCAGTAATGAACTTCTACGTTTTCGGGTACCTAAGAATCCATCTTATGCAAAAGTGTTCACAAGAAGAAAGACCAAACTCAATGTCACGGAACCTTCAACACGTTATGTGTCCATATTTTTAAACACACAAATCATCTGGAAGGTAGCCATGAGAACACGGAAAATATACAAACTAAAATGGTACTGAAAAACTCAGCCACTCAACCTCTGCTGATCCTTTATAACAGCAACAGTTCAACGAGAACAATCAAAAAAATATTTTGATAATGTGAAAGATAAGAAGTGAAGGTGAATGTATGCATCACCAAGGCTGTCTTTGAAGGTGTGCAAGATGAGCTACAACATAGAACCTCAAATTTTTCAAGATAAAATTGTGGCTAAATAGGACCTCGTAATAGATCTGCCATGGTTAAACCATGACTAAATAGGACCCCTATTAATTTTGTCAGGATTGATCCATAGCTAACCAACACAGGACCTCCTAAAACTTAAGACAGTCATGATCATCAACAGATAACTCATGCCAGTATTTGTGTGTGAAAGAGAGACAACCCTTCTTTTCCCTTCATATATCATAGTTTTGTAATCCTTTTAAAACAGAAAGAAAAATCGGCAAACTTGTATACCTTCACGTTTCACAAGCAACAGTTTAGACTTCACAAATATTCTACTCGTCACTAGATCACACAAATAGAAACTAGAAAGATATGATATGTTGGTCAAAAACTATTTTAAAGATATTGTTCTTCCTATACACCATTTTAACATTGGCATTTCCCTACTTTGGACTTTATTCAAATTGACTACCAGAATACCTAAAAGAATCTACTTTCCTTTTGAAAGCTGAACTAAAAACACAACACTACTTAACCGATTAAACATAAATAAAACAAACTTCACCTGATTAAGCATCCACTTCAAGCCAACTGCAGCCGTGCACTCGTTTTTAGAAGCACTACTAAACCAATCTAGATTATAAATTGTATCCAAAGTCTCAGTTATCGTCGTCATATTACTCCTTCTAACCTTAACCGAAAAGATTTCCCCGTTCGAGCTTATGTTAGGATGACTATTCAAAAACGTCTCAAACCAACCACTCCCAGATCTCTGCATCGACAGAATAGTAAAATAGCGCACCGGGTGGCAACTACATTCCTCCCTGAAAAACAAACAAGGATACAATATCAGCAAACTTCACAAAGATTCAGAAACAAAATCAGTTCTTCAGCTCTGAATATCCAAATATCACACCTGCTGTAAGTTTTTGGATTTGGATAGTGAACATAAGGAATCTCCCAAGGTTCGATATTCGGTTCGGGACAAGGCTGTTGAACAACATTGATATCTAGAAAACCAATTTTAGTGCCAGTGCTTATCTGCTTCAAACAAATAGAACATATATACACACCACAAACCATTGCAAAAGCCAACACAACCAACCTCCAAACCAACGTTGTATTCTTCAAACCCTTCACAAGCAAAACATCCTGAAAAAAAACATTAACTACAACAACGTTATTAAAATTATTAATTAATATAGCTATAAAAGCCCTTAACTTGATTGATCCAAAACATGAACATTGAATTAGAAATTATATATTAACCCCACAGAATTCATTGGGTTATTTTAAGAAACCAGATCGGACAATTTCACGTGGCACCCATGAAAAAACAAAACCAAAAATAGAATCTTTCTTTCACCTAAGATAAAGAAAAACAAAACACTAACCTTAGTGAAGGAAGAATGATCATCGGCCATTGTTGTTAAGCTCAAATCAAAAGGAATGAAGATGAAAAGACATTTTTCAGATACCCTTTTGGAAATTTCGTTAATTTATTGTTGTAAAGCTTAATTTTTCAGCTCTCATTGCTGAAACCTGCAACAACTCAGAATAATAATAAATAATAAATATTATATTTTGTTTATTAATCTGTGTTTCATTTTTTGGTGTTGTAAAGAACAAAACGATGAAAAAGTTTAGAACTAATAACTAAATTTATATTTAGACCGTTGGTTTTTTAATAATAAAAAGAGAAATTAAAAAATTTATAGAAATATTAAATTACTAAGTATTAATATTATCTCGAAACTCGCACTTGGCAAGTGTAGAACTCTCTTTGGTTCGACGAGTTTCGTTTTCAATATCGTTAATTGCGATCGAGTCAAAACGACATGTCTTTGTGTTGGTTGGATACTTAAAACGACATGTAAATGATGGTTGTTTTTTTAGTTTTTAAAAATCGTATAAAGAGAAATTCAGACAAAAAAAAGTTGATGATTTTTGTGTGGAGAATTTTATAGATTTTCTAGCACGATGTTGGTTGGTGTCTTGCCGTCTATTAAGGTTGTTAAATTAAAAAGAAATAGTACTTGTCAGCATGATTTTTGCTTCTTGTCATTGAAAATTAATTATCTAAATACTTTTAAGCTTTTTCTTAGACAACAAGTGCATTATGGAGAGAATTTGTAGACAGTCCCGATAAAAGTTTTTATTTATTTAAAATAAGCTAACGAGTGTTTATTTAAGAATTTTAAATAAAAAAATATTTTATCAAAAATGAATTATCTTAGACTTCGGTATAATGTTAAACTTCGAAATGTCTTTATCAAAGTATTAGATTGCATTTTTTTGAGATTTGTTAAATTGTTTTATGCATATCTCAGATTTGAAGACATAAAACTCATAACATTGGTAAAGTGTGTTAAGGCATGTATTCACAAAGATGATTTTAAAAAATTGTTTGAGTTTTCTTACTTTAAAAAATCCTTCACTTATGACGAGTCTCCTCGATTAAAGAATTTCAACCTACATTGTTGTTATTTCTAACTTTCTTGTTGATCAAATGGAAGACAAGAGGCTTCCTATCAAAACAAAATTCATGAAAATTAGATGTTGTGTGGTACATCATCTCTGCTTACTTACAATACTTTTTCCAAGATAAGAGAACTGTGGAGTTCTCATAAAGCAAGGCATTAATGTCATGTGGATGTGTTTTTAAAGGGAATTTAACCACTCTAATATGTTATTTTGTTTTTTCATCTATCCATCTCTTTAAGAAATATATTAGCATCGTAAAAAAAGGGGAGAATATCGATTTATGTATTTATAGGTATAACGACTGTAGTAATATATTCACCTTTATTAGGTTTGTGATTTTATGGTTGGCAATAATTTTAGTAAAACAAGGAGTTGACAACAATTTTATCAAAATATATTTCATTGGGACAAACATGTATTGCAGCCCAATATGGAACAAGATGTCTTGACATCTTGATCAGCTGGTACACTAGAGTCTGCTGGTACTTATTTGATAGATGTTCTATTAGATGTTGTAACATGTTGCTACATAACATCATGACAGTACAGCTGGATAATATCCTTGAAGATTTTATTGAAAAATACGAGATTATGAAGGTTTCTAGTACTCATAACAACCGCAGACTATCAAGGATTTTTATGAGCAATTGCAGATTTGATTTGTTTCATAAAAAGGATCTTTGAGACTTTTTAGAAAATATTTGAGAGATTTGTTTTTGTTTCTATTTTTGTGGAGAAGACTCTGCAGGGATTTAGAGCTGAAGATTATATTTGATTGAAGAGTCCAAGCCCAACTGCAAAAGTCTATATAAGAAGTCGTCCAAGACCTAGTTTTTAAGTAGCATAGTTTTATTGTAAAACTTTGTGAAAAATAAGAGTTTAGGGTTTGATAGTTCCTTAGGTTCTCCGTGTGTTTTTTATATGTCCTTGTGTATCTTTTGATGCATTTGAGTGAACCGGTCGTTACTTGTTTATCAAGTTATTATTCTCCTCTAAAATTTTAAGCAAATAGTTTAGTATTGTTCTCAGTGAAGCTTTTAAGAAAACTAAATATTTTTGTTTTTGAAGAGTGTTCTTCTGTTTGGTTTCTTGAGACAATCCCTGAGACTGAGATTATTTATATCACTGCGGTGATTGGGAGTGAGAGGGGTTCTCATATCTAGGAGGTGCCTAAGTAGAAGTTGCACTAGGTAGGGATTAAGTGAGAAGGGTAAATCGGGGCTGATTAGCTTCAAATTGATACTACTGATAGTGGGTTTCCTTTCTGACTTGATAGCCCCCATAGTAGGTGAGTTGCACCAAACTAGGTTAATAATTGATTGTGTTCTTTAAGCTTCTGCAAATTTACTTTTATGCACAATCTTTCTGTTTTAGCAAGTTTGTTTTCTGTCAGAAGATGTTATAACATTTGTCGTGACATTGTGTATTGTTGAGACATCAGTCTTGACTTTTGATATCATGTGTGCCAGAATTTGAATTGGCATCAAGAGCAGGAACCCTATTCTATTTATTGGGTAAGATTCAGGGATATACTTTCTGGCACTATGGAGAAAGAATAAGGATATGACAACAGACCATCCATGTTGGATGGTTTAAACTATGACTGGTGGAAGGTTAGAATGGTAGCTTTTCTAAAATCTATGGATATTAAGCTTGGAAGGATATTTTAAAAGGATGGGAGCATCCAGTTGTGAAGGACAAAGATAGAAAAGAATCTATGAAACCTGAAGAAGATTGGGATGAAAATGATGGTAAAGAAGCCATTGGAAATTCCAAGGCTTTAAATGCTCTATTCAATGGAGTAGAAATAATATTTCCAGGCTTATTAATACATGTAGTGTAGCCAAGGATGCTTGGGAGATTCTCAAGACAACTTATGAAGGTACCTCTATAGTGAAGATTTCAAGACTTCTGTTGTAACCGGTTTTAAATTGAGAGTCGTCACCCTTAATTTTTATCTTTAAAAAGGGAATATAAAGGATAACCCTAATTTTTGGTCAGAGGTTCTAGGTTGTTGGACTCGTTCTTAGATGAAGAGAAGGTGTTAGGCACTCCTCATCTACCTTGTTCACAAGGATACTAGGGTTTAGAAACGCAATCTTTGAGAAATAGGGTTTTAGTTTTTATTAGGGGGGACTCGCCACAATTTTAATCGTATGCCTGCGTATCCTCTTAGGAGGAATCAGAGTCCCAATTCGTAGTTCACATTTGGTTGGTGTTTTTTATGGATTACGAAGATGTTTGAATTCTCCTTGTACTTAGTCTAGGTGTGTGAATAGCGGAGTTGTTAGACGAAGTTCGCAGTCGATTAAAATATTTGCGTAATCCTTTTTGAAAATTGTTTTAGAGTTTAATTAAGTTATTGAGAAAATGATTCGGTGTTGGTTAAGTAGTTTTTAAATGTATTAACATATAAAAATATTATTAATGCATGGTCAAAAATAATTTTAATGCAATAGATAATTTTTTTGATGAGTTAGAAAATAAGTATTTGACTTTATAATAATAATAAATTTATATTAGAATTTATAAATATATTAAAATATAAAAAATAATAATTATAAATAATAAAAGATATTAAAAAATGCAGGGAGTGTATTTTGTGTTGGGCTAGCAAAACATGGGATATAAGTAGTAAGGCCCTGAATTCAGATGTTGAATTCAGGCCCAAACGCAGGGGGTAAGTTATTGCATAGGTTAGTAAAATATGGGGGTTTAGTTAGCAGGGGCACAAGTCCAGATGTTGGACTTGGCCCAAGAGCATTAGGGGGTGAAAATTGAGTTGGCTTAGCAAAAACAGACAGAATGGGGATGTGAATATCATGGGATTAGGCCTAAACAATATAAGATCCATTTAGGCAATGTGTGGGAGAGGACATGGTATTATTATCGGCATGCGATTAAGAACGTTTAATAATGACCTGAAGGTGGTGGCAGGGAGCGCATGATACATATTATGGGCGCGCAAACACAGAATCAGGGGGTGTCGATAAAAATGAATCATTAGGCTAAGAGCCCATTTTTTCCCTTTTCTTTCTCTCTCTTCAATGACACAACGAAACCTTTTTGTAAAACCTAGAGAGAGAGGCTCTGACCTCTCTAAAACTTAGGCGAACGGAAATGGCCCTGCTCGTGCTGTCCTTCGTCAACCACCCCCAACCACCCCCTTTTTCTCCAGTTTTCTTGTTGATATTCAACCAAAAACTTCAAACGTTCAAACCCTCCTCCGTGAAGATTTGGGTTCATAGAACCCTAAGGGGTTCACGAAGAACCCTAACACGTCTTACCCAAAACCCTTCAACAAATGATGAACCCTAACCCTAAGTTTGTAGAACCCTAACCCTAGTTTGTAGAACCCTAACCCTAACTTAAACCTAAAAACTCCATAAATTCAAAACCAAACACCAATCGTCCCCAAATCCAGCAACGATATCAATTAAAGCTAAGTTTACGGCTTACCTTCCTTGTAGTGATTCTTCTCGTAATTGGATACTTAAAACGACATGTAAATGATGGTTGTTTTTTTAGTTTTTAAAAATCGTATAAAAAGAGAAATTCAGACCAAAAAAGTTGATGATTTTTGTGTGGAGAATTTTATAGATTTTCTAGCACGTTGTTGGTTGGTGTCTTGCCGTCTATTAAGGTTGTTAAATTAAAAAGAAATACTTGTCAGCATGATTTTTGCTTCTTGTCATTGAAAATTAATTATCTAAATACTTTAAGCTTTTTCTTAGACAACAAGTGCATTATGGAGAGAATTTATAGACAGTCCCGATAAAAGTTTTTATTTATTTAAAATAAGCTAACGACTGTTTATTTAAGAATTTTAAATAAAAAAGTATTTTATCAAAAATGAATTATCTTAGACTTCGGTATAATGTTAAACTTCGAAATGTCTTTATCAAAGTATTAGATTGCATTTTTTTGAGATTTGTTAAATTGTTTTATGCATATCTACGATTTGAAGACATAAAACTCATAACATTGGTAAAGTGTGTTGAGGCATGTATTCACAAAGATGATTTTAAAAAATTGTTTGAGTTTTTTTACTTTAAAAAATCCTTCACTTATGACGAGTCTTCGGGATTAAAGGATTTCAATCAACATTGTTGTTATTTCTAACTTCCTTGTTGATCAAATGGAAGACAAGAGGCTTCGTATCAAAACAAAATTCATGAAAATTAGATGTAATGTTGTTATTTCTAACTTTCTTGTTGATCAAATGGAAGACAAGAGGCTTTCTATCAAAATAAAATTCATGAAAATTAGATGTTGTGTGGTACATCATTTCTGCTTACTTGCATACTTTTTTCAAGATAAGAGAATCGTGGAGTTCTCATAAAGCAAGGCATTAATGTCATGTGAATGTGTTTTTAAAGGGAGTTTAACCACTCTAATATGTTATTATTGTTTTTTCATCTGTCCATCTCCTTAAGAGATATATTGTCATCGTAAAAAAAGGGGGAGAATATCGATCTATGTATTTATAGGTATAACGACTGTAGTAATATATTCACTTTTGTTAGGTTTGTGATTTTATGTTTGGCAATAATTTTGATAAAACAAGGAGTTGACAACAATTTTATCAAAATATATTTCATTGAGAAAAACATGTATTGCAGCCCAATATGGAACAAGATGCCTTAACATCTTGAGCAGCTGGTACAGTAGAGTCTCCTGGTACTTATTTGATAGATGTTCTATTAGATGTTGTAACATGTTGCAACAGAACATCATGACAGTACAACTGGATAATATCCTTGAAGATTTTATTGAAAAATACGAGATTATGGAGGTTTCTAGTACTCATAACAAGTGCAGGCTATCAAGGATTTTTACGAGCAATTGCAGATTTGATTTATTTCATAAAAAGGATCTTTGAGACTTTTTAGAAAATATTTGAGAGATTAATTTTTGTTTCTATTTTTGTGGAGAAGATTCTGCAGGGATTTAGAGCTGAAGATTATATTTGATTGAAGAGTCCAAGCCCAGCTGTAGAAGTCTATATAAGGAGTCGTCCAAGACTTAGTTTTTAAGTAGCATAGTTTTATTGTAAAACTTTGTGAAAAATAAGAGTTTAGGGTTTGATAGTTCCTTAGGTTTTCCGTGTGCTTTTTATATGTCCTCGTGTATCTTTTGATACATTTGAGTTGACTGATTATTACTTGTTTATCAAGTTATTGTTCTCCTCTAAACTTTTAAGCAAAGAGTTGAGTATTATTCTCAGTGAAGCTTTAACCAAACTACTCCCTCCATTCTCTTTTATAAATTTTTTTTAACTTTTTAGATTAATTTAATAATTGATGTATCTAACTTATATATAGTCTAAATACATTATTTATTCAATGAATTTAAAAAGTCAAAATTTTCTTATAAAAGAGAATGGAGGGAGTAAGTATTTTTGTTTTTGAAGAGTGTTCTTCTGTTTGGTTTCTTGAGACAATCCCTAGAACTGAGATTATTTGATATCACTACGGTGATTGGGAGTGAGAGTGGTTCTCATATCTAGGAGGTGCCTAGGTAGAATTTGCACTAGATATGGATTAAGTGAGAAGTGTAAACCATGACTGATTAGCTTCAAATTGATACTACTGATAGTGAATTTCCTTTCTGACTTGGTAGCCCCCAGAGTAGGTGAGTTGCACCGAAATAGATTAACAATTAATTGTGTTCTTTAAGTTTCTGCAAATTTACTTTTATGCACAATCTTTCTGTTTTAGCAAGTTTGTTTTCTATCAGCAGATGTTATAATATTTGTCGTGACATTGTGTGTTGTTGAGACATCAATCCTGACTTCTGATATTATGTGTGCCAGAATTTTAATTGGCATCAAGAGCAGGCACTCTATTCTATTTATTGGGTAAGATCCCGGGATATACTTTTTGGCACTATGGAGAAAGAAGAAGGATATAACAACAGACCACCCATGTTGGATGGTTCAAACTATGTCTGGTGGAAGGTCAGAATGGTAGCTTTTCTGAAATCTGTGGATATTAAGCTGGGAAGTAATTTTAAAAGGATGGGAGCATCCAGTTATGAAGGGCAAAGATGGAAAAGAATCTATGAAATATGAAGCAGATTGGAATGAAAATGATGGTAAAGAAGCCATTGGAAATTCCAAAGCTTTAAATGCCCTATTCAATGGAGTAGGAAAAAAAAAAATTTCCAGGCTTATTAATACATGTAGTGTAGCCAAGGATGCTTGGGAGATTCTCAAGACAACTTATGAAGGTACCTCTAAAGTGAAGATTTCAATACTTCTGTTGTAACCGGTTTTAAATTAAGAGTCGACACCCTTAATTTTCATCTTTAGAAAGGGAATATAAAGGATAACCCTAATTTTTGGTCAGAGGTTCTAGGTTGTTGGACTCGTTCTTAGATGAAGATAAGGTGTTAGGCACTCCTCATCTACCTTGTTCACAAGGATACTAGGGCTTAGAAACGCAATCTTTGAGAAATAGGGTTTTAATTTTTATTAGGGGAACTCTCCATGATTTTAATTGTATGCCTACGTATCCTCTTAGGATGAATCAGAGTCTCAATTCGTAGTTCGCAGTTGGTTGGTGTTTTTTATGGATTACGAAGATGATTGAATTCCCCTTGTACTTAGTCTAGGTGTGTGAATAGCAGAGTTGTTAGACGAAGTTCACAGTCGATTAAAATATTTTTGTAATCCTTTTTGAAAATTATTTTAGAGTTTAATTAAGTTATTGGGAAAATGATTTGGTGTTGGTTAGGTATTTTTTAAATGTATTAATATATAAAAATATTATTAATGCATGGTCACAAATAATTTTAATGTAATAAATAAATATTTGGATGAGTTAGAAAATAAGTATTTAATTTTATAATAATAAAAAATTAATACTAGGATTTTATAAATATATTAAAATATAAAAAATAATAATTATAAATAATAAAAGATATTAAAAAATGCAGGGAGTGTATTTTGTGTTGGGCTAACAAAACAGGGGGTATAGGTAGTAAGGCCCTGAACTCAGATGTTGAATTCAGGTTCAAACGCAGGGGGTAAGTTATTGCATAGGTTAGTAAAATATGGGGGTTTAGTTAGCAGGGGCCCAAGTTCAGATGTTGGACTTGGCCCAAGAGCATTAGGGGGTAAAAATTGAGTTGGCTTATCAAAAACAGACATAATGGGGATGTAAATATCATGGGCTTAGGCCTAAACAACATAAGATCCGTTTAGACAACGTGTGGGAGGGGATACGGGTATTATCATCGGTATGCGATTAAGAATGTTTGATGATGACCTAAAGGTGGTGGTAGGGAGCCCATGATACGGATTATGGGCGCACGGACACAGAATCAGGGGATGTCTATAAAAACGAATCACTGGGATGAGAGTCCATTTTTTTCTTTTCTTTCTCTCTCTTCAATGACAAAACGAAACCCTTTTGTAAAACCTAGAGAGAAAGGCTCTGACCTCTCTCTAAAACTCAAGCAGACGAAAATTTCCCTGGCCGCGCCGTCCTCCATCAACCACCCCCAACCACCCTTTTTCTCCAGTTTTCCGGTTGATATTCAACCGGAAACTTCAAACGTTCAAACCTTCCTCCGTGAAGATTTTGGTTCATAGAACCCTAAGAACCCTGACCTGCCTTACCTAGAATCCTTCAACAAATGATGAACCCTAACCCTAAGTTTGTAGAACCCTAACCCTAGTTTGTAGAACCTTAACCCTAACCTAACCCTAAAATCCCCATAAATTCAAAACCAAACACCAATCGTCCTCAAATCTAGCAACGATATCAATTAATGCTAAGTTTGCGACTTACCTTTCTTGTAGTGATTCTTCTCATAATTTGATTTCCTTTTTCTGATTCCTCCTCTCTCTACAAGCATTATTAATGGTTACTTTGTGAATAAAAAATGTAGACATCATAGCCCGGAAGCTAACCATGTCTTTAGATTTGATTTATGTTGCCTGAGTGATGTGAATTTTGAAGATGAACTTTATGAAAAATTAGGTCAGAATTTGGTACCAACAAAAATTCGTGTTCTTACAAACTCAAATATAATATTGCAGAACCAAATCTTGTTCTTACAATCTCCCCCTTTTTTATGATGACAAAACTATGTATTTTGATGACACCGTTTTGTTCTTATAATCAGAAGAAGTAAAAATAGAAAGGTAAGGCATAATTATCCTTTTTATGATGCTCCCCTTGAGTTAATGATTTGATGGAGATCGAATATCCTGACTCTGAACCATTCGAGTAAAACTCCCACTGGTTCCAATAGATCAGATATTGATATCTTGAGATTCTTGACTCTGGATGCCAATAGACAAATTGAGATCTTGATGTCAAACGAACAATTGAGATCTTGATTTCTCGCAAATTCTACTTATTGAATCTTGAATTTAGATGCCAAAGAGAATTAAATCAAATTGAAATCTTTGAAATTTTAATGTCACTTAGACAACTTTCTAGATTCTCAACATAGGAGTCTGATTCCAGATTTCACTTCTTGAAGTCTGATTATGAGTTGAAAAACATCTTCAGAGTCTGAAGCCAATAGTCATCTGAAGCCAACATGTTAGACATAAGCCTTGAATAGTGCTTTCAAATCTTTGTCTTTTAATCAGAGTTCTAATTTCCTGAAAAAGAAAAACAATTCTAACAGAAACAAAAGTATAATTGGGTTAGAATGTAAGCAACTCTTTTCATAGAACATTTTTCAGAACTTGATTATTAAAGTCAAAATTACGTTCATTTAATTACTCGCCCTTTTTGTCATAATCAAAAAGGCAATTATGTGTGAAAAACATAAAAACCAAATAAGAAGATAAGAAGATAAGAAGATTCATTGATATGTCAAAAAGAAAAACTTCATCAAATTTAAATAGTCACATGAAATTCAAATAGAATGGAGTAGAACAAACCAATATCCAAAAAGACACGTTTTGCAGACATCAAATAAGCATAGTCCTGGATTTAGAAGAAAAAGGAAAAATAAAATCCTAGAGCCTAAGGTTCAGAAGTAGGGGCAAAAATTTTTTGTTGGATTAACTGTAGCATGTTCTGAATATTCTTATTGACAACCTTATGTTTAATGATACGTTTTCTGAACACTTGTTGTTTGCCTTTAATTTCATCAATTGCTTTTTCCAGTCACACAATGGCAGGTTCAGAGGATGAGGCATCCAGAGCAACTTCTTTAGCCTTAGCAGCTCCCAATCTAGCTTCTTCGGCTTTTCTGGCTTCTTCAACCTCTTTTAGCGCTCTAGCTTCTGCTTCTCTTTGTTTTGCAGCAATTAGTTCAATATATCTATCTTTTTCTCTTTATTCTTTTCTTTCCATAACCATTTCAACATCCCCAATTCTGGATGCTTCAAGAAAAGAATTTATTCTTTCAACTTCAGAAGACATCCACTTCTGAAATTTCTTCCAAGAACCATCCATGTCTTGAGGCTCAGTACTTGTACTTTCCTCTGCTTTTAACTTAGTAATCCTTTTCTTATCCTTGATTCTAAAGATGTTAATGCATTCATCCAAGGTTTTTTGAACATATTTTTCATAGACAACTATGGCTAGGTCTTTTTCGGAAGGAATGACTTCAGAAGTGATAGGTTCAGTTTGATTGAGTTGTTCAATTAGATTGAAAAGATCAGACATAGAGCGGGATTCAGTTGTTGGGTTTGCAAAGTTTTCAAAATCATCAGAGATTGTTCTCTCAGATATTTCAGGAACAGAGGGAGAAATTTGATCAGGATGGACAAAGGGTGAGTTATGAAGAGTATTTTCTTTGTTAAAGAAGGTGAAGTGAAGATTGGTGTCAAAAGTTAATAAATGAGAAGTATGTGTAAGTAATTGAGACGAGGTTAATGCAGATGTAAAGGTGTGTATTGATTATGATGGAATGAAGTAGCGAGAGATGGAATAGGATTTGAAGCAATAAGAATCTCTGTTGAAGGTTGAGATGAGACGTTTTGAGGTAACAATGAGACATGTGGGGAGGAGAAGGTAGAGATGGGTTGAGACGGTATGGGTGTAGAGATGAATGAAAGTAAGTTGGATACGTGTGTGGTTGATGAGGTTGCAAGGTCTAAAGTGGTTGTGATGTTTTGAGTAGAAACAATTGTTATTTCAGGTAAAGTGGTAGATACAATTTCAGAAACATAAATTTCGGTGGTTAAGGGAACAAGATCAGACACATGAATAATTGTGGTAGATGGTGGAGGAGGAATAATTTGTGCAGTGGAGGTTGTGGATGAACATTCATTAACAAAATTAGATGTAGATAGAGAAATATGTACAGATGTAGCAGTAGCAGACTTATTTGTTGTTTCTGAATAAGCAACTAAGGTTTCAATTTTAGAGGTTCTTGACTTCTTCTTCTTCTTCTTCTTTTCGTGTTCAGAAGCTTCTGAATTCTTATTTCTTTTACCTTTGGAAGAGTCGATATACTCTTGAGCATGAGGCAAATCAGAATAGTTGAAGTTGGACATATCATGTCCTTCTGCTTCCATCATTTTGACGTAGATAGCAATGCTAGACATGTTATCTCCCTTGGTAAACAAACGGTAGTCATTCACATGAATTCTTGTGATTTTGATACTTTCATAGAGAACAAGTAAAGGTTTAGCAACGACTTCCGCTATCAACCTCATATTCTTCAGAGTCTGTCCATTGGAGGAATCTCCAAGACTAGAAGCTAGATCCTCTGTAAACCTAACTTCTTCTACCAGAGTTTTCACCAAGCCACTTTCTACCAGGATATCATTGATGGGACATCCAAAAGGAATATAGTTGGAAACCTTCTTTTTGGTATCATTAGTGGTTTTGGTTTTTGAAATAGAATCTCTCAAATAATGAAAGAGAAGAGTTGGAAGATACATCTTCTGATGGGTCATCAAATAGTACAACATGTACTTCTGATTAACGTTGAAGTAGTCAGAAGAACTGGACGAAGGTCTGGGGTAGATATAATGTAGAATGATTTTGTGCCAGATTCTAAGTTCGTCATGGAGATCTTTACTTTTATACTAATTTTTCTCAGGAGAGTAGTTATTCTAGAGGGCTTTGTTAATCGTCTCCTTCACAAATGTGAATTTGATGTTCATCTTATAAATTCGTTTTCCTTCAAGATGTCGCATGCCCAGAAGATCAGCAATATACTTTTCAATAATAACAATTTTCAGACCCAACACATGAACAACTACATGAAGATTGTCACAATCCGCTTGAATCCAGAAATCCTTAACCAAAGAATCATAAATAAGACCATGAAGACGCATGAAATAGTGCTCCCATCCTTGAGCATTCAAGTCGTCAATTAGGTTTGCACCATTTGTAGAAAGGTTATTGAAGTCCGCTATATATTCACGAAGAAAATTTAACTCATGCGGTTTTAGATTACAGTGAACTTGAATAGATTTATGTGTTATGTGGTGTTTATCAATAATTGATAGAGAAGACAAATCAGTTACCATATGAGAAGAAGAACTGGTTGGAATAGTTGAAGAAGATGGCCCAGAAGGATTTAGGACTTGTTCTATTTCTTGGGCAAACTGAACTGCTCATTGCTGTTGAACATTCATCACGTTGAAGATGGTGAAGGTTTTTGATGAGGGTGATGATTTTTAATGAAGAGTGTAGATGAAGATGATGAATTCAAAGAACTTGTTGAATGGTTGAGAGAAAAAGAGGGTTTAGGGTTTCTAATATAAGGAAGTGAGGTGAACGTGTGTGATTTATAGTGTTTGAGAAGTGAGAGAATATAAAATAAAATATAATTTTAATTATAAAAAATAATTAGGAGCATTAAATGAAAGTAATGATTATGATATCAATCAAATTCCAAGAAATACGCACATTGCTCATTGCATAGCTTAGGTAGCGTGTGATGATTAAGCATAACCAAGGGTTACACACGTTAATCAATACATCTAACTAAGTGACACATTTGATATCCTCAAAGTCTGGAGAACTAAAAGGTTTCCATCTAATCAAATACATTTCTGACCGAAACATCTTATGGTTACTGAGATTCTGAAGGAATTAGTAGTAATATGATTCAAAGAGAATAGAAAAATTATTCATAGAAGTCTGATAGTCTATCAGTTGATTCTTTAGACAATTTTCAGAATCCGGAATTTGTTCAGAAGATGAGCTGGCACAAGCAATATCATTAAGGCTCAAAAGCATTTCTCCAGAGTATTTAATTGGTCTTGTTCTGATAATAGCATCTTGGATTACACGAATTTTAGATCCAATAGTCTTTCTTTTCTGGTTGCTTCTGACACTGTTCCCGTTTCCAGACTTAGATTCTAAATCTTGGAACATATTCCTTTTGCCCGTCATGTGTTGTAAGCATCCATTGTCCCGATGCCATAATCAATGTTTCTGTTATGCCATCAAGAATATCTACAACATAGATTTTGATCTTTGGGTACCCACTTTATGGGTCCTCTTTTGTTAGAAGTTCCAGAGGTTCTGACCCTTTTGGATTTTCATGCAGTAGGATAATCGTGTGAAATTTGTGCATGATACTTGAGTTTAAAAAATTTCTTATGTGTTTGTGCTATAGAAGTATCAGAACCTTCTTGTTCTGGACATTTCAAATTTGTGCCAGCAAGCACGAATGTTCAGAAAGAGGTTTTGGTTTGATATTCAGAGTCTCATCAATTTTCTTTGATGGTCTTGAATACCCCAAGCCTCTGCTTCCATTTCTACTAACACTGTAGATCATTAAAGCCATTTTGCTTCTATTTATGCTTTTAGAAAGGAAGTGTTGAAAAAGTATATCATATCTGATTACTTCGTCAGTAACAGATGTTTTAGAGAGAACATCTTCTTCTAATCTAGACACTTTACTTTTCAGAGCAATGTTTGGTTTTTGTAAAATAAATAGTCTTTCATTTAAGTTAGAGTTACTTTGCTCATCTATAATAGTGTTCTCAAAAGTAGCTATGAAACTCTTTTTCAAGATTTTGTGTTTACTTAGAAGAGATTGATACCTTTTCATTAATTCAGATAAACCAATTTCAAGTTCAGAACGAGATAAAGAAGAAAATACCTCTTTGTCGTCATCAGAGTCTGACTCATAGTTAATCGTCAATTTTTCTTCTGATGCTGGTTCTCCCTTGCTGGTCCTGGCCATGAATGCCATGTTTTCATGTTCTTCATCAGAATCTTCATCTTCTAATTCTGAATCATCCAATGTTGCCATGAGACCCTTCTTAGCTTTGTAAGCCTTTTTAGGCTTCTTGTCTTTATTAAGCTTTGGACAATCATTTTTGTAATTTCTAGGCTTGTTGCATTTAAAACAAGTAACTTCTTTCCAAGAAGCATTTCTCTGACTAGAAGTGGATTCACCTCTTCCATATGTCCTTCTTTGACCTCTCAACTTGCTTTGTCAGTGCTTCCAGATTTGACTTATTCTTCTGGATATCAAAGACAGTTCATCATCATCTGAATCTTCTTCAGATTCTTCTGATTCTTCCTTAGCTTGATAAGCCTTGGTTTTCCCAGAAGTAGACTTTAGAGAAACTGATTTTACCCTATTCTGAGGTTCATCTTATTCCAGCTCTATTTTATGACTTCTTAAAGAGCTAATCAACTTCTCAAGAGAGGTATTGTTCAGATCCTTTGCCAATTTTAAGGCAATTACCATTGGTCTCCATTTAACAGGCAGACTTCTGATAATCTTTTAAACATGGTTTACGGTGAAGTAATCTTTGTTCAGAACCTTAAGTCCTGCTACAAGAGTCTAAAATCTTGAAAATATTGTTTCCACAGATTCATCGTTTTCCATCTTGAAGGCTTCATACTTTTGAGTTAAGGCCAGAGCCTTTATTTCTTTTACTTGTGTGTTGCCTTCATGTGTCATCTGAAGAGAATCAAAAATAGACTTTACAGTCTCTCTATCTATAATTTTCTCATATTCATTATATGAGATAGCACTTAGAAGAATGGTTCTTGCTTTGTAGTGATTTCTACATATTTTCTTTTGTGCTTCCGTCATTGCACTTCTTGCAATCTTATGACCTTTATCATATACTGGGTGAGTGTAGCCATCAACTATCAAGTACCATAGATCCAAGTCATATTCTAGAAATTAACTTTCTATTCTATCCTTCCAATAGTCAAATTTCTCCCCATCACAATAGGAGGTTTTGAACTATAGTGGTCTCTATCATTATCCCTATTATCAACAGTGTAAGTGGATGTAGCCATTGGTTTTTTACACACACTGGATTGGTACTGGATACTGTTAAGTGTTGATAAAAATTCAAACTTTTTATCTCCTCAAAACTGGAGCTTTGATACCAATTGAAGGTGTGAAAAACATAAGAAATGGGGGTTTGAATTGGGTTTTTAAAAACAAAACTATTCTTTGAAAATATTCCCCTTTAAGTTAAAATGATTTCTCCTTCACTTTTGATAATAACAATAAGTAAGAATGGAAAGTAAAGAACAATGTATGTTTATACTAGTTCACTTGAAAATTTTCAAGTTAGTCTAGTCCATCCGTCAAGGTGATTTCACCTCATTCAATCGAGGACTTAATTCACTATAATCAAACTAATTACAATTTGCACAAGCTACCCGCAAGTGACTAACAACCTCTAAGACTCGCAAGCCCTAGACTTATTAAGGATTCATACCTACCTGGTCTCTTAAGGAATATCAAACAATAATCAACCTGATTATTACAATGCACAAGCTACCCGCAATTGACTAACAACTTTTAAAACTCGCAAACTCTAGACTTTTGAAGAATACAGACCTACCCGATTCCTTAAGGAAAATTAAAGAAGTGTTTGAATACAAGTTTTGTTTACAATAGTATTGCTTCTAAAAAGCTGAATGTGTAAACTATTTTATGAATAGTGACTTGAGAATGTGAAAGCTATGAACAACATTTGCACGTGATTATTCAGTGAATTGGCAACTTTCTCTCTTAGTCTTCAAGCCTTTATATAGCCAATAAAATAATATATATATTGAGGGATACTCTTGGGATTTCCATAAACATTGGCAGCTTGAATAGTAACGTGGGGGACAAGATCGTGCGACACGTCCTTCCTTTCATTGTAGTGGAATGAAATGTTGATTGTAACATGTACTATTTGTACCACGTTAATGTTATCTTCTTTCCTTCTGCACTTTAGAGGCTTCTGTGAGCATGAGTTTAAAAGCAGGAACATAACATCAGGTTATCAGAACTTTAAGTCTTCAGAGTCTTCAAAACCGCATCTTTAGAGTCTTCAGCACTTGGTTGTCAGAACCTTTCCTTAAAACCTTGGGTCTTTAGAACTTCAAGTCTTTAGAATCTTTAGACCTTCTGTCTTTTAGAGTCTTCAACACTTGGTCTTCATAACCCTTATCTTTAGAACCTTGTTATTAGAAACACAAGCCTTCAGCATCTGGACTTTAGTAGAAACTTTGTCTCCAGATCTTCTAACTTTGTCTTTTAGGAACACATTGTCTTTAGAAACATGAGTCTTTAACATCTGGACTTTAGTAGAAACTTGAGTCTTCAGATCTTCTGACTAGTTTCTTTAGAACATCATTAGAGCTTACACTTCAGAGCCTTCTGGAGTGTCTTGCTACTATTCAACAGAACTTGTGTAGCGTAGAAGCGAGACCAATTCTCTTTTAATGTCTTGGCCACGCCATCCATCAGTAGTAGAACCTGTTTGTTAAGTACTCAACAATAACAAACATTAGAGTATCAAAATTGTTCATACAAACATACTCATTTGTTATCATCAAAACTCAGAGATAATATTGCAGAACTAAATCTTGTTCTTACAGGTTCTTGGAGGCTAAACCTGTGTCCCCCCAGGTATTCATACCTACTAAAATACCCTCACAATGGCCGAAGAAACCTGATGATGTTGCGAATGAGAAATATAAAGATGATCCAATATTTCTTTCTCGAAAGCAGCTAACGGAAGTCAGACCCCCAACTTTTGGAAGATGTTGTCATAAAAGGGATAAAACACCCTTCAAACTTACTACATACCCGTTTGTCAGCAGGGATCACTGAGATTATCCAATTTAAGGGTGATCCCACCTCGAAGGAGGATACGCTCACTAGGGATTCATGTGTGTTGGTGAGAAGTGTCTCTATGTACTCAGGGTCCACCCATGAATAATCATCCACATTCGTTGCCGCCATTGACTCCTTCAGTTGAGCAAATCACGTGTCTGCATTACAAGGTAAACCAGGTAGGTCAGTAGCGATAGGGCCTCAAAAGGAAGGGTTTTCTCCAAGAGATTGAATGGAGAAACCAATTTCTCGCGTCACTATGTCAGACCAAACTAGACCCTAACTATACTCAACACGAGCCAGAGAAGCGGTGCGAACGATAATATCACTCACCTGCGAATTGTAGTAATCACAAGAAGAATCCAACCCCGATGCAAAGTCACCTTGAGGCATATCTAGGACGCAACATGAAAGCTCTGATCGTATAGAAGTTCCATAAATTCGGGGTTCTCCACTCCCATAGACGATGAAGACTCTCTGTTGGTAAGCTCGAGAATATTGTTCATGGGTTGGCCAAAAACATACTTCTAAAGGATAAAAGGAGAACAAACGAGGTCATAGATATGTAAGAGATAAAAGTCCAAACGCTTGAGCAAGAGAGCTAAACCCAGGAAGAAGAAATAAACTTGAAGTAACAGGAAAGCGAAAAAGGGACTTTGGAGGCAAAACCTATTTTTTATAGGGAAGTCAGTCATTAGTTAACGGTCCAGATCGAAAGTTCAATCCACTTCATATGATCCAAAGTATAAAAGTCATCTCACGCGAAATACAAAGTACACTTTTCTGATATCCACTTTTCACTGTAATCATCTTAAATCTTAAACTAATTTTAATGTTAATTTTGCAGATCTACTCCATGTCACCGTACTATAGATCATCTATATCAATTCAGAACAATTCACCTCAAAATAAATCTAGTTATAGTTCCAAATCGATCTATTAACAAAAATTATATCCTTAAAACTTGACAAACATGTAATGTGATATACAACTACATATATAGAATCTTTATCTTCCATTTCACAATCTTCTCTTTAAGAATCTTCCTTCTTATTTTTTCGATCTTACTATTCCAATATATAAACTTCAAAAATAAGACTATTCTTCAACTGAATATTATTATCCACAATCTAATGTCCAATACATCTCAAATATAATTACATCAAAATGGAAAGAACAATAGTTAATATAAAATACACATTCGTTTTTTCTTACATTTTTGTATTCAGTTATTCAGAAATTTTTAGGTAATCACATATTCTTCTCACTTATTTTACGTTACCAATTTAAGTCGATTTTGTATAACTTTAAATTAATAATAATTAAATATTATTCTCTCTTTCCTAAAATAAATGTCATATAAAAAATTTTATTTTAAAATATTTATCTCTTTACATTAACAATATAATTTTATATTTAATCTTTGAATTATACCTCTAATAAATATTTTTAATTTATTATTTTTTACTTACTTTTTACAGTTTTTTAATATATATATGAAATGGTGTGTTACAGTTTTCTTAATATATTTATATGAAATGGTGTGTTGAGACACTATATGAGATGGAGGGAATAATAAACCATCTTTAAAATAAAAAAAAATAGATCAGAGAATATTGTAACCTTTGAATGGAAAGCCAAACGTAAGTCACGAAAGTCATACCTAAAGAAAGACAAAGCAGTTAAAGTGTTCCCTCATTCTCCATTCTTTCTATCTCAAGAAATATAAATCTCTACCATCCTTTCACTTTTCATTCAATTCTTGCCATGGATCTGAATTCCACCGAAATCGTTCGCGAGTTCCCTCACCTCTTCCGTCTCTACAAAGACGGCCGCGTCGAACGCTTTCTCGGCACCGAAACCACTCCACCCGGCACCGATCCATTAACCGCCGTTCAATCCAAAGACATTACCATCAACACAAACACCGGCATCGGAGCTCGTCTCTACCTCCCACCAAACGCCACTCCTTCTCAAAAACTCCCTCTTCTTATCTACATCCACGGCGGCGCTTTCTGCATCTGCACTCCCTTCAACCCTGGCTACCACCATCACCTCAACAACGTCGCTTTACATGCCAACGTCGTTGTTTTCTCCGTTCATTACAGACTAGCTCCAGAACACCCCGTTCCTATCTGTTATGATGATACATGGGAAGCCATTCAATGGGTCTCACAATCCTCCGAGCCCTGGCTGAAAGACCACGCCGATTATAACATTGTTTTCTTCGCGGGAGACAGCGCTGGATCGAATATCGCACATAACATGGCCATGAGAGGCTCAACTCAAGGCTTTGGAGATTTGAAGCTTAGAGGAATGGTTTTGATTCATCCTTACTTCGGAAACGATGATAAAGACGAGCTTATAGAGTTTTTGTACCCTAGTTATGGAGGATTTGATGACCCGATAATACATGCTTCTAAAGATCCCAAGCTTTCGAGTCTTGGATGTGGGAGATTGCTAGTGCTTGTCGCGGAGAAGGATTTTCTGGTGGAAAGAGGAAAGAGCTATTATGAGGCAGTGAAGAAGAGTGGGTGGAGTGGTTCTGTGGAGGTGGTGGAGACAGAAGGTGAAGGACATGTGTTTCATTTGTTTGATCCTAGGAAGGAGAAATCTGTGGCTCTTGTTAAACAGTTTGCGTCTTTCATGACACAGATTGAAAAAGACGTACGTTCTTCTTCTTCATCGTTGTAGAAAATTGTTGGAGTCTTTTCTTTGGTACCATGGGATTTTTTTATAATAAATTTAATGTAGTATCTTGTTTTTGCTTGTTTAGCTAGGTGGTGTATTTTGTTCACTTTTTAACTTTTGGGTTGTAGCTTTGAAAGGTGGAATTAGTGTTGACTATGAATGAATATATATTTTGCTATGAATTCTCTTGTTAGGTGTTTACTCTATTATTTCTACACACATTACTTCAATGTCGATTTATGTATGTTCACGATGATATAAAAAGATACCCATTCTGGCCAAAACTGTTGTTAGATCTAGATGATGCCAACTTTGTTGCTAGATCTAGATGATGCCTGCTCAATACCGAGTTCCTCGTTTTTGTTTGCTATGGTTCAAAAATAAATAGAGAATATATTTAGTTATGATTTAATCATGTTGGAACAAAAGATTTAAGATAGATGATCTTGCGAAAACAAGAAGAAAAAGAAGAAGAGAGAGAAATTGTGAGTTAGTTAAGTATAACTAACTATCTTATTGATTACAAACATAATGACCCTTTATATAGGTAAAATGCTCAGACCCAAAATACACATGCTAAAAGCCCAAATATAACTGAACAAGAATTATACAACTAACACACCCCCTAATTCATGTTCTTGAGACTTCTCATTCTGATACCTTTCTTTAACTCTTCGAACCTCACTTTCTTTAGAGGTTTGGTGAATATGTCAGCTAGTTGCACTTCTGCCTTGCAATGTTTTATTTCGAGCTTCCCTTTGTTGACTTGATCCCTCGGAAAATGATACCTTCTTTCAATGTGCTTACTTCGACCATGACACACTAGGTGATTCACAAGGTTTATAACTGACTTGTTATCAACAAACAACTTTATCTTCGATTCCATTATTCTGAGTTCTTCAAGTAGCATTTCGATCCATGCTGCTTGGCATGCAACATATGATGCGGCCACATATTCTGCTTTGCATGATGACAAAGCCACAATGCTTTGCTTCTTCGAACTTCAGGAGATTGGAGCTCATTCGATCATGAAAATGTAACCTACAGTACTGTTCTTTTCGTCTTGATCTCCACTGAAGTCTGAGTCAGTGTATCCATGAACTTCGACATCTGAGCTGTTCTTGGATTTCTTTGGTAACAATACACCATGATCAATAGTTCCCTTTATGTATCTCAACACCTCTTCACTGCGATGAGATGACATTCTTGAGGCTTCTCCATAAATATGCTCAACAATCCTACACTTTGGCAAATATCTGGTCTAGTATTGCAAAGATACCTCAAGGATCCAATGATTTGTTTGTAAAGGATCGAACTTACAAACTCATCATTCAATTCCTTTTTCAGCTTTGCTCCAGTCTCTAATGGAGTAATAGCTTCCTTACAATTGCTAATATTGAACCTCTTCAGTATATCTTGAGCATACCTCGTTTGATGCAAGAAAACTCCTTCTTCGATGTCTTTGAATTCCATTCCTAGGAAATAGGAGAGATTCCCTAAATCAGACATTTCAGATTCCTACATTAACTTCGACTTTACCTTCATTATCTCAACGTCGCCTGCTCCTGTAATGAGTAAGTCATCAACATAGAGACATAAAATGATTTGATTGACACTTTCAACATCATTTACATATACCCCATGTTCAGAGACACACTTTATGAAACCTGCTTCGATTAGGAAGCTATCTATCCTTTTATTCCAAGATCTAGGAGCCTGCTTCAACCTATAGAGAGCCTTCCTTAATCTGTAAACTTTCAAATCCTGCCCTTTAACGTCGAAACCCGATGGTTGAGTAACGTAGACTTCTTCTTCCAATGGACCATTCAAAAATACTAACTTTACATCAAGTTGGTGCATTTTCCATCCTCTAGATGCAGCTATCGAAACAACAATCCTGGTTGTTTCGATCCTCACAACAGGTGCATATACTTCATCGAAGTCAATACCAGGTTTTTGTAGAAAACCTCTGGCCACCAGTCTTGCCTTATACTTTGTAATCTCACCATCTGGCCTTTGTTTCACCTTGCAGATCCATTTCACATCAATTGGTTTCTTGTTGGTTCTTTTGACAAACTCCTAAGTCTTGTTCTTCTCAATGGCTCTAAGTTCTTCTTTCATGGCTTCACGCCAATTCGAATTGCTCAAGGATTCACCCAAATTAATTTGTTCTGCTTCAGCCATTATCATGGCTTCTTTGATTAAGTCACCATCTGCATCGATTGCTTGATCTAGAAACCTCACATATCCAATCAGCCTAGTCGACTCAGTTCTCGTTCTTATGGATCTTCTTTCATTCTGCACAGGTGGTTCTTCATTTCGACTTGTTGAAGCTTCATTCTATTCATCTTCTTCGAACACAGTTGTGACTGTGTCTGATTCTTGTCGAACTGAACTTTGACTCTAATCCAACCCTTTGCTTTCGTCTACAAGAATATCTCTACCGATCACTAGTTTATCTTCGATTGGTGAATACAACTTGTATGCACCAGTCGAATGATAACCTATGAGCATCATGACTTCACTACGATCATCCAACTTCTTTCTCAATTGTTCAGGTACATGCCTGAAACACATTGATCCAAAAACTCTAAGATGACTTACATTTGGATTCGACCCTGTCCAAACCTCATGCGGTGTCTTTTTGACCATCTTCTTCATTGGGCATCTATTTAGAATGTATACTGCTGTCGAAGCTGCTTTAGCCCAAAATCTCTTAGGCATATTCTTAGCTTTCAACATACATCTCGTCATGTTCAGTACACTTCTATTCTTTCTCTCAGATATGCCATTATGCTGAGGCGTATAGGGTGCAATAACCTCATGCTTTATACCTTATTCATTGCAAAATCCAGCAAATGCAGCATAATTATATTCACCACCACCATCAGTTCTTAACTTCTTCAATATGCAGCAACTTTGTTTCTCAACATGCAACTTGAACTTCTTGAACTGTGTGAATACCTCACTCTTCCTCTCAATAAGGTAAATCCATATATGTCTGGTGAATTCATCAATGAAAGTAAGGAAATACTTGTTACCTCCATTAGAGTTTACTTCAAAGGGTACACACACATCTGAATGAACCAACTCCAGTTTTTGCCTTGATCTTATAGGCAAGTCACGTTTGAACGCCTTCCTTGCTTGTTTGGCTTTGCAACATTCCTCACATATATGCTTTGGTTCCTTCACATACGGCAACCCAAGCACCATTCTTTTCTTATTGAGCATATATAAACTCTTGAAGTTTAGATGTCCATACCTGTGATTCCATAGCCAGTTCTTGTCTTCTTCTGTAGTTGAAGCAAGAAATTTGTGATCTGATTTGTTGAGTTCAACCTTGAACGTTTTGTTCTCTGCCAATTGTGCTTTCATTATTAGCCTCCCATCAGCCCTATATACCTTCATCTGATTATTCTCCAACTTCATATTGAAGCCTTTTGCAAGTTATTGACCTACACTTATCAATTTACTTGTCATCGAAGGTACATATAGAACTTCAGTGATATTAGACTTTCGACCATCCTTTCTGATAATCGAAATATCTCCTTTACCACCTGATTTGATATGCCTTCCATCTAACTTGGTAAACCAGTTTTTATTGCCAGTCATGTGGTTGCTACATCCTGAATCCAGATACCACATGTTGTTTTTCTCAGTAGTCGACTGAGTGTTCACCAACAACAACACATCATCAAAATCACTATCACCAGCTCGTGCATATTGAGCTTCATCAATATCTTTCGACCTCACAACTTTCTTTCTTCGACAGTCTCTAGCATAGTGGCCAAAACTTTGACAATTGTAACATTGCACCTCTTTCGTGTCAACTTTCTTCCCAAAATATTTGTTGCCCACACCTTTCGAATCAGTATTCTTGCTTGACTTCTCACCACATCAATATTCTTTCGCTGCTTTGACTTCTCTTTTCCAGCTTTCTTGCTGAATCTTGATTGCAATGCTTGTTCAGCTGCCTTCTCTCTTTCTGAGTTTCTCTGCCACAACCTCATTTTGTGAGCCTCCAATGAAGCTTGAAGTTCTTCCAACTTCATCTCAGATAGATTCTTGGCCTCTTCAATTTTCACAACAAAGTAATCAAAATATGTAATTAAGGATCTCAATACCTTTTCTATCTTTTGCAGATCCGTAAGCGCTTCACCACATGCCTTCATCTGGTTTGTTATCATTACAACTCTTGAAAAATATGCAGAAACAGATTCATCCTCTTTCATCTGAAGCATCTCGTACTACTTCCTCAGTGTCTGTAACTTCAACTTCTTCAGTTTCTCATCTCCACCATACAAAGATTTCAGCTTTTCCCAAGCTCCTTTTGTTGTTTCTTCTTCAATTATCTTCTCGAATATGTCACAATCCACACACTGGTAAATCAAGAATAGCGCCTTGCCATCTTTCTTCCTCTGATCTTTGTGTGCAGTTTTCTGGGCTTCCGTAGCATCTACTTCCAGTTCTGATATTCAATCATTCAAGATTTCTACGACATCTTAAAATCTGAAAATAACCTTTATTTGCGCAACCCACCGTTGATAGTTTTCACCTTTGAAAACCAGTATATTCGCTGGAAACTGTGTTAATGTTGTTGGCTTGTTTTCCATTAGATTCTCTCTGAATCGCAAACAAGCTCTTGATACCAATTTGTTGGAACAAAGGATTCAAGAAAGATGATTTTGTGAAAACAAGAAGAAGAAGAAGAAGAGAGAGAAATTGTGAGTTAGTTAATTGTAACTAACTATCTAACAGAATATATTATTATTGCTCTATTAATTACAAACACAATGACCCTTTATATAGGCAAAATACCCAGGTCCAAATACACATGCTAAAAGCCCAAATATAACTGAACAAGAATTATACAATTAACAAATCATAGTAGATTTATTATGAGGTCTTATTAATTCATTGTTTAAAAGTGTAAAGCTCTATGCTATAGTTCATCTTGAACACTCTTAAAACAACCTTCTTATATGTAAATCATTATTGTATTTAGTGTTTTAACCCTTAAAGATGTGGAAATAATAAGTGGGCGGGAAGTAGATGTTGGGCCTAGAAAAAGTGACGAAATTTTTTTATCCTATACCCCATCCTTTATTTTCCAACCTTTATATTATAATTTTTTTGGACCAAAATGCCCTCATATAAATTATTTATTTTTCTGAATTTTTCACTTTTCCTAACTCAAGAGTTTTGATCCAACAAAATTATTTTTCGTCTCAGAACTCTTGTGGTAACTTATCCGCTACACAATTTTCAAACCGAAACAAAAGTAGTAAGTTATCCGATTTTATTAAGTCACTAGAACTCATTGGAAAAGAATTTTGGTTCTTGTGCGACACACCAAAACTCTTTTTCAAAGTATTTCATTTTAGTGGAAACCCTCACCAGAACTCTTTTGCACAGTGTTTCGATCGCAAATTTAATACACCATATTGTTAGCCTAAGAATTTTAGCTTAGCATTTCGACATGAAGGTGTGATATAAAGGTTTGAAAATGCTGAGTGTAAGATGATCAAGCGATAGTTTCGACATATTAATCGTTTCGACATATGTGATGAATTTGACCCGCCTATCAAAGGTGATGAGTTCGACTCACCTATCAGGGGTGATGAGTTCGACTCACCTATTAGGTGTTTTAGGACTTACTATGTTCTCGAGTCCAAGGACTAGATGACGTAGAGACATTTCGACAGTAGTGGCAGTTTGAAGTGACATTAGCGATTTGAAGCAGTTTAAAGTGCTAAAAACACATGGAAACAAATTAGAAGACAAAATTCAATGTAACAAAATATGTGCTGAATTCTAAAGAAGTAGTTGTTTTTGACAGTTACTTATGTACTTAGTATATAAAAACATTTCATTTTCTGAAATAGGGTTCACATTTTCATTCTGTTCTCTTTAGAATTCACACATTCGAGTCAAATAGATAAAGAACTTGTGAGAAATGTATGAACTTGTGTCCCACTTTTAATTCAAACATTTTATCTAGTTTCTTTACCATTTTTTCCTCATTTACTTTATCTTTTTTAGTATTCCTGCATTTACTACTTTAAACTTTTATCAAATTGCTCAAACTTAAAACATTGAACTTTCAAGCACTAATACACTTTCTCAAACTTTTCACACAAGAATTTCCTTTAGAATTTTCGAGTTTAATCTTGCAACTGAACTAAAACCCATGATTTTTTTAATCAAAAACACCGGTAAAGAAATTGGCATGCCCAATGGAACTCTTATGTGCAAAAATTAAATTTTTTGCAATAGAGTATATGTGTTTTTATATTTATTTTAACATTCTTCACAAATCTAAATATTGTCAATACTGAGTGTTTAAGCGTTCGAGGAGTGGGAAATTTGTTAGTATGTCTAAACCATAAAATAATTCATCCCCTTAAGGGGTTCCTCCTCCCTAGAACAACACTCTAAATACAAAATAACAATTGTTGTACCCCAAAATTTGCCCTCTCATTTTATCAAGATTTTCCTCACAAGACTCTTTGGACTGAAGACCAGATTAGGGTTTGCTCAACCCAAGACCCCACCTTGCACTGATGACCTGAAATTAGGGTTTGAGTCTGCACAAGGAATTTTGGACCATCAATGCCTCATGTGACTTTCATACACCATCTTGGACCCCTAAGATTGCTCATACCAAGTTTCAAGCCTTGAATCATATTTTTGCCCAGTCAATTGGACAATTAACCTAAAAATCAACTGTATTGGGGAAAAAGTCAACTGTGGCCAATTTACAGTCAAACTTCATAATTTTTTATCCATATCAACAACATTCTAGGCTCATATGTACCATTTGATCAAGTTTGGATTACAACTCCTCAAGAAATTTGATCAGATCATCAAAAAGGGCAAAATGGTCAAAATAAGGGTTTTGACTGTAGAAGGGCAATTTCTGATTTTTGACCTAGCCAATGACCAATTGGGTTCAAGCATAATTTCAAGGACTCAATAGCATCATCTTTACCTAATCACATAGTTCAAAAGATCTCAAATGCATTGGATTGACATATAAATTTTCCAGTCAACTGATCAAAAGTCAACTGTATACTGAAAAGTCAAACTTTGACTTTTTGGTCAAAATCAAGTGCCAAGGGTCATAATTCATCAAGATATGTAAAAATGTGAAACTTGTTCACCAATAAACCTAATTTTGAAAATTAGGGTTTTAATTTGAAAATTTTCATAACTTAGAATTTTTCTAAGTTATGAAAATTTCTTATTTTTTCCCAACTTTTCCCAACTTTTTCACATGATGAAATTGGATTCAAACAAAACTTCCAACATGAAAGTTTTAGTCCTCCATGAAATATACAACTTTGATTCACAAAGTTTTCCTAAAAGATGCTTAGATCTCAAGTTATGATTTTGTGAATAGGGGTCCATAAAGTTTTTAACTTAGTGAAAATTTGCCCTAGTTTAGGCAGATTTTTGACCTAACTTCATGGCAACTTTTCACCTAGTTCTAAGAGGAATCTCAAAATGAATTTCAAAGATGAATTGTATATCATGTTATAAGCTTTCCAAAATGTCCAAGAATTCTCCAAGGTCATTTATGGTTAGGGAGAATCGAAGAAATGAAAATGGAAATTTATCACTTTTGTCCAAGGCATTTTCACAATGTTACAAGTTGCAAATCAGTTTCAAACATGCTTGTACTTGGTATTACATGTCCTAATACTTTCTACACTCATTAATTTAATGCAAACACAATGGATAATGGTCTTATTCTGATCTTTGAAGCTTTGTACATTGAATTAATCCAAAAATGGCATAAAGTGCATAATACCATTTTCATAAAGCTTGCTTTTACAACTTTGCATTTCTTGAGCCATGGACCTAATCTCTTTTTGCAAACAAGATCCACAGTTATCAGGAAAAGTTTACCAACTATGTGCAGCTAGCAAGCAAGTCTGTACAGGCTTTGACATTGTCACTTCCAACTTTTCTTCAAAAGCAAGAAACTTGCAAAAGTCAAGGGATCTCATCCATCTGATAAAGGCAAGCCTTGGACTCATTTCAAACGACCTCAGAACATTGTAACAAGCAGAATACACGAATTTCCAACAGCTCAAACACTCCAAAACACAGATATCCCATTTTTCTGCCCAAACAGGGCATCTTCTGCAGAACCAATTCCAAAACAATATTGGCTCGTGCGTTTTTCTTTGAAACACTTCAAACACATTCCATACCTCCTACCTAAACTATCCAGGCCCTTATATTGCAACTGTAACCCCTGTTTCAAGCTTCACCATTTTCATTTTGAAGGTTTGCAGGTTGACTCGTGCAACAAGATTCAGGCATCTACAAGGCAAGCTGAGCATTGGAGAAGCTTGAGGGGACTTCAAGGAAGCTCACAAGAACTTCAGGCCTCACTCAAAGTTCCCACATTGCCATATCCAAACTCAACTGAACAAGAGATACATGTTTGGTTCAGAAACGCGCGCAGGAAGTGTACAGAGGACAGGGATGAAGCTGGCTTGGGCCTGTTTCTTTTTGCACCCCCCTTTTACTTTTTGCACCCCCTTGCATATTTCTATATTTTTTTGTATTTTCTTGCATAATTTATATTTTATGACTTTATTATTTTTTTCTGAACATTAAAAAATTCCAAAAATATTTTCTTAATTTTTTGCATTTTATTTTATTTTTTATCTTATTTTTTGCATACAAAAATAGTTTTATTTTAATAAATAGAAATCATTTTCTTAAAATAACTTGTAAATAATATAAAAATATCATACATTTTTATTTTATTATTTTTCACACTTAAAATATTATTTTCATACATATTTCAATTTTTAAACATTTTTGTACATATTATTATTATTTTTCTTGAATAAAAATGAATAATATATAATATATTTCTTTTAAACAAATTTAGGGTTTCTTCACCCTTTCAAAAATAATAACATTATTTTTTTCTTATTTCTGGGACTTAAATAATTTATTTTCTCATACTTAAAATAAATACAAAAACATCTTTGCATATTTACATTTTATTGCATATTTAAATACTTGTTTATTTATTTATTGTATAATAAATTCAATTGGATTGTAATAGTAAATTAGGGTTTTATTTTGTGCAAATATCCCCCATTCAAAACTTGTACCCCCTCTCCCATAATATTGTTGTAATAGTTTAGATTTACTTTACGCAATTTATTGCTTTCATATACCATGATAGTAAACTAGGGTTTTGAATGAAAAGACCAAAAATCAAAACAAATAGCATGACCTAAATACAAGACAAAATGCATGAAAAATGACAACACTTTGCATACAAGCACCTCTAGGGTTTCATCCACTTGGTTGCCTTAAAACAAGGCCATGGTATGCATGCTAGGTATCTTGGCAAAATCAAACAAAACAAAAGATCATAGTCCCTCGATGACGCTATCTTGGTTGCCTAAAAATAAAATGATTTTGGTCCCTTAAAACTTGCTAAAGATACTTGTAAATATTGCTATCATGGTCATACAATGACCCACGCCCGTCCCGTTTAACATCCAAAGATAGGGTTGTTTACCAAAGCAATGGTAAAACAACAATGTCAAAGGAATAAAAATGCACAAGAAAGACTTTTGAGTAGGTAGATGCTTCTAGTTACTTGATCAATTTGCAAACAATCCTTGCTATTTTCAAAACAAACACACACATTTCAAAACATTTTTTCAAACAACTTTCAAAATATTGAAACATTTTTCAAAAGATAAACGTCTTTGTATACATTCTTGCAAACAAGAATCATTACATAGATTGCCAAAACGATGGCCTCTTTTCAAAATACTTTCAAAACCACACAAAGCACCATTTCAAACAATTGGAAATGCAAAGCAAGTGATCTAAAATAAGTAACTAAGAGCCCATGGAAATCCATGGATGAAAAGGGTGCTAGCACCTTCCCTTTTCATAATCTACCCCCCGAACTCAAGAAAACATCTCAAAGGTCTTTCTTGTGCTTTTTGACCTTTCCTTTTGGATAAAATAAAAGTCGGTGGCGACTCTTGCTAAACTGAAACATTTGCGAACACAAAATGCAAAACCTCAAGTCAGTTCTCCAACCGTATCACAGAACTAGCGACTCTGCTGGAGAAGAATATAAAAGTGGGGTTACATTAGGGTTTAGATCAACTTTATTTGCTTATCTTGCTTGACTTGTTTGCTTTACACTTTGGTTCTATTGTTTGGGTTTGAATCCTCTACCCGAATTTTGGAAACATTCATAGGTAATTAGCAATACGTTGTGGAAACTGTGCGGGGTATACCGACATAGTCTAAGCAATAGCTATATTAGTGCGACATATTTGTGGGTATCGGTAGCCTTTGAGTCAATCAAAGAGAATATGGGGCCGCTGAGTGATGTCATGAAGCACTAATGGACTTTTAGAACCTTTACTTGACCAACTTGGCCTTTTAGGATGTAGTGAGATGACCGACTTTGGTGCAGTCCGAAGTTGGTAGATACTCGATACTACACTCATTGAGGGTTAGTTCCTTGGAATATTTTGGTCACCAGTAAAGAGGCTTAATTGAAACAATGAACAAGGAAACAATCCAATGATATTGAACTCCTTAGAACCCGGTTACTATTTATAGGACAGGTTGAGCCAACTAAACTTCAAGAGGGTACTTACCTATGAAACCCCATGCAAGCCTAAACTAGGAACTTGTGTGATTTGCTTGTACATATATACTTGTGCATAACATCACGGACATTATGAAGCATCATTTCAAGGATTTTGGATTTTCATCTTTATTCCTGTTTTGTAGGTTACGGATTCACTTCGCAGGAAAACTATCCAAGTCAACCTTGTAAGAATTCCTCCACAACTCAAGGAGCTAGCTTCAAGGATTCCTGAGAATTCTCCATTCACCGAGAGACATGGTCGTCTGCTCAACTTGGTCACCACCAACACTGAGGAGGATATGCTGAAAGTTATCTTCCAGTTCTTTGACCCTTTGCATCATTGCTTTACATTTCCTGGCTACCAACTTGTGCCTACTTTGGAGGAATTTTCTCAACTCTTGAGGATTCCTATTCTCAATCAACTACCCTTCAACGATACGGAAAGAGATCCAAAGCAAGAAGAGATTGCTCAAGCCCTACACTTGCACTCCTCTGATGTCACAATACATTGGGAAACTATAAGTGGTGTCAAAGGCTTCTTGTCAAAGTTTCTGTTTTAGAAGGCCCAAAGTTGCTGGAATTCTTTGGACCTAGAAGCTTTTGAGGAGAGTGTAACTCTTCTCATCTATGGGATGGTATTGTTCCCTAACCCTGATCAACTCATAGATGTAAGTGCTGTCAAAATTTTCATGACTCGCAATCCAGTGCCTACATTGCTTGGGGATATCCTCCACTCTTTTCACACTCGAACAATGAGGAAAAGAGGTGTTCTTATGTGTTGCACTCCTCTACTGGCAAGATGGTTTATTTCTCATCTGCCCCAATCAGTCTTGAAGAATGAGCAAGGTTTGAGGTGGTCACAACGGTTGATGACCCTTATACATTCAGATATCTATTGGTGTTCTCGATCAAAAGAGAATGTTATTATCATTGACCTTTATGGGGAATTCCCTAATGTCCCTCTACTTGGCATTAGGGGAGGCATCACCTACAACCCTTGCTTGGCTCTGAGACAGTTTGGTTATGCCCGAAGGGATGGCCCCCATGACATGCTGATTCCAGACTTGGTTTTTGACTTCGACAACGACGATCAAGGACTTCAACAAAGGTTCATTCGAGCTTAGAGGATGCCCAACAAGGTAGACAGTAAGACCTTGGGACACAAGAATTCCATCCCCCTTGAGCCTTACCTCAAGTGGGTACGAACCCGCGCCCAAAGTCTTATGATGCCTTACCCCTCTGTTCTCCCAGTGATTATAGAGCCTGTTATGGAAGGAGAGGTTCCATACACTCTCCTACATCCTGACATGTCGACATCACTAGAAGATCTACAAAGAAGTTGGATACAGCTCAAGGGAGAACGCGATACTATTGAAGCCCAATTCTACGCCAGCAAGAAGAAGGTTTTGGATCTCACTCGTCAACTCCATGAAGAGCAGACTCTCAACACCTACATTGCACCAAAGAGGATGCGCAACATATTTTTACCTTAGAATTTTGTATTATTTTGTCCATGGTGCATTGATGTACTAACAAATTCTATCTTATTAATATGACGTATGTTTCTTTTTTGTTTAAAACAAATATGAATTTCTGAATCCTTGAATGCATTACATGAATACATATCATTCATCAAATGCATAAACAGGTCTTCACACCAAGTTTCCTCATCTCTCTGCTGTTTATTTCAGCAAGATGGATATTAATAGTCAAAGATTTGCAAGCCCAGAATTCACAATTTCAACAGCTACTTCTGACCTTGGCAAAGGGGCAGGAGGAGCTCAAGACTCTACTAGAGAAGGAAAAAGAGAAAAAGAAAAAGAAGCGAGCTGGAGTGGTTCTTATGGGTAGAAGATTTGAAGGACAAGCCAGACGGACTTTGGAATTCCCATCAACATCTGAAGAGGGGGAAGGAAAGGGTAAAGGAGCTGCAGTTCCATCTCAATCTGAAGCCGAAGAAGAGGAAGATGAGGATTACTCTGAACAACAGTATCCTCCGGCCGATGACAAATACAAAAACTTGGAAGAACGTCTAGCTGCTATGGAGATACAGAGAGTTCCGAGGCTGGATTTTGAAGAGTTAGGGTTGGTTTCTGGAATTGTAATCCCTCCTAAATTCAAAGTGCCACTGTTTGCTAAGTACGATGGGGTGTCTTGCCCAAAGATGCACTTACGATCTTATGTCAGGAAAATTCAACCACATTCTTCTGATAAGGACCTGTGGGTCCATTTTTTCCAGGACAGTTTATCGGGAACACAGCTTGATTGGTTCTACCAGTTGGAGAGGTCAGATGTCCATAATTGGGAGGATTTGGAAGCCGCATTCTATAAACAGTATCAATACAACACCGACTTGGCGCCAACCCGTACTCAGCTACAGAGTATGGTCATGGCTATCAATGAGAGTTTCAAAGACTATGCCCAAAAATGGAGGGATTTGGCCGGAAGGGTGCAACCACCATTATCAGAAAGAGAGCTAGTGGATATGTTCTTGGGGACGCTGTCAGGTCCTTTCTTTAATCACCTGATAGGAAGCTCTTCTGCAGGTTTCACTGAGTTGATTCTAACTGGCGAAAGAGTGGAGGCCGGTATTAGAAGCGGAAAAATTCAGAAAGATGCATCTACCTCTACTGCTGCAAAAAAAAGCCCTTCATGGGAAAGAAAGAAGTGTTGGTTGTCTATGCCCAGAGGAATCAGGGAAGAACTGAAAGACGAACAACAGTTGGGGCCGTCATGATTCAAAAGTCTGCTTCAGATCAGCCGATGAACAATCAACCGAGAAATGATCAGCCGAGGAATAATCAGCAAAGGGTGGAGAGACCTGTAAGGCAATTCACCAAAATAAACATGACTCCTGCTCAAGTCTTACCCCATCTCTTGAAGTTGAACCTGGGCATGCTAAAGGAGTCCCTTAAAAATCCTAACACTTCATCTCCACATTACCATCCGAACGCAAGATGTGCTTATCATTCAGAAAGTTCGGGGAACGACATCAACAACTGTTGGGCCCTAAAGAATAAGATTCAAGATCTGATTGACGCAAAGGAAGTTGAATTTGAAGCTCCTGAAAAGCCGAATGTAATCTCTGCTCCAATGCCAAAGCATGGCCACAATGCCCATGCTATTGAAGAGGATCTGTTTGTTGCTACTGTTGATGATTTGATGACTCCGCTACCGATAATCAAGTTGAATTTGCTGAAGGCTGGGATTTTCCCAAGTTGTGAAGAAGATTGCTGCCTTTGTTCATCCTTACCAACCGACTGTCCATTGTTGAAGTTAGGCATCCAACGCCTAATGGATAATCAAGAAATCCTTTTTGAAAAGACTCCTATTACACCGACTCCTGTCAATGATGTTTCAATAATAACCATATCCGCCAATCTTTCCAAGGTCTTCAAAAGGCATGTTAAGATTACATCCGCTCCAAAGACTGCACCTTTAAAGATAACCATGCCCGGGCCCGTCCCGTACAAGTCTGACAGATCAGTACCGTGGAACTATGGTGGAGAAATCTACTACCACGGTATTAAACAAGTTGAATCAACTGAAGGGAGTTCTGATGAAGAGACTTCCGACATTGGAAACATTGCTGGAACGAGCAAAATCATCCGCAATGGAAGAATTTTCTCTCCAGAGATTTCCCCTCCAAAGGCAATCTTTGGACCCTCAACTGCTCCTAAGGTTACCCCTGCACCGGTAAACATATATGTGAGAACTCCAATTATTGAAGAAGTTGTAACTCCTGTGGTTGTCCCCTCTACTGCTGCTGATGATAAAGGGAAAGGGATCCAAGAAGAGCCCGTCAGGACGAGGGTTCAGCCATTGGTCATCCCTGAAACCTCTAAAAAAGAAATGGAAGAGATTTTGAAAATAATCAAGAAAAGTGACTATGATGTTGTGGAACAACTGGGGTAAACCCCCTCAAAGATCTCTATGTTGGCCCTGCTGCTTGGTTCAGAGGCTCATGCTAAAGCTTTGATAAGATTCTTGAAGACGGCCCACGTGCCATAGGAAACCTCCGCAGATCAGTTCCTGGAATGTGTAGCTAGCTTAACGGCTGACAATGGTCTAGGATTCTCTGATGCTGATTTAACCTCCAAAGGGAGAAAACATAATGACGTGCTACATGTCTCGGTGGAGTGTAGGGGAACCACCCTAGCACACGTTCTGGTAGACACTGGTTCGTCTTTAAATGTCTTGCCAAAGAAAGCCTTGGATAGACTGGACTGTGAAGGCCTAACCCTGAAACCCAGTAATATCATTGTCAGAGCCTTTGATGGTTCTAAGAGGATGGTCCACAGAGAGGTGGACATCCCGATCAAGGTGAGTACCCAAACGTTCAATTCAACATTCTACGTGATGGACATCCGTCCTTCCTACTCTTGCCTGTTGGGACGCCCCTGGATTCACAATGCCAGAGCTGTCACTTCCACCTTGCACCAGATGCTCAAATACCCCGTCCAAGGGAAAATTATAACTGTTCATGGTGAAGAGGAATACATGATCAGTCATCTGAACTCCTTTCGTTATGTGGAGTTAGATGGCGAATTCATAGAGACCCCTTTCAAACAGTTTGAAGAATTTTCTGAGGAAATAGCGGCGACTAAAGCAGTGTCCTCAGCTCCTGTGATCATAAAACCTGTGCCTCGGATGTCATCTCTCAAGGATGCTAGAGCAGTAGTGGAAGAAGGCGGATCCACTATCTGGGGGAAGCTTTCCGACTTTCCTTTCAAATCAGACAAGTTCGGCCTAGGGTTTACTTCGGCTAGTCAGAAGGCTGTGCGCCGCTCCCGTGCCGGAGGGCCACCTGTGAAGATCAGCCACCGAGGGGTGAATGCACTAGAGGACAGTGAAGAATAGGGTAGCTTAGAAGACTGGATTTTCCCTACTGTTGGCGGAGGATTGTGCAACTGGGAGGCAAAAGACTTTGTTCCGATTACTTTCATAAATCAATAATTTATCATTTCCATTTATGTTGGACTATAATAATTCACAAACAATTCATACTTTTTTAACCATGTGTCTTACCCGAGGCACATAGGTCCATTTGTAAGGGTTCTTATTTTCATTTCATATGTCATTTTAATGAATCATGGATGCTTTTCATATATAAACCTTTTTGCTCATTGTCTTTCTTTTACATTTTGTTGTTTTAACATGGCTATGCCCTTACACACACCCACACTCACAAATGCAGGTACCCTTCCATTCCGGAACCCATGGGTAACGATAATGCTATAGCCTTCAGTGACTCTGAAGATCTGATCAACCAAGCCGAATACGAAGGTGAGGAAGATTGTGAGGTGCCAAGGGAATTAGCTAGACTTCTACAACAAGAGGAAAGAGCAATTTTGCCTCATGAGGAGCTGTTAGACACAATCAACTTGGGTACTTAGGAGGACAAGAAGGAAATTAGAGTGGGTGCCAACCTAGAACCGAGTGTCAAGGAGCGCCTAATTCAACTATTGCATGAATATGTTGAGATCTTTGCCTGGTCATACGAAGACATGCCGGGACTTGATACCGCCATTGTGGTACACCGTCTACCCACAAGAGAAGACTGTCCACGAGTTAAGCAAAAGGTCCGCCGCATGAGACCTGACATGTCTGAAAAGATCAAATTAGAAGTTATGAAACAATTCAATGCTGGATTTCTTGCTGTTACCTCCTATCCACAATGGGTTGCTAACATTGTGCCCGTGCCTAAGAAGGACAACAAAGTCAGAATGTGCGTAGATTACAGAGATTTAAACAGGGCCAACCCTAAAGATGACTTTCCACTCCCGCACATTGACATCCTGGTTGACAACACAGCTCAGCACAAAGTATTTTCTTTCATGGACGGATTCTCAAGCTATAACCAGATTAAAATGGCACCTGAGGACATGGAGAAAACTAATTTTGTTACACAGTGGGGTACGTTCTTCTACAAAGGGATGCCATTCAGACTGAAGAATGTCGGGGCAACCTATCAACGCGCCATGGTAGCTTTATTTCATGATATGATACATCATGAGACAGAGGTCTACGTAGACGACATGATATCCCATTCACAAACTGAAGAAGAACACCTTGATCACTTGCAAAAGCTGTTTGTCAGGTTGAAGGAGTACAAGCTCAGACTGAATCCAAACAAGTGTACATTCGGAGTCCGGTCCGGTAAACTCTTGGGTTTCATTGTCAGCAACAAAGGAATCAAGGTTGATCCTGCAAAAGTCAAAGCTATACAAGAAATTCCCGCTCCTCGCACTGAGAAGGAGGTCAGAGGTTTCTTGGGACGCCGAAACTACATTGCAAGGTCCATTTCTCACCTAACATCTACCTGTGAACCAATCTTCAAGCTGTTGAAGAAAGATCAGGTAGTTAAATAGAATGATGACTGTCAATTTGCTTTCGATAAAATCAAGGAGTATTTGTTAGAACCTCCTATCTTGATGCCACCCGTCCAAGGAAGATCGCTAATCATGTATCTGACCGTCCTAGAGAATTCAATGGGGTGCGTACCGGGCCAACATGAAGAGTCTGGCCGAAAAGAGCATGCCATTTATTACCTTAGCAAAAAGTTTACCGACTGTGAGACTCGATAAAACTTGCTGCGCTTTGGTATGGGCTGCTCGCCGGCTAAGGCAGTATATGTTGACTCATACCACTTTGTTGATATCTAAGATGGATCCGATCAAGTACATCTTTGAGAAGCCTGCTTTGTCTATAAGAATAGCTAGATGGTATATGATCCTAATGGAATACGATATATAGTACACGACCCAAAAAGCTATAAAAGGGAGTGTACTAGCTGACCATTTGGCCCATCAAGCTGTCGAAGATTACCAATCCATGAAGTTTGACTTCCCTGACGAAGACATCATGACATTGGACAACATTGAATATATCAGACCATATGACAGACCTGAATAAGGATCCCGATGGACCCTGTACTTTGATGGTGTTTCCAATGCACTTAGCAACGGTATCGGTGCGGTACTCATATCCCCAGAAGGTTGCCATACTCCTTTCACCGCCAGACTTTGCTTCAACTGTACGAACAACATGGCAGAGTATGAAGCTTGCATCTTTGGACTCAAGGCTGTCATAGACTTGGGAATCAAATCTTTGATTGTGTTTGGGGACTCAGCTTTGGTCATCAGTCAGATCAAAGGAGAGTGGGATGCTAAACATCCAAACCTCATCCCTTACAAAGAATATGTCTTGACATTGTTACCACATTTCGAGCAGATTACCTTCGAGCACTTCCCGCGAGAAGAAAATCAGCTAGCATATGCCCTAGCTATAATGTCATCCATGTTTAAACTTAACTGGGATAATGAGGCTCCCCAAATCTCCATTGAACGAATGGTTGAACCTGCACGTTGTCACGAGATTAATACCGAAGAGGTAGTGGACTGGCCGTGGTTTCACGAATTCAAAAGGTATCTCGAGGTGCAGGAATACCCTGAAGGAGCTTCAGTCAACGACAAAAAGTTCTTAAGGAGATTCTCGGCAAAGTTCTTCCTAAGCAATGGCATCCTGTACAAGCGCAATCATGATTGCATTCTGCTCCGTTGTGTGGACAAGTTTGAAGCTGAACAGATCATGGCTGAATTGCACAATGGTACTGTTATACCCCAAAATTTTCCCTCCCATATTTCTCAAGACATTTCAAGAAAAATCCCCAAGTGGTTCAAGATTGCTCAAGAGTTGGACAGTCAAGCTATCTCCTAAGGCAGTCAATTCAAAATTAGGGTTTTGTGTTTCATAAAGGTCCTTACATACAAATGACCTCAAGTGCTCCCCAATGTCCTAATATGTTCTCAAGATCATCCATGTCAAATTTCAAGCCTTGCAGAGGAAGTTTGGTCAGTCAATTGCTCAAAGGGTCCAAAAATTGACTATGCTAGGGCAAAAGTCAACTGTGACCTACAAATAGTCAAACTCCAAGATTTTTTGTCAACATTATCATTTTGAAGGATATTTCATCATTTGATCAAGGGTTGATCATGATTCATCAAGGATTGCTCAAAAATCATCAAGACTCAAAAGTTGCTAAATTAGGGTTTTGTAGGAAAAGTCAACTCAACTTTGACAAAGCATAACTTTCTCATACTTTATGCGAAATGACCCATCCAAAGCGCATTTTGAAGAGGATGCAATTTCCTACAATCCATCTTCATACCCCAAGATCAAGAAATTCACTCACAAAAAGTTACAAATTTAGACATTATAGGTCATTTTTGAAAGTCAACAAAAACACCTTTTTTGCCAAAGCTTATAACTTGAGAATGGAACATCAAAATGATATGAGACCAAAAGGGTTGGTTGGAGGACATCTCAAGCTTTCTAAAAAGTCCAAGAACACTTCCAAAAGTTCAAAATTGAAGAAGTTATTCATTGTTGAAGTTGGGCATTTTTGCAAAATTGCCAAAAGTCAACTATCCCCAAAACTTCAAAATTTGTCAAATGGGCCCATTCGTTTCCACTTTATTTGATCTTGTCACAATACACACGTGTCCTAGCTTCAGCTTTGTGTCCATTTATTAATTTTTCTATTTTATGTGATTTTTTATTGAATTAATTCATTTTAAATCAATTTAAATCAAATAAAATCTAAATATTGATAACTTAGGATCTTTTTGATTGTTATAGGTCTTAATTGTTATCATGGACATGATCAAGTCTGCATCAAGCCATATCATGAATAAAAAGATGGAATTTGGACAATTTTGGAAGGTTTTTCATGGAGGATCAAATCAAATCCTAAAACATCAATGCACAAAGATTGAGTCCACAAATGTTAACCTAATCCAATGCTCATTACATATACAAGCTAAAGGAATGAGAATTAGAGGTTGGAGGCTGCTAAATCACAAGAACCAAACTTGGAAAAATTGCAAAAAAGCTTGAAACTGAAATCGTGCATAAAGGTATTTTCAAGGTCAAATCTCCACACTAATCAATTGCTGGACCATCCTTGAAGAAAAACCAATCCAGAACCAATCCCCATACACGCTCTAAAGCGCTGCAAGTCTCCTGAAAAACGCCCCTGTACTCGAAATCGTATCCTCTTATTCTTGCACTTTTTTGACAAATCATTGACATATACATGCTTATCGTTCCATTTAGAAGCTTTCTGCATCATTTGATTGTGTTTATATGACCTGTAGTGCTCTAGCCGATTCTAGAGTGCTTGTTTCTTGTTTTTGGGCATTTTATTTGTAGGAAAAATTGAGGCCATTAATGGACATAGGCGTGATCAGTGCAAGGAGACGAGCACAACCATGTGCTTGGAATTGATTTTCATGGCCTGGGATATATTTTAGGAACGAGCTACAAATTTAGCTGCGGATAAAAATCCGCAGGTAAATAACCAGGTCCAACGAGGAAGACGATGACGCGTCTCCCTCCCATTGGTTGTTTCAAATATTGCGCACTTTTTATATTTTTCTGATCCATTGAGTTATCTTTATTTTAATTATTAATTTCTAATACTATAACAATTGAGCATGCTGGTTGAGTGGTAAGGGCGCTAGTTCAATGATTCACAGGACTTGGGTTCGAATCCCAGGTCCCCTAATTGCATGTTATTATTTTTCAACAGGTATTCCAATGCAATATCCAAGGCGCAGCACACCATACACCATCACCCAGATGCTTGCCAGATGGCCCCAGGCCAGATCTGGTGGTCAAGAATGAATGTCCGTCATGCTCTCAAGTCAACCAGCGCGTGGAGAATCAGAAAGTCAACCCAGGCCTGCGTGTAATTGGGCCAAAAAGTTGCAAGTCTCACCCCTGATCTAGGCCCAAAACCCCCATTTGGTTATTTCTTTTTCTATTTATTTTATTGTTATTATTTTTATTTAAATCACTAACTGTTGTACCCCAAAATTTTCCCTCTCATATTTCTCAAGACATTGCAAAAATAATCTCCAAATGGCTCAAGATTGCTCAAGAGTTGGACAGTCAAATCATCTCCTAAGACAGTCAATCTCAAATTAGGGTTTTGTGTTACATCAAGGTCCTTGCATCCAAATGGCCTCAAGTGCTCCCAAATGTCCTAATATGTTCTCAAGTTCAATCATGTCAAATTTCAAGCCTTGCAGAGGAAGTTTGGTCAGTCAATTGCTCAAAGGGTCCAAAAATCGACCGTGCTAGGGCAAAAGTCAACTGTGACCTACAAACAGTCAAACCTCAAGATTTTTTGTCAACATTCTCATTTTGAAGTATAATTCATCATTTGATCAAGGGTTGATCATGATTCATCAAGGATTGCTCAAGATTCATCAAGATTCATCAAGATTCAAAAGTTGCTAAATTAGGGTTTTGTAGGAAAAGTCAACTCAACTTTGACCAAGCATAACTTTCTCATACTTTATGAGAAATGACCCATCCAAATCTCATTTTGAATAGGATGCAATTTCCTACAATCCATTTTCATGCCCCAAGATCAAGAAATGCACTCACAAAAAGTTACAAATTTGGACATTATAGGTCATTTTTGAAAGTAAACAAAAACACCTTTTTTTAAAAGCTTATAACTTGAGCATGGAATATCCAAATTAGATGATACCAAAAGGGTTGGTTAGGGGACATGTCAAGGTTTTTAAAAAGTCCAAGAACACCTCCAAAAGTTCAAAATTGAAGAAGTTATGCATTGTTGAAGTTGGGCATTTTTCCAAAATTGCCAAAAGTAAACTATCCCTAAAACTTCAAATTTTGTCAAATGGGCCCACTTTTTTCCACTTGATTTGATCTTGTCACACTACACATGTGTCCTATCTTCAGTCTTGTGTCAAATTATTAATTTTTCTATTTTATTTGATTTTTATTGAATTAATTCATTTTTAATCAATTTAAATCCAAATAAAATCTAAATATTGATAACTTGGTATCTTTTTGATTGATACAGGTCTTTATTATCATCATGGACATGATCAAACTCGTATCAAGCCATATCATGCACAAAATATTGGATTTTTGATCAAATTGGAAAGATTTTCATGGAGGATCAAATCACATCTTGAATCATCAATGCATAAGGATTTAAAGCCCAAAACTTGACCTAATTCATTCCATATTACCTGTACAATGCAAAGGCACGAAAATTAGAACCTAGAGGTTGCTAAAACACAAAAACCAAACTTGAAAAAAACTTGAAAAAGCTTGAAATTGAAATCACCCTTGGAGTCCAATTCAAGGCCAAATCTCCACGCTATTCTCTTGCAGGATATCCACTGAGTGAAAAGCAATCAGAATCAGGCCATCATACTTGCTGAATCGCGCTGTAAGTCTCCTGAAAAAAGCCCCTGCACTTGAAATCGTATCCTCTCATTCTTGCATTTTTTTGACAAACTATTGGCATGGTTATGATCCTTGTATGATTTCTAAGATTTCTGTATCATTTGATTGTATTTTCGTGAGCCATAACCCTGTAACCGAACCTAGGGTTTGGAAGTTTATTTTTTGGGCATTTTCTTTGCAGGGAAAATTAGGACCAATAATGGACGTGGACGGGTTCAAGAGGTAGAGACGATCATGGCTATGGTATTGGAATCAATTTCCATGGTCTAGAGAAGATTTTAGGACGAACCCATGGATTTAGCTGCGGATAAAAATCCGCAGGTAAATAACCAGGGCTGGGCGAAGAAGATGATTACGTGCCCCTCCCCATTCGTTGGTTCAAATATTTCGCGCTTGTTTTTTTATTTATTTCAGGCATATTAACTTGTTTCCAATATAATAATTGCCTTCTATTATAATAACAAAAGAAGCATAGTGGCGCAGTGGCCAGGCGAATGTTCAATGATTCATAGGACCTGGGTTCGAATCCCAGGTCCCTCATATTTGCTTTGCTATTTTTCTTCAGGAAATCCAACGCGTTTCAGGAGTTGTGGTTCACCATACGCCCTCATTCAGATACTTGCCAGATGGCCTCCAGGCCAAATCTGATGGCCCAGATGGAGCGTGCACCATGTTCCCTGGTCAACATGTCACATGGGAATCCAAAAGTCAAACACAGGCCAGCTCAAATGGGCCTTGAAGTTGCTATTCTCACATCCAGATCTGGGCCCAAACCCCCCATTGGGTTATTTCTATTTCTTTTCTTATTTACTTCATTTTATTTCTTTGTTTTGTTTAATTATTATTATTATTATTTAAACTAACCAATTAATATTTTTCTTAATAAAATAAAAATAAAAAAAGTATATTTTATTTATTAAAATTAAATTCAACTTTATTTTTGTAAATAAATACTAATTCAATTAATTTAGTTTAATTAGGTTTAACTTTTAATATTTTTGCAAATATTTAAAATCAATATAGATAATTAGGTTTTACTAACTTTTAATCAAATTTATTTCATTTCTTAAAATATCCAAAAAATCCAAAAATACTTTTTTTAATTAATTAATTAATTAATTAATTTAATTGTTAATTTAGATTCAATTCCTTTTAATTCAAAAATAACCAAAAACATGCTTTCTTTCAAAAAAGGGTCAAAACCCTAAAAAATGCGTCCGATTTAATTTCCCGCACGCGATCCATTTGATTCCAATATTGTAATTGTTTCCAGGAATGTAATAGTTTTAATAGGACTTTGAATTATTTTATCGCTTTCTTTTATTTTCCGCAATTTAATTTCAAGGGTTGTTTTTGGCGATGTAAATACCCGACGCCTTGTAATAGTTTAGATTTAATTTCCGCAATTTAAATTCCGCAATCTAGAAACTGTTAGATGTTTGGTAATAGGAAATGCATGACAAGATCAAATGTATGAACTTAAAATCAACATAGCTCACCCATGACATGTACAAAGATAAAATTAACCGAAATAACACACTCGCACATGCACACTCTTAGGGTACACCTCACTTGGTTGCCTTCGAACGTGGTCATTGAGTATAGGAAGTTTTAGAGGTCGCCCTCTTGTCCAAAGATCATAGTTGCCTCGAAACGGTTGCCTCGGAAAAATGATCTAAGGCATTAGGGTTACCGCTAAGGCGTCCTAACATTGCTTTAGTGACCACACGTCCCTTAATTGAATTGACCCTTAAAACTCCAACGACGGTGATACCTACTCCTCAATAGTGGGATAGCATTGTCTAAAGGAAATTTGTACAGTTTAATTCCTTTTTCGAGTAGGTAGATGGTTCTTAAGTACTTGCTCATTCTAAAACAAAACAAAACTTTTCGCACTTACACTCCTTTCAAACCCACAAACACAAAGAAAAGCAAAATTTGAAAACACTTTGAGCAAGTACCTAAGAGCCCATGGATAACCATGGATAGAAAGGGTGCTAACACCTTCCCTTTCTATAATCTACCCCCCGGACCCGAGAAACATCTCAAAAAAGGAATGTGCTTTTTTCCTTTCCTTGTTGGATAAAACAAAAGACGGTGGCGACTCTTGCTTACCGCGACATTTTGCGAAAACAAACGCAAAACGCGAACCAGCATTCCAAAAAAACAGTCAGTTCTCTCCCACCGTATGACAGAACTGGCGACTCTGCTGGGGAATACTTAATAAGTGGGGTGTACCTTAGGATTAGATCATTGTGTTTTCAATTGCTTGCTTTGTATGCTTTAATTTTGTGGGCTTGTATCAGAGTTTCTATAGATCCTAATCCGGATCTGGGGGTACCCTTTAGGTAAGTAGCAATAAACTGTGAGGGAACTGTACGACGTAGACCGATACGGTTGAAGTAGTAGCTACGTTGGTGTGGAACTTTAGTTTGTACCGATATCCCTTGTGTTGGAACAAGGAGAATATGGGTCTTCTAAGGGGTCATTAAGCACCAACCGACCTTAGAACCTTTAAATTGACCAACTTGGCCATAGAACAGTAGCAGTATGTTACACTCATTGAGACTAAACTCTCGCGATGATTCCGGCTGTTAGAAAAGGTTGCTAAACTGGAATTATGACCGATTGAGGGTAGTCAGTGATATTGAGATCCTCTAGAACCCGGTTACTATTTTTAGGACAGGTTTAAACCAACTGAAATGAAAGAGGGTAGTACCTAAGCTCCTTGCCAGCCTGAAATCTAAGGGCTCTCTGTGTGACTTATGTGCCTTTACCATGTTTGCTGTTTGTGGATACTTGTGGTGTGCTTACTATCATGACATCATGACATCATAACATTACATACATCTTGCATTGGACTAACCTATTTCAAAGACAGGAGGGATTCATCTTTGTTCTGTTTTGTAGGTCATCATGATGCCCATGCGTAAGAATACCATCCGGATCAACTTTGTCCAGGTTCCCACCTTGCTTAAAGAGTTGGTTTCCAAGATGCCTGATACTACTTCCTTCCTCAGGAGACATGGTTAGCTTCTCAGTTTGGTCACCTCCAAATTGGAAGAGCAGATGATGAGTGTTCTAGTCCAGTTCTATGATCCGCTGTACCATTGCTTTACTTTTCAAGACTACCAGTTGGTTCCCACCTTAGAAGAGTTCTCTGAGCTGCTTGGTATCTCTGTTCTGGAGCAGACCCCGTTTACTAGTTGGAAAAAGATTCTTAGGCCCGAAGAGATTGCTGCAGCCCTTCATATGACCAAAGAAGAGGTAATGGCTAATTGGGAGACTAGAAGTGGAGCAAAGGGTTTTCTGACTAAGTTCTTGGTTGGTAAGGCTAACTATTTCTGGGATAGTCTAGACTTCAAGGCATTCGAAGATATTCTGGCTCTTCTGATATATGGCTTGGTATTGTTTCTGAATCCTGACACTTTTGTTGATGTGAATGCGATAAAAATCTTCATCTCTCGCAATCCTGTACCCACTCTCTTAGGTGACATCCTTCATCAGCTTTATGCTCGTACTGCCCGAAATCGGGGAACCTTGATGTGTTGTGCTCCATTATTGTCGAGGTGGTTTCTTTCACACCTCCCCAAGTCAGTGCTGAAGAATAAAGAAGGCATGGGCTGGGCTTATAGGGTTATGTCTCTCTCCCATAATGATATCATCTAGACTCTCAAGGGTATGGACGAGGTGGCTATCATTGATCGCTGTGGGGAGTACCCTAATGTTCCACTGATAGGGACTTGTGGAGGAATTTCTTACAACCCATGCTTAGCTCTATGTCAGTTTGGGTGAGCCAGAAGAGAAGGACCTCATGAGCTGCTAATGCCTAATATCATCTTTGATTTTGAAGGTGATAGCGACGAGCAACGTCGCATATTCATAAGGGCTTGGGATAGAGTTCACCAATCTAATCCACACGAGCTGGGCCCAAAGACTTCTCTTCCGATGGAGCCATATCTCAGATGGATCTGCATCCGTGCCCAAAAGCTGGGTATGCCATATGAAGCCGTCCGGCCTATCATTGTTGAAGTTGCTAATGAGGAAGGGGTTCTTCCAACCATCCTCCATCCTCATATGCCCACTGACATTGGGGAACTGAAAAGATCTTGGATGCAGCTGAGGGAGGAATGGGATTCTTATCGAGAAAAGTTCAACGAGCAAGAGCAAAAGATCCAGAAGTTGGCTAAACAGTTAGAGAACAAGCGGATTCTCAATGACTATGTCCGCACTGACAAGAAGAGACCATAGGAGCACTAATGGTCCTTGGATTATTTCCTTTCCTGTTTTTATTTACTTTTCAGTATTTCCCTTTCATGTAAATGCCTTAATGGCATCAGTTGAACAATTTGAATTCCAAAGTTTATCTAATAAAGTGTGTTTCATTCTTGTTTACAAATTTGAATCTCCCGATTGTCTTTGAAATCATGTCATACGCATTTCATCCCATGCACTTCATAACAGGTACCATTATAGGTCTCTTATCTTCTTCGATGTTTATTTCAACACTCATCATGTCTGCTGAACCTTACACTAAGCAAGCCATCAAGGCCCTTCAGGCCCAGAATGCCCAATTTCAAGAGCTGTTCATGAATCTAGCTAAGGGTCAGCAAGATCTGAAGACCCTGATTCTGAAGGAGAAGAAGAAGAAGAAGAAGAAGAGGACAATCCTGTTCAACACTGGTCACAGGTTTGAGAATAGGCTACAGAATAAAGTTGATTTGACCACCTCATCTGGAGGTAAAGACAATCAAGAGGAAAGGAGGGCTCCTAGCCCTGTGGTCTCCGACAACGAGACAGACTTCGACAAAGAGCAGTATCCTCCGGCCGAGGATAGATACAAGCAACTGGAAGACCGATTGAGTGCTATGGAAGTTCAGAAAGTGCCTGGTCTGGACTTCAGTGATCTGGGTCTATCGTTTGGGGTGGTGATTCCCCACAAATTCAAGGCACCAGCCTTTGCTAAGTATGACGGAGTTTCTTGTTCGAAGCTGCACCTCCGGTCATATGTGAGGAAGATTCAGCCGTACACCCGCTGATAAAAACCTATGGATCCACTTCTTCCAAGAGAATCTCTCAGGGACTCAGCTTGAGTGGTTCTACCAGTTGGATGGAGCCAGTATCCACAGTTGGGAAGATTTGGCTACTGCTTTCTACAGGCAGTACCAGTACAATTCCGACCTCGCTCCCACGCGTACCCAACTCCAGGGTATGTCAATGGGAATGGGTGAAGGTTTCAAAGATTATGCCTAGAAGTGGAGGGACCTCGCCGGAAGAGTACAACCACCCTTGGTTGATCGGGAGCTTGTGGATATGTTTCTGGGGACCTTGTCTGGTCCATTTTTCAACCATCTGATCGGGAGTTCTTCATCTGGGTTTACAGAGCTTATCATGACCGGTGAAAGAATTGAGGCTGGTATTAAGGCTGGTAAAATACAGAAGGGTACCTCATCGAGCACCGAGAAGAAGCCATTTAAGAAAGAGTCCAGTGCTGTCTACAGTTCGAGAAGATATAGCAGACCCGAACACCTCCAAGCTGTTAATGCGGTTGTAATTTCAAAACCTGCTGGTGCTCCTCAGCATAACAATCAACAAAAGGACGAGAGACCTCGAAGGCAATTCACCCGTCTCAACATGACCTTATCTCAGATTCTGCCACAGTTGCTGAAAACTAATCTGGTGATTCCAAAGGAAGCCCCGAAGAATCCAAATACTACGTCACCAAAGTATAACCCTAATGCCCGCTGTGCTTATCACTCTGATAGCCCGGGGCATAATACAGATGATTGTTGGGTTTTGAAGAACAAAGTGCAGGAATTGATTGATGCTAAGGAGATCGAGTTTGGAGCATCAGAAAAGCCTAAACAAGATGCAGGGGTGAATGCTATCGGGGATGACGATGATGAAGAGTTTGATATCGACAGTTGGATCTACCCGACTGCCAATGGTGGATTAAGCAACTGGACAACGAAGGATTCTATGCCCGTTTCTGTTATCACCCAGTAATGAAACTCTTTGTTTTGAATTTATAACAGACAATGGTTTAAACTGTATGGCCCGGTGTCTTACCCGGGGCACCGTGGCTTCATTTGTGAGGGCTTTATGTGTGTCATTTTCATATATCATTAATAAAAGCATTGGACGTTCTTGCATTTCAAATTTTGCGCTCCTTGTTTTTCTTTATTATATATTGCAAAACAGCTATTTTACACACACTCACATACACAAGTCTACATCCACTATGGATCCTACTGGTAACGACTCTGCCACTGCCAGTTATGACTTCGAAAATCCGATCAACTTAGCCGAAGACGAAGGTGAAGATGATTGCGAAGTGCCGAGTGAACTTGCTAGACTGCTACTCCAATAAGAGAGGGCTATTCAGCCACACGAAGAGCCGGTAGAATCAATGAATCTGGGTACAAACGAGGACAAGAGGGAAGTTAATATCAGTGCAAATCTGGAGCTTAGTGTGAAGCAACAGTTGATTCAGATGCTGCATGACTACGTTGAGATCTTTTCTTGGTCTTACGAGGATATGCCTGGTTTGGATACTGATATTGTGGTTCACCGCCTGCCTATTAAGGAAGACTGCCCTCCAATGAAACAGAAGGTCCGCCGAATGCGCCCAGAGATGTCTGAGAAAATCAAGGCTGAAGTTATGAAACAATTTGATGCCGGGTTTCTAGCAGTTACTTCTTACCCGCAGTGGGTGGCCAATGTGGTTCCCGTGCCGAAGAAGGATGGTAAGGTTCGAATGTGTGTTGACTATAGGGATTTGAACAGGGCAAGCCCCAAGGATGACTTCCCTCTACCTCATATTAACGTTCTGGTTGACAACACCGCTCAGCATAAGGTCTTTTCCTTCATGGATGGTTTCTACGGTTATAATCAGATTAAAATGGCTCCCAAAGACATGGAGAAGACGACCTTTGTTACTCAGTGGGGTACCTTTGGCTACAAGGTCATGCCTTTTGGATTGAAGAATGCTGGGGCAACGTATCAGCGTGCCATGGTTGCTTTGTTTTATGACATGATCCATCATGAGATTGAAGTATACGTTGATGATATGATTGCAAGGTCCCAGACTGAAGAAGAACACCTTGACCATCTGCAGAAGCTATTCGACAGGTTGAAGTTATACAAGCTAAGGTTAAACCCGAACAAGTGCACCTTCGGGGTGAGATCTGGTAAACTTCTGGGTTTCGTCATAAGCGGCAAAGGTATTCAAGTGGATCCGGCAAAAGTGAAAGCTATACAGGAGATGCCATCTCCCAGAACAGAGAAAGAAGTCAGAGGCTTCCTGGGACGACTGAACTATATTGCCTGATTCATCTCGCACCTAACTGCTACTTGTGAGCCAATCTTCAAACTTCTGAAGAAAGATCAAGTGGTACGTTGGAACGATGAATGTCAGGCCGCTTTCAAAAGGATCAAAGAGTATCTCAAAGAGCCACCCATTCTGATGCCACCAGTTGAAGGGAGACCTCTGATCTTATACTTGACCGTACTCGACAACTCAATGGGGTGTGTGCTGGGTCAGCATGACGAGTCTGGCCGAAAAGAGCATACTATTTATTACCTTAGCAAAAAGTTTACCGACTGTGAGACCCAATACTCACTGCTCGAGAAAACTTGCTGCGCTTTGGCATGGGCTGCTCGACGGCTGAGACAGTATATGTTGACTCACACTACTCTGTTGATATCAAAGATGGATCCAATCAAGTATATCTTCGAGAAGCCTGCCTTGTCCGGAAGAATAGCAAGATGGCAGATGATCTTGACTGAGTATGACATACAATACACGACCCAAAAGGAAATCAAGGGAAGTGTGTTGGCAGACCGTTTGGCACATCAGGCAGTGGATGATTCCCAGTATATGAACTTTGAATTTTCGGACGAGAATATCATGTTGATAACTGATTGTGAGACACCTGGACCGGATGAAGGACCTGAGGAAGGATCCCGATGGTCTATGTACTTTGATGGAGCTTCGAACGCTTTGGGTAATGGCATTGGCGCCATAATCATATCTCCTAAAGGCTCTCATACTCCATTCACCGCCCGACTATGTTTCAACTGCACCAATAACATGGTAGAGTATGAAGCATGCATCATGGGTCTTCGAGCAGCAATTGACCTAAGGATTAAGTTTCTAAGTCTCTTCGGAGATTCCGTTCTCGTGATCAGTCAGATCAAAGGCGAGTGGGATATGAAACACCCAAACCTTATTCCTTAAAAGGAGTATGTATTGACGTTGCTTCCCCATTTCGAAGAGATAACCTTTGAACACTTCCCTAGAGAGGAGAATCAGTTGGCGGACGCGCTGGCTACGATGTCTTCTATGTTCAAAGTCAATTGGGACAACGAAGCTCCCCGAATCATCATTGAAAGATTGGACGAACCTGCACATTGCTGTGATATTGAGACTGAAGAGGTAGCGGATAAACCCTGGTATCATGAGGTGAAAAGGTATCTTGAAGCTCAGGAGTACCCCGAGGGTGCATCTGTTAATGATAAGAAGTTTCTGAGGAGGTTCGCAACGAAGTTCTTCATCAGCAATGACATCCTTTACAAGCGTAACCATGATTCGACCTTATTGCGTTGTGTGGATAAGAATAAAGCAGAAAAGATCATGGCGGAGTTACATGAAGATACTTTCGGAACTCATTCCAGTGGACATACCATGGCAAAGAAAATCCTTCGGGCAGGATATTATTGGTCCATAATGGAAACCGATTGTTATCAACATTCTCGGACATGTCACAAGTGCCAAGTCTATGCTGATAAGGTGCACATACCTCCAGTTCCTCTAAACGTCTTGACGACACCTTGGCCTTTTGCAATGTGGGGAATTGATATGATCGGCGAGATCAGACCTACAGCGTCCAACGGGCATCGTTTCATTCTGGTAACAATTGATTACTTTACGAAGTGGGTTGAAGCAGCTTCCTTTGCTACTGTAACCAAGAACATCGTGGCACGGTTTATTCGGCACAATCTGATCTGTCAATACGGTGTACCCGAGAGGATCATTACAGACAATGGTACCAATCTCAACAACAAAATGATCACCGAGCTCTGCGAGCAATTCAAGATACAGCATCACAACTCTTCTCCCTACCGGCCGAAGATGAATGGGGCTGTAGAAGCGGCTAATAAGAACATTAAGAAGATCGTGCAGAAGATGACAGTGACATACAAAGATTGGCACGAGATGTTACCATTTGCTCTTTAAGGGTACTGTACCTCAGCGCGGACGTCAACAGGGGCAACGCCCTATTTCTTGGTATATGGTATGGAGGCCGTCTTGCCCATTGAAGTTCAAATACCCTTCTTCGGATAATGAAGGATACAGGTTTGAGCGAAGAGGACTGGATTCAGACCCGGCTTGATCAGCTAAACCTAATCGACAAAAAGAGACTTACTGCTATTTGTCATGGTCAGACGTACCAAAAACGGATGATCAAAGCATTTAACAAGAAAGTCAGACGACAAGAGTATCAAGTTGGGGATCTGGTAATCAAGCGCATTATTCTACCTCAAGGTGATCCCATGGGCAAATGGGCCCCTACTTACGAAGGGCCATTTGTGGTTAAGAACATTTTCTCAAGAGGAGCTATGATTCTAACCACCATGGATGGTGACGACCTTCCTCACCCCGTCAATGCAGACATAGTGAAAAGATACTACGCATAATCAAAGACCCGCTAGGTTGACTGGCCTAGGAAAAAATAAGGGCTTCCCGGCGAACCAAAAGGGTTCGGGCAAAAATAAGGTATGAAAATGAAAAAATCTATACACTCGGCAAGTCGAAAACCTGAAAAGGCAGCTTGGGTAAAAAAGGGTATCCCGGTGGACTGAAAACCCGAAAGGGCGGTCCAGGCAAAAGTTAGGGATCAAAGCGTAACACTATGTCTCGTTGGATCACCTTGCATCCAGACTTCGGTATCGACTATCAAGCTCGGACGACACTAATCAATCTGATCTACCTTCAACCAAGTAGCAAAGTGATGAGATTCTCAAGGACATAAGGGCAATAGCAGAGTTGGAACCCAGTGGGATTATTCACATAGTTGTTTTGTTTTCTTTTCACAAATTGTAAATTCTATCTGTTCGGCGACATTCTCTTACTAGGACGTCAGCCTTTTGTGCAAAAACGCCTATTTACAGGCCAAACTTCAAAAGCAATACAAATTCATTTTCAGACAAATTTCAAACTGTTTCTCCTTTATCTGTTTTGTTTTGCAAAGAACGTCCAATGTCCATTTTTGATATATGCATTTGACATTAATTGCTGCTCATAAGTATTTACATACGAAACAAAGGACAAATTACTGGTAATATCAGAAACAGGGGCAATAATAATTGTCCGAACTGTCTAGTTGCTCTGTCCACCAGGTACAAAGGTAGATTCAGTTGAAGAATATGGCTAAGATACCTTCACTCCCTGCAGAGTAAGATGGTAATGGTAGCTCTCTCAGCTGAGACTTGCAACTATGAACGAATCAGCAATATTCTCCCCAAGCAGAATTGGTCTACAATCAACACTAAAAAGGTCTTAATATTCCCCAGCGGAATATAAGAATATTCTCCAGCAAGTATAAGAGTATCCCCGACAGTCTTAATATTCCCCAATGGAGTATAATAATGTTCCCCGACAGAATATAAGATACCCCCATTGGAGTCAATATTTCCCCAATACGGCCTGAAAAAGCTTCCCCAACAGAGTCGAAGCATCATCCCCGGTAGACTCTGGAAGTTTATCCCTAGCGGAGTACAATAAATCTCCCCAGCCAAGTTCAAAGGATCATTCCCAACAGAATTCAGAGAATTATCCCCACAAAATTCTAACAGGGTTATCCCCAACAAGTCACAACTGAAAGACCATCCCCAGCGGAGTTCTTTCTTTTCCCCAACCGGAATTCAACCCTCAACAGATTCAATATCACCAGCAACGGTAATCCATCCCCAGTGGAGTTTATCAGTGGAATCTTCAGCAGAGCATCTCTTCCCCACAGAGTAATCTCTTCATCAGTTTAGTCCCCAACGGAGTTATCTTCTCCTGCAGGTTTATTCTCGCAACCACCTTCGTTCACCATCCCCAGCGGAAACAAAGAATTCAAGTCTATTCTCCAGCAGCTACCCGAGATTTATTTTCCCCAACTAAAGCATTACATTTCCATACATCATAATACATGCATATACGCATCATACCACACAATCTCATTTATGTTGAGAACATCATTGCTTGATCCATATCACGCATTGCATATGCCTGACCTTTACCTTTCAGGAAAGATGCAGTTAAATTCTCAACTATGTGGAAGATCTTGTCTGGTCCAGTTAAATCGATTCCTAAAGATTTTTCTGAGGCCAATCCAGTCAAAGAAGACAAAACCAGTTAAATCGATTCCTAAAGATTTTTCTGAGGCCAATCCAGTCAAAGGAGACAAGACCAGTTAAATCGATTCCTAAAGATTTTTCTGAGGCCAACCCAGTCAAAGGAGACAAAACCAGTTAAATTAATTCCTAAAGATTTTTCTGAGGCCAATCCAGTCAAAGAATACAAAACCAGTTAAATCGATTCCTAAATATTTTTCTGAGGCCAATCCAGTCAAAGAAGACAAAACCAGTTAAATCGATTCCTAAAGATTTTTCTGAGGCCAATCCAGTCAAAGAAGACAAAACCAGTTAAATCGATTCCTAAAGATTTTTCTGAGGCCAATCCAGTCAAAGTTAATCCAAGATCTCCTCGGGTTCAGTCAGGTCGCCGATAAGATCTCCCTGATTCCTATTCCAGTCAAAGTTCATACCACCTACCAACAATATCCAAATGGCATCCGTAAGCCCATTCCCGTCATCACCAGACTGATACCACTTCATGCGAGTGGAAATTTCTGGGCACTCTAGTGTTCAATCATCTTCCACCTTCGGATCACGAAAGACCCGAAAGCTAATTTATATCCTCAAGTTTAAGAAGATTGAACAAGGGCAACTGTTGTACACCAAAATTTTCCCTCTCATATTTCTCAAGACATTGCAAAAATAATCTCCAAATGGCTCAAGATTGCTCAAGAGTTGGACAGTCAAATCATCTCCTAAGGCAGTCAATCTCAAATTAGGGTTTTGTGTTGCATCAAGGTCCTTGCATCCAAATGGCCTCAAGTTCTCCCCAATGTCCTAATATGTTATCAAGTTTATCCATGTCAAATTTCAAGCCTTGCAGAGGAAGTTTGGTCAGTCAATTGCTCAAAGGGTCCAAAAATCGACTGTGTTAGGGCAAAAGTCAACTGTGACCTACAAACAGTCAAACCTCAAGATTTTTTGTCAACATTATCATTTTTAAGGATAATTCATCATTTGATCAAGGGTTGATCATGATTCATCAAGGATTGCTCAAGATTCATCAAGATTCAAAAGTTGCTAAATTAGGGTTTTGTAGGAAAAGTCAACTCAACTTTGACCAAGCATAACTTTCTCATACTTTATGATAAATGACCCATCCAAATCTCATTTTGAATAGTATGCAATTTCCTATAATCCATCTTCATACCCCAAGATCAAGAAATGCACTCACAAAAAGTTACAAATTTGGACATTATAGGTCATTTTTGAAAGTCAACAAAAAAACCTTTTTGCCAAAGCTTATAACTTGAGCATGAAATATAAAATTGAGATGAGACCAAAAGGGTTGGTTAGAGGACATCTCAAGGTTTCTAAAAAGTCCAAGAACACATCCAAAAGTTCAAAATTGAAGAAGTTATGCATTGTTGAAGTTGGGCATTTTTCCAAAATTGCCAAAAGTAAACTATCCCCAAAACTTCAAATTTTGTCAAATGGGCCCACTTTTTTCCACTTGATTTGATCTTGTCACACTACACATGTGTCCTATCTTCAGTATTGTGTCAAATTATTAATTTTTCTATTTTATTTGATTTTTATTGAATTAATTCATTTTTAATCAATTTAAATCCAAATAAAATCTAAATATTGATAACTTGGTATCTTTTTGATTGATACATGTCTTTATTATCATCATGGACAGGATCAAACTCGTATCAAGCCATATCATGCACAAAATATTGGATTTTTGATCAAATTGGAAAGATTTTCATGGAGGATCAAATCACATATTCAATCATCAATGCATAAGGATTCAAAGCCCAAAACTTGACCTAATTCATTCCATATTACTTGTACAATGCAAAGGCACGAAAATTAGAACCTAGAGGCTGCTAAAACACAAAAACCAAACTTGAAAAAAACTTGAAAAAGCTTGAAACTGAAATCACCCTTGGAGTCCAATTCAAGGCCAAATCTCCACGCTATTCTCTTGCAGGATATCCACTGAGTAAAAAGCAATCAGAATCAGGCCATCATACTTGCTGAATCGCGCTATAAGTCTCCTGAAAAAAGCCCCTGCACTTGAAATCGTATCCTCTCATTCTTGCATTTTTTTGACAAATTATTGGCATGGTTATGATCCTTGTATGATTTATAAGATTTCTGTATCATTTGATTGTATTTTCGTGAGCCATAGCCCTGTAACCGAACCTAGGGTTTGGAAGTTTGTTTTTGGGCGTTTTCTTTGCAGGGAAAATTAGGACCAATAATGGACATGGACAGGTTCAAGAGGTAGAGACGATCATGGCTATGGTCTTGGAATCAATTTCCATGGTCTAGAGAAGATTTTAGGACGAACCCATGGATTTAGCTGCAGATAAAAATCCGAAGGTAAATAACCAGGGCTGGGCGGAGAAGATGATTACGTGCCGCCTCCCCATTCGTTGGTTCAAATATTTCGCGCTTGTTTTTTTTTTATTTCAGGCATATTAACTTGTTTCCAATATAATAATTGCCTTCTATTATAATAACAAAAGCAGCATAGTGGCGCAGTGGCCAGGCGAACGTTCAATGATTCACAGGACCTGGGTTCGAATCCCAGGTCCCCCATATTTGCTTTGCTATTTTTCTTCAGGAAATCCAACGCGTTTCAGGAGTTGTGGTTCACCATACGCCCTCATTCAGATACTTGCCAGATGGCCTCCAGGCCAAATCTGATGGCCCAGATGGAGCGTGCACCATGTTCCCTGGTCAACATGTCACATGGGAATCCAAAAGTCAAACGCAGGCCAACTCAAATGGGCCTTGAAGTTGCTATTCTCACATCCAGATATGGGCCCAAACCCCCCATTGGGTTATTTCTATTTCTTTTCTTATTTACTTCATTTTATTTATTTATTTTGTTTAATTATTATTATTATTATTTAAACTACGCAATTAATATTTTTCTTAATAAAATAAAAACCAAAAAAATATGTTTTATTTATTAAAATTAAATTCAACTTTATTTTTGTAAATAAATACTAATTTAATTAATTTAGTTTAATTAGGTTTAACTTTTAATGTTTTTGCAAAAATTTAAAATCAATGTAGATAATTAGGTTTTACTAACTTTTAATATTTTTTCAAATATTTAAAATCAATGTAGATAATTAGGTTTTACTAACTTTTAATCAAATTTATTTCATATCTTAAAATATCCAAAAAATCCAAAAATACTTTTTTTAATTAATTAATTAATTAATTTAATTGTTAATTTAGATTCGATTCCTTTTAATTCAAAAATAACCAAAAACATGCTTTCTTTCAAAAAAGGGTCAAAACCCTAAAAAATGCGCCCGATTTAATTTCCCGCACGCGATCCATTTGATTCCAATATTGTAATTGTTTCCAGGAATGTAATAGTTTTAATAGGACTTTGAATTATTTTATCGCTTTCTTTTATTTTCCGTAATTTAATTTCAAGGGTTGTTTTTGGCGATGTAAATACCCGATGCCTTGTAATAGTTTAGATTTAATTTCCGCAATTTAAATTCCGCAATCTATAAACTGTTAGATGTTTGGTAATAGGGAATGCATGACAAGATCAAATGTATGAACTTAAAATCAACATAGCTCACCCATGACATGTACAAAGATAAAATTAACCGAAATAACACACTCGCACATGCGCATTCTTAGGGTACACCTCACTTGGTTGCCTTCGAACGTGGTCATTGAGTATAGGAACTTTTAGAGGTCACCCTCTTATCTAAAGATCATAGTTGCCTCGAAACGGTTGCCTCGGAAAAATGATCTAAGGCATTAGGGTTACCGCTAAGGCGTCCTAACATTACTTTAGTGACCACACGTCCCTTAATCGAATTGACCCTTAAAACTCCAACGACGGTGCTACCTACTCCTCAATAGCGGGATAGCATTGTCTAAAGGACATTTGTACAGTTTAATTCCTTTTTCGAGTAGGTAGATGGTTCTTAAGTACTTGCTCATTCTAAAACAAAACAAAACTTTTCGCACTTACACTCCTTTCAAACAAAAACTTCTTTCAAACCCACAAACACAAAGAAAAGAAAAATTTGAAAACACTTTGAGCAAGTACCTAAGAGCCCATGGATAACCATGGATAGAAAGGGTGCTAACACCTTCCCTTTCTATAATCTACCCCCCGGACCCGAGAAACATCTCAAAAAAGGAATTTCTATGTGCTTTTTTCCTTTCCTTGTTGGATAAAATAAAAGAGGGTGGCGACTCTTGCTTACCGCGACATTTTGCGAAAACAAACGCAAAACATGAACCGGCATTCCAAAAAAACAGTCAGTTCTCTCCCACCGTATGACACTAACCAATTAAACTTTTTTTTCCTCATAAAATCAAAAACCAAAAATATATTTTATTTATTAAAATTAAATTCAGCATTTTTATTTTTGTAAATAAATATTAATTCAATTAATTTAGTTTAATTAGGAAATAACATTAATAATTTTGCAATAATAAAAAATTAATTTAGAAGATTAGGTTTTATTAACATTAATCAAATTTATTTAATTCCTTTTTAATCCAAAAATCCAAAAATATCTTTTTTTTAATTAATTAATTAATTTATTTAATTAACTTAGTTTATTTCCTTTTAATTCAAAAAAATAACAAAAATCTTTCTTTAATAAACAAAAAGGGTCAAAACCCTAGAATGCGCCCGATTTAATTTTCCGCACGCGTACCATTTTATTCAATATTGTAACTGATCCCGGAATGTAATAACTTTAATTAGGACTTTAAATACTTTTATCGCTTTATTTACTTTCTGTATTTTAATTTCAAGGGTTGCTTTTGGCGATGTAAATACCCGACGCCTTGCAATAGTTTAGATTTAATTTCCGCAATTTTATTTTCGCAACTTATAAACTGTTAGATGTTTGGTAATAGGGAATGCATGACAAGATCAAATGTATGAACTTAAAATCAACATAGATAACCATTGACATGTACAAAGATAAAATTAACCGAAACAACACACTCGCACATGTGCACTCTTAGGGTACACCTCGCTTGTTTGCCTCCGAACGTGGTCATTGAGTATAGGAAGTTTTAGAGGTCGCCCTCTTGTCCAAAGATCATAGTTGCCTCGAAACGGTTGCCTCGGAAAAAGATCTAAGACATTAGGGTTACCGCTAAGGCGTCCTAACTTGCTTTGGTGACCACACGTCCCTTAATCGAATTGACCCTTTAAAACTCCAACGATGGTGCTACCTACTCATTCATAGTGGGATAGCATTGTCTAAAGGACATTAGCACTGATTGTTTCCTTTTTCGAGTAGGTAGATGGTTCTTAAGTACTTTCTCTTTCAAAACAAAACAAAACTTTTCGCACTTACACCCTTCAAACAAAAAACTCTTTTCAAACCCACAAACACAAAGAAAAGCAAATTTTGAAAACACTTTGAGCAAGTACCTAAGAGCCCATGGATAACCATGGATAGAAAGGGTGCTAACACCTTCCCTTTCTATAATCTACCCCCCGGACCCGAGAAACATCTCGAAAAAGGAATTTTTCTGTGCTTTTTTCCTTTCCTTGTTGGATAAAATAAAAGACGATGGAGACTCTTGCTTACCGCGACATTTTGCGAAAACAAACGCAAAACGTGAACCAGCATTCCAAAAACAGCCAGTTCTCTTCCCACCGTATCACAAAACTGGCGACTCTGCTGGAGATACTTAATAAGTGGGGTGCACCTTAGGATTAGATCATTGTGTTTTCAATTGTTTGCTTTGTATGCTTTATATTTGTGGGCTTGTATCAGAGTTACTATAGATCCTAACCCGAATCTGGGGGATACCCTTTAGGTAAGTAGCAATAAACTGTGAGGGAACTATACGGCGTAGACCGATACGGTTGAAGCAGTAGCTACGTTGGTGTGGCACTTTAGTATGTACCGATATCCCTTGTGTTGGAACGAGGAGAATATGGGTCTTCTAAGGGGTCATTAAGTACCAACTGACCTTAGAACCTTTAAATTGACCAACTTGGCCATAGAACAGTAGCAGTATGCTACACTCATTGAGACTAAACTCTCGCGATGATTCCGGCCGCAAGAAAAGGTTGCTAAACTGGAATTATGACCGATTGAGGGTAGTCGGTGATATTGAGATCCTCTAGAACCCGGTTACTATTTTTAGGATAGGTTTAAACCAACTGAACTGAAAGAGGGTAGTACCTAAGCTCCTTGCCAGCCTGAAATCTATGGGCTCTCTGTGTGACTTGTGTGCCTTTACCATGTCTGTCATCTGTGGATACTTGTGATATGCTTTCCATCATGACATCATGACATCATAACATTGCATACATCTTGCATTGGACTAACCTATTTTAAAGACAGGATGGATTCATCTTTGTTCTGTTTTGTAGGTCATCATGATGCCCATGCGTAGGAATACCATCCGGATCAACTTTGTCCAGGTTCCCACCTTGCTTAAAGAGTTGATTGCAAAGATGCCTGATACTACTTCCTTCCTCAGGAGACATGGTTATCTTCTCAGTTTGGTCACCTCCAAATTGGACGAGCAGATGATGAGTGTCCTAGTCCAGTTCTATGATCCGTTGTACCATTGATTTAATTTCTAGGACTACCAGTTGGTCCCCACCTTAGAAGAGTTCTCTGAGCTGCTCGGTATCTCTATTCTGGAGCAGACCCTGTTTACTGGTTGGGAAAAGGTTCTTAGGCCGAAAGAGATTGTTGCAACCCTTCATATGACAAAGGAAGAGGTAATGGCTAATTGGGAAACTAGAAGTGGAGCAAAGGGCTTTCTGACTAAGTTCTTGGTTGGTAAGGCTAATTATTTCTGGGATAGTCTAGACTTCAAGGCATTCGAGGATATTCTGGCTCTTCTGATATATGGCTTGGTGTTGTTTCCGAACTCTGACTCCTTCATTGATGTGAATGCGATAAAAATATTCATCTCTCGCAATCCTGTACCCACTCTCTTGGGTGACATTCTTCATCAGCTTTATGCTCGTACTGCCTGAAAGCGGGGAACCTTGATGTGCTGTGCTCCATTATTGGAGAGGTGGTTTATTTCGCACCTCCCCAAGTCGGTGATGAAGAACAAAGAAGGCATGGGATGGGATTATAGGGTTATGTCTCTATCTCATAATGACATTATCTGGACTATCAAGGGTATGGATAAGGTGACCATTCTTGATCGCTGTGGGGAGTACCCCAATGTTCCCCTGATAGGAACTAATGGAGGAATTTCTTACAACCCATGCTTGGCCTTACGTTAGTTTGGGAGGGCCCGAAGAGAAGGACCTCATAAGCTATTAATGCCTAGTATCATCTTTGATTTTCAAGGGGATAGCGACGAGCAACGTCGTAGATTCATAAGGGCTTGGGATAGAGTTCACAGATCTGATCCACACGAGCTGGGCCCAAAGACTTCTCTTCCAATGGAGCCATATCTCAGATGGGTCCGTATCCATGCCCAAAATCTGGGCATGCCTTATGAAGCCGTCCGACCTATCATTGTTGAAGTTGCTAATGAAGAAGGGGTTCTTCCGACCATCCTCCATCCTTACATGCCCACTGACATTGGGGCACTGAAAAGATCTTAGATGCAGCTGAGAGAGGAACGGGATTCTTACCGAGAAAAGTTCAACGAGCAAGAGCAGAAGATCCAGAAGTTGACTAGGCAGCTAGAGAATGAGCGGATTCTCAATAACTATGTCCGCACCGACAAGAAGAGACCATGGGAGCACTGATTGTCCTTTGATGATTTCCTTCCCAGTTTTTATTTACTTTTCAGTATTTCCTTTCATGTAATGCCTTAATGGCATCAGTTGAACAATTTGAATTTTAAAGTTTATCTAATAAAGTATGTTTCCTTTCTGGTTTACAAATTTGAATCTCCCGATTGTCTTTGAAATCATGTCATACGCATTTCATCCCATTCACTTCATAAACAGGTACCCATTACAGGTCTCTTATCTTCTTCGCTGTTTATTTCAGCACTCATCATGTTTGCTGAACCTTCAACTGAGCAAGCCATCAAGGCCCTCTAGGCCCAAAATGCCCAATTCCAAGAGTTGTTAATGAATCTAGCTAAGGGTCAGCAAGATCTGAAGACCCTAATTCTAAAAGAGAAGAAGAAGAAGAAGAGGACAATCCTGTTCAATACAGGTCACAGGTTTGGAAATAGGCTACAAAATGAAGTTGATTTGACCACCTCATCTGGAAGGAAAGATAGTCAGGAAGAAAGGAGGGCTCCTAGCCCTGTGGTCTCCGACAACGAGACAGATTTCGACGAAGACTAGTATCCTCCTGCTGAGGATAGATACAAACAACTGGAAGACCGGTTGAGTACGATAGAAGTTCAGAAAGTGCCTGGTCTGGACTTTGGTGATTTAGGTCTATCATCTGGGGTGGTAATTCCCCATAAATTCAAGGCACCAACCTTTGCTAAGTATGACAGAGTTTCTTATCCGAAGTTGCACCTCCGGTCATATGTGAGGAAGATTCAGCCGTACACCGCTGATAAGAACCTATGGATCCATTTATTTCAAGACAGTCTCTCAGGAACTCAGCTTGATTGGTTTTATCAGTTGGGCGAAGCCAGTATCCGCAGTTGGGAAGATTTGGCTACTGCTTTCTACAAGCAGTACCAATACAAGTCCGACCTCGCTCCCACGTGTACCCAACTACAGGGTATGTCAATGGGAACGGGTGAAGGTTTCAAAGATTATGCTCAGAAGTGGAGGGACCTCGCCGAAAGAGTGCAACCACCCTTGGCTGATCGAGAGCTTGTGGATATGTTTCTGGGGACCCTGTCTGGTCCATTTTTCAACCATCTGATCGGAAGTTCTTCATCTGGGTTTACAGAGCTTATTATGACCAGTGAAAGGATTAAGGCTGGTATTAAGAATGGTAATATACAAAAGGGTGCTTCATCGAGCACCAATAAGAAGCCCTTTAAGAAAGAGTCCAGTGCTGTCTACAGTTTGAAAAACCAGAATAGACCTAAAGGCAATTCACCCGTCTCAACATGACCTTATCTCAGATTCTGCCACAGTTGCTGAAGACCAATCTGGTGATTCCAAGGGAAGCCCCGAAGAATCCAAATATAACGTCACCAAAGTATAACCCTAATGCTCGCTGTGCTTATCATTCTGATAGCCCGGGGCATAATAAAAATGATTGTTGGACTTTGAAGAATAAGATACATGACTTAATTGATGCAAAGGAGATTGAGTTTGAGGCGCCCGAAAGACCTAATATTGTGACTTCTCCTATTCCCGAGCATGGAGTGAATGCTATAGATGAAGACTTGTTTGTGGTTTCTGTGAATGATATTATTACCCCTTTGATGACTGTGAAGAAGAACCTTTTGCTAGCCGGTTTATTTCCGGGATGTGACGAAGGTTGCCGTATGTGTTCTGTTCTACCTACCGGTTGCCATATTTTGAAATCATGTGTCCAACGCCTGATGGATAGTAAAGAAATTCTGTTTGAGAAGACTTTTGTTCCTCCAGTGCATACTGAAGAAGTTGCCATTATTACCATTTTCGACAATTCTTCCAAGGCTCCCTCGAGGAAGCCTGTTAGAATTACATATGTTCCAAGAATCGCACCTGTGATCATCATTGTTCCGGGGCCCATCCCCTATACTTCTGATAAAGCTGTCCCTTGGCATTATGGGGCTGATGTTTATTTTCATGGAGTTAAGCAAGAGCTGGATGCTGATACTGACGTCAGCAATATTGTCGGACCTGCTAAAGTCACCCGCATCGGAAGACTTTTCTCACCCGATATCTCTCCACCAACTGCCCGAAAACCTGTTGTTATTACACCAGCCAGTGTACCTGCTACTATTTCTGTTCAAGTTTCTATTCTTACCCCTGTCGCCGAGTCCTCTGACGCTCGGGGCAAAGGGACTATTGATGAGCCTGCCCAGACGGAGGCGCGGAAGACGATTACTGTTTAAGCTTCTAAACAAGAGATGGAAGAGATTCTGAAAATCATCAAAAAGAGTGACTACAATGTAGTTGAACAGCTGGGGCAAACCCCGTCCAAGATTTCTATGTTGTCACAGTTGCTTTGCTCAGAGGCCCATGCCAAGGCTCTGATTACCTTCTTGAAGACTGCCCATGTACCACAAGAGATATCAACTGATCAGTTTACGAACTGTGTGGCCAATCTGACTGCTGATAATGGGTTGGGTTTCTCTGACGCCGACTTAACTGCTAAAGGGAAGAATCACAATGATTCCCTGCACGTCTCCATTGAATGCAGGGGCACTACTCTTTCTCATGTATTAGTGGATACTGGTTCCTCATTGAACGTTTTGCCTAAGAAAGCTCTAGACCGGTTGGACTGTGAAGGGTTGGAGCTGAAACCAAGTAACATTGTTGTTAGGGCCTTTGATGGGTCTAAGAGGGTGGTGCACAGAGAGGTTGATATCCCGATTAAGGTTGGTTCTCAGTGTCATACCCCAATTTTTGACCTAAGATCCCATTTTTATTTTTGCATTTTTAAACATAAGTCAAGGTCACGAAATACGGTCGGTTTTAACCTCTCACCTTCAAGCTTTAATTATGCGAAGATTGTCAAGTGTTTTGAACATTTTTAGCCTATGTATCACTAACTTCTAATTGCATATAAAGGTGTATGTTCGTATTTTCTTTTGTTTCATGTGCAAAGACAGGTCTAAATCAAGAGCATCAGGCATCGCGACTCAGTTAGGGTTCGAGTCTCTCAAGCCAGAAGTACGATTGATTATGGATGTCAAAGATTGATTCATCAAGGCACAATCTCTAATCTCAGGGTATAGACTCTCAAGCATCGTTTGACCTCATTTTGACCAAAAGTTGTCTTATAGAATTTCAGAGGATCGAGTATTCATTTCCACACCTTGTTCGAGAAGTGTTTTTTTTAAGCTACCTAAGATAATGTTAAGACGCGGATCACCATTCAACCACTTGAGGGTGTTTCTGTAATTAATCTTGTAAACTATGTTCACCATTTAGCAAAGATGTTTGAGATATTTTGGTGATAATAGTAGCTACATACGCTAATTTTAAAGCTTCTCGGAGTTTCTCTTTGGATTACCTTGGTATTTTGGAAGTGGCTACATATGTTTACTAGAGTCAGCCACTTCATGGTCCTTGATTTGATTGAATTTGGGGTTCAATAATACAAAGAATAGATCTTTTGTGCTGATTGCAACTTAATACAGATATTCACACCAGATCAAAATTAAATTAAAGGATTGGATGGAATTGGTTTATGTTTGGCCTTTAACTAGCAATAACAATGAGAATTAATGGTTGATGTTCATGACCAAGTTTGGAATTTTGGCTGGAAATAGCTCTGTAAAATTACATAGAAAGCTTGAGATTTATAATCATGCAATTACTAACACAACAAAAGTGCTTGATAAAAAGAAACTGATATTACAAAATTCAACACTTGAGTGAAACTTAAAGGTATGATCTATATCGTCAATTATCAAATAAAGTTTGGCAGTTTTATTGTCCAGAGGTCCTTCTGCTAAGAATACTGATGAAGACTACTCCCTGCTCCAATAGTCCTTTACAGTCCTAAAACTATGTAAGATCTGTCCAAAACCAACCTATGTTGCAGCAGTCAAACTAGTTCTGCTATGCTGTCCCAATTTTGCACAAGTAAGGAAAGCTTTAGCCTGCACCAAAAAAGTAATAAAACAGTTATAATAAAACCAACTTTCACAACCATTTCCCCCCAAAAATTCATCTTTTTTTCCTCGCTATAAAACTCAGACCTTGTTAACAGAATAAGGGGGGGGGGGGGGGGGGAGATCACAGCATACAAACACACAAAGAAAACATCAAAGAAAATTAGAAAAAATTGTAACATGACTCTGTACAAAAAGCAGTGACTTTCAACCAATACAACATTATCTTCTCCACTCAAATCACCCAAACGAAACCGCAATATCAAACTCACCCAATACACTCATGGTTTTACTAAACAACACACAAACTTATACATAATGGGCTTCATCCTCCTTTAACAGTCACACTCGAACCTCACATAACCACACAATAGAACAACACAACGATACTTAATGTCGCAACTGAAAGCCCAAGAAGAAGAAGAACAAAATGAGTGTTAGTAGGAATACCTGAAAGCCGGTCTCAGCCAAGCCACTAGCAACGTTCTTGATTTTCTATCGCCGATCCGGATAAGAGGATTAAGTATCTTGGGTGGAACAATGGCAGAAGGAGGTGCAAGTGGAATTAGAACAAAAGCCGCCCGCCACTCTGATTCTCCCTTGTTGTTCGGAGAAATTGCGAGTTAAGGTCGCTGAATCAAAAAAGATAATGTTGGAAATCAAATGAAGAAGGTGATATGGGTATAGTTGTCGTGGTGCAAAGAGAAGGTTAAAAGGAAGGACAATCGGACTCGAAGCCTGGCCGCCGCGCTTGCGAGTTTGAGAAGATGGAGACATTGTTCTCTTGCAAAACATGAAATGTGACATTTTCTTTACCCTAATCTTTTTTTAATAATTGCATTATTATAACCCTTTTTTATGTTAATCTAATTCAATAGTCCAAACATGGCTAAGTAGCATTACTGGAGGTTGTTGATTGGGCCGGTTGGGCTATCAAACGCCCATTGAAGTTTTTTTTTTTCTTCTGAAATTGTGTACAACAAAAAGGACAACTCCTGGGCCCCTTTTAGATGGGCCTTGCGGTCAATACAGAGCTTACTATCTATACACCTCCTAATTTTCTGTTTTATCTTTTTTTTATATAATTAATTTATTTTAAGGTTTAAGTTATTAATTTTCTATTAATATAGTTTAGATTCAAAATTAATGTTTTTATGATTAATTTAGTTTATATTTTAGATCTAATTTATTAACTTTAGGATGTTAATTTATTTTATATTTAGTTTAATGACTTTAGAATTTTAAGTTAGCGATTTTAAAATTTTAATTTAGTTTAGTTAGTAATTTTAGAATTTTTATCTAATTTAGATTTAACTTAATAACCTTAAAAATTTCAATTTTAGTTTAGAGTTAATTTCTTGTGATATCTCTTTATACTTGATTTTTCTTGTCATTTCATATTTTTATTCTTTCGTCACCAATTTTTGTTTATGTTTGTTTCTTTATGATTTTTCTTTCATATTTTAGTAAATTTTGTGATAGTTTAATTTAGTTCATTTTAATTTTTTTATATAGCTTACTTTATTTGTATTTGTTTAAATTCCAAGGGAAAGTATTAATTTGTTGACTTCATGTCATCAAATATCTAATAGGATCAAGCGAATACCCTCATTCATTTTTTTCTTATTTACTATTTTTTCCAAACTTAAGTCGATTTTCCTAAAAGATTCAAATTTCAAACTCACACCTTTTAAGTCAAAACTTCGACACTAGGTCGTCATATATTCAAAATCTCATTCATACCCATTTTAGCCAAACCGACCATTTTGACCGAACAAACCATTTTAATCAAACAAATAATTTTAATCGAAAAAAACAAATATTTCAAAAGGTTCCTGCGGAGTACCGCAGATGCATAGGGTGCTAATACCTTCCCATTGCATAACCAACCCCCGAACTCTAGATCTCTTTTCGAAAACGCATTGTATTTTCATTACTTTTAAGTATTATTTTACATTGCATATTTTAGGGTTTTATTTCGCTCTTTTCCCTTTTCCCTTGGAAATAATAAAGCGCGGTGGCGACTCTTGCTTTTGCGAGTCAAGTTAATTAATAGCTTGATCTCCGATTTTCACCGCTACACTCAGGTTTTTAACTCTACGTTCTATGTGATGGACATTCAACCGTCTTATTCTTGTTTGCTGGGTCGTCCATGGATCCACAAAGCTGGGGCCGTAACGCTCCATCAGAAGTTGAAGTACCCGGTCAAAAGGAAGATATTGACAGTACAAGGAGAGAAGGAGTACATGGTGAGCCATCTCAACTCTTTCCGATATGTCGAGATGGATGGGGAGTTCATTGAGACCCCATTTCAGCATTTTGAAGAGGTTCCCCAGACACTGGCGTCAACTGAGACTGTTGTTGAAGGTTCTCCTATGAGGATGACTTCCTTTAAGGATGCCCAGGCTGTTGTTGAGAAAGGTAGGTGTGTAAATTGGGGACGACTCCCTGATTTTACACAGAAGACTAACAAGTTTGGTTTGGGTTTCATTGCAGAAGCTCAAAGGGCTGTTCGGAATGCATGGATCGGAAGACCTCCCGTGTTCATCAGCAACTCGAGAGTGAATGCCATTGAAGATGATGTGGAAGAGTTTGAGTTCGACAGTTCGATCTATCCTACGACCGACGGTGGACCAAGCAACTGGAAAGCAAAGGACTTCATCCCTATTACTTTTGTTACCCAGTAATGAAACTTTTTGTTTTGAATTTGTAACAGACAATGTTTTAAACTTTACGGCCCAGTGTCTTACCCAGGGCACCGTGGCTTCATTTGTGAGGGCTTTATGTGTGTCATCTTCATATATCATTAATAAAAGCATTGGACGTTTCTTGCATTTCAAATTTTGCGCTCCTTGTTTTTCTTTATTATATATTGCAAAACAGCTATTTTACACACACTCACATATACAGGTCCACATCCACTCTGGATCTCACTGGTAATGACTCTGCTACTGCTAGTTATGACTTCGAAAGTCCGATCAACTTAGCCGAAGATGAAGGTGAAGATGATTGCGAAGTGCCTGGTGAACTTGTAAGACTGTTACTCTAAGAAGAGAGGGCTATTCATCCACACGAAGAGCCGGTGGAATCAGTGAATCTGGGTACAGAGAAAAATAATAAGGAGGTTAAGATCGGTGCAAATTTGGAGCTTAGTGTGAAGCAACGGTTGATTCGGATGCTGCATGACTATGCTGAGATCTTTGCCTGGTCTTACGAAGATATGCCTGGGTTGGATACTGATATTGTGGTTCATCGCCTGCCTACCAAGGAAGATTGTCCTCCAGTGTAACAAAAGGTCCGTCGAATGCGCCCAGAGATGTCTGAGAAAATCAAGGCTGAGGTTATGAAACAGTTTAACGCCGGTTTTCTAGCAGTAACTTCTTACCCTCAGTGGGTGGCCAATGTGGTTCCGGTACCGAAGAAGGATGGTAAGGTTCGAATGTGTGTTGATTACATGGATTTGAACAGGGCAAGCCCCAAGGATGACTTCCCTCTGCCTCATATTGATGTTCTGGTTGACAACACCGCTCAGCATAAAGTCTTCTCCTTCATGGATGGTTTCTCCGGTTATAATCAGATTAAGATGGCTCCCGAAGACATGGAGAAGACAACTTTTGTTACTCAGTGGGGTACCTTTTTCTACAAGGTCATGCCTTTTGGATTGAAAAATGCTGGGGCAATGTATCAGCGTGCCATGGTCGCTTTGTTTCATGACATGATCCATCACGAGATTGAAGTATACGTCGACGACATGATTGCGAGATCCCAAAATGAGGAAGAACATCTGGACCATCTGCAAAAGCTGTTTGACAGGCTGAAGTTATACAAACTGAGGTTGAACCCGAACAAGTGCACCTTTGGGGTGAGGTCTGGTAAACTGCTGGGTTTCGTCATAAGCGACAAAGGTATTCAAGTGGATCCGGGAAAAGTAAAAGCTATACAGGAGATGCCAGCTCCCAGAACAGAGAAAGAAGTCAGAAGCTTTCTAGGACGACTGAACTACATTGCCCGATTCATCTCACACCTGACTGAAGAAAGATCAAGTGTTACGTTGGAACGATGAATGCCAGGCCGCTTTCGAAAGGATCAAAGAGTATCTCCAAGAGCCACCTATTCTGATGCCACCAGTTGAAGGGATACCTCTGATCTTATACTTGACAGTACTCGATAGCTCAATGGGGTGTGTGCTGGGTCAGCATGACGAGTCTGGCCGAAAAGAGCATGCTATTTATTACCTTAGCAAAACGTTTACTGACTGTGATACTCGATACTAACTACTCGAGAAAATTTGCTGCGCTTTGGCATGGGCTGCTCGCCGGCTGAGACAGTATATGTTGACTCACACTACTCTGTTGATATCAAAGATGGATCCAATCAAGTATATCCACGAAAAGCCTACCTTGTCCGGAAGAATAGCAAGATGGCAGATGATCTTGACTGAGTATGACATCCAATATACGACCCAAAAGGCAATTAAGGGAAGTGTGTTGGCAGACCATTTGGAACATCAGGCAGTGGATGATTACCAGTCTATGAACTTTGAATTTCTGGATGAGAATATCATGTTGGTAACTGATTGTGAGACACCTGGACCGGATGAAGGACCTGAGGAAGGATCCCGATGGTCTATGTACTTTGATGGAGCTTCGAACGCTTTGGGTAACGACATTGGCGCTGTGATCATATCTCCTAAAGGCTCTCATACTCCGTTCACCGCTCGACTATGTTTCAACTGCACCAACAACATGGCGGAGTATGAGGCATGCATCATGGGTCTTCGAGCAGCAATTGACCTAAGGATTAAGTTTCTAAGTGTCTCCAGAGATTCTGCTCTCGTGATTAGTCATATCAAAGGCGAGTGGGATACGAAACACCCAAATCTTATTCCTTATAAGGAGTATGTGTTGACGTTGCTTCCCCATTTCGAGGAGATAACATTTGAACACTTCCCTAGGGAGGAGAATAAGTTGGCGGACGCGTTAGCTATGATGTCTTCTATGTTCAAAGTCAATTGGGACAATGAGGCTCTCCGAATTATTATTGAAAGATTGGACGAACCTGCACATTGCTGTGACATTGAGACTGAAGAGGTAGCAGATAAACCCTGGTTTCACGAAGTAAAAAGGTATCTTGAAGCTCAGGAATACCCTGAGGGTGCATCTGTTAATGACAAGAAGTTTCAGAGGAGGTTCAATGCAAAGTTCTTCATCAGCAATGGCATTCTTTACAAGCGCAACCATGATTCAACCTTACTGTGTTGTATGGATAAGAACGAAGCAGAAAGGATCATGGCGGAGTTACATGAAGGTACTTTCGGAACTCATTCCAGTGGACATACCATGGCAAAGAAAATCCTTCGGGCAGGATACTATTGGTCCATAATGGAAGCCAACTGTTATCAGCATTCTCGGGCATGTCACAAGTGCCAAGTCTATGTTGATAAGGTGCACATACCTCTAGTTCCTCTGAATGTCTTGACAGCTCCTTGGCCTTTTGCAATGTGGGGCATTGATATGATCGGCGAGATCAGACCTACGACATCTAACGGGCATCGTTTCATCCTGGTAGTAATTGATTACTTTACGAAGTGGGTTGAAGTAGCTTCCTTTGCTACTGTAACCAAGAACGTCGTGGCACGGTTCATTCGGCATAATCTAATTTGTCGATATGGTGTACCAGAGAGGATCATTACGGACAATGGTACCAATCTTAACAACAAGATGATCACTGAACTCTGCGAGCAATTCAAGATACAACATCACAACTCTTCTCCCTATCGGCCGAAGATGAAGGGGGATGTTGAAGCGGTTAATAAGAACATTAAGAAGATTGTGCAGAAGATGACAATGACATACAAAGACTGGCACGAAATGTTACCGCTTGCTCTTCATGGGTACCGTACCTCAGCACAGACGTCAACAGGGGCATCACCCTATTCCTTGGTATATGATATGGAGGCAGTCTTGCCCATTGAAGTTCAGATACCCTCTCTTCGGATCATGAAAGATGCAGGTTTGAGCGAAGACGACTGGATTCAGACCCGACTTGATCAGCTGAATTTAATCGCCGAAAAGAGACTTACTGCTATTTGTCATGGTCAGACATACCAAAAACGGATGATCAAGGCATTTAACAAGAAAGTTAGACGACAAGAGTATCAAGTTGGGGATCTGGTAATCAAGCGCATTATCTTACCTCAAGGTGATCCCAGGGGCAAATGGACCCCTACTTACGAAGGGCCATTTGTAGTTAAGAACATTTTCTCAGGAGGAGCTATGATTCTAACCACCATGGATGGTGACGACCTTCCTCACCTCGTCAATGCAGACATAGTGAAAAGATACTACGCAAGGTCAAAGACCCGCTAGGTCGACTGGCCTAGGCAAAAATAAGGGCTTCCCGGCGAACCAAAAGGGTTCGGGCAAAAATAAGGGATGAAAATGAAAAAATCTGTACACCCGGCAAGTCGAAAACCTGAAAAGGCGACTTGGGCAAAAAAGGGTATCCCGGTGGACTGAAAACCCGAAAGGGCGGTCCAGGCACAAATTAAGGATAAAAGCGTAACACTATGTCTTCGGTATCAACTATCAAGCTCGGACGACACTAATCAATCTGATCTACCTTCAACCAAGCAGCAAAGCGATGAGATGCTCGAGGACATAAGGGCGATAGTAGAGTTGGAACCCAGTGGGATTGTTCACATAACTGTTTTCTTTTCACAAATTGTATAAATTCTATTTGTTCGGCGGCGTTCTTTTACTAGGACATCAGCCTCTTGTACAAAAACGCCTATTTACAGGCCAAACTTCAAAATCAATAAAAATTCATTTTCAGACAAATTTCGAACTGTTTTTTCCTTTATCTGTTTTGTTTTGCAAAGAACGTCCAATGTTCATTTTTGATATATGCACTTGACATTAATTACTGCTCATAAATATTTACATGCGAAACAAAAGATGATTACGGGTAATGTCAGAAACATGGGCAATAAAAATTGTCCGAACTGTACAGCTGCTTTGTCCACCAGGTACAAAGGTAGATTCAGCTGAAGAATATGGCCAAGATACTTTCACTCCCCGTAGAGTAAGACAGTAATGGTAGCTCTCCCCCAACTGAGACTTGCAACCGTGAACGAATCAACAATACTCTCCCCAAGCAGAGTTGATCTACCATCAACACTAGAAAGACTTGATATCCCCGGCAGTCTTAATATTCCCCAACGGAGTATAAGAATGTTCCCTGGTAGAATACAATATACCCCCCAGTGGAGTCAATATTTCCCCAACGCAGTCTAAAAAGCTAACCTAACGGAGTTGAATCATCATCCCCAGTAGACTCTGGAAGTTTACCCCCAACGGAGTACAAGATAAATCTCCTCAGCCAAGTTTAAAGGATCATTCCCAGCAGAACTCAGGAGGTTATCCCCCACTAAAGTCTAACTGGTTATCCCCATCAAGTGGAAACTGAAAGATCATCCCCAACGACGTTCTTTCTTTCCCCAACAGGAATTCAACCCTCCACAGATTCGGTATCACCAGCAACGGTAATCCATCCCCAGTAGAGTTTATCAGTGGAAGCCTCAGCAGAGCATCTCTTCCCCACAGAGTAATCCCCTCATCAGTATATTCCCCAACGGAGTTATCTTCACCTGCAGGTTTATTCTCGCACTTCTCTTCGTTCACCATCCCCAGCGGAAGCGAAGAATTCAACTCTATTCTCCAGCAGCTATCCGGGATTTATTTTCCCCAGCTAAAACATTACATTTCCATACATCATAATACATGCATATACGCATCATACAATATAATCTCATTTATTTTGAGAACATCACTGCTTGATCCGTATCATGCATTGCATATGACTAATCTTTACCTTTCAGGAAAGATGCAGTTAAGTTCTCAGCTATATCTAAGACCTTGTCTGGTCCAGTTAAATCGATTCCTAAAGATTTTTCTGATGCCGGTCCAATCAAAGTTGTTTCAAGACCTCCTCTGGTCCAGTTAAATCGATTCCTAAAGATTTTTCTGATGCCGATCCAGTTGAAGTTATAAGACCTTGTCTGGTCCAGTTAAATCGATTCCTAAAGATTTTTCTGATGCCGATCCAGTCAAAGTTGTTTCAAGACCTCCTCTGGTCCAGTTAAATCGATTCCTAAAGATTTTTCTGATGCCGATCCAGTTGAAGTTATAAGACTTTGTCTGGTCCAGTTAAATCGATTCCTAAAGATTTTTCTGATGCCAATCCAGTCAAAGTTATTTCAAGACCTCCTTTGGTTCAGTTAAATCGATTCCTAAAGATTTTTCTGATGCCGATCCAGTTGAAGTTATTCCAAGACCTTGTCTGGTCCAGTTAAATCGATTCCTAAAGATTTTTCTGATGTCGATCCAGTCAAAGTTGATCCAAGACCTCCTCTGGTCCAGTTAAATCGATTCCTAAAGATTTTTCTGATGCCGATCCAGTTGAAGTTATTCCAAGACCTTGTCTGGTCCAGTTAAATCGATTCCTAAAGATTTTTCGGATGCCGATCCAGTCAAAGTTGATCCAAGACCTCCTCTGGTCCAGTTAAGTCGATTCCTAAAGATTTTTCTGATGCCGATCCAGTTGAAGTTATTACAAGACCTTGTCTGGTCCAGTTAAATCGATTCCTAAAGATTTTTCTGATGCCGATCCAGTCAAAGTTGATCCAAGACCTCCTCTGGTCCAGTTAAATCGATTCCTAAAGATTTTTCTGATGCCGATCCAGTTGAAGTTATTCCAAGACCTTGTCTGGTCCAGTTAAATCGATTCCTAAAGATTTTTCTGATGCCAATCCAGTCAAAGTTGATCCAAGACCTCCTCTGGTCCAGTTAAATCGATTCCTAAAGATTTTTCTGATGTCGATCCAGTCAAAGTTAGTCCAAGACCTTCTCTGGTTCAGTCAGATCGACGCGAAGATCTCCCTGATTCCTATTCCAGTCGAAGTTCAGACCACCTATCAACAGTCTCCAAATGGAATCTGTAAGCCCATTCCCGACATCACAAGGCTGATACCACTTCATGCGAGTGCAAATTTCTGGGCACTCTAGTGTTCAATCATCTTCCACCTTCGGATCACGAAAGGCCCGAAAGCCAATCTATATCCTCAGGTTTAAGAAGATTGAACAGGGGCAGCTGTTGTACCCCAAAATTTTCCATCCCATATTTCTCAAGACATTTCAAGAAAAATCCCCAAGTGGTTCAAGATTGCTCAAGAGTTGGACAGTCAAGCTATCTCCTAAGGCAGTCAATTCAAAATTAGGGTTTTGTGTTGCATAAAGGTCATTACATCAAAATGACCTCAATTTCTACCCAATGTCCTAATATGTTCTCAAGATCATCCATGTTAAATTTCAAGCCTTGCAGAGGAAGTTTGGTCAGCCAATTGCTCAAAGGGTCCAAAAATCGACTGTGTTAGGGCAAAAGTCAATTGTGACCTACAAATAGTCAAACTCCAAGATTTGTTGTCAACATTATCATTTTGAAGTATATTTCATCATTTGATCAAGGGTTGATCATGATTCATCAAGGATTGCTCAAAAATCATCAAGACTCAAAAGTTGCTAAATTAGGGTTTTGTAGGAAAAGTCAACTCAACTTTGACCAAGCATAACTTTCTCATACTTTATGAGAAATGACCCATACAAAGCTCATTTTGAATAGGATTAAATTTCCTACAATCCATATTCATACCCCAAGATCAATAAATGCACTCACAAAAAGTTACAAATTTGGACATTATAGGTCATATTTGAAAGTCAACAAAAACACCTTTTTTGCCAAAGCTTATAACTTGAGCATGGAACATCAAAATGATATGAGACCAAAAGGGTTGGTTTGAGGACATCTCAATATTTCTAAAAAGTCCAATAACACTTCCAAAAGTTTAAAATTGAAGAAGTTATGCATTGTTGAAGTTGGGCATTTTTGCAAAATTGCCAAAAGTCAACTATCCCCAAAACATCAAAATTTGTCAAATGGGCCCATTCTTTTCCACTTTATTTGATCTTGTCACACTACACACGTGTCCTAGCTTCAGCTTTGTGTACATTTATTAATTCTTCTATTTTATGTGATTTTTTATTGAATTAATTCATTTTAAATCAATTTAAATCAAATAAAATCTAAATATTGATAACTTAGGATCTTTTTGATTGTTATAGGTCTTAATTGTCATCATGGACATGATCAAATCCACATCAAGCCATATCATGAACAAAAAGATCGAATTTGGACAATTTTGGAAGGTTTTTCATGGAGGATCAAATCAAATCCTAAAACATCAATGCACAAAGATTGAGTCCACAAATGTTAACCTAATCCAATGCTCATTACATATACAAGCTAAAGGCACGAGAATTAGAGGTTGGAGGCTGCTAAATCACAAGAACCAAACTTGGAAAAATTGCAAAAAAGCTTGAAACTGAAATCGTGCATAAAGGCGTTTTCAAGGTCAAATCTCCACACTAATCAATTGTTGGACCATCCTTGAAGCAAAACCAATCCAGAACCAATCCCCATACACGTTCTAAAGCGCTGTAAGTCTCCTGAAAAACGCCGCTGTACTCGAAATCGAATCCTCTTATTCTTGCACTTTTTTGACAAATCATTGACATATTCATGCTTATCGTTCCATTTAGAAGCTTTCTGCATCATTTGATTGTGTTTATATGACCTGTAGTGCTCTAGCCGATTCTAGGGTTTTTGTTTCTTGTTTTTGGGCATTTTATTTGCAGGCAAAATTGAGGCCATTAATGGACATAGGCGTGATCAGTGGAAGGAGACGAGCATAACCATGTGCTTGGAATTGATTTTCATGGCCTGGGATAGATTTTAGGAACGAGCTACAAATTTAGCTGCGGATAAAAATCCGTAGGTAAATAACCAGGTCCAACGAGAAGACGATGACGCGTCTCCCTCCCATTGGCTGTTTCAAATATTGCGCGCTTTTTATATTTTTCTGATCCATTGAGTTGTCTTTATTTTATTATTATTAATTTCTAATAATATAACAATTGAGCACGCTGGTTGAGTGGTAAGGGCGCTAGTTCAATGATTCACAGGACCTGGGTTCGAATCCCAGGTCCCCCAATTGCATGTTATTATTTTTCAACAGGTATTCCAATGTAATATACAAGGCGCAACACACCATACACCATCACCCAGATGCTTGCCAGATGGCCCCAGGCCAGATCTGGTGGTCAAGAATGAATGCCCATCATGCTCTCAAGTCAACCAACGCGTGGAGAATCAGAAAGTCAACCCAGGCCTGCGTGTAATTGGGCCAAAAAGTTGCAAGTCTCACCCCTGATCTAGGCCCAAAACCCCCCTTTGGTTATTTCTTTTTCTATTTCTTTCTTTCTTTGTTTTATTGTTATTATTTTTATTTAAATCACTAACCAATTAAACTTTTTTCCCCTCATAAAATCAAAAACCAAAAATGTATTTTATTTATTAAAATTAAATTCAGCATTTTTATTTTTGTAAATAAATATTAATTCAATTAATTTAGTTTAATTAGGAAATAACATTAATAATTTTGCAATAATTAAAAATTAATTTAGACGATTAGGTTTTATTAACATTAATCAAATTTATTTAATTCCTTTTTAATCCAAAAATCCAAAAATATCTTTTTTTAATTAATTAATTAATTAATTTAATTAACTTAGTTTATTTCCTTTTAATTCAAAAAAATAACAAAAATCTTTCTTTAATAAACAAAAGGGTCAAAACCCTAGAATGCGCCCGATTTAATTTTCCGCATGCGTACCATTTTATTCAATATTGTAACTGATCCCGGAATGTAATAGCTTTAATTAGGAGTTTAAATACTTTTATCGCTTTATTTACTCTCCGCATTTTAATTTCAAGGGTTGCTTTTGGCGATGTAAATACCCGACGCCTTGTAATAGTTTAGATTTAATTTCCGCAATTTAATTTCCGCAACTTATAAACTGTTAGATGTTTGGTAATAGGGAATGCATGACAAGATCAAATGTATGAACTTAAAATCAACATAGATAACCATTGACATGTACAAAGATAAAATTAACCGAAACAACACACTCGCACATGTGCACTCTTAGGGTACACCTCGCTTGGTTGCCTCCGAACATGGTCATTGAGTATAGGAAGTTTTAGAGGTCGCCCTCTTGTCCAAAGATCATAGTTGCCTCGAAATGTTGCCTCGGAAAAATGATCTAAGACATTAGGGTTACCGCTAAGGCGTCCTAACATTGGTTTGGTGACCACACGTCCCTTAATCGAATTGACCCTTTAAAACTCCAACGACGGTGCTACCTACTCATTCATAGTGGGATAGCATTGTCTAAAGGACATTAACACAGATTATTTCCTTTTTCAAGTAGGTAGATGGTTCTTAAGTACTTTCTCTTTCAAAACAAAACAAAACTTTTTGCACTTACGCCCTTCAAACAAAAAACTCTTTTCAAACCCACAAACACAAAGAAAAGCAAATTTTGAAAACACTTTGAGCAAGTACCTAAGAGCCCATGGATAACCATGGATAGAAAGGGTGCTAACACCTTCCCTTTCTATAATCTACCCCCCGGACCCGAGAAACATCTCGAAAAAGGAATTTTTCTGTGCTTTTTTCCTTTCCTTGTTGGATAAAATAAAAGACGGTGGCGACTCTTGCTTACCGCGACATTTTGCAAAAACAAACGCAAAACGCGAACCAACATTCCAAAAACAGTCATTTCTCTTCCCACCGTATCACAGGTACCTTTGGCACTCACTCTAATGGGCATACGATGTCTAAGAAGATTCTAAGGGCAGGCTATTACTGGTCTACCATGGAAGCTGACTGTTATCAACATTCCCATACCTTTCACAAATGTCAAATCTATGCCGACAAGGTGCACGTGCCTCCCGTTCCTCTAAATGTCTTAACAGCTCCTTGGCCATTCGCTATGTAGGGAATCGACATGATTGGAGAGATCAAGCCTACAACATCCAATGGACACCGCTTCATTCTGGTAGCCATTGACTACCTTACCAAGTGGGTCGAAGAAGCTTCCTTCACATCCGTTACTAAGAATGTTGTTGCCCGCTTCATCAAGCAGAACCTTATTTGCCGGTACGGTATCCCCGAAAGGATCATCACTGATAACTGTACAAACCTTAACAATACTATGATCACCGCTTTATGTGAGCATTTCAAGATTCAACATCACAATTCATCTCCCTATCGGCCGAAGATGAACGATGCTGTCGAAGCTGCGAACAAAAATATCAAGAAGATCATACAAAAGATGACAGTCACCTACAAGGACTGGCATGAAATGTTACCGTTTGCTCTTCACGGGTATCATACCACGGCACGAACATCAACGGGGAAACACCTTATTCCTTGGATATGGCATGGAGGCTATTTTACCTATCGAGGTTCAGATTCCCTCCTTGAGAATCATGAAAGATGCTGGTTTGAGTGAAGACGATTGGATCCAAACCCGACTTGATCAACTTAACTTGATTGACGAGAAGAGACTTACTGCTGTTTGCCACGGTCAGACGTATCAAAAACGGATGATCAAGGCTTTCAACAAAAAAGTCAGACGCCAGACATATCAAGTCGGGGATCTGGTAATCAAGCGCATTATCTTGCCACAAAGTGATCCCAGGGGCAAGTGGACTCCTATCTACAAAGGACCATTTGTAATCAAGAACATCTTTTCTGGTGGGGCAATGATTTTAACCACCATGGGCGGCGACGACCTGCCGCACCCTGTGAACACAGACATAGTCAAAAGATACTACGCATAAATGACCCGCTAGGTTGACACACCTAGGCAAAACAAGGGCATCCCGGTGAATCGAAAACCCGAAAGGGCGGTTCAGGCAAAAATTAGGGATAAATAAAAAAAATCTTTACACCCGGCAAATTGAAAACCCGAAAGGGCGACTTGGGAAAAAAAGGGTTTCCCGGTGGACTGAAAACCCAAAAGGGCGGTCCAGGCAAAAGTTAGGGAATTAAAGCGTATGACTATGTCTCGTCGGATCACTTTAAGGACATTTCCTTCACTGACAAACTCTGAGCTTCCGATCAATCCAATCATCTTCGGACGAAGCAGCGGATGGATAAGATATTCAGAGTTACGAAGGCTATAGCAGAATGGGAACCCCATGGGATTTTTTACACACATAGCTATCTTTATTTGTATAAGATTTTTCTTACTTTTATGACACCATCCTCTTACTAGGATGTCTGTTTCCTTTGTACAAAACACTTACTCAAAGTTAATACAAAGATATCTCTTTCAAAGTACAAAAACTATTTGTCTTTTTCTTTTTACAGTTGTGTTTTTATTTGCAAGAACGTCCAATGATTCATTGATGAACATATGCATTTGAACATAATTACTGTTTACAAATAAACAAAGTGGAAAAGAACAATTACTGACAGACTGAAAGGATAGGAAAACGTCTCTAGGCTATTCCAGAAGCAATCCCTGCAGTACATCATCTAGATCCCCAGCGGAGCTAAAACTTTGAAATACGTATCCCCAGCGGAGCTAAACTTCAAACCTTAATTCCAATCAGAGTAAACTTCAAACTCCCAATCCCCATCAGAGCCAAAGCTTTGAGTTACAGATTCCCAACGAAGATGAAATTTTCTTCCCCAGTCGAGTCAAGATTTCCAACTATCAATCCCCAGCAGGAACCATTCAGTTTTCCCCAAATTCCCCAGCAAGTTATCTTGAAGCCTGGAAACCAACCAGATAACAGTTAACTTTTTGTCCTTCCCTAACCTAGGATAATTCCCCAGTAGAGTGGCATACAACCCAAACTCCTGAACTTTTTCCAAACAGGGATAAACTTTTTCCCCAGAGTCCTGAACTTACTCCCCAGCAGTAAAGCCTTCTTCCCTGCAGAGCTTTATTATTCCCCAGTGAGGTCGCCAGAATGAAGATTATCATTCTTAATTCCCCACAGAAGTCCTCAGAGTTTTCTCTATTCCCCAGCGGAGCAGAGTTTCCACTTTGTGTAATCCCAAGTAGACATCAACAAAGTTCTCTGGATTTCCTCAAGCAGATTATTCAAGCATTCTGGCATTACTCTCACAACAGAATCTTTGTCAAATACTCCAACGTCAAGAAGGATCCTCATATCCCCACAGAAGTTGTCAAGGATCTTTAATCCCTAACAGTCACCAAGGATTTCTCATCCTCAGCAATCAAAGATTTTGAATCTCCAGCAGCGGTCAAGGATTTCATTTCCTCGGCAGCAGTTAAGGATTTATTTTCCTCGGCAGCAGTCAAGGGTTTTTATTATCCCCAGCTATCAAGGATTTATTTTCCTCAGCAATACAGCAAATCAGCTTACATGCGCATACATTACATCCATATGTCATAAACATTGATAAAAGACATTTATTGCATCATACATTTCATGCAACATAACTTTGTGTTTCAGCTAACATTTTACCCTTTTCAGGATAAGGTTAATGAACTACCATTAACAGTATGCAATCATGATACATTATAGATACACTCCAGATACGGAAGTCATTCTGTTGCTCATTCAGATTCAGATTTCAGATACAGTTCAGATACGCTCTAAATACGGATGCCATCCTGATACTTATTCAGACTTCAACTATCAGATACAAATTAGATACACTCCAGACATGGAAGCTATTCTATTTCTCATTCATATTCAACTATCAATTTCAAGTTCGGATACACTCCAGACATGGAAGCCATTCTGCTACTCATTCAGATCTCAACTTCAGATACAGTTCAGATACGCTTCAGACACGGTTGCCATTCTGTCACTTATTTTGATTTCCCCAGCTCAGAGACGCTCCAGACACGGATGTTATTCTATTGCTTATTCATATTCAACATTTCAGATACAGCTAAGAGACGCTCCAGACACGGATGCTATTCCATTGCTCATTCAGATCCAGTCTCCAGATACAGTTCAGATACGTCCCAGACACGGATACCATTCTGATACTCATTCTTTTGACTTACAACTTACAGTTCGACAAACATTCTTGGATGGCATCTACAAGCCAATCTCCAACAAGATTATATCACATCTCCAAATGGAATCTTTAAGCCCATTTCCTCAACTGCATTCTGACGAGTGCAAATTTACGGGCACTTTAGTGTCCAATCATCTTTTACCTTCGAGTCACGAACGACAAATTCACCAATCTAACTCTCCAGGTTCAAGAAGATTGAACAGGGGAAGCTGTTGTACCCCAAAATTTGCCCTCTCATTTTATCAAGATTTTCCTCACAAGACTCTTTGGACTCAAGACCAGATTAGGGTTTGCTCAGCCCAAGACCTCACCTTGCACTAATGACCTGAAATTAGGGTTTGAGTTTGCACAAGGAATTTTGGACCATCAATGCCTCATGTGACTTTCATACACCATCTTGGACCCCTAAGATTGCTCATACCAAGTTTCAAGCCTTGAATCATATTTTCGCCCAGTCAGTTGGACAATTGACCTAAAAATCAGTTGTATTGGGGAAAAAGTCAACTGTGGCCAATTTACAATCAAACTTCATAATTTTTGATCCACATCAACATTCTAGGCTCCTATGTACCATTTTATCAAGTTTGGATCACAACTCCTTAAGAAATTTGATCAGATCATCAAAAGGGCAAAATGGTCAAAATTAGGGTTTTGATTGTAGAAGGGAAATTTCCGATTTTTGACCTAGCCAATGACCAATTGAGTTCAAGCATGATTTCAATGACTCAATAGCATCATCTTGACCTAATCACATATTTCAAAAGATCTCAAATGCATTGGATTGACAGATGAATTTTCCAGTCAACTGATCAAAAATCAACTGTACACTAAAAAGTCAAACTTTGACTTTTTGGTCAAAATCAAGTGCCAAGGGTCATAATTCATCAAGATATGTCAAAATGTGAAACTTGTTCACAAAGAAACCTAATTTTGAAAATTAGGGTTTTAATTTGAAAATTTTCATAACTTAGAATTTTTCTAAGTTATGAAAATTTCTTATTTTTTCCCAACTTTTCCCAACTTTTTCACCATGATGCAATTGGATTCAAACAAAACTTCCAACATGAAAGTTGTAGTCCTACATGAAATCTAAAACTTTTATTCACAAAGGTTTCCAAAAATATTCTTAGATCTCAAGTTATGAATTTGTGAATAGGGGTCCATGAACTTTTCAACTTAGTGAAAATTTGCCCTAGTTTAGGCAGATTTTTGACCTAACTTCATGGAAACTTTTCACCTAGTTCCAAGAGGAATCTCAAAATTCATTTCAAATATGGATTATAGAGCATGTTACAGGATTTCCAAAATGTCCAGGAACTCTCCAAGGTCATTTATGGTTAGGGAGAATCGAAGAAATGAAAATGGCAATTTATCACTTTTGTCCAAGGCATTTTCACAATGTTACAAGTTGCAAATCAGTTTCAAACATGCTTGTACTTGGTATTACAGGTCCTAATCCTTTATACACTCATTAATTTAATGCAAACACAATGGATAATGGTCTTATTATGATCTTTGAAGCTTTGTACATTGAATTAATCCAAAAATGGCATAAAGTGCATAATACCATTTTCACAAAGCTTGCTTTTACAACTTTGCATTTCTTGAGCCATGGACCTAATATCTTTTTGCAAATAAGATCCACAGTTATCAGGCAAAGTTTACCAACTATGTGCAGCTAGCAAGCAAGCCTGTGTAGGCTTTGGCATTGTCACTTCCAACTTTTCTTCAAAAGCAAGAAACTTGCAAAAGTCAAGGGATCTCATCCATCTGATAAAGGCAAGCCTTGGACTCATTTCAACGACCTCAGAACATGGTAACAAGCAGAATACACGAATTTCCAACAACTTAAACACTCAAAAACACAGAAATCCCATTTTTCTGCCCAAACAGGGCATCTTCTGCAGAACCATTTCCAAAACAATATTGGCTCGTACGTTTTGCTTTGAAACACTTCAAACACATTCCATACCTCCTACCTAAACTATCCAGGCCCTTATCTTGCAACTGTAACCCCTGTTTCAAGCTTCACCATTTTCATTTTGAAAGTTTGCAGGTTGACTCGTGCAGCAAGATTCAGGCATCTACAAGGCAAGCTGAGCATTGGAGAAGCTTAAGGGGACTTCAAGGAAGCTCACAAGAACTTTAGGCCTCACTCAAAGTTCCCACATTGCCATATCCAAACTCAATTGAACAAGAGATACATGTTTGGTTCAGAAACGTGCACAGGAAGTGTACAGAGGACATGGATGAAGTTGGCTTGGGCCTGGCGCTTGGGCCTGTTTCTTTTTGCACCCCCTTTTACTTTTTGCACCCCCTTGCATATTTCTATATTTTTTGTATTTTCTTGCATAATTTATATTTTATGACTTTATTATTTTTTTCTGAACATTAAAAAATTCCGAAAATATTTTCTTAATTTTTTGCATTTTATTTTATTTTTTATCTTATTTTTTGCATACAAAAATAGTTTTATTTTAATAAATAGAAATCATTTTCTTAAAATAACTTGTAAATAATATAAAAATATCATACATTTTTATTTTATTATTTTTCACACTTAAAATATTATTTTCATACATATTTCAATTTTTAAACATTTTTGTACATATTATTATTATTTTTCTTGAATAAAAATGAATAATATAGAATATATTTCTTTTAAACAAATTTAGGGTTTCTTCACCCTTTCAAAAATAATAACATTATTTTTTTCTTATTTCTGGGACTTAAATAATTTATTTTCTCATACTTAAAATAAATACAAAAACATCTTTGCATATTTACATTTTATTGCATATTTAAATACTTGTTTATTTATTTATTGTATAATAAATTCAATTGGGTTGTAATAGTAAATTAGGGTTTTATTTTGTGCAAATATCCACCATTAAAAATGTGTACCCCCTCTCCCATAATATTGTTGTAATAGTTTAGATTTACTTTACGCAATTTATTGCTTTCGTATACCATGATAGTAAACTAGGGTTTTGAATGAAAAGACCAAAAATCAAAACAAATAGCATGACCTAAATACAAGACAAAATGCATGAAAAATGACAACACTTTGCACACAAGCACCTCTAGGGTTTCATCCACTTGGTTGCCTTAAAACATGGCCATGGTATGCATGCTAGGTATCTTGGAAAAATCAAACAAAACAAAAGATCATAGTCCCTCGATGACGCTATCTTGGTTGCCTAAAAACAAAATGATCTTGGTCCCTCAAAACTTGCTAAAGATACTTGGCAATATTGCTGTCATGGTCATACGATGACCCACGCCCGTCCCGTTTAACATCCAAAGATAGTGTTGTTTACCAAAGCAATGGTAAAACAACAAGGTCAAAGGAATAAAAATGCACAAGAAAGACTTTTGAGTAGGTATATGCTTCTAGTTACTTGATCAATTTGCAAACAATCCTTGCTATTTTCAAAACAAAAACACACATTTCAAAACATTTTTTAAAACAAATTTCAAAATATTGAAACATTTTTCAAAAGACAAACGTCTTTGTATACATTCTTGCAAACAAGAATCATTACAAAGATTTCCAAAACGATGGCCTCTTTTCAAAATACTTTCAAAACCACACAAAACACCATTTCAAACAATTGGAAAAGCAAAGCAAGTGATCTAAAACAAGTAACTAAGAGCCCATGGAAAACCATGGATGAAAAGGGTGCTAGCACCTTCCCTTTTCATAATCTACCCCCCGAACTCAAGAAAACATCTCAAAGGTCTTTCCTGTGCTTTTTGACCTTTCCTTTTGGATAAAATAAAACTCGGTGGCGACTCTTGCTAAACTGAAACATTTGCGAACACAAACCACAAAGCCTCAAGTCAGTTCTCCCACCGTATCACAACAACCAATTGGAATGATGGTTGGTGGTACAGGGACTTTAACAACCATTGGAGTAACTACTCCTATTGTGAGGCTAATGATGGGTTCGATTGCAACATAAGAAATGGTGATACCACCACTAACTAGTTTTTTTGCCAACCTGGTGGTTACACAAACCGTTGTATGAGGCACTAGGCCTCCATTTCTTCCAAGTTTTACACTTCCTCCTAGTGGTAAGGAGTATCCATATGGCATTCCAACTAAAATGATGGCAGACCACAAACTAACACATCAATGTACGCATATAATGCAATGGTTGTTGCATCTTCTTTTGAGCCATACTTAACATCAGAATCTGCTATAAATAGCTCTGGTCGAACAGGTGAATCAGGATTGGGATACTGTTTATTATGAAATTTGGTAAACAATCGCCATTCTTCCAAATTCTAATAACTCTGGTTACTTACAGGATCAACTAGATTGATCCTAGGACAATAGTGTATAGTTTTAGGTTGTTTTTATAGGTTTTTTTAGATATCGATATTTTTGACAATAAAAGTAAATTCGAAGATAAATGACAAAAAAAAAAGAAAACAAATAATGTAAATGACAAGGAAACAAATGTTTTGACTGAATTTGTAAAGAAGTTGTAAAATGAATTTTGAATATAATCTTGCATTGAATGATAAAAAATGTGTTTTATACGTACATTTCTCATAACTAGTTTCTCTATTATGATTTGATACTTTGAGTGAATATGAGTGATTTGTAAAATAATGGAACACTCAGAATCATAAAACTAAAGACTCCTATTTATACTAACTCTATGCGAACTTGTGATATGGTGGCAGAACCGACTATTTTTAGTGGTTTGTGTTTTGCATTTTTTGTTTGAAAAATGTCGCGGTAAGCAAGAGTCGCCACCGACTTTTATTTCATCCAATCATGGAAAAGGAAAAAGAAGAGAAAAAACCTTTTTTCGAGATATTCTGAGTACGGGGGGGTAGATTATAGAAAGGAAAGGTGTTAGCACCCCTTCTATTCGTAGTTATCTACGGGCTCTTAGGTACTTGCTCATTTTTCAAATTGCTTGTGTGTGTTTGTCTTGAAAATCGGGGATTTAAATAGTAAATAAAAACCCTGGGTTAACCATTACAAACCCTGAACAATTACAAAATAATGGACAAATAATTACCAAGCGCGCGACAAATTAAATGCGTGGACGATTGAAATAATCTAAAACCCTAATTGAGAGAAAAGATTTTTTTGGATTTTTATTTGAGAAAATATTTAATTGCAAATTAATTAAACCTAATTTCTAATTATTTTTAATTATGAAAGAAATTAAATTAACCTAATTTTCTAACTAACTAAATTAATTAAAGAAATAGATATTCATGAAGAAAAAAAAGATCTTTGATGTATTTTAAAGGAAATTAATTAAATTATGTACAATTTAAAACCCTAATTCTAATTATTTTTCATTATAAAAAGAAGATTAAATTGCCCTAAATTAATTAAACTAATTAATTCAAAAAATATTTATTAAGAAAAAGAGATCTTTTTGTGATTTTTGTGTTTAATTTAATAAAAATAATTTTTGTATTGATTAAAAAAAGGAAAATAATTAAAGAAAAGAAATTAAAGAAAAAATAATAAAAAATAACCAAATGGGCCTGTGATGAATTGCTGAAGGGGGTGTGGAATTGAAATTCTTGGCCCAAAAATAACTCCAAGCCCAGTCAACCTTTGGTGCCTTGTATCATTGACCCAGGGGCGCACCATAGTCCCTCATTGCTGGAACGTTGGATCTGATGGCATGTTGGATCCAGTGGCTGGATGTTGATGGAGTATGGCAGACCCTTTGATGAGAAGTGCATGCAATCTGCATTTAGAAAATAGGAAAATAAGCGTTGCTGGGACCTGGGATCGAACCCAGGTCCTCTACCATTTCCACTATGCTTGCCATATGTGCTACGCACTCTTGTTGTTAATACAATGCAAACAAAACATGTTATATAATAAACAAATGGATTAATGAATAAACAAAAAAAATGCGCCAACTTTCAAATGATCCAATGGTGATTGGACATGTTGTCTTCTTCTTCCTCATCCGTCTTTGTAGGGAAAAGACTTTTACTTACAGACATAAATTTGTAGCTATAGCCCCTGCAAATTTCAAAAATGCACAAAACGCACGATAAATGATATCTAAATACATAGCTCCATTCGTGGTGATCTCGTGAACACCCTGGTATCCTTTTTTTTTGGCTAATTTCACCTGTGTAAGAAAGCCCTAAATTGCAAACGTAAACCCTAACAATGGCAACAACATGTAGAGGCTTCAAAAACTCAATTAAATAATGCAGTTAGCTTGCACACATGATTAGGATTACAAATATATGACTTAAACATACTAAAGATTCCAGGAATACAATAATAGATTTTGAGTTTAAGGGCAAACCGTGAGAGAAATTACGCGCGTTTCTAGGTGCTTCAAGCCTTGCAAATGATCCAATTGGCTTCTAGGAAGGTCCAAGAATTGATTAGCAGTGTTGGAATGGTCTGAATTGATCTCTAAATACAAAAACGATCCAACACTTTTTGTCACTTTTTTGGAACATTGTTTTGTGTTTTCACGACTGCTAACCCCCCCTCTTTTGATCTGCAATTGTTGTATACATATAGTAGACTCAATTAGGTTAATAAAATTGTATCATATCTTTGAGAATTATGAAAATGTGATTTGATTTGATTCATGTATGATATCTTTCTAAAACAGGCTTCAATCCAATCTTTTCCAACCCTAATGAGTCTTGCACGAATTGATCATCATGCTATCTGTACATGGACTCCAAATGTGCACAAAAATCCCAAGATTTGATTTGTTTTCATTATTTTACCATTTAATATGATTTATTTTGGTTTAAATGAATAAAAAATCAAAATAAATGATAAAATTAATAAAATAATAGGTGGAAAAGCTCAGGGGTAGTGGGCCCTATTATAAACATGTTCCAAGCAAAACAACATGGGTCCCTTTGGAAAAAAAATGCAAATTTGATCAATGTTGACTTTTGACAATTTTCCAAAAATTGCCAACTTTGACAATGCACAACTCTCTCAATTTTGACCCTAGGAGGGTGTTCTTGGACTTTTTAGAAAGCTTAGGATGTCCCATAAACAACCCTTTTTGTTTCATCTCAATTGGATCTTCCATGTTCATTTATGAAGCTTTGACCCAAAAGGTGTTTTTGTTGACTTTTCAAATGGACCTATAATATAAAAATTCATATCTTTTGATGAGTTCATATGTTGAACTTGATGGATGAAGATGAATTGTAGGGAATGGCATCCTCTTCAAAATGAGCCTTGGATGGAAAATTTCTGATAAAGTATGAAGAAGTTATGCTTGGTCAAAGTTGGATTGACTTTTCCTACAAAACCCTAACTTAGCAACTTTTGGGTTTTGATGAATTTGGAGCATTCCTTGGGGAATCATGGTCAACCCTTGATAAAATTATGGAAGTAACTTCAAAATGTTGATGTTGACCAAAAATATTGAGGTTTGACTGTATGTGAGCCACAATTGACTTTTGACCTAATACAATCGATTCTCAAGCATTTGAGCAGTTGACTGAGCAAACTTCTTATGCAAGGCCTGAAACTTGGCATGGATGATCTTGGGAACATAATGAGATCTTGTAAAGAATTTGAGGCCTTTGTGGTTCACCCATCTTGATGAAAATAGAAACCCTAATTTGAGGTACACTACCTTAGGAGAGAGTTTGTCTAGTCAACTCTTGGGCAACCTTAAGCAAATTGAGGATCTTAATAGAAATGTATTGAGTAAAATGAGAGGGAAAATTTTGGGGTACAACAGAATTGTATTCTCATTAGAAGATGACACATTCTCTCTTGCATGCTTTCGAACCTTTGCATGCTTCCACACGTCTATTTTTCAAAAATAACAAATAAGAGCAAAAATTCAATTCTTTCAGCCTTATTTCAAATTATCCTTGTTGAACCCGCTTCAAAACATCTTTCAAATTCTAAATCTCGAATTCATACTATTCTGTCAAAAACTTTGGTTGAAAATACCATCATTTGCTTCTGTTGAAGAAGTTTTTTCAACACTCTTGACTTCAAAGCCTTGATGTCTTTATTTAATCTTTGAGCGTCGAATTTCTAGCTAACAAATTGCCCCTCAAAAATGTCTTTTTTGACTACGATGAGAAAAAGGCATTTTTTGAAAGCCTTCGATGAATCAGTAATTACTATTGTGACGTCATGGTCATGATGAGAAATTTTCATAAATGTATCATCGAGACGTGTATTGCAGCTATAATCATTACCCCTAGAAATCAGGAGCATCGAGGTAACTTGTATAGAAGTAATTGCTTGTACATCCGCTTAGCACATTACACGTGCACCAATAACTTCTCATTCATCTTCCAAAATGAAATTAAAACGTTTTTTCTTTCTTCCTATAAATACCATCATCTTCCATTTTCAAAATCTTTTCCAACTTTCTACGCTCTAAACTTGCGTTCTTGAGTTTCTTCTTCAAAACCTTCACAAAATCTTCACCCTCTAAACTTCCATCTTCAACAATGGTGCCCAAGGTCAAAGTATCCAAGCAAAAAAAAAGAAGCTTCCATCCTAATCACCAAGATAGCAACACCTCTGCTAGAAGAAAACCAGGAATATGTCCTTGAGCCTCCTCTTCTTGTGGAAAAACACAAAATTTATGAATCTCATGTACTTATTCCTCTAACAATTTTTGGAGAAACACATGTGTAACATGGTGGTAGAACTGACTTAGTGTTTTGTGTTTTATCACAAATGTTGTGGATAGCAAGAGTCGCACCGACTTTTCTTTTATCTAATAAAGAAAAGGGTGAAAAGAACAGGAAAGACCTTTTGAGAATTTTCTTGAGTTCGAGGGGTAGGTTATGAGAAGGCAAGGTGTTAGCACCCTTTTCATCCGCAGTTATCTACGGGCTCTTAATTGCTAGGTCACTTTGAAAATGTTTTGTGTTTTGTGTATATTTACAAATATTTTGAAAATTCCTAAGTGCGGAAATTTTGTAATGATTCTCGTATCGTTGAGAATGTATACAAAATGTTTGTTTTGAAAATATTTGTTGAAAGAGAGTGTTTGGAAAGATGTTTTGAAGATGCCAATGTAAGGCAATTGTGTAATGATTCTCGTATCATTGAGAATGTATACAGAATGTTTGTCTTTTTGAAAATAGTTTGTTTTGAAAGTGTGAAGTTTGGAAATTATTTTAGTTTGTGAGAAAGCGATTACGAGCGATCTACATACTCAAAAAGTATTTTTTCTTTTCCTCCTCTTTAAGATAATGCTTTCCTACAATTAGTTAGTAGGAAGCCCCATCATTGGATGTGAGGGACATGCGTGGGTCATCGTACAGTCATAGAAGACAACTTGTAAGACGCTTTAGCAATTGTCGTAAGGGACTAAGATTGTTTATCAAAGGTAACATTGAAGGGTCATCGAGGGACCACGATATTTTAATTGAGGGTCTTTGCTAAAGCATCCCACATTCGAGGGACATGACTGTTTTAATCCGAGGCAAAAAGCGAGGTTTACCCTAGAGGTGCATGTGTGCAAAGTGTTTGATTCAAGTTTAATTTATCTTGATTAGGGTTATCTAGCGGTTGATTTCAAATCTTTCCATACACGCCTAATTACTATACAATGATAAGTAAATGCGGTAAAGTGCGGAAAATAAAGTTCTACACTATTACAAAGCTTCGGGAATGGGGGGTACAAATTTATGAATGGGGATGAGTCGAATCGACAATATGATTAAAAGTCTAAATAAACGATCAATACAAACCAATCGAATTAAAATAAATAATTAATTAAACTAAAATAAACTCTTTAATAATTAATAATATTAAAATAATATTTTTTTTTGTTTTTATTATTTAGTTAAAAAAATGTTTATATATTTTTTTGTATTTTATTTAATTGATAGAAATCAAAATAAATAAACAAAGTAATATAATACAAACAAATATAAAAGAAGAGTAGAGAATGGGCCTGAAATAAGTAAATTCAGGGGGTGCTGAAAACAGAAATGTCCAAGGCCCAAAAGGCTTCAACGCTCAATCCAGTGTGGTGAGCTTCTGAGGGAGTACCGTAGGCGAGCATTACTGAATCATTGGATCTGGATCAGAGATGATCTCATGGTTGTGAAGTGATGGAGCGTGATAGCTACTAGGAGAGCATATGCATGGAATTATCAAACCTGTGACCACAAGGGCCGTGACAAGTGTCACCGCCAAATTAATTTTTAAAACAAATTAACAAAACTAAAATTTTAAAACTGTAATTTAATCAAAAGAGAAAATATCTCTCTCTTCCCTTTGTGTTTCTCGGTTCTCTCTATCTTCCAGAGCTCTGCATGGCTCGCCGAAAATTGCACCTAGCGGCAGCAAAAGGTGGCGATCATGGTGGCTTAGCTCCGATTCGTGATTTTTTACATCAATCTCTTCATCCTCTTATCCTCTGTACTAATCCGATATTAATTTTTGCAGATGGTGAGCGAAATCGAGTAGATCTTGAAGGGGGTGACCGAAACCCTAGCGGCTTAGACTTGTGATTTCCAGTTTAAATGAGGCGACGATGTAAGATTTGAGTTTTGCAATGTTGAAACAACCTCTCTAAAAAAATATCAGAGGTTTTAACGAAGATTACTCTCCCCGGTAATATCTTTTGGATTCGTTCCTGAAAAACTTCTTTTCCTTTTCCTGTTTCTCAGATTTCTGAAGGATTTGTGTTTAGGAAAATGATGAGGAAAAAAATTAGGGTTTCAGCTGCTTGTGGTTATGTAGTGAATGATAATCTCTCTTTTTTTTTTTAATTTCTGAATGGATTGTTTGTGATATTGGAAAGATGATGATTTTTTCAAAAAAGGTTTTCGGTTTGTGGTTGTTTCTGTATATTTTGTATGAACTATCTGTTGGGCTTTTGCTGATTCTGTGAATGATTTTGAAGGGTTTTGAATCTAGGGTTTGTGGTTTTGCGGCTGTGTTTCTGTATATTTTTGTGTGTACTTCCCTTGTTGCTTGTTGGCCTTGTGAACTGTCCCTGTTGCTTGTTGGCCTTGTGAACTATTATTGTACCCCAAAATTTGCCCTCTCATTTCTCAGGAATTTCCCACAAGATCTTCCATAACTCAAGTTTGTAGCACTGATACATCAATTTAGGTTATGGAATTGGCATAAGGGCAAAATAGTCAAATACGCACTAAAAAAGTCAAACTTTGAATTTTTAATCAAAATCAAGTTTTAAGAATCACATTTCATCAAGACATGGTAGAATATGAAGGTGGTTCACCAAGAAAATCAAAAGTCAAAATTACTTTGGAAAAGTCAAAGTTCTAAACACTTAGAAATTTTTCTAAGTGTTAAGAAAATATGATAAATTCAGAACTTCTGGCCAGATTTTCATCATGATGCAAATTGATTCAGGAAGAACTTCTGACACAAGAGTTGTAGATCTCAATGAGATCTAAAACATTGCAGAACAAAACTTCTTCTAGAAATTCTGGGATTTCAAGTTATAAATCCCTTAAGGCACGTCCATGAAACTAAAACACATAGTAATGAGCATTTCCATGTCAGAATTTGGTTAGAACTTCTGGGCCAGCTTTCACGTAGGAACAATTAGATTTTGCAAAGATGATTCAAAGAGGGGTTACAAAGCATGTTACAAGATTTATGAAAAGTCTGAGAACTCCTTCAGATCATGCTGGAGCAGGGAGAATCAAAGATTAGAAGTTGAACATTTGTTCTTAATCTAAGTTACGTTTATGCTGAACTTCTGATCCAGTTTCAAGCAATGCTACATAATCTCATATTTCCGGCTTTCATGCTTGTTAAATCTCATCATCATTTAATGCTTACACCAACTTTTGAGTCTTTATCCCAATATTTAAACCTTTATCCAAAAGATCTTACCACGTGTGGCATGAAAGTACCATTGATGTCCTTGAAAAGTAAACTTTTGTACGAAGTTTATTTTGAGTCCATACTCTACTTTGTTTCTGAGTATGCTTCTCCATAAATCATGCCTACAAACTCAGATTAGGTGTTCTTAAAGCTGTTAATCACCCTACCTTTCCTTGAAACATGCTTGTCTAAACTTGCTTCAAAAACAAGTCAACGAGCCATAACACATGATGGTTGTACTCCTGATTTCTCCAAGCTTCTAAATCCTTTGCCTATAAATTAAAATTCATTTGCAAACCGTTGGGGGATTCAAAAGAATGGAAAAAGCCTTGAAACCTTGCTGAAAATTCCCAAGAACCTAAAACTGCAATACAAACACAAAACCTGCTAGTTTCTAATTTTTGCATTCAAAATCCAATGTTTCCTTGAGTGTTTCTTGACCAAATCAGCCATAAAGTTTCTAGCATACACGTAGAAACCTTCCCAACTTCTGTTCTCAAACTGTAAAACAGTCTTCACTATTATCTATTTCAAAAGTCATAACTTTGCACCTTGACTGCTCTAGAACTTTCTAACCATTCATAGCTCAAGTTAAAGGTTGCTTTAGCTTTCTGAGAACTTGAGGAAGCTGACCAGAACATCACAGCAATCTGAACCAGGCTCTAATTCACGTAACAATTTCCAGCTACAAGGTAAGTTTCTTCTAATTTTTGTCTCATTACTTAGGCATTGTTAGGCTTGCATTTTCAAAGATACAATGTAGATATCATGGCTCTGATTCTGTACATATTTATAGATTTCATTTATATGGCCTAAGTAGAGAGAATTTCATATAAGAATTTCTTGAGGAAATTAGGAGTCAGAATTAGGATTAGCAAAATTCATGCTTGCTTCTGGTTTACAGTTTTGATGCTTTGTATTACTGAAACCACGATGAAATTTGCCATAACTTCTATGTTTGCATTTCCATTTTTGTTAAGAAATGACTAAGTTGCAAATACTCTGGCTGTCACGAAGAAGAAGATGAAGTTCCTCATCAGAACTTACTCTGTAATATATGTTTCTGTTCTTGCTTCTAATATCAGATATACACCCACCCCAGTGGTAGAGAGCGCGCACATAAGGCATTAGTGTTAAGGGTCCTGGGTTCTAGCCCCAGAAGCATCTTTTTATGTTTATTTCTTGACATTTTTACCCCATTATTTATCAAACAATATTCTCGGACCAGAACTTCTAGATAAACCCCTCCCATTTGTTTGTCAAAACAGTACTCCTGGACCAGAACTTCTAGATATTCTCATCCAACAACATTGACACCTCACTTACCCACAACCAGAACTTCTAACCCTCTAGTAGCATTAGAACTTCTAGTTTTCCAGTTGCATCATAACTTCTAGGCTCTCTCAGCAGTCAGAACTTCTAGGATTTCCTTTATTCCCAGCAACCCCAAAACTTGAGTGCGTCTGGATCCAGAAATTCTAGCTCTCCCCACTTCTGCTAACATTTTCTTTCTGATTTGCAGCACGCCAGAGTCAGAACTTCTACTCCCTCTTATTTCTATTCTTTCAGCAACACACTGACTCTAACTCTTATTCTCTTATTATTTTTATCATCACTTTTTATTTTCATTAATAAAAAACACCAAAAAATACTTTATATTCATATACTTTTCTTTATTTCTTTTAAAACAAAAAAGACTAAAAACATTTCTTTAAGAAAATTTATTTCTTCTCTTAAACAAAAACAAAACAAATCTATTTTACATTTCAATTCTTGTACATTATTTCAATATAGTTGTAATAGATAACCCACACCCGTCCCTTTACATCCAAAGATAAGGCTTCTTACCAATAAATGGTAAGATAGCAACATCTAAAGGAGGAGGAAAAGAACAAATACTTTTGAGTAGATAGAAACATTCTTAGTTGCTTGCTCATCTTCAAACATAAACACCTTTTTAAATGCACCGACACTTTCCATGAAATATTTTTAAAAGTCCAACACTTTGTATACATTCTTATAGAGACGAGAATCATTACAAAGTTTGCCTAAACGAAGGTGCTTTTCAAAAATACTTTCAAAAACTCACCACAAAGCACACTTTCAAACAAAACAATAATCTAGCAAGGAACTAAGATCCCATAGATAACTATGAATGAAAAGGGTTCTAACACCTTCTCTTTTCATAATCTACCCCCCGAACTCAAGAAAATAATCTCAAAGGTCTTTCCTGTTCTTTTCACCCTTTCCTTTATTGGATAAAAGAAAAGTCGGTGGCAACTCTTGCTATCTGCAACAATTGCGATAAAACGCAAAACATCCCAAATCAGTTCTCCCACCGTGTTACAGAACTGGAGACTCTGCTGGGGAGTTTTAAAAAACGGGGTTACCTTAGGGATAGACCACCTTTACTTGTTTTCCTTGTTTGACTTGCTTGCTTTACATTATGGATCCTTATTTGGGCTTGTTTTGATCCTCTACCCGGATCTGGGGCACCTTTTTAGGTATGTAGCAATAGATTGTGGAAACTGTACAGTGTAGACCGATATGGTTGAAGCAATAGCTACGTTAGTGTGACACATTTGTTGGTACCGGTATCCCTTGTGTTGAATCGAGGAGAATACGGGGCCGCTGAGCGGCTCCATGAAGCACTAACTTACCTTAGAACCTTAATTGAACAACTTGGCCATTAGGAAGTAGTGAGATAGCCGGTTTCGGTGGAAAGTTGAAAATTTGTTGATACTCGATACTACACTCATTAAGATTGGACTTTTGGGATATCTCGGCCGAAAGAAAAGATTGAATATGCTGAGACAATGCCTAAAAGAAAGGTCAGTGATATTTAGATCCCCTAGAACCCGAATACTTTCTAGGACAGGTTAAGCCAACTAAACTTCAAGAGGGTACCCACCAACAAACTCCATGCAAGCCTAAATCTAAAGATTTGTCTGCTTTATGTATATATGACTATTTGTACATAACAACTTGCTTACTTTGCATACTTGTACATAACATCATGACATCATACCATAGCATTTTCAATAGCCATTTCAAGGATCTCGAGGGTCTAGGATGCAGGTTCATGTTGAACCAAACGCGTATCAAGGGGAAAAAGGGTTCATTCTCTAATCAAACACCGTCAAAAACCAAAGCAGGGTAACTTGAGTCAAGGGCTATGACCCACTTGACATGGTGAGCTTAATTCTCGTGGAAAGACATCCACTGATATGAAGTTCTCCAATTAAAGTTGTTGATCAAAATTCAACTTCTAACATCTTCTTGTGTTTACCCCATGAGATACTTGAAAACATTGCATCCACATAACATGCAGGCTTTTCCCACACAGGTCTCTTATCTGCTTACTGTTTGTTTCAATAGAGATGGCTCTAGAACAAACTATCAAGGACATTCAGACTCAAAATTCTCAACTTCAGGAAATGTTCTTGAACCTATCTAGGGGGAAAGAAGAGGTGAATGCGCTCCTCACTAGGGGCATGATCATGGGAAATCCTTGGGATGACAGAGATGACCAGCTGGAGCGGCTATAAATTGAGATAGCCATAATGAAGTTCCAAATGATGGGACAACTGGTAGGCCAAATGGCTCTTATCCAAAACCTAGCTCAAGTACAAGAAGAGCTGAGAACCCCCGTCATTAAACTTTATCAAGACGATTGCAATCGTATGAAACAAACGGTCAAGATTGGCGATCAAGTCACTACTCAGCCCCCAATGAGACAAGAAGCCGGTCAGAGGAAGAACAGACGTTTCCAAACTGCTGCTATGTCACGAGTCCAAGAACGACCTAGTCAACATCAACAGGAAAATTAGCAAAGGCAAAACAAGCCCGAGAGACAGTTTACTAACATCAACATGCCACTGTCTCAAGAATTACTACTCATGTTGAGGATGAATATGATTACGTTGATAGGACCTCATCCAAACCCCAAAAATTCTTCTCCTAACTACAATCCTGATGCCAGGTGCGTCTATCATTCTGACAGTCCTGGACACGATACAAACGATTGTTGGGCATTGAAGTTTAAGATTCAAAACTTGATCAACAAAGGGGTGCTGGAGTTCACACAGGATGGTCAGACTGAATTCTTCTGCCATCCCTCAAAGGCTCACCACCTGAAGTGACAAGTTCAGACAAAGAGGCTTTTGTTCATTTGAATTTTCAAGTTGTAATTTTCTTTTGATTGTTCGAACAATTATTTATGTCAAGCTTTGTTATTTCATCAAAGCATTGCATATGTTTGTCTTAAATTAATCCATTCATTTTCACTATATTTAAACTATGCTTTTTTACTCCCTTTATATTCAACTCTTGTTTTAAAAGTTGCAAGCCTTTGGAGGGAGGATGACGAAAACAATACCATAATCTCATACAGTATGCTTTTGAACAGACGTTGTTGACGATGTACATGAGTTTTTTTTCCAATTCCTAAACACTAGAGTTATAAGGAGGGTAATCCCTAGTCAACCACTTTGAGCCAAAGAAGTAGGAGTTTCCATTTTTACACAAATTGAAACCTTTAATCAAAACATGGGGCAAGTTAGTTTCTCAGTTAATCCAAACGCGTGTTCAGTCGCAGACTCTCATTTCATATACAACGAGGGACATAAAAAACATTCTTCTGGAATCAAAAGACGGTGATGGTTCCCTACCAAATAGGCAGTCATTATCTCTCAAGAGAAAAGCCCACTAAGTCAAAACCTACGAAGGAGACTTAAGAAAAACAGGGGCATCCCGCTGACCGTAATCTCAAAACGAGAACAGTCAGGCAAAAATCCGGGATAACAAATCAAAAGTAGGACACTAAAGATCCTTAACAAACACGAAAGACGTTGCAAAAATGGCTGCCTTCCGACAAACTTAACCTGTCTGAACCATCACCAAAACGTCATTCCAGACTCAATTGGAATTCAAACGCACAATTAACTGAGTTTATAACTGAAGAACATTACGAAGAATGGGAAGGTACAAATACACTTTGAGCCTTATCCTTTGTTTCATAAACCATGAACCAATCCACGTTATAACCCTTTAAAAGTCCTAATTGAACCATGGGTTAGTTCGAAAGCATACTGTTACAAAAGGTATCCTGACTCCTGTAAGGCTTACTGTAAATCCTGAGTTAAATTCATATTCTTACAAAATTCTTTTTACTTGTTAAAAATGAATTCTCAAAACCTCAAGACAAGCATAAACTTTGCATTATTTGAATATCGCTGTTTACAGGTGGCTAATTGTTTGACAGCGAAGAAATTCACACGACGCATATCCAGTGAACAAAAAACTCTCTAAGTGAACAAAATCACTTCAAGTGGGAAGACACTTCCAAAAACAGATCTCCTATAAGCAAGGGGGCATAACGTGTCACTTTCCTACACATCAGGGGCAGTCCAATCAAGATTCCAAGAAATCTCTTAAGAAATGATGAATATAACCAGGGGTAAGTCGGTATGTGAAGCACTTGGGGAATTGAATGCAAATCCTAACAAGGGTTACGTATAGTCAAACATTTCCAGGAAGTTCCACAAATACTTACTACTAGGGACAATGACAAATCCCCCACAAAGTCCTTTTCATAAGGTGATCCCCAACCAAAGTTTCAATCTCAGAAAACTTCTCCCCAACTGAGTTGAGCTCAAGAATCCTAGAGGATTTCTGCCAAAAGAAAACACCACTCCAACAGACTGGTGACAGGGTTTGTTTCCCCAACAAACGACAAGATTCCCCAGCTTCAATTTTCCTCTCAGAAATCAAGGGACCACAACTCCTTTTTTCCCCTGTTAGAATGCTCTACAATCCCCAACAAGTTACTGTGAATCCTGGACTCGACCAGATTGTAGAAACTAGTTTTTTTAAATCAAGAGTCGCCACTATTAGTTTTTATCCTAGGGAAGGGAATCTAATATAAAACCCTAATTCGTAGACAGAGATTCTAGGTTTCAGACTCAATTAGACGAAAGGAAGGTGTTAGGCATCGTTCATCTACCTTGTTCACAAGGATACTAGGCTCTAGGTTTAGGTTTGGGGTAAACTGGATTTTAAGTTTTAATTAGAAAGACTCGCCATAATTTTAGATCGTATGCCTACATATCCTATTATGAGGAATCAGAGTCCCAATTCGTAGTTCGTATGAGATTGGTGTTTTTTAGGGGTTTACAAACATATTTTGAACCACCTCGCACTCGGTCCGGAGTAGTGATTGCGGAGATTTTGACTGAATGTGCAGTAAGTCAAAACCAGTTTGAAACCCTTTTGCAAAAAAGTTGATTAGCTTAGTTTATTGCGAAAATAGTTTGATGATTTATTTGTGTTTTTTAATCGTATTAATTGCGAAGATCTTGATAAATGCATGATTAGAAAAGATTTAATGCAAATAATATATAAAATAATATATGCAACTTTGATATAAAATAATTTATTTGATCATATAATAATATTTAAATAGTAAATAAAATATAAGAATAATACATAGAAAATAAATATTGGTAATAATAATAATAGCAAATATAATAATAATAATAATAAATCACTATTTGATAATAATAATAATTATTATAAATAAATAATATATATGTATATTTATAAAAAATAGAAATAATAAAATAATTGAACTATGAAAGAAAATAAATAAATTAACTCAGGGGGGGTGCAGTTTCTTATGGGCAAGTAAAACAAGGGGTGTTAAAATTAATGGGAATTAGGCCCAGACATGAGTCCAGGCAGGGGCTGTAAATTAGTGTGTTGATTTTATAACATAGCAAAAGGGGGTGGGAAAAGGACTGGGCTCAGGCCCATTATCTGTTGGGAAGAGGCCTGGGGGGTTTGTGTGTTGCGAGTGTGCATAGTCTTACAGTGAGACTTGGCCTATGGCCGTCTGATGGAGATCGCACGGTACAGAATTGAGGGAGCATGATAATATTATGTATACGCGTGCATTAGATTCTAACGGGATATAACATTTTAATCAATATTTCATTTTCTGGTTTTAATCAGAGTACATCATCTCCCTCTCTATTGTTCTACCCCTTTCCTTCACTCACCAAACCCTAAACCCGAACCGGCGGCCAATTTCATCACCGCGACAGCGCTAGCAAACCAACCCTCTCCTATTACAAACCCATAACCCTTAACCGAGATCAAAGAAAAAGAAAAAGCTGAGTTCAATGCTTTACCCCTACACGCGAGTTCGTGTTCTGACTTCTGAGCTTTGTTAATTCCTCTCTTTCTTCTTGTTTACAGGTGATGGCGAGTTGGAGTTGATGGTGGCAGATGACAGAAGCAACGGTGGCAAAGATTATGTCACGTGATTAGGGTTTCAGACGTTGAAACCCTAATCGTCTCTAACTTAGGTCTTCAACAACAAGGTGTTTCTTCTGCTCCTTCCAGCAAATCTGTTCTTCTTCTGCTAATATGAGTTCGTCTTCATGTCCAGTTTTTCCCTTATTCTTATGTTAATTTTCTCCACTGTCAAAATCCCCCTTATGCATTCTAATTTCTCTTTATTTATACAATTTAGTATTTAGGTTTTGAATTTACAGTTAGCCTTAGATTTAATATTATTAGAGATTTAGGGATTTGAAATTCATTGTAATTGATTCTGGATTGGATTTGATTTGTAGAAATTTCAGTTCTGCACATTTTCCTTGATTCGATTTGTAAAAATATTTGATTCTGTATATGATTTAATTTCCAAATTTTATTTGATTCTGGAAGACATGAATTCCGGATTTGATTAGATGTTCTGGAGATTTGTTTTAGTTGAAAAATTTGATTTCAACAGTAGCTGTTAGTCCAAACGAAAAACACCTATTTTTTGTTATGATTGATACAGTAACAGTTTGTCATCATTTGGGATAGTGCGCTTACTGTATTTTTTGGTCAGCCCAGTACATTGTTTTTTTATTACGGCAAAAGAAGGGTTTTTAATAAAACCAAGCCCAATTGGCCTCTATTCTGAAGCAAAAACTTTAATAAATAGAATATAAACATAATATTCAACAAAACATCATCATAATAAAAGTTTATCAGTAATAATAAAAAATATTACGTTTTCTATTAATAACGAAAAATATGTTACTTATTATATGTATTTATATATATTTTTTAAAATAAATAACAACATTTTTAATAATATCGTCTTTTTTCTAAAAACAATAATCTTTAATAACACTCAACAAGAAAACAAGTTTAAAAACAAGTTCAACAGTAGTACAAAAACGTGTTACCTTTTTTATAAAAACATATTATTTATTTTCTTTATTAAAATAATAATAATGAACAAATTTTCTTAATAATAGTAATAATATTTCTTTTCTCCAAAAACATCAAATGGGCCAACTAAAGAAACTTAACAGACTTAGTTAATAAGCACACCCCTTTTTACTGACTGTAAATAACACTTTAAATGGGCTTATGTACTATATTTAATTTCCCCTTCTCTTTTACTAATAACAACTATTTAATAAATAAGAGCTTAATAATTATTTGAATAATTTTTATTTTTGAATCGCATGGGCCATTAGCCAACATGCTATGCAATACACGAGTCTTTCTGATTTTAGCAAGCCTCGCTCTCCTGAATTTAAGGTTCACCCCCTTAGTTGGATAAAGATGGGCCATCAGGTACTGATGTACGATCCTTAATTAAATATTTCTTCTACTTTAATCTCGAAAAATGAAATTATCAAGGTAGGACAAATTTGGGTACAACAGCTGCCCCTATTCAATTATCTTCCAGTCGAATAGTGTGAGAAAACTCGAGTCTTGCGCATTATGATTGGATGTTTATTGAATACTTGAAGTATCCTAAAATTTGTCTGACAAACATAAGGTTACACTTATATAGCATACCCTTACGAGTCTTTGGGAAAGTAGGCAAAGCTAATGATGTATCGCTTACCAGGGTATGATAACGAGGCAGATGGTTTTAAGAGGGAAATTTCATATGTCTTGAATTATTCACCCATTTGGAGGATGAACAACACTTGATGGTGCATGGCTGCTTGAAGACTGAGGCCACAGATTATGCTCGTGGATTGCTGCGTAAAGTCTGAGGCAATAAGTCAAATTGGGTCTCGGACATCGCCGCTTAAAGTCTGAGGCAATGTTTCGAGCGTGAATACATTGCGTATTATAGGCAATGTGTTTGAGTTCAGAGAACGAATTGCGGCTTAGAGGCAATGTGTTGAGTTTGGATAATACATTGTGGCTTAGAGGCAATATGTTGAGTTTGGATAATACATTACAGCTTAGAGGCAATATGTTGAGTTTGGATAATACATTGCGGCTTAGAGGCAATGTGTTGAGTTTGGATAATACATTGCGGCTTAGAGGTAATGTGTTGAGTTTTGAGAATGCATTGCGGCTTAGAGGAAATGTGTTGAGTTTGTGAATACATTGCGGCTTAGGGGAAATGTTCTGAGTTTTGAGGATACATTGCGGCTTAGAGGAAATTTGTTGAGTTTTGAGGATACATTGCGGCTTAGAGGCAATGCGTTGAGTTTGTGAATATATTGCGGCTTAGGGGCAATGTTATGAGTTTGCGAATACATTGCGGCTTAGAGGAAATGTGTTGAGTTTTGAGGATATATTGCGGCTTAGAGGAAATGTGTTGAGTTTTGGAGGATACATTGCAGCTTATAGGTAATGCGTTGAGTTTACGAATACATTGCGGCTTATGGGCAATGTTCTGAGTTTGCGAATACATTGCGGCTTAGAGGTAATGTGTTGAGTTTTGAGGATACATTGCGGCTTAGAGGCAATGTTCTAAGTTTGCAAATACATTGTGGCTTAGAGGCAATGTGTTGAGTTCTGAGAATGCATTGCAGCTTAGAGGCAATGTGTTGAGTTTCATTCATCATTGCATGGAGACTTAGATGACGGGTTGAACACATCATGGCATGGAGACTTAGATGATGGGTTGGATCGCAGGAGAAGTATTTGGTTAATAGCCCCTTAGATGATTCAATCGAGGGTAGTATTGTTTGTATTCTGCATGATACATACGTATGATGTCTGATATCGAGATGTTTGGATGTATGCGAAATGTATGATGTTTGACATTGATATGAAACCCTGAATATATGTGTATTGTATGCAAGAATGCATAATGTATGTATGCTCGAGATATGCAAAATGTGTGTGTGTCTGAAATGTATGTAAGGTGCGCGTATGCCTTGAAATGTTATAAAGACTCTTTCTGTCATTCTCTCCCTTAAACCATTGGCTTAGAGTTACCGATCCATGGCGTTGTGTGTTGTCATAACATTGTTGATCTTGAACACAGTGGACAATGTTAGCAAAATTTGAATATTGGTTTTGTATTGTGAGCGCGTTTGTAGACATAGTCGTAGGTAATGGCTAGTGAGTAGGTGTAGACGTAGATATTGGCATATGCGTAGACTCTTATGTTGTAAGTGAAGGCGTAGACGCGAACATGCGTATAGAATTTGTATTGTTGACGCGAGAGTAGACATGCGCGTGGACGCGTGCAAACATAGTCCTCGTGTTGCAAGTGTAGGCATAGGCGCTGTAGACTTTGTGTACGGACGCGTAGATGTAGGAGTAGGCACAACCATGTGTATGGACGTAGACGTGGATTTTCTTTCAATATTTTTCTAACCAAAATGTTTGTTCGATGTTTTGTCAAATGCTTTTATTTTGTTAATTCCCCAAAATGATTTCAAGACAATATTCACGAGTAATAATTATAGTATTTTGTAAACAAATCTGAGAAAAGAAAAACGTAATTCGAAAGATGTAAAGAAAACAAATGTTTTATTGATATGCCTCTGAGTAGGCGAGAATACAAGATGCAATTCCTACAAAGAGGTAATTACAGAAAGTTTTAAAACAGTAAATGGCAATAGAAAAATGATAATCGCTACTGCTGTTCCCCCATATCCTTTGATGATCTTATCTCCTTTTCTTCTGAGTTGTATGATTCCAATCTATCCTTCCCTTCGTGGTTCATAGTCGTAGCTCTTAGATCATAATATTTTTTTCCTTTATTTCTTTGTATGAAATCCCTAACTTTTTCCTGGATTTTCCTTTCAGGTTTTCAATCCACCGGGATAATTTTTTTTGTTATATGCCCCTAATTTTTTCCTAGATCGCCCTTTAGGGTTTTCGATCCACTGGGATGCTCCTTTTTGCCTAAGTCACCCTTTTAGGGTTCGAGCTTAGCGAGCTTTTTATACATAGTATTTTTTGACTGCGTCTGAATTTGCCGGATGCCGTAGTTCTTCCCCATCCATTGTTGTGAGGATGAGACCACCTTCAGAGAATGCTGTTTTGACTACATATGGAACTTCGTAGTTGGGTGTCTATTTACCACGTGAATCGAGGCGAGGTATTAGAATCTTCTTGAGCACTAGATCCCCTTTCTTGAATATTCGAGGGCGTACTTTCTTGTCGAAGGCTCTCTTCATTCTCTTTTGATGTAGCTGACTATGACACAAAGCTGTCAACCATTTTTCTTCGATAAGATTGAGCTGGTCAAGTTGCATCTTCACCCATTCTGCTTCTTCCAGCTTTGTTTCCCTCAGGACTTGAAGTGATGGTATCTCAACTTCCACCGAGAGTACCGCTTCTATGCCATATACTAGTGAGAAAGGAGTCGCGCCTGTCGATGTGCGCACAAAAGTGCGATAGCCATGCAGGGCGAAGGGAAGCATTTCGTGCCAATCTTTGTATGTCTTTACCATCTTCTGGATGATCTTCTTGATATTTTTGCTGGCTTCTTCGACGGCCTCGTTCATCTTTGGTATGTACGGTGAGGAATTATGATGCTCGATTTTGAAGTCGTCGCACAGTTCCTTCATCATCTTATTGTTTAGATTAGACCCGTTATTTGTGATTGTCCGACTTGGAACATTGTACCTGCATATGATGTTCAGTTTGATGAAGCGTGTGACCACTTGACTTGTCACGTTGGCGTAGGACGCTGCTTCTACCCATTTGGTAAAGTACTCGATGGCTACCAATATAAAGCGGTGTCCGTTGGATGCTTTCGGCTCGATCATGCCAATCTTATAAATTCCCCACATTGAGAATGGCCAAGGGGAGCTCATGACGTTCAGATGAATCGGTGGTACATTTATCTTGTCAGCATAGATATGACATTTATGACACGTCTACGTGTAGTGATAACAATTTGCTTCCTTTGTTAACCAATAATACCCTGCTCGTAGGATTTTTCTAGCCATGGCATGCCCATTTGTATGAGTTCTGAAAGTACCCTCGTGGATTTCTCTCGTGAGCGTGTCTGCTTCTTGCTTTTCCACACACCTGAGTAGTACCATGTCGTAGTTTCTTTTGTATACCACTCTATTGTACCCCAAAAGTTTCCCTCTCATTTATCAAGAATTTTCTCACAAGATCTCCTTTGACTCAAGACTACACTAGGGATTTGATCAGCTCAAGACACCTCCTTAAGCACTGATGACCAAAATTAGGGTTTGAGATTGCACAAGGATATTTGAACTTCCAATGCCCCATATTACTTTCATGGATCATTATGGACCCTAAAGTTTACTCATACCAAGTTTCAAGCTTTGGATCACACTTTTGCTCAGTCAATTGAGCAGTTGATCTAAAAATCAGCTGTATTGGGGAAAAAGTCAAATGTGGCCAATTTACAATTAAACCTCATAATTTTTTATCCACATCAACATTTTAAACTCACATGTATCATTTGATCAAGTTTGGACCATAATTCCTCAAGAAGTTTGATCAAATCCTCAAAAGGGCAAAATGGTCAAAATTAGGGTTTTGATCGGGAAAGGGAAATTTCTGATTTTTGACCTAGAAAATGATCAATTGGTTTAAGGCATGATCTCAAGAGTCCAATTGCATCATTTTGACCTATTTACATGGCTCAAAACATTGCTCAAGTCCAATGGATTGACAAATGAATTTTCAATCAACTGATCAAAAGTCAACTGTATACTGAAAAGTCAAACTTTGACTTTTTGGTCAAAATCAAATGCCAAAGATCACAATTCATCAAAGCATGTCAAAATATGAAACTTATTCATCAAGAAATCAAAAATTTAAGATTTCACTTTGAAAAGTTAAAATTTCTAAACTTAGAAATTTTTCTAAGTGTTGAAAATTTCTTATTTTTTTACAACTTTGATCAAACTTTTCACCATGATGCAAGATTATTCAAAGGAAACTTCCAACATTAAAGTTGTATATCTCCATGAAATATACAACATTTCTTTACACAACTCCTTCCAAAAGTGCTTGGATCTCAAGTTATAATTTTAAGAACACATGGTCATGAAACAAAACACTTAGTGAAATTTTTGCCCTAATTTGGTCAGGATATTGACCCAACTTCATGGCACTTTTTTATAAGTTACAATGGGAATCTTCAAAAGTAATTTAAATATGGTTTGTAGAGCACATTACAAGCTTTCCAAAATGTCCAAGAACTCCTTGAGATCATTCTTGAGTAGGTAGAATCGAAGAGATGAAGTTAGGGTTTTATCACTTGAATTACAAGGCATTTTGTAATGAACAAGATTCAAATTCAAAGTTATGCTGCATAACCTCTACTTTGCAGGACTCAAACTTGTTAGGCACTCCATAATTAATTTCTTGCGTAGCTTTTAGAGGTCTCATTTTAAGCATTCAATGCAAGGCCATGCTTTATATCCATTTTGGAAAGAAAGTGCACATTGCCATTTTGATAAAGTGACTTTTTGCACAAAACTTGTTCTTGGCCTTGCACTTGTTCTCTTCTAATCATACAAGTCCCGTAACTCATAAGAAACTTGTTAGACACTTACAATCACTCAGCCCATGCTTGTACTTCCCCTTGAAACTTGTTTTCCCACTTTTCTTGAAAATCAAGTAACATAGAAAATAGCTTGTAACTTGTGCTTCTGACTTTCAAAAGCACTCAAACCTCTTTGCTTATACATACACAAGTAATTTGCCACAAATCCCACACATAACTTATAACTTGTACTTCTGACCCCATGTTTCTCTGAACGTCTTGACGGCTCCTTGGCCCTTTGCTATGTGGGGCATCGATATGATTGGGGAAATCAAACCAACAGCCTCTAATGGACATTGCTTCATCTTAGTGGCCATTGACTATTTTACAAAATGGGTGGAGGCGGCCTCTTTCGCTTCTGTTACCAAGAATGTTGTAGCCCGGTTCATTAAACAGAATCTCATCTGTCGGTATGGTATTCCTGAGAGGATCATCACAGACAATGGTACGAATCTAAACAATACTATGATCACCGCCCTTTGCGAGCAATTCAAGATCCAGCATCACAATTCTTCTCCTTACCGGCCAAAGATGAATGGTGTTGTCGAAGCCGCAAATAAGAACATCAAAAAGATCATACAGAAAATGACAGTCACATATAAAGACTGGCATGAGATGCTACTATTCGCTCTCCACGATTATCGTACCATAACACGCACATCAACCGGGGCAACACCCTACTCTCTGGTTTACGGCATGGAGGCTGTCTTACCTATTGAGGTCCAGATCCCCTCTCTGAGAATTATGAAGGATGCAGGGATGAATGAAGAAGATTGGATCCAAACTCGTCTTGATCAACTAAATTTGATTGATGAGAAAAGGCTTACTGCTGTCTATCATGGTCAAATTTATCAAAAACAGATGATCAAGGCTTTCAACAAAAAGGTCAGACGCCAAGTATATCAAGTCGGGGATTTGGTGATCAAGCGCATCATACTGCCGCAAGGTGATCCCAGGGGCAAATGGACCCCTACCTATGAAGGACCGTTTATGATCAAAAGCATATTCTCTGGTGGAGCAATGATCTTAACCACTATGGATGGCTATAACCTGCCGCACCCTGTGAACACAAACATAGTCAAAAGATACTACACATAAGAGACCCGCTAGGTTGACACACCTAGGAAACACAAGGGCATCCCGGCGAACCAAAAAAGTTCGGGCAAAAATTAAGGATAAAACAAAAAAATCTGTACACCCGGCAAGTTGAAAACCTGAAAGGGCTACTTGGGCAAAAAGGGTATCCCGATGGACTAAAAACCCGAAAGGGCGGTCCAGGCAAAAGTTAGGGAATTAAAGCGTACGACTATGTCCCGTTGGATCACCTTTACGGACAACCTTTGGCTTCAACTGACAAACTCAGCGGTTCTAATCAATTCAATCAGCTTCAGACAAGGCAACAAATAGACAAGATTCTCAGAGACACGAAGGCTATAACAGAATGGGAACTCCATGGGATTATTTCACATAGCTATCTTTTATTTGTATCAAATTTTCATATTTTTACGACGACATTCTCTTACTAGAATTTCTGTCTCCTTGTACAAAGATACTTACTCAAAGTCAATACAAAGATATCCCTTTGAAAGTGCAAAATTATCTGTTTATCTTTACTCTTGTGTTTTGTTTACAAAAACGTCCAATGATTTATTTTTGAACATATGCATTTGAACGTAACTACCGTTTACAAATAAACAAAATAGAAAGCAATCATTAATGGCTTTAAGAGTTAGGGAGATCTCTCTAAGGAATTTCCATGAAATCCCCCGCAGTGTGTAGTTTAATCCCTAGCAGAATAAAACTTCCATCTATCACTCCCCGATAGAAGTCGCCAAATTTCCCAGGATTCCCCAACGCGATTTTTACAAGCAGTACATGACATTTCCCTTACATCAAGGTTTATTTCTATAAATGGAAATTCATCAACACTTCAAAACAGGAAGACTTACACTCCATATCCTCAGCAGCAGTCAGGGATTTATTTTCCCCAATCCAACAGCAGTGTAACAGATTAGCTCACATACACATACATCGCATCCATATATCATAAACATTGATAACACGAATCCATATATCACAATCTCATTTCATACATCATGACATGCATATAACTAATTTTACCCTTTTCAGGATAAGATTAATCAATATGCTATCATAAAAAAATTACAAACGTCAAAAATTGATACCTAAGACAAGCCAGGACAATTATCTACACGACCAACTGAAGCAATCCAACACGGGTTCTTCTGATTCAGCTTTCAGATACAATTCATATACGCTCTAGACACAGATGTCATTCTGATACTCATTTAGATTCAACTCTCAGATACAGTTCAGATACACTCCAGATACAGATTCCATCCTGATACTCATTCAGATTCAGCTTTCAGATGCAGTTCAGATACGCTCCAGACACGGATGCCATTCTGATACCCATTCAGATTCAACTTTCAGATACAATTTAGATATGGTCCAGATACGGATACCATCCTGACACTCATTTAGATACAATCTTCAGATACAGTTCAGATACGCTCCAGACATGGATGCCATCCTTATACTCATTCAAATTCGGTTTTCAGATACAGTTCAGATACGCTCCAAACACGGATGCCATTCTGATACTCACTCAGATTCTCTTTCAGTTATAGTTCAACAATCATTTTGGATGGCATCTGCAAGCCCATCCCTGATAACTTCTCATATTCTCTCCAAATGGCATCTTTAAGCCTATTCCCTATACTATCAACCATCACATCCTCGAGTGCAAATTTCTGGGCACTCTAGTGTCCAATCATCTTCCACCTTCGAGTCACGAGTGGTAAAACTCACCAATTTAATTCTTCAGGCTTAAGAAGATTAAACAGGGGAAGCTGTAGTACCCCAAAATTTGCCCTCTCATTTATCAATAATTTGCTCACAAGATCTCCTTTGACTCAAGACTGCACTAGGGATTTGATCAGCTCAAGACACCTCCTTAAGCACTGATGACCAAAATTAAGGTTTGAGATTGCACAAGGATATTTGAACTTTCAATGCCCCATATGAATTTCATGGATCATTATGGACCCTCAAGTTTACTCATACCAAGTTTCAAGCTTTGGATCACAATTTTGCTCAGTCAATTGAGCAGTTGACCTAAAAATCAACTGTGTTAAAGAAAAAGTCAACTGTGGCCAATCTACAGTCAAACCTCATAATTTTTTATCCAAATAAATATTTTAAACTCATATGTATCATTTGTCAAGTTTGGACCACAATTCTTCAAGAAATTTGATCAAATCCTCAAAAGGGCAAAATGGTCAAAATTAGGGTTTGGACTGGGAAAGGGCAATTTCTGATTTTTGACCTAGAAAATGATCAATTGGTTTAAGGCATGATCTCAAGAGTCCAATTGCATCATTTTGACCAATTGACATGGCTCAAAAAATTTCTCAAGTCCAATGGATTGACAAATGAATTTTCAGTCAACTGATCAAAAGTCAACTGTATACTGAAAAGTCAAACTTTGACTTTTTGGTCAAAATCAAATGCCAAAGATCACAATTCATCAAAGCATGTCAAAGTATGAAACTTATTCATCAATAAATCAAAAACTCAAGATTTCACTTTGAAAAGTTAAAATTTCTAAACTTAGAAAATTTTCTAAGCGTTGGAAATTTCTTATTTTTTTACAAGTTTGATCAAAATTTTCACCATGATGCAAGATGATTCAAAGGAAACTTCCAACATGAAAGTTGTAGATATCCATGAAATTTACAACATTGCCTTACTGAACTCCTTCCAAAAGTGCTTGGATCTCAAGTTATAATTTTAAGAACACATGGTCATGAAACAAAACACTTAGTGAAATTTTTGCCCTAATTTGGTCAGGATTTTGACCCAACTTCATGGCACTTTTTCATATAGTTCCAAGGGGAATCTTCAAAAGTAATTCAAATATGGGTTGGAGATAACATTACAAGCTTTCAAAAATGTTCAATAAATCCTTGAGATCATTCTTGAGTAGGGAGAATCGAAGAGATGAAGTTAGGGTTTTATCACTTGAGTTACAAGGCATTTTGTGATGAACAAGATTCAAATTCAAAGTTATGTTGCATAACCTCTACTTTTCAGGACTTAAACTTGTTAGGAACTCCATAATTAATTGCTTGCCCAATTGTTAGAGGTCTCATTTCAAGCATTCAATGCAAGGCCATGCTTTATATCCATTTTGGGAAGAAAGTGCACATTGCCATTTTGATAAAGTGACTTTTTGCACAAAACTTGTTCTTGAGCCTTGCACTTGTTCTCTTCTGATCATACAAGTCCCATAACTCATAAGAAACTTGTTAGACACTTACAGTCACTCATCCCATGCTCGTACTTCCCCTTGAAACTTGTTTTCCCACTTTTCTTGAAAATCAAGTAACATAGTAAATAGCTTGTAACTTGTACTTCTGACTTTCAAAAGCACTCAAACCTCTTTGCTTATACATACACAAGTCATTTTCCATAAATCCCACGCATACTTGACCCCTGAAAACACCAAGAATCCATAATCACCAAAAACACTTCAAAACTTGTCATTTCTGAGTTTTGAATCCAATCTCCAAATTGGTTTGTGCATTTCTTGGCCTTTTACTTTCAGAAGCATCTAAACAACATACACAAACAATCCCAACACCTGCAGCACCACTGTAACACCTCTATCATCATCCACCATTTTCAAAAACAGCACCTTGCACCTTGACTTCTCTAGAACTCCTCAAGCACTTTCAGCTCAAGCTAAGCATCCCATTAGCTTCCTGAGAACTTGAGGAAGCTAATCCAATCATTGGAACTCACTGAAATCTACTCAAACTTCAAACCCGATACGCTCTTGCAAGGTATGTTTTCTGACTTTGGAACTTTTCATACAGGCATCATTAATGGTTTATTTGTGAATGAAAAATGTAGATATCATTGCCCTAAAGCTAACCATGTCCATAGTTTTCATTAATTTTGTTTGAGCTCAGAGAATTTTAAGATTGAAGTTTCTGTGATTTTTAGGGTTCAGATTAGGGCCATTAAAATTCATGCTTATCTTTGATCTATAATTTTATTGCTTTGCATTTCTGAAATCGTGAGGAAGTTTGCTACAAGTTTCCTGGTTACAGTTTTCATTTTTGTTGAGATTTGAATGAGATACAGAGGCTCTGGCTGGGCGTGAGGTTGAAGATGAAGTTCAGGCCATGGGCTTGTTTACTATCATATATTTTTTATTTTGATTAAATAAACGGATGTATAGCCACCCCAGTGGTAGAAGCGCACGCCTGTGACTTGAGAGACCTGGGTTCGAGTCTTAGTGGTACCCTTTTGGATTTTTTCACAATTTTTTTGCATTCTGACTTTTTTGGCATGCGCTGGACCTCCCTTAGGGCCTTATTGTTTTTTTTTTTTACTTTCTGACCCCCTGTTTCACTTATACACCCTGGCCTATTTATTTTCTTTTTTTTTCATTTTTATTTATTTTTGTTTTCTTAAATATATTATCTAACACTAAAAAAATCATAAAAAATATAAAAATATTAGATTTATATTTTGACATAGTTTATTTATTTTTTCTCACACAACTTAAATATATTATTTTAATATTTAAAAAGACCAAAAATATTTTATAATACTATAAATTATTTTTAAGACAAAAATACCAAAAAAAAAAATACTTTTCTTATAAACTTAATTTCTTTTAATCAATTAATAGATTAGGGTTTTATTTAATTTCTTTTCCTAGTAAATTTAGGTTTTACTTTTAATTAATTATTTTCCCTTTAGTTAATTAAGTTAACATAAAAACCCCTTTTTCCTAAAAAAATCCAAAAACATCCATTTACTTTACATTTACATTCTTGTACATTTATCCATTTTTGTACATTATTTATTTCAATTCTTGTACAAATTCAATATGGCTATAATAGATAACTAGGTTTATTTTCTTGCAATCCCCATTTACAATTTGTACACCCCTCCCACAAGTATTGTAATAGCATAGTAATTTTAAATTTCGCAATTTATCGCTTTATATACAAATACTACTAATTAGGGTTTGTATGGAAAGACTAAAACCAATCAATTAGAAAACCCTAATCAAATACAAAATCAAGCATGAAAACAATACATTTTCACACAAGCACCCTTAGGGTAAAATCCACATGGTTGCCTTACTAAATGGCCATATTACGCATGTGAGGTATCTTAGAAAAAACAAGCAAAATATAAGATCATAGCCCCTCGATGACGCTATCTATGTTGCCTTTCAAATGATCTTAGTCCCTAAAAGAGAATGCTAAGATACCTTGCAACATTGTTAATCATGGTTATACGATGACCCACGCTCGTCCCGTTTACATCTAAAGATAGGATTACTTACCAAATCAGTGGTTAGATAACTATGTCAAAGGAAAAGGAAATGAATAAGAAAGACTTTTTGAGTAGGTAGATTATTCCTAGTTACTTGCTCCATTTCAAAACAAACATCCTTGCTATTTTTTAAAAATAAACACCTACACTTTCAAAACATCTTACAAACTTGAAAACATTTTCAAAAGATCAACATCTTTGTATACATTCTTACGAACAAGAATCATTACAAAGTTTGCCTAAACAATGGCCTCTTTACAAAATAATTTCAAAAACCACACAAAGCACAATTTCAAACAAAAGCAAGTGATCTAACAAGTAACTAAGAGCCCATGGAAAACCATGGATGAAAAGGGTACTAATACCTTCCCTTTTCATAATCTACCCCCCGAACTCAAGAAATAATCTCAAAGGTCTTTCCTGTGCTTTTTCACCTTTTCTTTTGGATAAAAGAAAAGTCAGTGGCGACTCTTGCTAACCGTAACATTTGCAATCAAACGCAAAACCTTCAAGTTAGTTCTCCCACTGTATCACACACTTCATTACTCATAAAGAACTTTGAAGCTAACCTTCGCAAGGTTTGCTTGTCAATGATAGAAGCATTTTCTGGATATTCTTGCATTTCCAGGTACTTCTTGATGTCGTAAAACCAAGGCTTGTTGTCAGGTCCTTCCTCAATAGAAAGGCAGTGTGCAGGCTCTTCGAAATGTCTTATTGTAATATGTGGTTCTTGATTTGGCCAAGTCACTTTGAACATAGCTGATAGAGTTTCCAGGGCGTCTGCCATTTGATTTTCTTCTCATGGGATATACTGAAAGTGATCTCTGTAAATTACGCGGCTAACTTTAAAACATGATCCCGATATGGACTCAATTTAGGGTGTTTAGTATGCAATTCACCCTTAACCTGGTATATGACTAATGCAGAGTCCCCAAATACTTCATGGTGCTTTATTCTCAAATCGATGGCAGCTTCCAGTCCGAGTATAAAGGCTTCGTATTCAACGATGTTATTGGTGCAATCAAAACATAACCTTGTAGTATAGGTTTTGTGATAATTCTTTGGAGATGTCAATACTGCCCCTACACCATGACCCAGTGCATTTGAAGCCCTGTCGAACATGAGTGTCCAACGTGCCCCTGGCTTGGGCCCTTCGTCAGGTCCTGGTATTTCGTAGTCAGCTATAAATAAGACATCCTCGTCGGGAAAGTCGAACTTCATAGGGTGATATTCTGATAGTGGTTGGTGAGCCAAATGATCAGCTAGTATACTACCTTTGATGGCCTTCTGTGTGACATATTGAATGTCGTATTCTGATAGTAGCATCTGCCATCATGCGATTCTTCCAGTAAGAGTTGGCTTTTCAAACACGTACTATAGAGGATCCATTCTTGCTATTAACCACGTAGTGTGGGTCAACATATATTGTCTCAACCTCTTGGTAGCCCAAGATAAGGCACAATAAGTTTTCTCGAGGAGTGATTACCTGGTTTCGTAGTCAGTGAATTCTTGCTGAGGTAATAGATCACATGCTCCTTTCTATATGTTTCATCCTGCTGTCCTAAAACATAACCCATTGACCCTTCGAGCACTGTCAAATACATGATGAGTGCTCTTCCGGGGACTGGCAGCATTAAGACTGGATGCTCTTGTAGATACTGTTTTATCGTCTCGAAGGCATTTTGACAATCATCATTCCATACTACCGTCTGATCTTTTCGTAATAACTTGAATATTGGCTCACATGTAGCTGTTAGATGTGATATGAACCTCGAGATGTAATTCAATCGCCCTAATAAACCACATACTTCTTTTCCTGTCCTTGGTGCGGGAATCTCTTGTATAGCTTTTACTTTGTCGGGGTCTACCTTAATACCCCGCTGGCTTACAATGAAACCCAACAATTTGCCTGATCTGACGCCAAATGTGCATTTATTCGAATTTAGCCTCAGTCTGAACTTACGCAGCCGCTCGAATAACTTTTATAGATGGATGATGTGTTCCTCCTTCGTATGGGATTTGGAAATCATATCATCTACGTATACTTCAACCTCTTTGTGGATCATATCATGGAATAACGTGACCATTACCCTCTGATAGGTTGCCCCTGCATTTTTGAGATCGAATGGCATCACTTTATAGTAGAAAGTTCCCCAAGGTGTCATGAAAGTAGTCTTTTCCATGTCTTTAGGCGCCATTTTGATCTGATTATAGCCCGAGAAATCGTCCATGAATGAGAATACTGAGGCTTGAGCTATGTTATCCACTAGGACATCTATGTGGGGTAACGGGAAATCGTCCTTGGGGCTTGCTCTGTTTAGGTATCGATAATCCACACACATGCGTACTTTTCCATCCTTCTTGGGTACTGGTACAATTTTAGCTATCCATAGTGGATAATCTACCACTGCTAGGAATCCTGCGTCAAACTGTTTGAGAACTCCTTCTCTCATTTTGATGGACATATCTGGACGAGTTCTTCTGAGTTTTTGTCTAACTGGAGAACACCCTTCTTTGAGAGGTAGTCTGTGCACCACGATGTCTGTATCCAACCCTGGCATGTCCCTGTAGGACCAAGCGAATATATCCACATACTCATGTAATAACTTGATTAGCCTGTCTTTAACGCTCTGCTCCAACATTGCCCCTAGCTTGATTTCTTTCGGGTCTTCCTTTGTGCCCAGGTTAATGGTCTCAATAGCCTCTTGATATGGTTGTATGCTGTCAGCCTTTCGCTTTATTTCCCTTTCCATTTCCTCGGAGAGTTCAAGATCTTTGTCATTTTCCTCTTCGGCTTGGTTGATAGGAGCATCAAAATCGTATAGGGTCGTAGCAGTAACGTTATCGGTAATTTTGGGCATGGATCTGCACATTTATCATGTTTTGGTGCATATTTTAGTGCATGGGATTTGAAAATGCGTATGCAGAGAAAGTATTGCCATTTTTAAATTTAATAGATAAATGCGAAAGAAAGACAAGGATCTTAATTGAAAGCAGAGTATAACTTTTATTAATTGTAAATATTGTCTGAAACAAGAACAGGGAAAACCCTTGCAAGCAACCCCTATGCCTCGGGTTTGACATAGGTTCTTTCAAAACAATAAATATTACTTAGGGAAGAAAAATATCTCAGGAATCTCCACAACAGTCGATCCTTTGAGTTCTTCTCCTGGGGCGCCCTCTTTGATGAAATCAGTTGCCCTTTTGGTATTGATTTTGCTTGATATCATCTCCACATGTCTGCCATGCTCCGTTCCTTTGCTGACAAAAGTCTCTTGGATCAGAGGGAAACATCCTTTGCCTTTTAGAGTAGCTTTTGAAGATTCATAGCCCAAACCAAAGTGAATCTTCTTCTCAGGAATTTCTGGGAGCTTTCCCCAACGTTTCGAGGCATCACATCCCATAGTCATTTGGAGATCTCTCCATGATGTCACTTTAGTCTTGTTACCTTTCTCGACTGGTAATGTCACCATTGAAGCAATTTCCAAGGCTTGGAACGAGGTAGCTATACAGTCTTCGTCGACACGGATATATATGTACGATTCAATGTGGCTTACGAAGATGTCTTCCTCTCCGTCAATTATGATTAACTTCCATTCTACTAGGAACTTCAATTTTTGATGCAGGGACGAGGTTACTGCCCCTGCAGCATGGATCCAAGGTCTCCCCAGTAATCAAGTGTATTCTGGTCGATATCTATAACCTGGAAAGTGATATTGAAGATATGCGGCCCAATCTTAACTGGAAGGTCTACCTCTCCTAACATCGAGCTTCGAGAACCGTCAAATGCCTTTACTATCGTAGAACTTGGTCTCACTACTACATCGTCTATTGTTAACTTTATGAGACTTAATTTTGGAAACACATTAAGAGTGAAACCGGTGTCCGTAAGAACCCTGGACAAATGGGTAGTTCCTATTTGCATGGTAATGTGGAGTGCCTTGTTATGAGCTCGGCCCTGTGGCGGTAATTAACTATTTCTGAAACCCAGGTAGGATCCGAATGTTAGATTTGCTACGACATTGTCAAATTGATTTAGTGAAATTTATTTTGCGACATGAGATGAACTTAACACCTTCATCAAAGAATCCCGGTGTGCTTTAAAGTTGATGAATAGTGAGAGTATGGAGATTTTTGCTGGAGTTTGGTGAAGCTGATCCACCACTCTGTAGTCACGTTTTTTTTATTATCTTCAAAAACTCTTCTGCCTCTTGATCTGTAAAGTCTTTTCTTGGAGATTCTGTTTCCTGATTCGTATCAACCACTTCTTTTCCCTTGTCCTTCGTTGGAATCACATTTGTCTTTTTCGATAGCTCTGCTCCAAAAATTCGACCACTTCGGGTCATACCTCCTATCCCTGCTATGTTTGAAATTGCAGGTCCCTGACTTGGTGATGGCCCGCTTTCTTGCTTCACTCCGTTGATGTACACGATTGAGTTATAACTCCATGGTACTGCCTTGTTATTTTCATAAGGGATATGTGACGGTCCCTTAATTACCATCGTGGCTTTTATAGTGGTGGGTATTAAGAGAGTCTGCTTAGGTGCCCTTCTTGTAATCTCTGCTGATTCTCCCCATGGGATCACTAGTGTTTTCTTGGTGAAATCAGGGCCTTGGCAGGGGATTACAAATGGCTTTTTTTCTCCAATTATGGCTACATATTTTTCCTCAGGGTACAGTCTGAATTAGACTATCCCCTGATCCACTAGCCTTTGTAGAGTTGTTTCAAAAGCTTCATTATGCTCTAACAATAATCCACATTCGAACATATATTCTTTCAACAAGTTGATAGGTTTTGTTGCCTTTATGGTTTCCCCAAAGTCAGTGACCACCTCAATTGCATTTATTGTTGGCCCATCGTGCGGAGGCATAGGGTTTGATTTGATGTTGGGTTTCTCAAAAGTGATGTCTTGAGATTCTAACAAATCCCGAACCTTATGCTTGAATGCCCAACATTGTTCTACGGTGTGCCCCGGAGAGTTAGCATGGTACTCACACCTGGCGTCGACATTGTGTTTGTGGGAGTGGCCCGACTGGAGAAGCTAAAGGCTCGATTTCCACCAAGGATGCCTTAACCAAGTGTTGTAATAACTGACTTGGTGGCATGGGCAGTGGATCAAAATTTCTGGGTAGCCTTTTAAATTTGTCTTGCCTTTATCCTTATGGGATCACCAATGGTTGTAATGTCCTTGGTTATGAGGCCACAACATTGACTTCTCCCTCTTTTCTTCTTGGGAAGTTTGAAGCCGATCTTTTTGAATTATAAGGGGAATTTGACGACCCCCCTGACATCTTCCGACCTTTTATCCCAGTTTCAATTCTTTTGCCAATAGTCACTAGGTCTGAGAATCCCGATGAGACATTTCCCACTATTTTATCATAATAAATCCCTTGTAAGGTTCCCATGAACATTTCTATGAGTTCTTTTTTCAGCAGTGGTGGTTGTACACGGGATGCCATCTCCCTCCATCTTTGAGCATATTCTTTGAAGGATTCTTCCTTATTTTGGGATAGATTTTATAGTTGCATGCGGGTAGGCGCCATGTCCAGGTTGTATTTGTAATGCTTCAAGAAAGCATTAGCAAGATCTGCCTAGGTACAAATATGTGTTCGTTCCAATTGCATTTACCAGTCTAAAGATGCCCCACTCAGACTGTGTTGGAAATATTGGATCATTAGCTTCTGATCATGGGCATGGGCATGCATCTTCCTGCAATACATACTAAGATGATTCCTTGGACAAGTGAGCCCTTTGTATTTTGCAAATTCGGGTACTTTGAATTTTGGCGGTATCACCACATCAGGAACTAGACCCATTTCCAGAGCGTCTACTTCGAAAGCATCAAAACCCTCCACAACTTTTAACCTTTCCTCCAGAGCTTTATACTGATTCATTACCAGTGGATTCTCTTCAAAATGAGTATCAGTCGTCTTTAAGGGTGCCTGGTGAGCATCCTCTAGGTCACGATCTCCGTATTGCAAGTCTATGTAGTTGTTTGGATTATTGGTTGGAATTTGTAGGGTATGTGATGCCCCTACTTTTGATGGTGGTGGGATGAACCCTTCAGTTTCAACCTCTTGTTGGGCCATGGCAAAATTTTGGGGTCCTGCTTCCGGCTCTTTCCTTGGTTGGTGACCGCTCGATGCACCAATGGTTTAGGCTACCTCTTCAAAAGCTACCCTGGGAATTTGGTCCTGCCTGTCAATAATGTTCTTCAAAGCTAGAAGAACTTGACTCAAATCTCCTTCCATTGAGCTTATGTCACCCTTTACTTGGTCAAGATCCTCTTTGAACACATCTTGAGACTCCTCGATTTGTTCCATTGCTTTTTGTTGATGGGCCCTTGTTTGATATGGAAGCCAAGGAGGCGGAGGTCTTCTTTTACCAATTGTTTAACTGGAGAGGGATTTTTAAAGAAAATGAGTTTTGATATGACATGCAAGTGTTTTATAAATGCATGTGTGCGAAAGGATGTGCATGAACATTAAATGATTTCTTATTTTAAACGCCTTATTCACTTGGGTACATGCTTGTATTTTACTTGGTGACTAGATTTAAAATAGACACGCCGTCGAGATAGGGAAACAAAATGCTATTATTGAAAGTAACATAATCCAGATATTGAAAAATATTACAACTTGAAATCAATACTTGTTTGCATAAACATAAATAAAGGGAACTAAATCTTCTAGGTGCGCCTATGGATGTGTGCTCTGAAGCCATCAAACATTGCTCAACAAAGCTGGAGAAAGTCTTCAACGTCCTTCAGAAGAGGATCCATTACACTCTCTGCATCTTTTAAACTTCTAGGGATGTCTTCGATGAGGTTGTTGGTTAGGAAGATGAGCTTTTCGTGTTTGTCTTTGTAGTACCTATATTCCTGATAAAGATATGGGATTATTTTATGGTTATCTCTCCCAGCTTGGGCGATCTTGGTATACTGCTCTTCCCAATACATCTTTTCACCCCTCATTCTGTATAAAGCCTTCGTTGGATGAGGAAATCTTTTTGAAGACCCTACAACTCTAAGCACACATGCTCATATTCTTGAGTTCTCTGAGTCAGGATTTTCTCTGCTTCTATCCTTTCAAGGCGTGCTTTGACCTCTGACTCCTGGTTATCTTGAAGTTTGGCAGCGAGGTACTTTACTTGCTCTTCTTGATCTAAGGAAGCTTGTGCCAAACTTTGGATTTGGGCTCTTAGATTTTCCTCTAGCACTTTCTTGTCATGCGTTGCCTTTTCATACCATCTAGTTAACCTTCTGATTTCAGCGGTGGCCTCTTCTAACCTTTGGTTATGGGAATCTAGGTTGAATGTTGCACTCAGAAACCCTTAAGTTGTACGCTTTCGTTTGAGACTTTCTTTCTCCAATTCCTTTTGACCTCTCCCAATTTTTTTGTCCTTTGACTCCAGGATGAGCTACATTTGTTTCTCTTCTTTGGTCAGATCAAGGAGATTGAGTTCTAGTGCTTCTTTTTCTTTTGGAGCTTTCTTTAAGGCGCTTTTCAGATTGTCGACTTCTTCCAAAGATATAGGTGTTATCTCTGGGACCTCTGATTTGTACTCTGTATCTTTTTCGAATGGAAGCTTGATAATTCGTAACCTATCCCGGACCCATTTTGTGTAGGGTTCTCTTGCTATGTCATTCTTTCTTTCGGCTTTCCTCTTGTTAACCTTGTTCCATGCTCGAATAACCTTGTTGAGCAGCCATTGGTCTTCTATACCCATATTGTGGATGATAAATGGTCGGAGTTGTTCGTCCAAAGGTTTGTCTTCCAAAGGATACCCTAACTGTCGTAGGGCCAAAGTAGGGTTGTAATTAATACAACCTCGCGATCCAATCAAAAGGGCATTAGGAAAGTCCCCACAGCTAATAGTGATATCACTAATATCCAGCTTCCTTGCATACCATAATACAGAGTTTTCATTGAGAGATCTTAGTTTCTGTGGCCACTCGTGTCTGGTCAAGCCTGGGATCATATAGTCTTCTTTGTAAATATGAGTCATGAACCAAGTATATAGAAGCGGGATGCAACAATTTAGCGTGCCTTTTCTCTTTTCATACATTATATGCAAAGTGTAATAAATGTCAGCAAGCAAAGCGGGAGTAGGATCCGTATTAAAGACTTCCGCACCCCAAAATATGCTAATGGCTGCGGGGTCAATATAGTCCACAGTTCGAGGAAATAAAATTACACCAAATACCAACAACCCTAAACAATCAACACAAGATTCCCACTCCTTATAATTAGAAAATTCTAGTGCCTTAGCCTCCAAGTATATCCTTTTGATTCCTTGTATCAGGCCTTCTCTTTGGTAATTTTGCACTAACTCAGGGTAGGCGATCCCTAAGTCTTTTGCAAAACCTTTGACTTCAATAGTTTGTCCAATACCTACACAGGCCTTTTCTTTGGAAACATTCAGAATTCTGTCGAATTCTTCCAGAGCCGGTGCTAGCTGGAAGTCTTTGAAGATGAAACATCTCAATGGAGGGTCATAAAACTGAATTAGGGAAGAGACTGCATCCATTTGAACCTCTACTTTAGTCAAGTCAAGGGTGTCCCCGTAGTGGCGAGCATACATCTTCAGAGCTCTCTCAGATGATTTCCCCTTTATGGTTTTGATTTCAGAAAGGTCAGGCTTGTAGGCATTGACGCGGACAAGTTGTTTCCCTCTAGTATCCATTTTTAAGACAGTCACCAAAAGTCTTGATTTTTGTTATTTTTTATTTTGTACCCTATGAATAAGACAGATAAAAGAAGCAAATGATGAATATGAGATATATATGAATGCATGAATGTATAAGTGTTGGGTTGAGTAACGGGATTTTGTGACAGGTTTTTGTGATGGGTACCCTTATAAGGTAGGCTCCTTAATTCCGACCTACGGTAATTCTACCCTCCTAGGAGGTGGTTTCCTTAAGGGTATCATGAATAACACCAGAGGGAAAAGGCGCAAGGGCCTCCCTTAGGTGGAGCCTCTTTACTGACTGAAACTTTCGTCTCAAAGTCGTGAAAGGTCTCGTCGTGAGATTTTAGGTTAAGGTCATTACAAAGAGTCATGGGTGACCTTCCAAAGTCCTACTCGTCAAGAGGATATCTCTCGATAAGTATTCCTTTTTCGGAAGTTCACCGACTCTAGGCGAAGTCGTCACATAAACTCGCAGGGATGATGTACCCCCTAAGCTAATAGACAAACCTTCTTTCTAAGGGTTATATTGGAAATATTTTTGAGATAGAAAAAATCCCACCATGCAGTAAATATATGATGATAAGAGAAATTGACAGTAAATAAATAAATGTGATAAAGTAGATAAATGAAATAAATAAATATAGCAAATAAAAATATCAACCCAAAAATACCTAAACCTAGGTTAAGGAGAGTCCCCAGCAGAGTCGCCAGCTATAGCAACTGGTTTTTTTAAATCAAGAGTCTCCACTATTAGTTTTTATCCTAGGAAATGGAATCTAACTGAAAACCTAATTCGCAGACAAAGATTCTAGGTTTTGGACTCAATTAGACGAAAGGAAGGTGTTAGGCACCTTTCATCTACCTTGTTCACAAGGATACTAGGCTCTAGGTTTAGGTTTGGGGTAAAATGGATTTTAAATTTTAATTAGAAAGACTCGCTACGATTTTAGATCGTACGCCTACGTATCCTCTTATGAGGAATTAGATTCCCAATTCGTAGTTCGTATGAGGTTGGTGTTTTTTAGGGGTTTGCAAACATATTTTGAACCACCTCGCACTCGGTCGGGAGTAGTGATTGTGAAGATTTTGACTGAAGGCACAATAAGTCAAAACCAGTTTGAAACCCTTTTGCAAAAAAGTTGATTAGCTTAGTTTATTGCAAAAATAGTTTGATGATTTGTTTGTGTTTTTTAATCCTATTAATTGCGAAGATCTTGATTAATGCATGATTAGAAAAGATTTAATGCAAATAATATATAAAATAATATATGCAATTTTGATATAAAATAATTTATTTGATCATATAATAATATTAAAATAGTAAATAAAATATAAGAATAATACATAGAAAATAAATATTGGTAATAATAATAATAGAAAATATAATAATAATAATAAATCACTATTTGATAATAATAATAATAATTATAAATAAATAATATATATGTATATTTGTAAAAAATAGAAATAATTAAATAATTGAACTATGAAAGAAAATAAATAAATAAACTCAGGGGGGGGGGGGGTACAGTTTCTAATGGGCAAGTAAAACAGGGGGTGTTTAAATTAATGGGAATTAGGCCCAGACATGAGTCCAGGCAGGGGGGGTGCGAATTAGTGTGTTGATTTTATAACATAGCAAAACGGGGTGTAAAAAGGACTAGGCTTAGGCCCATTATGTGTTGGGAAGAGGCCAGAGGGGTTTGTGTGTTGCGAGTGTGCATAGTCTTACGGTGAGACTTGGCCTATGGCCGTTCGATGGAGATCACATAGTACAAAATTGAGGGAGCATGATACTATTATGTATGCACATGCATTAGATTCTAACTTGATATAACATTTTAATTAATATTTCATTTTCTGGTTTTAATCAGAGCACATCATCTTCCTCTTTATCGTTCTACCCATTTCCTTCACTCACCAAACCCTAAATACAAACCGGCGAACAATCTCCTCACCGTGACGGCACTAGCAAACCAACCCTCTCCTATTACAAACCCATAACCCTTAACTGAGATCAAAGTAAAACAAAAAGCTGAGTTCAGTGCTTTACCCCTTTGCGCGAGTTCATGTTCTGACTTCTGAGCTTTGTTAATTCCTCTCTTTCTTCTTGTTTAGAGGTGATGGCGAGTTGGAGTTGATGGTGGCAGATGACGGAAGCAACGGTGGCAGATATTATGTCACGCGATTAGGGTTTCAAACGTTGAAACCCTAATGACCTCTAACTCCGGTCTTCAACAACAAGGTGGTTCTTCCGCTCGTTCCAGCATATCTGTTCTTCTTCTGCTAATATGAGTTTGTCTCCGCGTCCAAATTTTCCCTTCTTCTTCTGTTAATTTTTTCCACTATCAAAATCCCCCTTCTGCATTCTGATTTTTCTTTATTTATACAGTTTAGTATTTAGGGTTTGAATTTACAGTTAGCCTTAAATTTCGGATTATTAGAGATTTAGGGATTTGAAATTCGTTGTAATTGATTCTGGATTGGATTTTATTTGTAGAAATTGCAGTTCTGCATATTTTTCATTGATTCGATTTGTAAAAATATTTGATTTTGTATATGATTTAATTTCCAAATTTTATTTGATTCTGTAAGACATGAATTCCGGATTTGATTAGATGTTCTGGAGATTTGTTTTAGTTGAAAAATTTGATTTCAACAGTAGCTGTTAGTCCAAACGAAAAACACCTATTTTTTGTTATGATTGATACAGTAACGGTTTGTCATCATTTGGACTAGCGTGCTTACTATATTTTTTGTTCAACCCAGTACATTGTTTTTTTTATTACAACAAAAAAGGGTTTTTAATAAAACCAGGTCCAATTGGCCTCTTTTCTGAAGCAAAAACTTTAATAAATAGAATATAAACATAATATTCAACAAAGCATCATCATGATAAAAGTCTATCAATAATAATAAAAAATATTACGTTTTCTATTAATAACGAAAAATATGTTACTTATTATATGTATATTTTTTAAAAATAAATAAATAACAACAATTTTAATAATAACGTCTTTTTTCTAAAAACAATAATCTTTAATAACACTCAACAAGAAAACAAGTTTAAAAACAAGTTTAACAATAGTACAAAAATGTGTTACCTTTTTTATAAAAACATATTATTTATTTTCTTTATTAAAATAATAATAATGAACAATTTTTCTTAATAATAGTAATAATATTTCTTTTCTCCAAAAACATAAAATGAACCTACTAAAGAAACTTAATGGGCTTAGTTAATAAGCACACCCCTTTTTACTGACTGTAAATAACACTTTAAATGGGCTTATGTTCTATATTTAATTTCCCCTTCTCTTTTACTAATAACAACTATTTAATAAATAAGAGCTTAATAATTATTTGAATAATTTTTATTTTCGAATCGCATGGGCCATTGGCCAACATGCTACGTGAATGGGTCCATGGATACACGAGTCTTTCTAATTTTAACAAGCCTCGCTCTCCTGAATTTAAGGTTCACCCCCCTAGTTGGATAAAGATGGGCCATCAGATACTGATGTACCATCCTTAATTAAATATTTCTTCTACTTTAATCTTAAAAAATGAAATTATCGAGGTAGGACAAATTTGGGGTTCGACACAAATATCAGTTCAACTTCATTCATTTCAACAAGTTATTGTGAAGCCTAGACCCGACCAGATATCAGTTCAACTTCATTCATTTCAGCAAGTTACTGTGAAGCCTAGACCCGACCAGATATCAGTTCAACTTCATTCATTTCAGCAAGTTACTATGAAGCCTGGACCCGGCCAGATATCAATTCAACTTCATCTTTTCAAAAAATCTGCTTTGAAGCCTGGAATCCGACCAAATATTAGTTTTTAATGTTGGTAAGTTGCACCGAAGCCTGGAACTCGACCAGATACCAGTTCAACTTAATCCTTTCAAATGAGTTATTACGAAGCCTGGAATTCGACCAGATAACAATTAACTTCATCCATCTTAAAATCTGCTTTGGAACCTGGAATCTGACCAGATAGCAGTTTAATGTTAGTAAGTTGTTGCGAAGCCTGGAACCCGACCAGATAACAGCTTAACTTCACTCTCCCAAGTAATTTTCTGCGAATCCTAGAATGCGACTAGATAACATTTAATTTAATCTTCCCCAGTAAGTTGCCGCGAAGCCTGGAATACGACCAAATAACAGTCAACTTCATTATCCTCAACAAATTGTTGCCAAGCCTGGATTTCGACCATATAACAGTTAACTTTCCTTTCTCTTCCACCAAGAGATAACTCCCCAGTAGAGCAACAAACAACTAAGACTCCTAAACTCTTTTCCCCAAGCGGAAATCAACACTCTCCACAGAATTTTCTTCTCAAAGCAAAATCAATATCCCCAGCGGAGTTCTCCTCAAACAACAAAACATGAATCCCTAGCAGAAACATTCTAAAGACAAGGTCTGGAAAGGTGTGCGTACTCTTCATCCCTAACGGCCGTCCGAGATTCAGCTTCCTAAAACTCCACAACACTTGTCAAGGATTTAGTTTCCAAGACAAAATTACATTCCAACAATATTTCATACATCATATTTACATGCATGATAAATGCATACAACATAACCTCATTTTTGAGAACATCGTTACATAATTCATTTCATAAATCATGACATTGCATACAACCAACCCTTTACCTTTTCAGGAAAGATCAATTGACTGATAATTATCATCAACAATTTTCAAGATGTCTGAGACTAGTTCCTGAAACAAGACAGAGCAACTATCTATAGGACCAGACGAAGCAATCCCACACGGATTCCTTCTCATAATCTCCAGATGAAGTTTTACACGAACTCATCATGAGGTTCCTTCTCTACATTTCCAAATGCAGTTTATCACAGACTCATCATGAAGCAACCCTACCCAGGTTCCTTCTCTTAAATTCTAGGTGAAGTTTCATATGGATTCATCCTGGAGCAGCCCTACACAGGCTTCCCTCTCATATGTCTCCTTAAGCAGCCCTACATAGGCCCATCATAAATTGAAGAATATCCAATACCTCTTCTGGGTAGATTTATTTCTTCCAGTTAATAACAGGCGAATCAAAGTCCTCTTTTGGGTAGATTTAGTTCTCCCAGTTAATAATAGGCGAACAAAATCCTCTTCTGGTTAGATTCATTTCTTCCAGTTAATAACGGGAGAACAAAGTCCTCTTCTGGGTAGATTTATTTCTTCCAGTTAATAACATGCGAATCAAAGTCCTCTTCTGGTTAGATTCATTTCTTCCAGTTAATAACAGGCGAATCAAAGTCCTCTTCTGGTTAAATTCATTTCTTCCAGTTAATAATCGGCGAATCAAAGTCCTCTCCTGGTTAAATTCATTTCTTCTAGTTAATAACAGGGAACAAAGTCCTCTTCTGGTTGGATTCATTTCTTCCAGTTAATAACAGGCGGACAAAGTCCTCTTCTGGTTAGATTTCATTTCTTCCAGTTAATAATAGGCGAACAAAGACCTCTTCTGGCTAGATTAATTTCTTCCAGTTAATAACATGCGAATCAAAGACCTCTTCTGGTTAGATTTATTTCTTCTAGTTAATAACAGTCGAACAAAGACCTCTTCTGGTTAAATTTATTTCTTCCAGTTAATAACAGGCCAATGAAGACCTCTTCTGGTTAGATTTATTTCTTCCAGTTAATAACAGGCGAACAAAGACCTCTTCTGGTTAGATTTAGTTCTTCCAGATTAAAAACAGGCAAATGAAGACCTCTTCTAGTTATATTTATTTCTTCCAGGTTAACAACAGGCAAGTGAAGACCTCTTCTAGTTAAATTTATCTCTTCCGGTTAAAAACAGGCAAAAGACATCTACTATTTCAGTATAAATCAACCAAAATATTTATCCTGATACCTTCCCCAGCCACTCTGGATGGCATCTATAAGCCCATCTCTAACAACTTTCCATCATTTCTCCAAATGGCATCTTTAATCCCATTCCCTACACAATCAACCACCACACCATCGAGTGCAAATTTCTGGGCACTCTAGTGTTCAATCATCTTCTACCTTCAAGCTACGAACAACAACGTGCCATACTTGCTTTTCAGGTTTAAGAAGATTGAACAGGGGCAACTGTTGTACCCCAAAATTTGTCTTCTCATTTCTCAGGAATTTCCCACAAGATCTTTCATGACTCAAGTTTGCAACACTGATACATCAATTTAGGTTTGGAATTGGCACAAGGGCAAAATGGTCAAATGCACATTGAAAAAGTCAAACTTTGACTTTTTAATCAAAATCAAGTTTCAAGAATCATATTTCATCAAGACATGGTAGAATATGAAGGTGGTTCACCAAGAAAATCAAAATTCAAAATTACTTTGAAAAAGTCAAAGTTCTAAACACTTAGAAATTTTTCTAAGTGTTAAGAAAATATGATAAATTCAGAACTTCTGGCCAGATTTTCATCATGATGAAAATTGATTTGGAAGAACTTCTGCCACAAGAGTTGTAGATATCAATGAGATCTAAAACATTTCAGAACATAACTTATTCTAGAAATGCTGGGATTTCAAGTTATAAATCCCCGAAGACACGTCCATGAAACTAAAACACTTAGTAAATTCTGAGCATTTCCAAGTCAAAATTTGGTTAGAACTTCTGGGCCAGCTTTCACGTAGGAACAATCAGAGTTTGCAAAGATGATTCAAAGAGGGGTTACAAAGCATGATACAAGCTTTCTGAAAAGTCTGAGAACTCTTTCAGATCAGGCTAGAGCACGGAGAATCAAAGATCAGAAGTTGGACATTTGTTCTTAATCTAAGTTACGTTTATGCTGAACTTTTGATCCATTTTCAAGCTATGCTCCATAATCTCATATTGCAGGCTTTCCTGCTTGTTAAATCTCATCATCATTTAATGCTTACACCAACTTTTGAGTCTTTATCCCAATGTTTAATCCTTTATCCAAAAGATCTTCCCACGTGTGGCATGAAAGTACCATTGTTGTCCTCGAAAAGTAAACTTTTGTACAAAGTTTATTTTGAGTCCATACTTTACTTTGTTTCTGAGTGTACTTCTCCACAAATCATGCCTACAAACTCATATTAGATGTGCTTAAAGTTGCTAATCACCCTACCTTGCCTTGAAACATGCTTATCTAAACTTGCTTCAAAAACAAGTCAACGAGCCATAACACGATAGATGTACTCTTGATTTCTCCAAGCTTCTAAATCCTTTGTCTATAAATTAAACTTCATTTGCAAACTGTTAGGGGGATTCGAAAGATTGAAAAAGCCTTAAAACCTTGCTGAAAATCCCAAGAACCTGAAACTGCAATACAAACACAAAACCTGCTAGTTTCTGATTTTTGCATTCAAACTCCAATTTTTCCTTGAGTGTTTCTTGACCAAATCATCCATAAAATTTCTAGCATACACGTAGAAGCCTTCCCAACTTATGCTCTCAAACTATAAAACAGTCTTCACTATTATCCATTTCAAAAGTCAGAACTTTGCACCTTGAATGCTCCAGAACTTTCCAACCATTCATAGCTCAAGTTAAAGGTTGCTTTAGCTTTCTGAGAACTTGAGGAAGCTGACCAGAACATCACAGCAATCTGAACCAGACTCTAATTTACAGAACAATTTCCAACTGCAAGGTAAGTTTCTTCTGATTTTTATCTCATTACTTAGGCATTGTTAGGCTTGCATTTTCAAAGACACAATGTAGATATCATGGCTCTGATTCTGTACATATTTATAGATTTCATTTATATGGCCTAAGTAGAGAGAATTTCATATCAGAATTTCTTTAGGAAATTAGGGTTCAGAATTAGGATTAGCAAAATTCACGCTTGCTTCTGGTTTACTGTTTTGATGCTTTGTATTTTTGAAACCATGATGAAATTTTCCATAACTTCTATGTTTGCATTTTCCATTTTTTTGAGAAATGACTAAGTTGTAGATACTCTGGCTGGCACGAAGAAGAAGATAAAGTTCATCATCAGAACATACTTTGTAATATATGTTTCTGTTTTTGCTTCTAATATCAGATGTACAGCCACCCCAGTGGTAGAGAGCGCGCACATAAGGCATTAGTGTTAAGGGTCCTGGGTTCTAGCCCCAGAAGCATATTTTTATATTCATTTCTTGACATTTTTACCCCATTATTTATCAAACATTATTCCTGGACCAAAACTTCTAGATAAACCCCTCCCATTTGTTTGTCAAAACAGTACTCTTGGACCAGAACTTCTAGATATTCTCATCCAACAGCATTGGAACCTCACTTACCCACAACCAGAACTTCTAACCCTCCAGTAACATTATAACTTCTAGGTTTTTTAGCTGCATCATAACTTCTAGGCTCTCTCAGCAGTCAGAACTTCTAGGATTTCCTTTGTTCCCAACAACCCCAGAACTTTAGTGCATCTGGATCCAGAACTTCTAGCTCTCCCCATTTCTGCTAACATTTTCTTTCTGATTTGCAGCGCGCCAGAGTCAACTTCTACTCCCTCTTATTTCTATTCTTTTAGTAACACGCTGACTCTAAATCTTATTCTCTTATTATTTTTATCATCCCTTTTATTTTCATTAATCAAAAACACCAAAAAAATACTTTATATTCATATACTTTGCTTTATTTCTTTTAAAACAAAGAAGACTAATAACATTTCCTTAAGCAAATTTATTTCTTCTCTTAAAAAAAAAACAAAACAAATATATTTTACATTTCAATTCTTGTACATTATTTCAATATGGTTGTAATAGATAATTAGGACATTAATTTCTTGTAACCCCCATTTGTATATTTGTACACCCCATCCCCAAGTGATTGTAATAGCGTAGGATATTTACTTTCCGCAATTTATCGCTTTCATATAAATGCTAGTAAAATAGGATTTGTATGGGAAGATAAAATCAATCTTAGAAAACCCTAATCCAAGATAAAACAAGCATGAAATACAAACACTTTCATCTCTAGGGTTAACTCCACTTGTTGCCTTATGAAAATGGTCTTGTTATGCATGTGAGACGTCTTAGCAAAAACAATCAAAATACAAGATCATAGTCCCTCGATGACGCTTTGAATGTTTCCTTACAAATGATCTTAGTCCCTCAAGAGAAATGCTAATATATCTCACAACATTGCTATCATGACTATACGATGACCCACGCATGTCCCTTTACATCCAAAGATAAGGCTTCTTACCAATCAATGGTAAGATAGCAACATATAAAGGAGGAGGAAAAGAACAAACACTTTTGAGTAGGTAGAAACGTTCTTAGTTGCTTTCTCATCTTCAAACATAAACACCTTTTTAAATGCACCGACAGTTTCCATGAAATATTTTCAAAAGTACAACACTTCATATACGTTCTTATAGAGACGAGAATCATTACAATGTTTTCCTAAACGAAGGCGCTTTCCAAAAATACTTTCAAAAATTCACCACAAAGCACACTTTCAAAAAAAAGAAGCAACGGTCTAGCAAGCAACTAAGAGCCCACAGATAACTATGGATGAAAAGGGTGCTAACACCTTCCCTTTTCATAATCTACCCCCCGAACTCAAGAAAATAATCTCAAAGGTCTTTCCTGTTCTTTTCACCCTTTCCTTTATTGGATAAAAGAAAAGTCGGTGGTGGCTCTTGCTATCCGCAACAATTGCGATAAAACGCAAAACATATCAAGTCAGTTCTCCCACCGTGTTACAACTGTCCCTGTTGCTTGCTGGCCTTGTGAACTGTCCCTGTTGCTTGCTGGTTTTCCATGAATTCTATGTTTGGCTTGCTGATTCTGATTTTCTGTACTATCCTTTTCAGCAACTTTTCATTGAGCTGAGACATAAAACTCTTTTTACTATCTTGTTATTTACTGTGATGATTGTGATGCTTTTTCACTGAGTTTGTACTTGTGCAGTAAATTTCTTTTTGAATTTTTACTTTTACTGTGAGCCAAACAAGTCCTTTTTGGCATTTGTTTAAGATTTGTAGTAAAGGTGTTTGGGCATGTGATTAGCATTTGAAATCTGATTTGGAACAAACAAATATGAGGTTGTTGTTATTGTGAACATGATTTGAATGTGATTACCTATATTTCTTATTCCTTCACAAAACCCCTAATGATGAAATCGTGAAAACATTGGTAGAAGCTTTCTTGTTAATGTTTTTGTTTATTTCTTTTTTGCTAACCCATTATTTTTCTTTTGTTACATGTGGGAGCAAAATGATGATGGCCAATAGAGCAAATTGATGAAGAGAATGAAATAGGCGAGAGCAACTTGAAGTGCTCGATGAAGACTTGAAGATGAATACAATTTCCTTGTATTTTAGAAAACCTCTTATCCGTCCGGAACTTTTGTAACATTGTGATTTCAATTTGTGATTTGAACTTTAAGATTGGAAGGCTTGTAATAAATGTATTAAAATTCACTTGTAAACTTAAATAATAATGATGCTTTGTTGTAATCTCGAATTCTTGAATGAACTTAGCTTTAGGACACCATGTAGAACATATGATCTTTGAATTGGAAATTAAACTTCTTTAAGATTCATTTTAATTTTGAAAGATTTGAATTGAAAACCACTTGAATCCTTACTTAGAATTTACTTTTGACATCAAAAGCACATATGCTCTTGAACAAATCATTTTGGATGTATCAAGTAAACAACAATGTAACCAAATCTTTAATTATAAAATCCAAGTTTAACTTATACTTCAAGAAAATCCAAATAATCCAACTTCAACCTATCTTCTATCAAACTTCAAACAACTTGAATCATATGGTGATGATAATGAAAGGAAAATAATAGTGAAATAATATGATGTCACAAGCTTACAAAGATAAGGTATGGTGCGACATGGTACTAGAGATGGGGTAAAGAAACGATAAATTCTGATGAAGAGAATGAAGATTGGTCCATGGCATGAAGTCTTGGAGGGAAAGTTCAAAAGAGATGTGAAATATTGCCATTAGCATCTCATAGGATAGATTAGATTAGGAATTCTCTCTTCATTTCAAGGTATTTGACAAAGAAATGAGCTTTTCTTCTGAAGTTGTGAAAGCAACAAAAATAATCTTTTTCTATAATGAGTTTTCCTCTAAATGAACATCTAAGTCAAAGGTTTGACTCTAGTAATAAACTCAAAAGATCTCTTCTCTTAAATTTTCATCATAACTTCAACCCTTGAACTCGACAATTGAAACAACAAGTAACCATATATTCACTTAGTCTCAGAAGCCAGATAAAATCCCTTCTAAATGAAAACCCATATAGAAACTCCATTGATAATTGAAGGTGTACTTCATGACGATAATGATTCAAGAATTTAGTCAATAAAGACGCCACACACTTCAGTAACAAAAAAAAACCTAGCACAAGAGCCAATAGATAAGAGATGATGTGATTTACTTTTTGAAACACTTGCAACCCTGAACCCTTGACGAAAAAAAATTGACGAAAAAAAAAATTCAGTTGACATGTCTTGAAGTTTGAGAAGCCTTGGTAGTCTTGAGTAGTTGGAAACCCTAAGAGAATGTCTTGAAGAAAAGGGAGGGAAAATTTTGGGGTACAAAAACATGCATACATGGGTCCTTTGCTTGACCCTAATGCAGATGTAGAGAAACTCGAAGAGTTTTTTTCTTGTTTAGCATCGTAATAAACCCTTAGCTAATAAACAAAATCCTGATGATAAAGGTAGTAGAAAACTTGATACCCAAAAATCTACAGAAAACCAAGCGAAGTCTTCGACTGACACTTCGAAAACAGAAGATAAAACCAATCTAGTTTATATGAGAAACACTCTTAAAGTGTTTCGCTCTTTCCCTTTGATGAAAGACCCTGAATCATATCTTTCTTGGCTTGCTAAGGTTAAAAGTCATAAAAGCCAATTCTGGAAAGATATGGAGATTTACGACATGACCAGCTGTTGAAATATGGTCCTGGGTATAGCCAAAACATGTTAGTGGATTCATTATACTTCTGGGGTTCTACCCACAATACCTTATATTTTCCTTATAGAATGATGACTCCAAGTTTATTAGATGTCTCTGCTATCACTGGTCTTCAACTTATTGGGGAAACCTTCGACCCCTTTGAAATGGATGAAGATACTATTAGTTTTGCAAAAGGTAAACCTACTTTCACCCAGTATATAGCTGACCATCATGAAAAAACTACTAAAGAAGTATCTGACGAAGAACATATTGCCTTCTTGGCATTAAGGTTATCACGTTGTGTCTTATGTTCGAGCTCTCTTCAAGTAGAGAAGAGATATCTCATCATGGCGAACCAAATTTATGCCGGGCATAAGTTGTGTTTGAGCCAAATTATTTTAGGTTCCCTCTATGAATCGGTATGAGAGTCTATCAAGATCAAAAGGAACTACCAACCAGGAACAAACATCATGTTTACTGGCCCATTATGACTACTCCAATTATGGTTGAATGTCACATTCGAGCCTTCACTCTCAATGCACAACATCATCAACAAAGAAGATGATGAAATAAAGACTAGGAGGGTTGAATGGACTAGATTAGTCCAGCTAACTCCAAGTGACGATGGGACAATCTTACGAGACTCCTTTACTGGGTTTGTAATGATGTTCACCAAGCACTATAATTTCATTTATTCCATGGCTCCCTTTTCTCAAGGGATGTGTGGCATTGAATGGTTTACCCGAGAATTTCCTACTCCTTCGAAGGATCAAGAAGCTGAATCTATGGCTATCTGGGAGTCTTTTTTTTACCCCTCGATTTCATGATGAGACCTTCGAAGAACTAAATTATTTTGGTTAGCTATCAACCTAACATGGTTTCTCGATAATTTGGCCTTATTCAACCAATTCCTAAGCCTCTTTATGAAAAGAAAGGCACTCTTTGTCTCTATATCATGTGGTATTTTGAACCCGATTGTACAAAACAACTTTCTCGTTATGCCAATATTACCGGTCTTACTCCCATTTCTTTTCGACCATCAACCCTTTTCACACAAGATTTTGATACTTGGTGGAGGGAATACTATACCAATACAATCTTCGACGTAGATGACTTTTCTCAACATATGACTTGTGCTTTTGATTCCATACAGGAATGTTTCAAGAAAGGTAAAACCACTCACATCAAAGAGATAAAAATTTTCCAAAAGTACTTTGAAATTGTGTACATACATGATGATCTTAGTCAAACCATTCGTGAAACAACCTTGATTTTAAAAGAAAAGTTCATAAAGAAACTCTCCTCTTTAAAAATCCCTTTGTGTCTCAAGCCCGAAGATAGGTATGAGTTAGCTTTTAAACTCCAACCACTATGCCAAACAAGACATTAGACATCGCTTTTTTTTTGGATTTTAACAGCACTTAAAAGCGCTGCCTAAAACAGCGCTGCTAAAAGTAAAGACAACGCATTTTTTCAATGTAAAAGTGCTGTTTTATGCCCACTTTAGGCAACACTTTTACATTAAACAACACTTTCTTATGCACCCCCTTTAGATAGCGCTTTTAAAATAGACATCGCTTTTTCTTTAGACAGTGATTTATGTTATTTTAATAAAGTTCTTTAACGCTATCTATACACCACGTCTAACATATCCCCCTCTTTAGAGCAGCGCTTCCCATCTCGCTGTTAAAACTTTTTACAGCACTTTTCTCTTAAAGCGTCTCTATTGATCATAATTTTTTAAAATAAAATACCTATTTTGACTTACAAAAGCGCTGTCCAATATATATAATGCATTTTAATCAGATTTTAACCATATTTGAACCAGGTTTTCACCATATTATGCACCATATTTGGTAGCTTCATTCCAATAAAATATGCATATGTAAAAATTCCACATATATATAAATTGATGATATATACAACAACAACTACAAAATGGTTCGTCTGTGGGTCTCACCTGAAACTCGTTCAACAGGATTCTAAAAAACTAGCTGAATTAGTGGTTCTAACTAATCATTCTCTAGACAGTTTCAAAGGCCACCTTCACATTGACATGAAACATGTTCAATAGTATCTCCGTCAGATGAAGGTGTGAAATGGAAGCCTCCTTCGATTTAATTCTTCGAAAACTTGTTACATGTTTTATTAACCTTAATCATTTGAATCCCTTATTTTTATTTTAGCTGTTGAGAGGAAACAAAACATAAAAGACAAGGTTGTAGTTGTGAAGAAAGCTGCTGCTTCATCGAAGCGCGATGATCAAGTTGATGAGCCTGTCTTGACGAAGGCGACAATACAAGTATTTCTCAAATACTTAAAAACTTAATCATTTTCATGCATCAATTATTTCTCTAATCTTTTTCGCCATTTCAGACTACTCGTAAATCTCCACCCACTATGAGAAAATGAAAATAAACACAACCTCCACCCATTCCAGTTGAATCAGATCCTGAAGATCTCCCTCCATACACAATGAAACCAGCCAAGAAGAAGAAGTAAAAAATCGCTGAGTTCATCCCTGAATAAAAAGCTACTAATGTGTTAAAGCCAGCAAAGTCTAGTGCTCACCGAGCATTAAACATTGATCCCAAACCAACTCCAAACCGTCTCTGAACAGGAGGAAAGTGATAATTCTAGCCATGAGGCTAAAAGACTTAAGGTATTTCCATTTTACTTTCTTTGCTTTGTCAAACCTTATTACCTTTTGAATAATATGAATTACTTTTCTTTTCACAGGGTGATCAAACTGGTACTGCAACTTCCAGTATTAAGTATGATATCCTTGTAAACACTAGTTCCTCTTCTGTTCACCTTACATCCCAAAAAGGATCGAATAAAGGGTCCAACAACAACGTCAACCTCCTTGGAAAAAGTCCAAAAGAATAAACCACCCCCTGCTTCTCCTTAATTAACTCAGTTATCTAACTCCATAAGTGAGAGTGAAGATGGAGAGCATGCTGACATGGAGATCCAAGTCGAAGAAGACCAAGGTTAAGAAAATCCAGATAAGTCTTCACCAATAATCCCTTAACCTGACGAGGCTCAAACAATCGAAGAAGATGAACATATGTCCAACCTCGACAAGGAGACTCAGAATGAAGAAGAGGAAACCAAAAGTGAGAAGGTTTAGGCAGACGATGCGAGCGATCCTTATCAAACTTTTGGGACAGTCAAGGACTTTAAAGCCCCTTTTGAATAATACTGCAACTCCTCTTTCTCAAGAAGCACTAGATGATTTGAAGGCCAATAATCCTGCTGGGTTTTTGAGGGTAGTGACGAGTGCAAGGGCTAGTTCTTCTTAGAAAGGTTATAATTGTTCGACCACCTCTGGTGGCCATTTCTCTGCTCAACCTACTGATCAGCTTCTTCGACAAATCAAAGCAAAGGCCTTTGATGTTGATTTAATTGAAGTGCTTGAAAATAATACTCATGCTTGCTATAACATTAAGGAGTTTCTAAAACATGTGGATATTCTAAAGATTTCCCCAGAGGTTGTAGACATCATTGTCGAACTTGGACTTGTTCTTAATCAAGTTTCTGCAAATCTCTTGCGTAAGCAATAAGTTTTAACTAAAATTGGCAACAAAATAGAAATCCAAGTGGTAGAGTGGGATGCGGAAACTGAATCTACCAACGAGGTTGAAGAGCTAGAGAAGTCCTTTTCACAGAGCAAAAAAGAATCCGAAGACTGTACTGCCGACATTTCTGTTTAGGAAGAATAAATCAAAATGTTGCAAGCCAAAATCCAGAAAGCCAAAACTCGCCAAGAGGAAATCAGCAAACTCAACCGCAAGGATCTTGATAAGGATATCAAAGTGGGATTTCACCATGTTGACAAGAAGTATAAACTGAGAACCGAAATTGAAGATCTTACTCTGAGTAACTCCATGACCGAATGTCGTCTGTTGGTATCTATGGGGAAGTACAACTCTTCTGCTAATTCTTCCATCTCATAAGCGTTATTAGAAAAGAATTGGATAGCTTGGAATGGACCTTCCCAATTTAAGGACCATTTAGCCAATGTTCTTTTTTTTTATCCATATGTAGGATCACTTTCCATACCAACTCTCTAATCGAAATTTTTTTGGTCTTTAGCTTTTTATTATAAGCCTTTTCTACTCCCTTCTTCTGTCTCCTTAACAATTCAAAGGCATTTAATCTCTCTTCGTCCAAGTCAACCAATTCATCCAACATCATATTCCAATAGGATTCCGATGGATTTCATATTCTCTGGATTCTGGTTGACTGACAGTAGATTTTGACTAGTAATATTGTGCCGTGCATGTATATTAATCGAAAGGGTGTAGTATTGGTAGCTTCCTTTAGAGATCTCCTACAAACCCAAAGAATTTGATCCAAAGTGTTATGTTAGTTCTTTGGCTTCTTTCTCACATGATTTTTTACAGACTAGCTCCAAAACACCCTGTTCCTATCTGTTATAGTGATACATGGGAAGCCATTCAATGGGTCTCACAATCTTCTGAGCCCTAGGTGAAAGAGCATGCCGATTATAACATTTTTTTCTTTGCCGGAGACAACACTGGTTCAAATATTACACATAACATGGCTATGAGAGGCTCAAAAGAAGGCTTTGGAGATTTGAAGCTTAGAGGGATGGTTTTGATTCATCCTTACTTTGGAAACGATGAGAAAGACGAGCTTATAGAGTTTTTGTACCCGAGTTATGGAGGATTTGATGACCCGATAATACATGCTGCTAAAGATCCGAAGCTTTCGAGTCTTAGATGTGGGAGATTGCTAGTGCTTGTCGCATAGAAGGATTTTCTGGTGGAGAGAGGAAAAAGCTATTATGAGGCAGTGAAGAAGAGTGGGTGGAGTGGTTCGTTGGAGGTGGCGGAGACAGAAGGTGAAGGACATGTTTTTTATTTTTTTGATCCTGTGAAGGAGAAATATGTGGCTCTTGTTAAACAATTTGCGTCTTTTATGACACAGATTGAAAAAGACGTACGTTCTTCTTCTTCATCATTGTAGAAAATTGTTGGAGTCTTTTCTTTGGTACCATGGGACTTTTTTATAAGTAATATAATGTAGTATCTTGTTTTTGCTTGTTTAGCTAGGTGGAGTATTTTGTTCACTTTTTGACTTTTGGGTTGTAGCTTTGAAAGGTGGAATTAGTGTTGACTATGAATGAATATAGACTATTTTGCTATGAGTTCTCTTGTTAGGTGTTTACTCTATATAGTCCTTGTTGGGTTTTGAGTCTTGACGCTTGATTTCAATTTCCACCCACTACTTCAATGTGAAACGGATCCTCTAACATTACTCTCTTTAACTTCTCTTAACTTTAGGTAAATTTTAAGACAGAGAAATGAAAAAATTATGGAAAATGGAAGGAAATAATATGAGAAGTGTTTTCATTTTAGAGAGAGATAGAGAGAAATGCAGACTGTGGTTGGCGCCATAAAGTTAGAGAATCCTTCTCTCTTCAATATCGATTTACGTATGTTCATGGTGATATAAAAAGATATATGTTCTGACCAAAATTGTTTCTAGATAAGGATGATGCCAACTTTGTTGCTAGATCTTGACGACGTCAGTTCAATATTGAGTTCCTCGACAACAAGGAAGTTATTACGGACTAGTACCATATATACAAGGTCGTCTTAAAATTAGAGGCCCCTTGCTATGGTTCAAAAATGAATAGAGAACCTATTTATTCATCCATAGTTTTTGCTGGAAAGTGTGAAATTTTATGTTATAACTTATCTTGCACACTATGCGTCCGCCTATATATTGACAATCATCATTGTGCTTAGTGTTTTAACCCTTAAAAATATGGAAATAACAATTGGGAAAAAAGAAGATGTTAGGTCTAACAAAGGTTATACAAAGTTTTATCCAATATCTATTTATTTATTTACCTACCTCTATATTAGTTTTTTTCTTCCAAAAATGCCCATTAATTGTTTATTTGTCTAAAATTTTCAATTTCCTTCACTTTCAAGTATTTTCATCCAGCAAAATTAGTTTTCGTCCCATAACTCTTGATAACTTATCAGCTACACAGTTTTCAAATTGGAACGAAAGTAGTAAGTTATCTGATTTTATTAAGTCACCTGAACTCATTGGAAAAGAATTATGGTTCTTGTGCTACACACCGAAACTATTTTGCATAATATTTCAATTTAGTGGAAACCCTCACTGGAACTCTTTTGCAAAGTGTTTCAGTTGTTCATAAATGTAATACACCAGACTGTTAGCCTGAGAATTTTAGCTTATAATTTCGACATGAAGGTGTGATATAAAGGTATGAAAATGCTGAGTGTAAGATGACCAAGTGATAGTTGCGAGATATTAACCGTTTCGATAAATGTGATGAATTAGACCCACCTATCAAAGGTAATGAGTCTAACTCACCTATCAAGGGTGATGAGTTTGACTCGCCTATAAGGTGTTTTACGACTTACTATATTCTCGAGTCCAAGGACTAGATGACTTAGAGACATTTCGACAGTAGTGGCAGTTTAAAGCGATATTAGCGATTTCAAGCAGTTCAAAGTGCTAAAGACACGTGGAAACAAAACAAAAGAGAAAATGAAATGTAACAAAATACCTTAAGATGTACTAAGATAATAAGATTTTGTTTTCTGAAATAGGGTTCACATTTTCATTCTGTTCTCTTTAGAATTCACACATTCGAGACACATAGATAAAGAATCTGTGAGAAATGTATGAACTCGTGCCCCACTTTTAATTCAAGCATTTTATCTAGTTTCTTTACCATTTTTCCTTCATTTACTTTACCTTTTTTAGTATTCTTGCATTTACTGCTTTGAACTTTTGTCAAATTTCTCTAACTTCAAACATTGAAATTTCAAGCACTAATAAACTTTCTCAAACTTTTCACACAAGAATGTCCTTTAGGATTTTTTGATTTTAATCTTGCAAGCGAACTAAAATTCATTATTTTTTAAACCAACAACACCAGTAAAGAAATTGGCACACCCAGTGCAAAAATTTATTTTTTTTGCAAATAGTATGTGCTTTTATATTTGTTTTTACGTTCTTCACAAATTTAAATGTTGTTACTTATTGAGCATATAAGCGTTTGAGGAGTGGAAAATTTGTTAGTATGTCTAGACCATTAGGAAATTCATCCCCTCAAGGGGGTTCCTCCTCCCTAGAACAACACTCTAAATACAGAAGAACAACTAATTGGAATGACGGTTGGTGGTACATGTACTTTAACAGCCGTTAGAGTAACTACTCTTATTGCGAGGCCAACGTTGGGTTTGATTGCACACAAGAAATGGTGATATCACCACCAACTAGTTTTCTTGTTAATTTGGGGGTTACACAAACTGCTGTAGGAGGCACTTGACCTCCACTTCTTCCAACTTTCTCACTTCCTCCTAGTGGTAAGGAGTATCCTTATGACATTCCAACTATAATGATGACATACCTACAAGATAACACATTGATGTATGCATATAATGCAATGGTCATTGCATCTCTTTTTCAGACATACATAACATCAGAATTTGCTATATATAGCCCTGGTCGAACATGTCAATCAGGATTGGGATAATTCCCTTAGTTTATACCACCTTTGACTACTAATTCAATTTTGGTTGTAAGGAAACAATGGATAATAGTAACCAAGATATGGTTAATATGCTTAATCAACAAATTGGTATAATGTTCAACTCTTTAATCGAAAATACTACTCATAGTTACCAACAATTAACATAACAAATGAATTTAATTATTGACTTCTTTGGTTCTCTTCCAGTACTTATTTAGTCAGTTCCTAATAAGAAAGTGCAACAACAAGTTTCTCCCAAACCAGTTGAACAACCTAGACCTAGGGTAATCAAACATGTGGTGTTGGTACATAGGAAGAAGATGCAGATAATGTTAAGAGAGTCCAACAAAACAATTTTGGGAAAAAAAATAGCATAACCTATATGGTTGAATAAACCCTAACTCAAAATGGTCTTAATGTTGGTCTTCATAGGCTAAATTTTGTTTCTACGTTATCTAAATATGTCTTGCAAACTAAAGTCCCTAGATGGTGGAAAATCCCTAAGTTCACTAAGTGTGCAGGTGACACTAGCGAGTCTACTGTCGAGCACATTTCTCGATATCATAGAAAAGTTGGTGATATGGCTAATAATGAAAATATAAAGATGAAATATTTCCCTATTTATTTCACCAATAACACTTTTACATGGTTTACGAATCTCCCTCCAAACTCCATACATAATTGGAATCAATTAGAAAGAGTGTTCCATGAGCAGTTTTATACGGGTCAGTAAAAAATTAGCCTGAGAGAGTTAGCCAGAGTGAAATGAAAATCGTCTGGACCAATATATGATTATCTCAATATGTTTAGGTTGATGAAGTAAAGATGTTTTACTCAAGTGCCTCAACATGATTTATTCGAAATGGTTGCAGGGGGCTAAGATTATTCAATTAGGAATAAGTCAGATACTCAATACCTTAGGGATATGACCCTGTTAACATATAGGGTTAGATAGGTCGAACACCTTAAGGTTGAGAAAGCAATAATAGAAAATGATAAAATATATCGGTACCCTATGAAAGAAAAAGTTTCTTATGTAGAAAGATATGGTAATAATAAATAACTTGGCTTAGTTTTTGAATAAGTCAAAGAAATTGAGATTAATTTGACAGAATTGCATCCATGACCTACTTATGTTTGTAAGGTCTTAAGACTTTCGAATGGGAAGAATCACGCTGAACCAAGTAGAAATGAAAAGTTTATCTTAAAAACTTATACTTTCGATATAACTAAATGTGATGAAATTTTTGATCTTTTGGTTGCCAATGGTCAAATCATAATGCTAAAAGGCCTAAAGACACCACCATTGGAATATAGGGAGAAGATAGGTTTTTGTAAATATCATAATCTCCTTGGTCATAAAACATCTTAATATGTTCTTTGCATGAATTTGGTGCAAGAAGCTTTAAAGGATGGTCGACTAAAGTTTGGCGACAAACCTAACAACACTGTCTTCAGAACTTCCGTTACCAAACTTAGTTGAATCTTCAACTGAAGGTTCTCCTCCTTCAAGAGTTTCTAACCATGGGCCATATCCTGCATGTCAACCATAAACAACCTCATTTGATATCTCATTTTATCCAATTCCCCACGAAGTTGCTCCATAGCTTAGTTCTGATCACGAAGCGGCGAGAAGTCAAGATTTACAGTTCTGAAAAGAATACAAGGCCTTCATAAGAAATTCCCCAACTCTAAGTACCTGTTATGAATTTATGAAGATGCATGAGGTGAATGAGTGGATGCAATGCAATATTCAATCATTTTCAAGGAAACCACATGCTTTTAATTCTGATTTTGATCCAGTAAGAGATGGAAAAACACAACACAAGGCTTACAAGCACAATTCCTTGGGAATGAAGAGAATATGTGGATTAACTTTTTTCGTGTATACATTTTTTATGAATTCTATAATGCAAATGACATGATACGGGACCAAAGCTTCCACAACACTGGATACTTGCTGTGCAGTTTCTAAATATGCCGAGAATACCGAAATAGAGGTCAAAAACATAAACCAAAGAAACATATAGTCACCAATAGAAAAAACAATCACCATCAGAACACACAAGTCACCATCTGTACCGGTAAGATCATTCCCTCCCCACTCACAGGTAAGGACTAGGTCAGGGTAAGGTCAATGGTAACTCAGAGTCCAGTCCTCCTAGAAATACTATCATCGTAACACCCACCTAACACGGAAACACATAATTTAACACAACAACAATAACCAATATACAAAAAGCGATAAAATGCAATGTATACATATGCTCAAACATATAAAAATGAACAAGATATAAAGCATAAAGATAAACATCCAATGAAAAACAAAACAACAAAATCTAGGACTAACTCTAGGATGGACCGACAATTGGTCAATCTTTCCACAGTGAAGTCGCCAGCTCAAGCAACCAGCTGAAAATCATTGAGAGATAATTAATGAAGTCGCCGTCGAGTATTTATTTATCCCACAGGAAGGGAAAGGAAAATCATCAAAGAAAAACATGATAAGGGAGAAATCACGATCATACAACTGAGAGATCGAGTAAGGGAGTCGGTTACGCAAGGGGAAGGTATTAGCACCCCTCACGTCAGTGTTACTCCGTGGGATCCACTCTTGTTGTTCTAATTAAAGGGTGTGTTCAAATCTAAACACTAATCAAGCTAGGGGGAAATGCATGTATGTAGAGTGTATATACAAAGAAAAAGGTTTTATTAGTCGTGCCTGCCTCGGTTGTGAACCTTTGTGCCTACATACCACCTTTCATGCAATGGGGATCAAAGTACTTTATAGTTCACCTCAAAAGTTTTGGTTTGTTGTATGTTTTTTATGGAAAATTCTAATTTTTCATTCTACCTCAGCTCGACCTTTGGAGACTCACGCATAGTGGTAGAAAGGAATTAACATGTTATTACCTGAAAAGGTTTTCAAAGAAAAGCCTGAAGGCAGCCCGAAGGTAAAAATGTTTGAATTTGTTGGTGTTTTTGGTGGGATGATATCAACTAGATCCCAGAGGAGGGAGGACTCACTATTTCTTTGCTTATTTGCAAAAGAGTTTGTGATTTGATCCATAATAAAGTCAGGAGTAAAAATAGAGTAAGATTAAGTCTAAACTGATTCGCTTTACCCCATAAGACTCAACTTCATATGATTCACATCTTCAATTATTAAGTGTTTTAGAATTTTCTTAAGAAAGAAGTTTTTGTTTTAAGAATGCAAAATGGGAATGAAAAAGTGTAAGGGAGACTAACAATCCTAGTGTTGTCATACAATTGCGATCCTAAGGTTCAGATAACAAAGGGAAATCTCTACCTAAGTAAGTATGCATAGATCACAACCTAATGTCCAACTTGAATTAAAAACGAAACAAGAAATCCTAAGGGAACTTCCAAAGGTTACAACCTAATATCCAAATTGAATAGGAAATGAAATAAGCAATCCTAAGGAAACATGCAAAGGTTACAACCTAATATCCAAATTGAATCGAAAACGAAACAAGCAATCCTAAGGAAACATTCAAGGTCTAAAGAAAAGCACAAACACCAGTGCAATCAAACAAATTCGAGCCAGAACCAAAACAAAAATCAAGTGCAAGCTAACAACAAACAATGAATCCAATGGGTTTCAAAGTGGGAGTAAGGAAATCTTTCCACTTGATTTGCTCAAACACCGATATTGAGTAACAACTTGAAGCATAAATGTTTGAAGAAAACATGATATAACATCATTGAAACGAATGACAAAGTGTGGGGGTTGGTTATAAACCCTTTTCCACCTTATTTGACTTAATGGACAAGAATAAGCATAGTTCGAAGCATCAATTATAACATGAGCTAAGAACGACACAAACTTGAAAGTGCGGGGGTCGATTGTGGGCCCTTTTCTCCACTTATTGACTCGATAGCAAGCACAAAGTAAAAGTGGAGGGGAATTTACTTCTTTTAGAACTTTAGCAAAATTGACTCTTTTTAGGACTTTAAACAAACACAAACATTGCCTCATTTTGAGGTCTTTGCACAAACACAAACATCGCCTCCTTTGAGGACTTTAAAAAAAATTGCCCACCTAAAGTAGGAATTACCAGTCATGCATCTCTATTCCGACTTCTCATGGCAAGGAAAATAAAATACAATGCATAATATAAACAGAATCACAAACAATACCAAACAAACAATAAGTCCGTAGCAAAGCGATATCAAAGCAAAAGAAACTCGACAATCTTTGTGCAAGCTTCACCAAGAAAAAGAAGAAATAATCATAAAAGATATCCAATATAAGAATCAAGACATCACTGTGTGAGAATAAATCGCATGCGGAAAACACATCACATCAATATAATTGCCCTGCACAAAACAACTTTACACAAGCACAACATAATCCGTAAATCGTATATCACGCGAAAACTCCTTCAGAAACTTGCACAAACCCATCAAACAAGTTAGCAATAACAAGGAAGTGCCATACCCCAAAATTTCCCTACCCTTATTTATACTTAGGTTTCCTTTAAATAAATCGTATTATTTGATTTTTATATTGTACGGGGAGGTTAAAACATAAAATAGGAGTGTGTCAATTTAAAATGGGCCATCAACAACTGACATCCTATTTGGATCTCTAATAAGAGTCCATTTCTAATGAAGAGAAGTGTTTTCTTTTAAAAAAAGGTGTGAACAAGCTCTTTTAAATTAAGCCCATTTAGACTTTTGATAAAGAAAAAACAATTCGCTTTCTTTGTTTAAAGGCCCGTTTCTTTTTGAGAAAAAAACTATTTTTTTATTTGAGTTGTTAAAATGTTTGTCTTGAAATAACAGGCCCATATAGAATTCTTCTAGTCCATCCTAAAGAAGGGGATGTATAAATAACTTCTCTTTTCTCGTTATAAGGTCCAATAACAAAGTGTAGCCCATTCACGTTTTTTTCCCAATGGCCCATAAAAAGTCTTTGTCCCAGATTCTTGTATGATTAAGAGTAAACTTCTGACTTTTGAGTTTATTATTATTGTTAATAATTTTATTTTAATACTAAAATAGAATTTTGTTTTTTAACTATTGAAGTCAGGGTTAAATAATAAAAAAAGGGCTTACTAAATATTAGGCCCCAATTTCTTTTATGGGCCAATTCAGTTTCAGTTTAATAATTAAAAAAGAGTGTTTTTATTTTTTTTTCTTGAAACATTATTTTTTTGGGCCAATTATTTTTTTGTTTTTATTTGCTGATAAAGAAGAAACACACGGCCTGGCCCAAGTCAAAACAAACAAGCACATTTTTTGTTGTTCCAAAAAATCATCGCAAGCCCAAAAAGCGCATGGCCCAGTTATGCCACTAATATGCACTGTAGCAATCAAAGCGCGCATGGATGAAAAAAAAACATGTTCTTCAAATGCAGAAACAAGGCAGTAATTGCAGAAAACATTTTTAACCCAAATCTGGAAACAACATTCATGGAAGAAATACAAAAATCAGCAATGTTCTTAAAATTACAGACACATTTCAAATATTTTCCTATTTTAAGAACCCTAATTAAATCTTTGAATTGATTTTATAGACAATGTTTTCAAAACTTTCCTAAATCGAAAACCTAATTAACTAAAATTCCTAAATTGTTGATCCTAAGTTACTATAAATCAAGACAAATACATTAAGAAGAAGGGGGCGGGGATGGAAGAGACGACAGGAAAAAGAAATTAAAAAAAAAAGAAGAAAAGAAAAAACGGCTACTCCCTCTTCGTCGTTGTCGTTCATCACCAGTCACTTATAGAAACCTTACATTTTTCTCTGTTCTGCAACCTTGTAGCTGGATCCGGCACCACGACAGTCGCTCAGTTTCCCTCTCCGATCGTCCTCATGCGATTCCGATCGTAACCAGCCGAAGCTCTGTTAATCGCCTCCCTTTGACAACAACCTCCGGCGATCCACCATTCAACCTACAGACCTGCGATGCCCAACTTCCTTGCAGACTCGATGAACCGACCAACACATGTCTACAACCATCACCGCTGCTAGAAGGGTTGGCTCTGTTTTTTTTTTCACTTAGGGTTTTCATTGAGAGAAAGATAGAGAGGCGAAGAAAATTGAGAAATAGAGGAGGAAGTATACGTGGAGTGGAAAGGAGTTGGGTTTCTATCCTAATTGGGCCTCACTTAGAAGTCCCAAGGCCCAACGTGATTTCCTTATCCATCACCCTTTTTTATTTATTTTTAACTGATAAATAATTTTGTTTTGGGCCATAAACATTAGGCCCATCGACAATAATACCCCCATTTACACTTAACACCTACAGAACGCACCCCTTGCCTTCTGGGCCTGAATTTAATATCTGAACTCAGGCCCATGCCATTGACACCACCCATTTTTACTATCATGATACATTTTGCACCCCCTGTGTTTTTAATATTTTTCTTCTTTTATTTATTTCATTTATTTTATTATTTTCATATTTTTATATTTTCCTTCAATTATAATTATATATATATATATATATATATATATATATATATATATATATATATATATATATATATATATATATATATATATATATATATATATATATATATATATATATATATATATATATATATATATATATATATATATATATATATATATATATATATATATATATATATATATATATATATATATATATATATATATATATATATATATATATATATATATATATATATATATATATATATATATATATATATATATATATATATATATATATATATATATATATATATTATATGTATTTAACACATTTAAATATTATACTTATTATCATTAATTATTATATAATTTTCTGAATTCATTAAAACATTTCTCCTCATATAATTTAATTTAATATTTTATATCAAAATATTAAAATCCGCGATTCACCGAATTGCTACATTTGCAAGCGACACGTGGCCAATATCTGGCCACGTGATGAGGAGGCTATATCAGACTCCTCCGCTATACGCATAAAAAAAAACTCAAATGGTCACCAAACTATTTTTCGTATTAAATTAATTCGAATAATTAATTTTCGAAAAGGGATATTGTAATACTATGGGAGAACTGACTTGGGGTTTTGGGTTTTATCACAATTGTTACGGATAGCAAGAGTCGCCACCGACTTTTCTTTTATCCAATAAAAGAAAGGATCAAAAGAACAGGAAAGACCTTTTGAGAAATTTCTTGAGTTCGGGGGATAGATTATGAAAATAGAAGGTGTTAGCATCCTCTTCATCCGTAGTAATCTACGGGCTCTTAGTTGCTAGCTCACTTTGAAGTGCTTTGTAAAATGTGTTTGTGTTTGTTTCGAAAGTATTTTTGAAAAGTGCCTTTGTTTAGGCGATCTTTGTAATGATTCTCGTCTCTATAAGAATTTATACAAAGTGTTGACTTTTAAAAATATTTCATGAAAGTGTTGGTGTATTTGAAAAATATTTTGAAATGTTGTGAGCAAGCAACTCTAAATGTTCTACCTACTCAAACAATCTTTGTTCTTTTCCTCCTCCTTTAGATATTGCTATCTCACCATTGATTGGTAAGAAGCCTTATCATTGGATGAGAAGGGAGAAACGTGGGTCATTGTACAATCATAGAAGGAAAATTTGTAAGATACCTTAGCAATTTGTTGTAATGGTCTAATATTGTTTATCGAAGGCAACATTGAAGGGTCATCGAGGGACTACGGTCTTGTATTCGAGAGTTTTTGCTAAAGTATCCCACATTCGAGGGACATGACTGTTTTATCTGAGGCAACAAGTGTGGGTTACCCTAGAAATGCATGTGTGCGAAGTGTATTGTTTTCATGTATTTTATCTTGAATTAGGGTTGTCTATTATTTGGTTTTAAGTCTTTCCATACAAACCCTAATTACTAGCAATAATATGGAAAGCGATAAATTGCAGAAATTAAAAGTCCTACGCTATTACAATACTTTGGGGGATGGGAATACAAATTACAAATGGGGATGGAAATTAAAGTAAACCCTAATTACTATTACAAGGATTTGACAGTTACATAAATTGCAATGCGGAATAATAGAATGTACAAAAATGCAAGGGTGGAGAGAAAAGAAAAGAAAATTATTTTTGTGTTTTTTTGTGTATGAAAAGAGTCTTGATTACTCTAATTAAGAAGCTTGAATAACACCTAGAGTTTAAATTAGTTAAAAGAAAATTAAATAAAACCTAGGTCTAGTTTAGTTTCAATTAAGAAAGAAAATGTTTTTAGGGTTTTTGTTATTTATAAAATAAAATCAAGTAAAGATAAAATAAAAATATTTTAGTTTAATTATTTAATAAAAAATATATCTTTGTATATTTTTGAATAAAAATAATAATAATAAAATAAAATAGAAAAAAGAATATAAAAATAAAATAAAAATAAATTAAAGAGTCAGGTGGTTGAAAAGAAATGAAGGAGGTTAGAAAATAGCAAAAAAGAGTTTAGGCCCACACATTTTTTTTTGTATAAAAAAATCAAATAAAATAAAAAAAGATGTTGGGCCAGTGTTGTTAAGCAAACATGGGGTGAGAGATAATAAAAATGAGAGGCCCAAAGCTTGTAGGCCCCGACGCATTCAGAAGCAAAAAAGAACAAGGAAATATGAGAAAAAGAAACGAAGTGGGACGCTGGGGCTCGAACCTAGGTCCCTATAGTTCTAAGCCTTAGGCACGCGCTCTCTACCACTGAGGTGGATATACATCCGGTATTTAAAACACAAATCAATAAATATATTATAAACCTTATCCTGAACATGTCATCTTCTTCTTCGTCGCGCCAAGATGTTCCTTATCATTTTTGAAATCTGTAACTTCCTCATTTGGCAACCAAAATGGAAAATGTAAACATGAAAGTTGCTTGAAATTTAACCATGATTTCAAATATATAAATAACCTAAGCTATGGATTAAAGATGAACATGAATTTTTCTTGGTACCAAATCTGACCTAATTTTTTTAGAAAGGTTAAACTCAAAATTCTTCATGCTCAGGTAATATAACTGAATTCTAAGGACATGGTTAGTTTCAGGGCTATGATGTCTATATTTTATCTTTACAAATCAAAGACAAACGATGCTTGTATGAAGAGTTGAAAGTTCAGAAAGCTTACCTTGAAAATGGAAATTGTATTATGAGTTTGAGCACTCTTCAAGATGTTGTGATGATCTGGATAGCTTCAGTGGACTTCTGGGAAGCTAATGCCATGCTTAGCCTGAGCTGAGAGTGGCTGAGTTGTTCTAGAGAAGTCAATATGCAACACTTTGTTTTTGGTTATGAAGGATGGTGATGGAGGTGTTAGAGTCGTGTAACAAGTGTTTGGTTAGGTTCTAAATGATACATTCATTCTTTGTGATAGATTTTGAGGAAGAACGCACAAGTGGAATGTGAGTTTGGAATTCAAAGTCAGAAATGGTACAAAATGGAGTTTGAGAACAATTCTGAGTTTGGGGGAGTTTCAAGGCTTTTCAATTCGTGCCCTAAGTTGCATAATAGTTTCTTAATTTATAGGAGAAGGTTTGGAGGCTTGAGGTGGCCAGAAGCAAAAGTTCACATGTTATGGCAATTTAACTTGTTTTTGAAGCAAGCTTGACAAGCATTGTTCCAAGGAAAGGTACAAGGCTATCTAAAGTAGTTAGGAACGTTAAAAATGATTATCAGATTATGTAGAGGATGCTTGTGTAGAAAGAACAAGTACAATGCTCAAGACAAGTTGACTTTGTGATTAAAGCCACTTTACTAGAATGACAATGTTACTTTGTGCCATTAATGGAAATGCAACTTGGATAATGGTTCAAATGCTTGGACAATGGCTCTATCAGTTGTGTAATGAATTATGGAATGAAACACAATTTAGAAGCCTGCAAAGTGAAGTTATGCAGCATAGGCTAGGGTTTGGATCAAGTGTTTATCACAAAAATTCCTTGTAATTCAAGAATGGATGCCCAACTTCTTCTCTTAGATTCTCTTAACTCAAAAATTATCTCTTCAAGTTCTTGGACATAATTTTTGGAACTATGTGAAAAATGACCAAGAAGTTGGGACAAAAATCTGCCTAAACTAGGTCAAAATTTCACTAAGTGTTTAAGAAAAAGTGCATGACTTCATGGACCTATAACTAAAAATATAAGCATTTTTGGATATGAGCCCTCTAAAAAAAAGTTGTAGATCTCACCAAGATCTATAACTATCATGTTGAAAGTTTCCTTTGAATCATCATGGATCTTGGTGAAAAGATGGCATGAAGTAGTGAACTTATCATGTACAGAAACACTTAGAAAAATTTCTAAGTCTTGAAAAGTTTGACTTTTCAAATTGACTTTTGATTTTATTGATTTATTGATGATAAAGCTTCTTATTTTTGAATGTCTTGATGAATCTTGACTTTTGAAACTCAATTTTGATCAAAAAGTCAAAGTTTGACTTTTAGTGTATCAGTTGATTTTTCATTAGTTGACCAAATTTTATCTATCAATTGTTTGATCTTGATAGGTGACTTGAGTTACGCAATTAGGTAAAAATGATGTAATTGAATCCTTGAGATCATGTTTCAAATCAATAATTCATGTACTAGCTCAAAAGTAAAAAATCAGTCATTCTAATCAAAAACCCTAAATTTGACTATTTTGCCATTTTGATGATTTGCACACTTTTTTTGAGGAATTGTGATCCAAATTTCATCAATTGATGAATGTAACTTAAAATTGTTGATATTTGTCAAAAATATTGAAGTTTGACTGTAAGTTGACCTCAATTGACTTTTTAACCAATGCAGCTGATTTTTCAGTCTTCTGATCAATTGACTGAGCAAAATTATGATTCAAGGCTTGAAACTTGACATGAGTATTCTTAGAGGTATATATTGATCCATGAAAGTCACTTGAGGTATTATAAGTCCATTTTTACTTGTGAAAATCAAAACCCTAATTTGGGGCATCAATGTTTAGGAGGTAGTTTGACCTAGTTAATACTTGTGCAAACTTGAGCTATTTAAAGATCTTGTGAGAAATGTCTTGAGAAAAGAGATGAAAAATTTTAGGGTACAACAACTTCCCCTGCTCAATCTTCTTAAACCTGAAGAGTTAGAATGACGTGTCCGCCATTCATGACTTGAAGGTGGAAGATGATTGAACACTAGAGTGCCCTGAAATTTGCACTCGCTGATGCACGAGGTAATGTGTTGGTTGATTGTATCGTGAATGGGCTTAAAGATGACATTTGGAGAGGTAATAGGAAGTTATGAAAGACGGGCGCATAAGTTCCATCTATAGGTGACAAAAAAATGTTTGAGATGGGCTTATAGATGCCATCTAGAGCGACTGTTGGTAGATATTGGAAGAAGTACCAGAATGAATCTTTGGTCGATTTATAGTGAAACAACAGATGTACTTCGCCTATTTTTAATTGGAAGGAATAAATATATCCTAGAAGAGGTCTTTTATCCTAAGTCTTTAACTAAAAGAAATAAATATAAACCAGAAGAGGTCTTTTATCCGTCTGTCTTTAACTGGAAGAAATAAATCTAAACCAGAAAAGGTCTTTTGTTCGTCTGTCTTTAACTAGAAGAAATAAATCTAAACCATAAGAGGTCTTTTGTCCGCCTGTTTTTAACTGGAAGAAAAAAATCTAAACCAGAAGAGGTATTTTGTTCTCCTGTCTTTAACTGGAAGAAATAAATCTAAACCAGAAGAGGTCTTTTATCCTCCTGTCTTTAACTGGAAGAAATAAATCTAAACCAGAAGAGGTCTCTTGCTCGCCTGTCTTTAACTGGAAGAAATAAATCTAAACCAGAAGAGATCTTTTGTCAGCCTGTTGTTAACTGGAAGAAATAAATCTAAACCAGAAGAGGTATTTTGTTCGCCTGTCTTTAACTTGAAGAAATAAATCTAAACCGAAAGAGGTCTTTTGTTCGTCTGTCTTTAACTTGAAGAAATAAATCTAAACCGAAAGAGGTCTTTTATCTGTCTGTCTTTAACTGGAAGAAAGGTCTTTTGTTTGCTGATTGATTTTTCCTAAAAAAGGAAGAGAATTAGTTGTATGAAATGTTATGATGCATGCATTGCGTAATTATGTTCTCAAAATAATTGAGATTGTGCTATATGTGTTTTGTTTGCATATGTCATGATGTATGAATGTGTAATGTTATTGAAATATGTCTTAGTTTGGGAAAATAAATCCCTGACTACTGCTGGGGAGTTTTGGGAAGCTAAATCCTAGACTTCTACTAGAGACGAAGAGTCTGTGTATCTTCAAATTTGTTTAGAGTGTTTTTGCTGGGGATTCCTTCTGATTTGTTTGAGGAAACTCTATAGGGGATGTTGATTTCTGCTCGAGGAGTAGGGTTCAGGAACCTTGATTGACCTTTATTCTACTGGGGAATTTAATTCTCAAATACCCTGACTGGGGATAAAAGAGATGACTAAAATTTTGGTTTGTCTAGGGAGGATAAAGTTAATTGGTATCTGGTCGGATCCCGAGATTTGCAGTAACTTTCTAGGGATAGTATCAACTCTACTGAGGAAGAGGAGTTTTGTCAGTTGATCTGTAGTAGTCTGAAGAGTAAACTCTAGCTAGGGGAGATTGTAGTCCATTGAGAAAGGTATTCTAAAGACCTAACTAGGGAAATGAGTTCATCAGGGGAAGAACTTTTTTGCAAGTTTTCTTTCTCGGTTGGGGAAGAGAATTTCCAGGATATATGCGGAGCAGAATTCTAGATGGAGAATGTATGAATTCACTCTTTGGGGATAATCTCATTGAAGTGACTCAGTGGGGACATCCAAAATCTTTAAGTAAATGCTTATTACTATTCATGTGCATACATTTGTTAATAGTTAATTATGTTCATATGCATATGTTCATTCAACTTTAGTCAATGGATGTTTTTGCACTCAAAACAAAAAAATAAAAAGTTTGCACTTCAAAGTATATTTGTGTTGATAATTTGCCTAAAAATAGGCATTTTTGTACAGGGAGACAGAAATCCTAATAAGAGGAAGTCATCGAAAAAATGAAAAGAATACAAAGTGAAAACAAAAATTGTATAGCCATGTGGAAGTTATCTCATTGGGTTTAGACTCCGCTATTGCCCCTATGTCTTCGAACATCATCCCTTGCTGTCGAAAGAAGTTGATTGAATTGATATCGTACCATTTGAACTTTTGACCTTAGTAATAAAGCTGGCTGCTAGTGACGCAACGAGACATAGTCATATGCTTTAATCCTTAACTTTTTCCTGGACTGCCTTTTCGGGTTTTTGGTCCACCAGGATACCCTTTTTTGCCCAAGCCGCCCTTTTAGGTTTTTGACTTGCCAAGTGTACAGTCTTTTGTATATATCCCTAATTTTTGCCCGAACCTTTTTTTGTTCGTCGGGATGCCCTTATTTTTGCCTAGTTATGTCAACTTAGCGGGTCGTTTTTTAGGCGTAGTATTTTTTGACTATGTCCGCGTTCACAGGATGCGGGAAATATTCGTCATCCATAGTGGTTAGCATCATAGCACCGCCAGAGAATAATTTCTTGACAACGAATGGCCCTTTGTAAGTGGGGGTCCATTTTCCTCGGGGATCACTTTGTGGTAAGATGATGCTTTTTATTACCAAGTCGCCAGCCTGGTATACTCGAGGTTGGATCTTCTTATTGAATGCTTTGATCATACGCTTTTGATACATTTGACCATGAAAAACAACAACCAGTCTCTTCTCATTAATCAAATTCAACTGATCCAATCTTGTTTGAATCCATTCATCTTCACCTAAGTCTGCTTCTTTCATAATCCTTAAAGAAGGAATTTGAACTTCGACAGGCAGGACGACTTCCATACCATAGACTAAAGAGAATGGGGTTGCCCCAGTTGATGTTCATGCCAAGGTACGATAACCGTGAAGAGCGAATGGTAGCATCTCATGCCAGTCTTTATAGGTCACCACCATCTTTTGCACAATCTTATTTATGTTCTTATTAGCAGCTTCCACTGCACCATTCATCTTAGGTATGTATGGAGAATAGTTGTGATGCTTGATCTTGAACTGCGTATAAAGTAGTGATCATAGAATTGTTAAGGTTAGTTCTATTGTCGGTGATGATCCTTTCAGGGAGGCCGTACCGGTATATGAAGTTATGCTTGATAAACCGGGCTATAACTTTCTTGTTAACTGAGGAAAATGAAGCAGCTTCGACCCATTTGGTGAAGTAGTCAATGGCGACGAGGATGAAACGATGTTCGTTGGAGGCAATGGGCTTGATTTATCTGATCATGTCAATACCCCATATTGCAAATGGCCACAAAGAAGTCATAAAGTTTAAAGGTATTAGAGGTACATGAACCTTATCAGCATAGATCTGACACTTATGGCAAGTCCTCGAGTGGTGGTGACAATTGAATTCCATAGTCGACCAATAATAACCAGCCCAAAGAATCCTCTTGGCCATAGTGTGTCCACTAGTGAGTTTCGAAGATACCCTCATGCATGTCTTCCATGACCTTCTCTGCCTCCTTCTTGTCCACATAGCAGAGTAGAGTTGAATCAGGGATGCGCTTGTATAAAATCCCATTGCTTAGGAAGAACTTGGATGAGAACCTCCGTAGGAATTTCTTATCGTTGATTGAGGCTCCCTCAGAATAATTTTGTGCTTCAAGGTACCTTTTCACGTCATGGTACCAAGGCTTCTCCTCATCAGTGTCGATCTGATAACAATATGCAGGTTCGTCAAATCTTTCGATGGTAATTTTGGGAGCTTCGTTGTCCCAATTGACCTTGAACATAGACGGCATAGTTGCTAAAGCATCTTCCAACTGATTTTGGATGTGTTCAAAGGTGACCTCCTCAAAGTAGGGGATCAAGGTTAGCACAAGCTCTTTGTATGGGATCAACTTTGGATGCTTGGTATCCCACTCTCCTTTAACTTGTCTTACCACCAGGGTTGAATCTCCGTATACACTCAAGAATTTGATTCTTAGGTCAACGACAACCTTTAGACACAAGATGCACGCTTCATACTCGGCCATGTTGTATGTACAGTCGAAGCAAAGGCTGGTAGTGAAAGGTGTATGGCAACCTTCGAAAGAAATGATCACAACACCAATTCCATTACCCTATGAATTAGAAGCTCCATCAAAAACCATAGTCCATAGGGATCCTTGTTCAGGTCCTTCATATGGTCCAGGCTTTTCACAGTCGGTTATCAGCATGATATTCTCGTCATGGAATTCAAAGTTCATGGATTGGTAGTCCTCAACAGCTTGATGGGCCAGATGATCAGCCAATACACTTTACTTTATTTATCTTTGTGTAATGTACTGGATATCATATTCAGTCAATATCATTTTCCATCTAGATATTCGTTCGGAAAGAGCTGGCTTCTCGAAGATATACTTGATGGGATCCATCTTAGAAACCAATAGAGTGTGTGAGTCAATATATAGTGTCTTAGCCGACGAGCATCCCATGCCAAAGTGCAACAAGTTTTCTCGAGCACTGAATATCTGGTTTCACAATCGGTAAACTTTTTACTAAGGTAGTATATTGCATGCTCTTTTCATCCAGACTCGTCATATTTTCCCAACTCACACCCCATTGAATTCTCTAATACAGTCAAGTACATAATCATAGGTCTTCCTTCAACTGGAGGCATCAGGATTGGAAGTTCTTATAAGTACTCCTTAATCTTGTCAAAAGCTGCTTGGTAATCGTTGTTCCATCTGACTACTTGATCTTTCTTCAATAGTTTGAAGATTGACTCACAAGTAGCAGTTAAGTGAGATATGAACCGAGTAATGTAGTTGAGTCGACCTACGATACACCTGGCCTCCTTCCCAGTACTAGGAGATGACATTTCTTGCATGGATTTGACATTTGTAGGGCCGAATTCGATACCTTTGCCACTGACAACAAACCCTAGGAGTTTTCCCGATCTCACTCCGAAGGTGCATTTGTTGGGATTTAGCCTCAACTTATATTTCTTCAACCTTTCAAATAGCTTGTGTAAATGATCAATGTGTTATTCCTCGGTCTGTGACCTTGAAATCATATCATCCACATAGACTTCTATCTCATGATGGATCATGTCATGAAATAGAGCTACCATAGCTCGTTGATAGGTTACCCCTACATTCTTCAAACCGAAAGGCATGACTTTGTAACAGAAGGTGCCCTACTGTGTGACAAAAGTGGTTTTCTCCATGTCTTCAGGAGAAATTTTGAACTGATTATAACCGGAGAAACCACCTGTTGTACCCCAAAATTTTCCCTCTCATTTCTCAAGACATTTCTGACAAAGGATCTCCAATGCTCAAGGATTCTCAAGAATTGATCAAACAAAATCACCTCCAAAACACTGAGACCACAAATTAGGGTTTTGACTAAAAAAAACTATACACTGAAAAGTCAAACTTTGAATTTTTGGTCAACATTAAGTTTCAAAGATAAAAATTCACCAAGACATTCGAGAATATCCATCTTGATCATCAAGAAGTCAAGAAAGTCAAAAGTCAATTTGAAAATTCAAACTTTTCAAGACTTAGAAATTTTTCTAAGTGTTTTATACAAGTTTATTCCATAACTTCATACCAATTTTTCACCGTGACACAAAATGATTCAAAGGAAACTTTCAACATGATAGTTGTAGATCTTGATGAATCCTACAACTTTGTATTAGAGGGATGATGTCCAATAAACACTTAGTTTTGAAGATATAAGCCCATGAAGTCATGACATTTTCATCTAACACTTAGAGAAATTTCCAACAGATTTCGGTCAGGGTTTTATCCCAACTTCTTGGAATTTTTCCACATAGTTCCAAGATGATTTTGTCAAAAAGGCCAACATGCAAGTTATAAAGGATGTTCCAACTTTCTAAAACATTCAAGAGCATGAATTTATCATACTTGAGATAGGATATTCAAGGGCATGAAGTTAGGCATCCATTCTTGAATTGCAAATCATTTTGTTGAAGAACAAATAATCCAATTTGCATGATGTGCTGCACAATCTTACTTTGTAGGCCTTTTGAATTGAAAATCTATTCATAATCAGATTTTTACACAATTGATTGAACCATTATCCAAGTGATTCAAGTATTGTCCATTGCATCATTCCATTTATGGCACAAAGGCGCCATTGCCATTCACATAAAGCATGCTTTATACAAAGTTAGCTCTCCTTGAGCTTCTCAACTGTTTTTTATACACAAACAACATCAAAGCAAGAAGCAACATGCCTAAAAACTCCTAGCCACTTCAGATCCCTTTTGTATCATGCATTGGAACACCAATTTTCATAATAACTTGGTTGTTTCATCTCAACTAAACGAGAATTTTGATAGCTTATAAAACAAACTCTCTCATTCTATCAAACCTCCTATATAAATAGAGAGGCCATTTGCAAGCCAAAGAAGAAGTTTTGGTTGTGTAGACAAACCCTCAAAATCTCGTACTCTCAAAAAGCCATAATTGTCTATGAAACCCCCACTCTTGAGCTTTGAAGTCCAAATCTTTGAACCTCTCACATCTTACAAATTTTGTCCAAATAAACCATCCACATACTTCATATACCTCATATAGAAGTTGTTTAAACACAAGAACAAATTCTGTTACATCATCACCACCATTTACCAAAAAAAGCCATCTGCAACTTGGTTTCTCCAACTCTAAGTCAAAACATAAATTTTAGTTTCAAGGTAAGTCTTATTGACTTTGAGTTCTTCATTTCAAACATTATTAGTGATTCATTTTGGAAGTTAGAATGTAGTAGTCATTTCCCTTGAAGCTAACCATATGCTAGCTCTTCATTTTTATCAATTATATGTTGAGAACTGACTTGTATATGCAATAGAACAATGTTAGAGGTAAAAAACTGCAACATGAGTCGATGCATACTCACATGATTCAACTCATTTTAGTTACAGAGCAGGGTATGAGTCGATATAAGGCCTTATGCATCGACGCATACTGTTATCCAGGCACAATACAGAGAGACAAAAGGTGTATGAGTCGACACAAAACACGAATGTGTCGACACAAACAAGAAATGAGTTGACACATACCATTATGTATCGACTCATACTGAGTTATTTTTGACTTCCAAGAGCAGGAAAATGACATTTATCAATACAAAGTTGATATGTGTCAATGCAAAACCGAAAAATGAGCCAATGTAAGCCATTATGTATCAATACATGCTGAGTTTGGTTTTGATTTTCCAAAATATTTTATTTATCATTTATAACTTTAATATATTCCTATTGTTATTTCTTTCTAAATCAAAAGCCAAAATAAAACATTTTTTTTTATTAAAATCAATTTCTTTTCTTAAAATTAATTTAATATTTAGACTTAGGTTTATATTTTCTTTAAAATTAATTTATAACTTAGGGCTTTTAATTAATTAATTTTTTGTTATATACTAATTTAATTTAATTAAAACCTTTTCACAAAAATCCTAAACTTGTTTCCTTAATCAAATTAATTTTCTTAATTAACTTAATTTTAATTTTCTTAGTTTAATTAATCTATTTTCTTTTAGTTAATTAGGTCAAAATCCTTTCTTTATAACAAAAACATTTTCGTTTCTTTTCATATCATTTTAATCTTTGTACATTATATTTACATTTCTTGTACATTATCGTTCAATTCAATATGATTGTAATAGTAAATTAGGATTTATTTGCTTTCACCCCTCCATTTGTAAATTTGTACCCCTATCGCCAAATGATGTAATAGCGTAGAATCTTTACATTCCACAATTTATCGCTTTCAAATATAAATGCTAGTAATTAGGATTTGTATGACAAGATAAAAACAACAAGTAGAAAACCCCAATTCAAAGATAAAAATGTATGAAATCAAAACATTTACACATTTGCACCTCTAGGGTAACCCACATTTGTTGCCTCAGATAAAAATAGTCATGTCCCTCGAATATGGGACGCTTTAGCAAAGACCCTAGATAAACAAGATCGTAGTCCCTTGATGACCCTTAGACGTTGCCTTCGGTACACGATCTAGACCCTTACGACAAATTTCTAAGGTATCCTACAATGTTGCCTTCTATGACTATACGATGACCCACGCTTGTCCCTTCGCATCCAATGATAGGGCTTCTTATCAATCAATGGTAAGGTAGCAATATCTAAAGGAGGAGGAAAAGAACTAAGACTTTTTGAGTAGGTAGAACGCTCTTAGTTTCTTGCTCACAACATTTCAAAAATCTTTCAAATACACCAACACTTTTCCATAAAACATTTTCAAAAATCAACACTTTGTATGCATTCTTATAGAGACGAGAATCATTACAAAGTTCGCCTACACGAAGGAACTTTTGAAAATACTTTCAAAAACATTACAAACACATTTCAAACAAAGCATTTCAAAGTGAGCTAGCAACTAAGAGCCCGTGGATAACTACGGATGAAAAGGGTGCTAACACCTCCCCTTTTCACAACCTACCCTCCGAACTCAAGAAAATTCTCAAAAGGTCTTTCCTGTTCTTTTCACCCTTTCCTTTATTGGATAAAAAAAATCGATGGAGACTCTTGCTATCTGCAACAATTGTGATAAAACATAAAACACCCAAGTCAGTTATCTCACCGTATTACAGAACTGGTGACTCTGTTGAGGATTGCAACTTAAAAGGGGGGTTACCTTAGATACTAGATCACCTTTAAATGATTTCATTGTTTGACTTGCTTGCTTTACATTTTGGGCCCTTGTTTGGGTTTTGTATTGAGCCTCTACCCGGATCCGGGAACATCATTAGGTAAGTAGAAAAATATTATGGAAATTGTACGGCATAGACCGATATGGTTAAAGCAATGGCTACATTAGTGTGACGCATTTGTTGGTACCGGTATCCCTTATGTTGAATCGAGGAGAATACGGGGCAGCTGAGCAGTGTCATGAAGCACTAGCTGACTATAGAACCTTTAATTTAATAACTTGGCCATTAGGAAGTAGTGAGATAGCCGACTTTGGTGCAAAGCTGAAGATTGGTTGATACTTGATACTACACTCATTGAGATTATACTTTTGGGATATTTAGGCCGCAATAAAAGATTGATTATGCTGAGACAATTCCCAATGAAGAAAGATCAATGATATTGAGATTCCCTAGAACCCAATTACTTTCTAGGACAGGTTGAACCAACTAAACTTCAAGAGGATACTTACCTATGAAACCCATGCAAGCCCAAACCTAAGGTCTTTGTGTGCTTTGTTTGTGATTATTATTCATGACATCATAAACATCATAACACCATAAGAATTCTCACTAACCATTTCAAGTATTTAGGAATTTATCTTTGTTCTGTTTTGTAGGTCATAACTTCCACTTGTAGGAATACCATCCGAGTTAACTTCGTGAAAGTGCATCCTCAACTTCAATAGTTAGCATCAAGAGTGCCTAGATATTCTCCCTTCACCAAGAAATATGGTCAACTTCTCAACTTGGCTAACTCAAACTTCTAAGAAGAAATGATGTGTGTGATTTTCCAATTCTTTGATCCTATGCATCATTGCTTCACCTTTCCTGATTACCAATTCGTGCCTACATTAGAAGAATTCTCTCAATTGTTAGGAGTGCTTGTGCTTGATCAAATACCATTCACCGGTTTAGAGGAGACTCCAAAGCCTGAAGTTATTGCCAAAGCCTTGCATTTGAAGAGATCTGACATTGCGACAAACTGGGAGACAAGAAGTGGAGTTAAGGGTTTCTTAGCCAAATTTCTGTTGGAGAAGGCTCGTTTATTCTAGGAAGATATGGATTTTCAAGCTTTGGAGGATGTCTTGGCCCTTATAATCTATGCTTTGGTTCTATTTCCAAATCTGGACCAACTCATAGATGTGAATGCCATCAAGGTTTTTCTCTCTCGTAATCCCATACCTACCTTGCTTGGAGACATTCTACATTGTTTCCACACTCGCACCATGAAGAAAAGGGGTACTCTTTTGTGTTGCATTCCATTACTGTCTAGGTGGTTTATTTCGCACCTACCTCGATCAATGTTGAAGAATGAGAAAGGCTTGACATGGTCTCAAAGGATGATGTCACTCTCACACTTGGATATCCATTGGTGTTCTCGATATTTGGAGGATATTACCATCATTGACCATTGTGGGGAATTCCTTAATGTCTAACTCTTAGGCATTAGGGGAGGTATCACCTATAACCCTTCTCTTGCATTATGACATATTGGATAAGCATAAAGAGATGGTCCCCATGATGCGTCATCCAAGTTTTGGTATTCGATTACGAGGGATACGACCAAGGCTATCATCAAAGGTTCATAGGAGCTTGGAGAATGGTAAATGAAGTGGATAGTAAGACATTTGGGCATAAAAATCACATCCCCCTTGAGCCTTACCTTAAGTGGGTACAAACTCATGCTCAAAGTTTCGTGATTCCTTACCCCGCCATCCTACATGTGATTATGGAGCCCCTTGCTGAGGGAGACACCCCTTACACTTTTATTCAACCTAACATGCCAACTACTCTCGAGGAACTGCAAAGATCATGGATTCAACTCAAAGGAGAGCGAGACACCTTTGAAACCCAGTTCTACGCCAGCGAGAAGAAGGTTTTGGAGCTTATGATACAACTTCATGAAGAGAGAAGTTTGAACGTCTACATTGCACCGAAGAGGATGCGCTCATGGGAAGCTTGGCTCTTTTTTGTTTTAGGAGTTTATTTTGTATTATTTTTGCTTCCTCCATTGTAAGCCCGAGAGGCATTTGTAATTCCTATCTTTATTAATGAAGTTCATGTTTGTTGTTTATTCTTTGTTTAGCAAATTTAAATTTCCTTAAATACTTGAAAACATTTGCATTCACATTACATGCATCATGACATAAGCAGGTTTTCAACATAGGTTGCCTCATCTTTATACTATTTATTTCAGTAAGATGGATCTCGAGAAGACTGTGAAAGACTTCCATACACAAAATTATCAATTTCAAAAAACCTTGCTCAATTTGGCCAAAGGACAGCAAAAACTGATGTCACTTCTGGTTACCAAGAAAAATACTAAGAAGAAGGCCCAGATCAACATGGGGAAAAGGTTTAAAGGCCCTGCCCTTCAAGTACAAGTTGTTGAAGAGTCGTCTGAGGATGATGAAAACCAAAACTAAGATGTAAGGAGTACCCATGCTGGGGGTGCAAACAATCAAGCTTCTGAGGATGAGGATTATTTTGACGAATAATATCCACCGGCTGAGGGTAAGTACAAGCAACTGGAAGATAGGTTGAAAGTTATGGAAATTCAAGCTGTACCTGGCTTGGATTTTGGTGATTTAGGCTTGGTTCCTGGGGTAGTTATTCCCCACAAGTTCAAAATTCCAATCTTTGCTAAGTACGATAGTGTTCCATGCCCAAAACTTCACTTAAGATCCTACATTCGCAAATAAAACCGCATTGCACTGACAAGAAGTCATGGGTGCATTTCTTTCAAGAGAGTCTGTCTAGGACCCAGTTGGAATGGTTTTATCAGTTGGAGGGTTCAAACATTCATACATGGGAAGATCTGGACATTGCTTTTGTACCGTCAATATTAGTACAATGCTGATTTGGCGCCGACTAGAGTTCAGTTACAAAGAATGACAATGGGTTCCATTGAAGGTTTTAAAGAATATGCACAAAAATGGAGAGACCTTGCTGGTATAGTACAACCACCACTGACGGATAGGGAGCTGGTGGATATGTTCATGGGAATATTAACTGGCCCATTTTTCAACTTGTTAATTAGGAGCTCATTGTCCGGTTTCACTGAGTTAATTCTGACTGGTGAAAGGGTCGAGAGTGGTATCAAGAGTGGAAAAATTTCCATGGCATCTGCTTCTACATCAAACACTGTAAAGAAGCCCTTTACTTGCAAGAAAGAAGCCAATTCTATATATGGGTCAAGGGCCCATACCAAGAAGGATCACTGTCCATCTGTTAATGCTGTTTTGATTTCCAACCCTCCATCTTCTCAAAGACAACCACAACAAGAAAACCATCAAAGGTCTGAGGTTCCAAGAAGATAGTTCACGAGGATTAACATGTCACTGTCCCAAGCCTTGCAACACCTGTTGAAGGCCAACTTGGTAACATTGCGTGATCCACCATCAAATCCCAATATTTCATCTCCGAAATACAATCCTAACGCCAAATGCGCCAATCACTTCAATAGCCATGGGCAAGATACTGATCAATGTTGGGCTCTAAAAAACAAGATTTAAGATCTTATCAACAACAAAACTATTGAGTTTGATCCACCTACAACTCTGAATGTTATAACTGCACCAATGACAAATCATGGCAAAGGAGTCAATGCAATTCAAGAAACTGCTTTTGTTTCCTCCGTTGAAGATTTGAATACTCCACTGACCATTGTTAAAGAGAACCTGTTGAGAGCTGAGGTTTTCCATGGATTTTTGAAAGATTGTAATTGATGCGCCGAACAAATTAATGGATGCAAATGGATGAAAGAAGGTGTTCAACGCCTGATAAATAGTCATGAGATCCTGTTTGAAAGAACTCCATCCATCAAAAGTTTGACCAATAAAGCTGAAGACATTTCCATCATAACAATTTACATCAAGCCTCTTAGGATCTCTTCAAAGGGTCCTATTAGGATTTCCAACGAACCAACGATTTCTCCCTTGATAATTACTACTCCTGGGCCGATTCCTTACTCCTCCGACAAAGCAGTCCCTTTGAATTATGGTGTTGAAGTTTACTATCATGGAATTAAGCAAGACTCTTGGATCAATGAAGACAAAGCTGATGACATTACCAATATTACTGGTTCTAGCAAGGTGACAAGAACGGGGAGGATTTTCTCTCCTAATATTTCACTTCCAACTACTACAACGACACCTGTCCACATTACCATTGATAAGCCTAGTACTAACACTAGGGGTAAAGAGAAAGTAACTGAGCCTGATGGGATAGAGGCGCCTGCCGAAGACATTGCTGCTGAGGAACCTTCCACCCAAGAAATGAAGGAAATCTTGAAGATTATAAAAAGAGTGATTTCAAGATAGTAGAGCAACTGGGGAAAACCGCCTCCAAAATATCTATGTTGTCTTTGTTGCTTTGTTCCGATGCTCATCCCCAAGCTTTAATCAAATTTTTGAAGAAAGCACATGTTCCTCAAGAGACCACAACCGATCAATTTGAAAACTGTGTGGCGAGTCTGACTGCTGACAATGGATTGTGGTTCTCTGATGCTGACTTGAAACCAGTTGGAAGGAATCATAACAAGGCTTTACATGTCTCTATTAAATGCAAAGGAACTACTCTGGCCTATGTCTTGGTGGATACATGGTCCTCTCTAAATGTCTTACCCAAAGGTGCCTTAGATCAGTTGGATTGCGATGGTTTGGTGTTAAAGCTGAGTGACATAGTTGTTAGGGCTTTTGACGGATCCAAGAGGAAGGTAGTTAGAGAAGTTGATCTCCCCATTAAAGTTGGTTCATAATTTTTTTCAATTCTACTTTCTACATGATAGATATACATCCTGCCTACTCTTGTTTACTTGGACGCCCATGGATACATGGGGCAGGAGCGGTGACTTCCACTTTGTATCAAAAATTAAAATATCCAGTCAAAGGAAAGATTGGTACCGTTTGTGGTGAAGAAGAGTTCATGGTTAGCCACTTGAATTTGTTTAAGTATGTCGATATAGATGGAGAGTTCATAGAAACTCCTTGTCAATCCTTCGAAGTAGTCCCTCCCATGGTTACTGTTGCCAAGGCTACTCCTGATGTTCCAAGAACTGTTAAAGATGTGCCAATGAGGGCTTCCCTCAAATATGCTCGTGTTGGGATTAAAGATGGAGGTTGTACCATTTGGGGGTAACTCCTCGAGATTCCGTTTAAGTCAGATAAGTGTGGTCTGAGTTTTACTGCCAAAGCTCAAAAAAAGGTCAGACGTACTCGCATCGGAAAACCACCTCTTCGCATCAGTAATCATGAAGTGAATGCTCTGGAAGACTCTGACAATGACTGTGATTTTTATGACTGGATTTACCCAACAGCCGGTGAAGAGCTCAACAACTGGCGTGCCAAGGATTTCATTCCCATCTCCTTCAACAAGGAGTAATTACCATTTACTGTTTTTATCCATCCAAGAACTTTTGTCTGTAATTTTATTTCCAAACAATGACTTTAAGCCATGGGCCTTGCCCGGGGCACCATGGTCCATTTGTTAAGGGTTTGTTCATTTCCATATGCCATATGATCATTTAATGAAAACATTGGACCTTTTGCATTCAAATTTTGCGCTCATTGTCTTTATTTTTCTTATTTACATTTTCAAAATAACCATGTGTGATACGGTGGCAAAATCGACTGTTAATACTGGTTTTCATTTTGTATTCGCAAATGTCGCGGTAAGAAAGAGTCGCCACCGACTTTTATTTTATCCAACAAAGGAAATGGTGAAAAGAACAGAAAACGACCTTTTTCGAGATTTTGAGTAAGGGGGTAGATTATGGAAAGGGAAGGTGTTAGCACTCTTTCCATCCGTGGTTTTCCACGGGCTCTTAGGTACTTGCTCATTTTGAAAATTTCTTTCGTGTTTGTGTGTTTTGAAAGGTTTTGTTTGCTTTATGATAACTCTTGTATCAGTCCTCAAGAGTGTGATAAAGTGTTTTTGAAAAGAGTTTTGAAAGTGTGGTGTGAAAATGAATTAGATTTGAGCAAGTACTTAACAACTATCTACCTACTCGAAAAAGGTGTTCTTTTCCTCCTTACCTTTAGATAGTGCTATCCTAATATTAGTGAGTAGGTAGCCCTATTGTTGTATGTCGAGGGACTATCGAAGGGACATTTATGGTCATTGAAAGTAACATGTAGAGATGCCTTAGCAGTTCGAAGGGACTGTCATCATATATTCGTAGGCAACATCGAGGGACAAGATCATTTATCATAGGCAACTCGAGGGACATTGAGGGACTATGATCTTTATGATGACTTTAAACTGAGGGGTCTTTGCTAAGGTATCCCTACGTTCGAGGGACATGAACATTTTCAAAGGCAACCAATGTGGGAGATACCCTAGGGTTGGGAGTGTGCAATAATGTGCTTTTTTCAGGTATTTTTATCTTGATGTTAGTGATCTAAGATAGATTGGTTAGTTCTTGCCATAAATACCTAATTTACTAGCAGTTTATATACAGGCATATAATATAGTACATAAAGTAAAACCTACAGCTATTACAGAGCTTCGGGGTAGTTACAGTTATATTTGACTGAAAATGTAAAGTGCGGAAATTAAACACCCTAATTAGGCTATTACAAACCGAGCACAGTTACATAATTAAAAAATAATCGTACAAAAAATAACAACGCGCAAAAATTAAAACGGGAATAAGTTTGAAACCTTAAATATCTAATTGCTTATTAAATTTTTTTTGGTATTTTATGAAAAAAATTTGAGATTTGACCTAATTTCTAATGAATTTTAAATTAAAGAAAACAAGTTAACATTAATTAAGTTAACTTAATTTGCAAGGATTAATTTTAATTAAAAAAAACTTAAACCTATTTTTTTGTGATTTTTTGTTGATTTTATGATAAAAAAATGAATTTAAAAAAAAATGTAAACTAATTAAAAAAGAAAATAAAGAGAATTAAAAAAAAGAGATGGTCCTGGGGTGAGAAACCAAATTGGGGGGTGCTGCATTGAAATTTTCTAAGGGCCCAAATCTATTGGCCCACCATGGCGTTGGATCTGGTAGTGCTGCATCTGGAAGGTCCACCAGGGAGCTGCACGCTTGGAGGCGCTGGATCCAAACCACTAGGATATGATGGTGTGAGTTTGAGGACATATGGTGTGCATGCTGGAGCTTGAAGCACTTGATCTGCATGCACAAATCAGAAAAATAATATGTAAGAGGCAAGGGGCGAACCCCTAACCTCTCACACACATAATTACTTAACACCCATTGTTCTTGCCACTGGACCATACTGCACATTCACTAATATAATTAAAACAAAACAATAAAATATTAGATCAACGTTATTACAGATTTGTCAGCGTGCACATCTTTAGTGGGACCCTGGATTTTAAATGAACCAATCAAAAGAAGTTGTCCAGTCATGCCAGTGCAGGGAGGGTCAAACCACTCCTCACGGTGGTTGACCACCATCGTCTCCGACGCTATCAAAATTGGAACCTGCAAAATAACACGTTTCTGATCCAGAAATTTGACCTACCCCCCCCCCCCCCCCCCCCTAAATCATAGGCTGCGAATCCAATGGTGGTGTCCGTTTGGATTGAAAGTCCCTGTAAAGGGGGATACGAAGCTCGTCTTAAGCTTTGCCCTAACAATGGAAAAGCTTCATCCCTGCGTCAAACTAACCATACGATGGCTCTAAACATTCATAATCATCAGTGCAAACATGGACATGAACATGGAAACGATTTATATTAGAGTATGCAATACTTTTGAATTCAAGAAAAATACCCAATCCGGTGATGTGTGGTCTAGGCGTTTAGGAGTTTTACAAGCCTGGAGATTGACAGGGATGGACTCCTGGGACCTTCAGGAGTGTGATGGAGTGCTTAGTTTGCCTTGAAAAGGGTTGAGATTGTTTGATACGAGTTTCACTTTTTCTTTGAGTTTTTGGAAAAGATTTCAGGGTTTGTGGAGGCAACTGTGTATATGTCTCAGGTCTGAATAGTTTGTGTATATGTAGTGAATCACATAGGTTAAAAATCCATCCATGAGATCAAATATAATCATGCTTTTAAAGTCATGAAGATTTGATCCAAATTTCCAAAACAAGAAGATATTTCCCTCCTCTTGCCTTGTGCATTTTTGCCTTGATATGCCAATATATTTTGTCAATTATTTGATGAGAAAAAGATTCCAAATCATATCTTTTATTATTTCTTTTATTTATTTATTTATTTAATTTTGCATTTTAGTGGATAAAATATCAAAATAAATAGTATAAATAATAAAATAATGTATGAATGAGCTCAAAGGTCGTGGGCCATGTAAGAAACAAGTTTCAAGCATGAGAAGATGGGCCGATTTGGAAAAAATTCAAGTTTGGTCAATATTGGCTTCATGCAATTTTCCGAAAACTGGTCAACTTTAGCAATGCATATATCTCTCATTTTTAACCCTAAGAGGTTGTTCTCAGACTTTTAGAGAGCTTAGTATGTCCTCTAAATAACCCTTTTTGTTTCATTTCAATTGTATCTTCCATGTTTATGTAAGGAGCATTGAACCAAAAGGTGTTTTTGTTGACTTTTTGAAAGGACCTATAACGTATGAGCTTGTATCTTTTAACTGGGGCATTTCTTGAAATTTAGAGTTTAAGAGAAGTTGTATGGAATTGTATTATCTTCAAAATGATATTTGATGGAAAAATTTCTGATAAAGTATGAGAAAGTTATGCCTGGTCAAAGATCAGTTGACTTTTCCTATAAAAACCCTAATTAGCAATTTTTGACTTTTGATGAATTAGGAGCATTTCTTGAGGAATCATGATCAACCCTTTATCAAATGATGGATATCACTTCAAAATTTTGATTTTGACAAAAAAATATTGAAGTTTGACTGTATATAGGCCACAATTGGCTTTTGACCTAATATAGTTGATTTTCAAGCATTTGAGCAGTTGACTGAGCAAACTTGTTGTACATGGCATGAAATTTGGAATGGACAATCTTGAAGAGATATTAGGACCATGGAAAACATTTGATACCTTCGGATCCCACACATCTTGGTGAAAAGTGAAACCCTAATTAGAGGTTCATTGCTTAAGAGGAGAATTTGTCTGGTCAATTCTTGGTCATCCTTGAGCAATTGGGAACCTTAATGAGCATGTATTGAGTAAAAATGGGAGAGAAAATTTTGGGGTACAACACCATGTATCTTACATGCACACACACACACACACACACACACACAAACAAACACACACACACACACACAACACTTGCAGATCCTCACCCACTTCGGATCTCGTTGTCAACAACTCTGCTATTGCCTGCTGTCGTACCCCAAATTTGCCCTACCTCTGCGATCATATTTTTCAAAATTAAAAAACAAAAGAGAATGTTGTAGTTAGGGATGGTTCAACAATATCTGATGGTACATTCTTTAAATCCAAGACAATCAGGGGTGTACTTTAATTCAGGAAAGTTGGGCTTTCTAAATTAGAAAGACTCATGTATCTGTAGATGCATTCACGAAGCATGTAGGCCAATGTCCCATGAGATTCGAATATGGAGAATTATTTCAGAAATAATTAATTAAATTCTTAAATAATCCCATTTAAGGATTTGTTGCTGTTGGTAAAAATAGAAGGTGAGAATTCAATATACAAGTCCATTTCGTTTTGGTCCATTTCCATTTTTTAAATAGCAAAGAGGGGGTATGTTTATAAAGTTATGGGCCCATTGAGTTTTAGCCAAAGACCATTGTACATTTTTTGTCATTGGCTGTCTCAATTAAAAAAATGCGATTAGTATTAAACTTTATTTTTACTAGTAGTTTTATTTTGGGTAAGATTCTGTTGGACCAATGAGTTAAAGGAAATTGAGACTCAATCTGGATTAAAGAGAAAAATGCTCGCTGTAAAAAAACTTTGTTGTTGATTAGGGTATAATTCTTGGCCCGTTTTGCATTTGGCATTTGTGAATTATAATTTGATCTATGTTATGCCTGGTCAAAGTTCAATTGACTTTTCCTATAAAAACCATAATTAGCAATTTTTGAATTTTGATGAATTAGGAGCATTTCTTGAGGAATCATGATCAAATGATGGATATCACTTCAAAATGTTGATGTTGACAAAAAAATCTTGAAGTTTAACTGTATATAGGCCACAATTGACTTTTGACCTAGTACAGTTGATTTTCAAGCATTTAAGCAATTGACTGAGCAAACTTGTTGTACATGGCATGAAATTTGGCATGGACAATCTTGAAGACATATTAGGACCATGGAAAACATTTGATACCTTTAGAGCTCACACATCTTGGTGAAAAGTGAAACCCTAATTAGAGGTTCATTGCTTAGGAGGAGAATTTGTATGGTCAATTCTTGGTCATCCTTGAGCAATGGGGAACCGTAATGAACATGTCTTGAGTAAAAATGGGAGGGAAAATTTTGGGTACAACAACTGCCCCTGTTCAATCTTCTTAAACCTAAGGATTTAGATTGGCTTGTCTGCCTTTCGTGAGCTGAAGGTGGAAGAGGATTGAACACTAGAGTGCCTAGAAATTTGCACTCGCATGAAGTAACACTGTTGGTTGATGCTAATCAGGAATGGGCTTACAAATTCCATTTGGAATAGATGACTAAGATTCATCGAAGATGGGCTTAAAGATGCCATCATAAGTAGATGACTGAGAGTCATAAATGGTCCCTTTGTATGGATTCTTGTTCCCGTGTCTGAGGAGGAGTCCACTAGGGGATGTTGATTTCTTTTGTTTTCCTGTTTGAGGAAATCTCTGTGGGGGAATAGAGTCCAGGAACTTTAGTTGTCCATGACACTATTGAGGGGTTATCTATGGATTGGAGAGATGAAAGTTTGCTGTTTTCTGGTTGAAATCTAGGCTTCGCAGTAATTTGCTGGGGAAAATGAAATTAACTGCTATCTAGAAATGTATCAGAAGAAACCTGTGTAGAGCTGTTTCAGGATGAGTCCGGGTAAGACTTCATCTGGAAGTGTATGAGAAGGAACCTGGGTAGGGTTGTTTTAGGAGATATATGAGAGGGAGCCTGGGTAGGGCAGCTTCAGAATGAGTTCGAGTAAAACTACATCTGGAAATTGTAAGAAGGAACTTGGGTAGGGTTGCCTCATGATGAGTCAGTGTAAAATTGCATTTGGAAATTGTGAGAAGGAACCTGGGTATGGTTGCCTCAGGATGAGTCCGTGTAAAACTGAATCTGAAAATTATGAGAAGGAACATGGGTAGGGTTGCTTCAGGATGAATCCGTATAAAACTGCATCTGGAAATTCAAGAGAAGGAACCTGAGTAGGGTTGCTTCAGGATGAGTCCGTGTAAAACTGCATCTGGAGATTGTGAGAAGGAACCTGGGTAGGGTTGCTTCAGGATGAGTCAGTGTAAAACTGCATATGGAAATTCAAGATAAGGAACCTGGGTAGGGTTTCCTCAGGATGATTCTGCGTAAAACTTTAGAAGGAGGGAGAAGGAACCCGTGTAAGATTGCTTCATGAAGAGCCCGTATAAAGCTTTATTTGGAAGTCAGAAGAAACCCGTGTAAGATTACTTCATGCAGAGCCCGTGTAAAGATGTATTTCGAAGTCAGAAGAAACCCATGTAAGATTGCTTTATGATTAGCCCGTGTAAAGCTGCATTTGGAAGTCAGAAGAAACCCGTGTAAGATTGCTTCATGTTGAGCCCGTGTAAAGCTATATTTGGAAGTCAGAAGAAACCTGTGTAAGATTGCTTCATGTTGAGCCTGTGTATGTATTTGGTTGCACATATAATTACTCTTTTTTGTTTTAGGAGCTAATCTTGGACCTGTTGAAAATTGTTGATGATAAATATTTATTGATTGATTTTTCCTGAAAAGGCAAAGTGTTAGCTGTATGCAATGTCATGATGTATGAAATGCATTGTTTAATGGTTTTCTCCAAATAAATGAGATTGGGATGTATGCATTTGTACTGCAGATGCTATGACATTTATAGAATGATGTTAGAATGCAATATGTTAATGTATCAGTTGTTCTATTGCAGCAATGTTGAATTAGGGAAAATAAATCCCTGATTACAATTGGCGATGAAGAATGTAGGTCTTCAGATTTTGTTGAAGCTGAACTACTGGGAGATGATCTTCTGTTGTTAGAGAAATAAACTTTGTTGGGGAAGGAAAGCTTTGTGCTCTGCCTGAGGATTTTGTGATATCCTATTGGGGAATCCTGAGAAGTTTGACGAATTTACTGGGGAAAACCTGATGTCGGAGCAGTAGTTGGAAATTCCTGTTCTGTCGGGGATACAAGAACACCTGACATCACTAGGTTGTAAGCTGAGGATATGGCTGTGACTTTTTAGTAAGATACCCCTGCCTCTGTACCTACTGGAGAAAGTACCTGCGGAGACTTTGTGGATGGTTTGAGTGTCATCCCAACTCTTGGGGTGCTTGGTAAATGCTGATCAGGATGATAAGTCTTCTACTAATAAACAAATGACAAGATGACAGGACATAGTTGTACGTTTTTAATCCCTAACTTTTTCCTGGACCTCCCTTTCGGGTTTTTAGTCCACCGGGATACCCTTTTTTGTTAAAGTCACCTTTTCAGGTTTTCGACTTGCCGGGTGTACAATTTTTTTGTATATATCCCTAATTTTTGCCCGAACTCTTTTGATTCTCCGAGATGCCCTTAATTTTGCATAGGCCTGTCAACCTAGTAGGTCTTTTTCATGCGTAGTATTTTCTGACTATGTCCGCGCTCATAGGATGTGGAGAGTTGTCACTGTCTATGACAACAAGTGTTGTAGAAATGCCAGAAAATTGTTTATGCGATCGCATGTGCCCTTTCATACGTGGGAGCCTGTGTGAGGCTACTTCATGATGAATCTGGTGCACCTGATGTTTGATCAAGTTTCTGATAGTCTTGAATTTCCTAGGTATCTTTTCTAAGAACTGTCATGGAAGGATTCGAAGACATGATACTGACACCATCTGATACTATTGGCACATACAAGCAATTTGGTGGTACCAAAGATTCAAATTTTATAGTGATTTTCTGCTGGAATCCCCGATCAATGTAACAGCCCCCGAGTGATTCAGATGGAGATCTGCCTCTGGCTATTCAGCATTTTTGGAGAGATTCTTTGCATATTAGCTTGACATCCCCCGATTAATTAGACACCATGTCATGCCCCTTGATTATGAAAGGCTTGTTATTGGGAATGTTTTTTCCGTCTGAGGTGATTCTGTCCATTGAGGGGGTCTTCGTTCACTGAATATTCGTTGTGTGAATTTCTCTGCCATTTAAACAATTAACCATATGCAAACAATGTCATTTAAAAAACGCAAAGCTTATGCCTGTCTTGAAATTTTTTGAAAATGCGTTTTTTTGTAGTAAAACACAATTTGCAAGAATGTGATATCAACTCATGATTTATAGAAAATCTTACAGGATCCAGGATACCTTTGTAACAGTATGCTCTCGAACTAACCCATGCTTCAGCTAGGATTTTTAAGGGTTGTAACGCGGCGTGGTCCACGGTTTAAGAAACAAAGGATAAAGGCTCAAAATTTATTTGTACCCACCCGTTCTTCGTGATGTTCTTCAGTCCTATGCTCAGTTAATTGTGCATTTCGAATCCCAGTTGAGTTCTGGAATGTTGGCCCCAATATTTTGGTGATGGTTCAGAAATTGAACATTTGTTTGAGAAGGCAGTCATTTTGGTAACCTTTATTTTTTGTTGATGATTTGTAGGACCTCTTTTTTTGATTTTGTTATCCCTTCTTTTCCCTGGACTGTATCTTTTGTGATTGCAGTCAGCGGGATACCCCAATTTTTTTCTTAAGTCTCCTTCATAGGTTTTTACTTAATGGGCTTTTATTTTGAGAGATAATGACTGCCAGTTATTAATGATTATGTGGAACCATCAACATCTTCTACACTATTTGTCATGTATGAAGGGAAAGCTTACGACTGAATGCACATCTTAATTAACTGAGAAAACTACCCTGCCCCAGGTTGTGATTAAGGGTTTTAATTTGTGTGAAAAGAAAACTCCTACTTCTTACGCTCAAAGGGGTTGACTAGGGATTATCTTCCTTATAACTCCACTATTTAGGATTTGAAACAACGTCTGTACATCATCGGTGGGGTATGTTCAAAAGCATATTGTAGAGATTGTGGTACGTTCTCGTCATTCTCCCTCTAAAGGCTTAAAGCTTTTAATCAAGAGTTGAATATCACAAAAAGGAAGCAAGAAATCAGTTTAAGCATAATGAAAAAAAAATAATTCAAGACAAACATGTGCAATGCATTAGTGAAATAACAAAGTTTGACATGACAATAATTGTTTGAACAAACAAAGAAAATACAACTTGAGAATTCAAATGAACAAAAATGCTCTCAATCTTGGCCATGATTTGGCATGGGAGCAGTGATCACGTTGGGAGTCTCAAGAGGGTCGAACTCAATCTCCTTGGCGTTAATCATATTTTGAATCTTGTATTTCAGTGCCCAACAATCGTTAGTATCATGCCCAGGTCTGCCAGAATGATAGGCACACCTTACATCAGGATTGTAGTTAGGAGAAGAAGTCTTAGGGTTTGGATGAGGTCCTATCAACGTAATCAAATTCATCCTTAACATATGTTATAATGCTTGAGACAACAACATGTTAATCTTGGTAAACTGTCTCTTAGGCTCGTCTTGCCTTCGTTGATTACCCCGTTTTTATGGTCGTTGCACGCGTGCTGAATTAGAGACAAGCACCGCCCCTACAGATTGGTGGTAGTCTGCCTTATTACGAACCTTCTAACCACACACATAATTGGCTTCCCTCTTACCAACAAATGGCTTCTTCTCAGCATTAGAAGATGCAACCATCAGGATCTTCCCACTCTTGATACCACTTTTGATCCTTTCTCCAGTCAGAAATATCTCAGTGAACCCGGATGAGGAACTCCACATGAGCAGATTAAAGAACGGGCCTGTCAGAGTGACCATGGACATATCTACCATTTCCCGATAATTAAGAGAAGGTTGTACCCTTCCAGCTAGATCCCTCCATTTATGGGCATATTCCTTGAAGCCTTCGCTAGAACCCATAGACACGCTTTGAAGATGTGTACGAGTTGGAGCGAGCTCAGCATTGTATTGGTACTGCTTGTAGAAAGCAGCAGCCAAGTCTTCCCAGGTATGAATGTCTGTTCTTTCTAGCTGATAGAACCACTCTAGTTGCATGCCAACTAAACTTTCTTGGAAGAAATGGACCCATAACTTCTAGTCAGCAATGTGAGGCTGGATCTTTCTGACATAGGACCTTAAGTGCAACTTAGGGAAGGAGACATCATCATACTTGGAAAATGTGGGAACCTTGAACTTTGGTGGGATGACCACTCCAGGAACCAGCCCTAACTCTTCAAAGTCCAAGCCAGGTACCTGTTGAATCCCCATAGCATTGAGAGATCCTCCAGCTATTTGTATTTATCGTTAGCATGAGGATATTATTCCTCAGAGTAATCAGCTTCTTCTTCATCAGCCTTGGGTTTGTTGACTTCTTCATGATTATCCCCTTCGTTTGATAGAGTTGTAAGATCTAGAGCTCGTTTAACTGGTCCTCTGAGTCTTCTTCCCATATTCAAGATACCAGCTGGTTTCTTTGCCTTCTTCTTCTTCATCTTCTTCTTCTCTTTGATGACGAGAGCTTTCAGTTCTTCCTACCATTGGGCCAAAGCCATGAACATTTGTTGGAACTAAGTGTTTTGAGATTGAAGGTATTTTACTGTTTGTTCAAGGGCCATTTATTTTGCTGAAATAAACAGTGAAAAGATGAGAAACCTGTACTGGAAGACCTGTTATGAAATGGCATGCATGCAATTTTTTCAAGGATCTCGCGGGGTAAACAAGAAAATGTCAGAAGTTAAAATTTGTAGCTTTGATTAAAGAACTTTGTATCGTTTAGTGTCCTTCTATGAGAGTCAAGCTCACCATATCAAGTGGGTCATAGCCCCTGACTCAAGTTTTTGAGTTTTGATCTTTTGACGACAATGGCTAGAGGAAAATAAATCCCCTTTCCCCTTGCTAGATGTCTGGTTCATCATAACCTGCACCACAGGCCCTTGAGATCCTTGAAATGGTTAAGGAAATTCTACGATATGATGTTATGATGTGTATGTTATGCATCAAGCAAAATGTAGGGTGATGAAGACAAGTGTGTCTTGCAGGAAAACCAATTTATTGGATAATGACTGTAAACAAATCTTGCAAGGAAATCATGTTGTTAGATAATAAAACCCTACAAGTAGTTCAAGTTGAAAGCAAACAAATCACACAAGTAGCCTTAGGTTTAGGCTTTCATGAGGTTTGTAAGTAAGTACCCTCTTGAAGTTTAGTTGGCTCAACCTGTCCTATCAATAGAAACCGGGTTTTAAGGAGTCTAAATATCACTGATCTTTCTTTATCGGTATTATTTCAGCTTAGCAATCTTTTCTTGCAGCCAAAAAATCCCGAAAGTATGATCTCAATGAGTGTAATATCGACTATCAACCGATTCCAAGCTTTACACTGAGGCCGGCTATCTCACTACTTTCTAATGGCCAATTTTGTTCAACTAAGGTTCTAAGGTTCATTAGTGCTTCACGACACCATGCGACGGCCCCGTATTCTCCTCGATTCAACACAAGGGATACCGGTATCAACCAAAGTGTCACACTAACACAACTATCGCTTCAACCATATAAGTCTACGCCGTACAGTCTCCATGATCTATTGATGTTTACCTAAAAAGTGTCCCCAGATCCGAGTATAGGATCTATACAAGAATACCCCAACAAACCCTTAAAAGTAAAGCAATCAAAACAAACAAAGAAAGCAATTTTAAAAAGAACTAGACCCTAAGATAAACCCCACTTTTTATTTTCTCCCCAGCAGAGTCTCCAGTTCTCTGATACGATGGGAGAACTGAATGTTAATACTGGTTTTCATTTTATATTCGCAAATGCCACGGTAAGCAAGAGTCGCCACCGACTTTTCTTTTATCAAACAAAGGAAAGGGTGAAAAGAATAGAAAAAGACATTTTTCGATATTTTCTGAGTAAGGGGGGTAGATTACGGAAAGGGAAGGTGTTAGCACCCTTCCCATTCGTGGTTTTCCACAGGCTCTTAGGTACTTGCTCATTTTGAAAATTGCTTTCGTGTTTATGTGTTTTGAAAGGTTTTGTTTGCTTTATGATAACTCCTGTATCAGTCCTCAAGAGTGTGATAAAGCGTTTTTGAAAATAGTTTTGAAAGTGTGGTGTGAAAATGAATTGGATTTGAGCAAGTACTTAACAGCTATCTACCTACTCGAAAAATGTGTTCTTTTCCTCCTTTCCTTTAGATAGTGCTATCCTACTATTAGTGAGTAGGTAGCCCTATCGTTGGAACTCGAGGGACTATCGAAGGGATGTTTATGGTCATTGAAAGCAACATGTAGAGATACCTTAGCAGTTCGAAGGGACTGTCATCATATATTCGTAGGCAACATCGAAGGACAAGATCATTTCTCGTAGGCAACTCGAGGGACATTGAGGGACTATGATCATTATGATGACTTTAAACTGAGGGGTATTTTCTAAGGTATCCCTACGTTCGAGGGACATGACCATTTCCGAAGGCAACCAAAGTGGGAGATACCCTAGGGACGGGAATGTGCAATAGTGTGCTTTTTTCAGGTATTTTTATCTTGATGTTAGTGATTTAAGATTGATTGGTTAGTTTTTGCCATACACGCCTAATTTTCTAGCAGTTTATATACATGCATATAATATAGTACAAAAAGTAAAACCTACAGCTATTACAGATCTTCGGGGCAGTTACCGTTATATCTGATTGAAAATGTAAAGTGCGGAAATTAAAAACCCTAATTGGGCTATTACAAACCGAGCGCAGTTACATAATTAAAAAATAATCGTACGAAAAATAACAACGCACAAAAATTAAAACGGAAATAAGTTTGAAACCCTAAAAATCTAATTGCTTATTAAAAATATTTTTTGTATTTTATGAAAAAACTTTTGAGATTTAACCTAATTTTTAATTAATTTTAAATTAAAGAAAACAAGTTAAAATTAATTAAGTTAACTTAATTTGCAAGGATTAATTTTAATTAAAAAAAACCTAAACCTGTTTTTTGTGATTTTTTGTTGATTTTATGATTAAAAAATGAATTTAAAAAAAATGTTAACTAATTAAAAAAGAAAATAAAGAGAATTAAAAAAAAAGATGGGCCTGGGGTGAGAAACCAAATTAGGGGGTGCTGCACTGAAATTTGCTAAGGGCCCAAATCTGTTGGCCCACCATGGCGTTGGATCTGGTAGTGCTGCATCTGGAAGTTCCACCATGGAGCTGCACACTTGGAGGTGCTGGATCTAAAGCACTGGGATCTTATGGTGTGAGTTTGAGGACACATGGTGTGCATGCTGGAGCTTGAAGCACTGGATCTGCATGCACAAATCAGAAAAATAATATGCAGGAGGTAAGGGTCGAACCCCTGACCTCCCACACACATAATGCCTTAAAACCCTCTTTTCTTGCCACTGGACCATATTTCACATTCGTTAATATAATCAAAACAAAACAATATAATATTAAATCAATGTTATTGCTGAGGTTTCAGTGCGCGCATCTTCAATGGGACCTTGGATTTTAAATGTACCAATCAAAGGAAGCTGTCCAGCCACACCAGCACAGGGAGGGTCAAACCACCCCTCACGGTGGTTTACCACCATCGTGTCCGGCGCTATCAAAATTGGAACTTGCAAAATAACACGTTTTCGATCCAGAAATTTGACCTACCCCCTAAATCATTTGCTGCGAATCCAATGGTTGTATCCGTTTGGATTGAAAGTCCCTGCACAGGGGGATACGAAGCTCGTCTGAAGCTTTGCCCTAACAATGGCAAAGATTCATCCCTACATCAAACTAACCATGCGATGGCTCTAAAAATTCACAATCATCAGTGCATACATGGATATGAACATAAAAATGATTTATATTAGAGTATGCAATAATTTTGAATTCAAGAAAAATACCCAATCCGGTGATGTGTGGTCTGGGTGTTTAGGAGTGTTACAAGCCTAGAGATTGACAGGGATGGACTCCTGGGACCTTTAGGAGTGTGATGGAGTGCTTAGTTTGTCTTGAAAAGGGTTGAGATTATGTGATACGAATTTAACTTTTTCTTTGAGTATTTGGAAAAGATTTCAGGGTTTGTGGAGGCAGTTGTGTATGTGTCTTAGGTCTGGATAGTTTATGTATATGTAGTGAATCACATTAGGTTAAAAATACATCCATGAGATCAAATATAATCATGCTTTTAAAGTCATGAATATTTGATCCAAAATTTCTAAAACAAGAAGATATTTTCCTCCTCTTGCCTTGTGCGTTTTTGCCTTGATATGCCAGCATCTTTTGTCCATTATTTGATGAGAAAAAGATTCCAAATCATATCTTTCATTATTTATTTTATTTATTTATTTAAATTTGCATTTTAATGGATAAAATATCAAAAGAAATAGTATAAATAATAAAATAAAGTATGAATGAGCTCAAAGGCCGCGGGCCATGTTAGAAACAAGTTTCAAGAATGAGAAGATGGGCCCATATGGAAAAAAAATTCAAGTTTGGTCAGTATTGGCTTCATGCACTTTTCCAAAAAATGGTCAATTTTAGAAATGCATCTCTCTCTCATTTTTAACCCTAAGAGGGTGTTCTTGGGCTTTTTAGAGAGATTAGAATGTCCTCTAAATAACCCTTTTAGTTTCACTTCAATTGGATCTTCCATGTTCATGTAAGGAGCTTTGACCCAAAAGGTATTTTTGTTGACTTTTTGAAAGGACCTATAATGTCTGAGCTTGTATCTTTTAACTGGGGCATTTCAAGAACTTGAGAACTGAAGAGAAGTTGTAGGGAATTGGATTCTATTCAAAATGAGCTTTGATGGAAAAATTTCTGATAAAGTATGAGAAAGTTATGCCTGGTCAAAGTTCAGTTGACTTTTCCTATAAAAACCCTAATTAGAAATTTTTGACTTTTGATAAATTAGGAGCATTTCTTGAGGAATCATGATCAACCCTTGATCAAATGATGGATATCACTTCAAAATGTTGACGTTGACAAAAAATCTTGAAGTTTGACTGTATATATGCCATTGTTGACTTTTGACCTAATAAAGTTGATTTTCAAGCATTTGAGCACTTGACCGAGCAAACTTGTTGTACATGGCATGAAATTTGGCATGGAAAATCTTGAAGAAATATTAGGACCATGGAAAACATTTGAGACCTTTGGATCTCACACATCTTGCAAAGCATGTAGGCCAATGTTCCATGAGATTCGAATATGGAGAATTATTTCAGAAATAATTAATTAAGTTCTTAACTAAACCCATTTAAGGATTTGTTGCTGTTAGTAAAAATAGGAGGTGAGAATTCAATATTCAATTCCATTTTGTTTTGGTCCATTTCCATTTTTTAAATAGCAAAGAGGGGGTATGTTTATAAAGTTATAGGCCCATTGAGTTTTAGCAAAAGCCCATTGGACGTTTTTTGTCATTGGCTGTCTCAATTAAAAAAATGCGATTGTTATTAAACATTATTTTCACTAGGAGTTTTATTTTGGGTAAGAATCTGTTGGACCAATGAGTTAAAGGAAATTGAGGCCCAATCTGGATTAAAGAGAAAAATGCTCGCTGTAAAAAAACTTTGTTGTTGATTAGGGTCTAATTTTTGGCCTATTTTGTATCTGGCATTTGTGAATTATAATTTGATCCATGTTTTATTGATTAATTTATTTTACAAATTATTATTAAGATTAATAAGTCATTTTTGTAAATAAAGAGTTTTATTTTAGAATAATCTACTGGATTGGATTAAATAATCAGAGCCAGTTAGGCCCGGTCCAAAGAAAAAAGAATGCTTGTTGTAAATAAATATGGTGCTGGATCAAAAGCGGATAGGCCAAATTCAATTAAAACAATGCAAAGCCCATATTTGAAAAAAAAACTGGTACTGTGTAAATCATAGTAGTAACATACACGTTTAACATATACTATACAAATCTGAAAATCCAAATGAATCAAATCTACAATACTAAATCAAATATTTATCTAAAAGTATCCAAAGATTAAAACCCATAATAGAAGAAAAACAAATCCTTTACAACAATAACTCAGAATCAAACATTTACATTCAATACATATAATCTGAATCATTACAAGAATAAAACATACATAATAAATCAATTACAACAAGATCACAATTCCTAATTATGCATAATCCCTAAATCTAAGCTAAGGAAATTGTAATATCAACCCAAGGCCAACCCCTATAAATACTAAACTAGAATTAACAAAAAAAGGGGAGACAAATTGGGAAAAAGGAAGAACACAGAGGAACTTGAAACCGTCAATACAGAAAGGGGTTCAGAGAAGAAATTGAAGAATAGGGCGGAGAATTCTAAGACCCCGTAACCTATTGAAGATAGGAGCAATTATGGTTTCAACATTTGAAACCCTAATCGCTATCGCCATCACCGTATCATTCTGCTACCGTCGCCATAAACCTGCAAAATCAAAGAAGAAGAGGAGATTAAACCCAGAAGCCCGGAGAACTCGAAATCAGAATTGCGGAAAGGGTAAATTGACTTAGCATTGTTTTTGTTGTTGTTATTTTTTTTATATTAGGTTTGATTTGTGGTGGAATAGGGCTTTGTTCTTCCAGTGCCACCGTGAGTGGATTTTAGGGTTAGGGATAAGACGTTAGGGCTAGGGTCGGAAGAGGAAGGGGATGAACTACGATAGAAAGAAAGGGTTAACTGAAAGTGAATACTAAAATGAATTAAAACCAAGTTATATTCCGTTTGAATTTAGTAGATGTGCACCTACAATAATTGAAATGTTTCCTCAATTCCATCCCTTTGATTATCATCAGACGGCCATAAGCCAAGTCTCTACCATAAGCCCGTGCTCCCTCGCCCACTCAATCAATTCAGACCTCTCCAATTTGAACAATGGGCGTAGCCCAGTATTTTTAACACCCGCATTCCATATTTTGCTAAAACATAGAACCACAACACACCCCGTGGCGCATTAGGCCAGCCCATTCTGCTTTTAAAATCCTCTCTGTTTTATTTTTAAACTAAAACTGCACCCCCTGAAACTAATTATTTTCTATATTTTTTATGATTCTTATATTTTTAATTCTATTTTATTTTTATATTATTTATTTCTTTTTATAATGATTATTATTATTAAAATTAATTTTTATTAATACTTTACATATTTATTATCATATTATTTTTTAATATCACATATAAATATTGTTTATGTTATCATAAGTAAATTATTTTATGTAAAAAAACTCATGTACATATTTTTATACATTTGCATTAAAATATTTTATATCATCCATTAATTAAGATTTTTGCAATCAATATGATCAAAAATATTCAACAAATATCAAATTCTTTTTCACAATAAACTAAGCTAAACAATCAATTTTCGCAAAAGGGTTTCAAATCTATTTTGACTAATCGTGCATTTAGTCCAAAATTGCATAATCTGTACTCCCGGTCAAATGCACGACAATTCAAAATACTTTTTCAACCCCTAGAAAACACCAACGAACTAAGAATTGGGACTCTGATTCCTCATAAGAGGATATGTGGGCATACGACTAAAATCATGGCGAGTTCCCCTATTAAAAATTAAAACCCTTTTCCCCTATTAAAATTTAAAACCCTGTTTAACCTGAAACTTAAACCTAAAACCTAATATCCTTAAGAATAAGGTAGATGAAAGGTACCTAACACCTTCCTTTCGTCTAATGAAGTCCGAATCTTAGAATCTCTGTTTTACAATTTAGGGTTTCCTATTAGATGCCCTTCCTTAGGATAAAAACTTGTAGTGGCAACTCTCATTTAAAAACCAGTCGCAACAGCTGGCGACTCTGTTGGGGACCTCAACCTTAGGGTTTAGGTTTTATTTTGGGTTTTTATTTATTTTTATTTATTTGCTTTATTTATTTGCTTTATTTATTTATTTATTGCATTTATTCTTGTATTCTGTTTATCATTATATATTTACTGCATGGCGAGACTTTTCTTTCAAAACAAATATTCTCAAATAACCCTTAGCAAGAAGGTTCGTCTATTAGCTTAGGGGATACATCATCCCTACGAGTTCATGTGACGACTTCGCCTAGAGTCGATGGAATTCTGCAAAAGGAATACTTATAGAGAGATATCCTCTTGACGAGTAGGACTTTGGAATGCCACCCATGACTCTTTTTAACGACCTTAAAAAAAAATCTCATGACGAGACCTTTCATGATATTGAGACGAAAGTTTCGGTTTGCAAAGAGGCTCCACCTAAGGGTGGCCCTTGTGCCTTCTCCCTCTGGTGTTATTGATGAAACCCTTAAGGAAACCACCTTATGGGGAGGGTATAATATCCGTAGGCCAAAACCAGGAGCCTACCTTCTAAGGATTTCATTCATATAATCCCATTTCCACTATCCCTAAACCCGCAAGGGTTACTTCCGATATACTACAATCCCTAGCCTATAGGGTCTATATTTCATAAGTCACAACCCATATCATGTAGGGATTATTTAACCGTCCATTAGTCTACTATAATCCCTAGCTTGTAGGAATTCTCATCCCTCAATTACCATCTCTAGCTTGTAGGGATTCCCCTTCATCTTCTATGGTACTTAATCCATAAGGAGTTCCTATCTGACCTAATATCTGAGTTAGTGTAGGGTATCCCCATTTCCATGTCTATCATTATCTTCTCTCTTAAGAAGTTCCTATCTGTCTCAATATCTGAGTCAGTGTAGGGTATCCCCATTTCCATGTCTATCATTATCTTCGCCCTTAAGGAATTCCTATCTGTCTCAATATCTGATTCAGTGTAGGGTACCTCCAAATCCACATAAAATTATTTTCGTCCTTAAGGAATTCCTATCTGTTTCAATCTCTGAGACAATGTAGGATATTATCATTTTCATATCTACCATCAAACCTGTATAGGGTACCCATGCATCTACCCTCATACTACGTCTGCGTCACATTGCATATCCATGAAACCTTTTTGCATCATACCCTAAAGCCAAAAACATTTTTTCATACCCATGCATGCACATACATTCATAAATTTTCATCTCATGCATTTCCACCTTCACCCTTATCCAACTGTTACCCATATGCTAGTCGATTTCTTGATACTCGCCAACAAACTTAAGAATGTCTAAAACTGTGGAAGAAAGAGATTTTCTACTAGAGAATCAATGGAGCTTGGTTCTACAAGTTTTGTTGGAGAGAGAAGGAAGCCCTTCACCATGACAACAACAGGCCTACACAGTGCCTTAAATGCCACTACCATTGGTGATTCCTCTACATCAAGAGCAACTGCCTTATCAACAAAATAGGTATGCCCGAGAAAAGTCAAAGGTCACCCTCACGCTTTGACAAGTCCAAGAACTAAGAAGATCTCCTGAAGTCACGAGGATGAACAAATGAGCTCTTCCATAAGATCATTAGGCTTTATCAAGTACAAATTGTAATTTCCTAGTTGCTAAGGTTCATTTGGTGTAAATTTGTATCTTTGGATCAGTAATTCTAATAAAATAAGCATGCATGTTTTTAAAATTGATTCAACCCACAAAAATCAACAACTTTTTATTCTCACTCTTTTCCATTTTTAAATTAACAAACTTCGAAGGAGAATGAAGAAAATTAAATAACAATAATTTTGCTAAGCTATGCTTTCAATGTAAGACCGAGCTGATGTTGTAAGGCATTGTTTCAATTCCTAAATAGTGGAGAAATAACGAGTTAATCCGTAGTCAAATCCCTCGAGCCAGAAGTTGGAGTTGTTTCTATTTTCTAAAAAACTTAATTTCAACCAGGGGCAGGGTAGTCTTTCAATTAATTCAACGGCGCATTCTATTCTCAAGAGAAGTTATTTATCTAGATAAAATGGTCAAGCCTATCTCCTTCCTCAATACATCATTGATGGAACAATCTAAGAAAAGGTTCAAGCACATCGTCTTCCTCATGCACATCAATAAAGATTGAGGAAGCAATCAATGAAGACAAATCTCTCAATATCTTCTTCCTCAATACATCACTCAAAACCGAGAAAAATGATGAAGAAAAAGCTTACAACAATCGGCGTAGCAGTAACGAATTTTCAAAATCGAAAAACAAAAAGAATCTCAAGAAAAAATTTCAAAAAAAAGAGAGAGCCCGTTGAGTCATAAACAAAAAGCAAAAAATTTCGACTTAGGCAAAAGTTAGGGCATCCCGATGGATCGGAAATTTAAAAGAATTGTCCCATGCAAAATAAGGATTGAAAACAAAACTGGAGAAAAATATTGTGACTTCCACCTCAAAGGCTTCTCATTAACGCTTGGATCTTATAAATGCTTGGATCTTATCAATGCTTCTCATCATCTACGCGACTATGAAACTTCTCTTGAGAATTGAATGCATCTATTGGATTAATTAAACTTAGGATTGTAGAACATCAAGGAGAATGGGGTGGGCTGAATAAATTTTAAGCCTTATATCTTTTATTTCTCAAACCACGAACCATGGACATGTTACAACATTCAAAAGTCCTAATTGAATCAAGGTTAACTATGAAAGAATACTCGGTAAAATTCGTGTTAAACTGACTCCCATGTTTGTTAAAATTATTTCTAACTGCTTCGCTTCTTCGAATCTTCATCTCTAATCATCCATTTCTATTCAAAATTCAATTTCAAAACTTGCTTGTACATCAAACAGAATTACTTTTCAAAACGTACAATTTTTATTTACAAATCAATACGTAGCATCAAGGAGATTTCAAAAAAAAAATTTCTGATCAAAAGCAACATTTCCAAGAAGCTTATAACTAGGGGTAAAGCATTTAAGAGGACTCCTATAAATATGGGAAAATACTTTGACCATAGGGGTATATCACACGAAGATACTATTAACAAGGGGTGATCATTCTGAGATTCAATGAACTCGGATCAAATTTCAAAGCACTATTTAGTCAAGGGCATACCTTTCGGAGGAGCATTCCTTAATCAAGTCATGTCACAGCAGGGTATGACTCGATTTCCACATGCTGAAAAACCTCTCAAGGGATTGATATTAAGGGGAAATCTTCCAAGATTCAAGTATTGGGTCAGTGCATATCAGGTTCATCCTACCGCCCGCAGGGTCCAAGTTCATCCTCAAGCGACTTCAAGTACAAACTTTTCAGAAATTCAAATCTTGGGGTAATCTATATCAAAGTCCATGGTGAGGTATAAGTTCTTTTTTATGGAACTTCCTCTAGGTCCAGGAAATGAAGGGGCACCTTGTTTTAGCCCAAAATTTTCCCTCTCATTTATCAAATATTTTCTCACAAGATCTCCTTTGGTTCAAGATTGCACAAGGGTTGATCAGCTCAAGACACCTCCTTAAGCACTAATGACTGAAATTAGGGTTCGAGAATGCACAAGGATAATTGAAATTTTAAATCCTCATATGACTTTCATGGACCATTATGAATCCCCAATATTTCTCATGTCAAGTTTCAAGTCTTGGATCACATTTTTGCTTAGTCAATTGACCAGTTGACCTAAAAATCAGCTGTATTAGGGAAAAAGTCAACTGCGGCCGATTTACAGTCAAACTTCATAACCTTTGATCCATATCAACATTATAAACTCATGTGCATCATTTGATCAAGTTTGGACCACAATTCCTCAAGAAATTTGACCAGATCATCAAAAGGGCAAAATGGTCAAAATTAGGGTTTTGGTTGAGAAAGGGAAATTTCTGATTTTTGACCTAGCGAATGGTTAATTGGTTTGAAGCATGATCAAAAGAGTTCAATTGAATCATTTTTACCTAATGGCATGACTCAAAACATTGCTCAATATCAATTGGATTGATAGTTGATTTTCAGTCAACTGATCAAAAGTCAATTGTATACTGAAAAGTCAAACTTTGACTTTTCGGTCAAAATCAAGTGTCAAAGATCACAATTCATGAAAACATGTCAAAATATGAAACTTGTTCATCAAGAAATAAAAAAGTCAAGATTTCATTTTGAAAATTCAAAGTTTTCAAACTTAGAAATTTTTCTAAGTGTTGAAAACTTCATATTTTTTCACAACTTTGACCCAATTTTTTACCATGATGCAAGATGATTCAAAAGAAACTTTCAACATGAAAGTTGTAGATCTCCATGAGATATTTCTTTACACAAATACTCCTAGAAATGCTTGTATCTCAAGTTATTAATCCATGAATTCATGGTCATGAAACAAAACACTTAGTGAAATTTTGAGCATTTTAGGTCAGGATTTTGACCTAACTTCTGACCCAAGTTTCACATAGTTCCATTTAGATTTTTCAAAAGTGATTCAAATAAGGGTTGTAGATCACATTACAAGATTTCCAAAATGTTCAAGAACTCCTTGAGATCATTTGTGAGAAAGGATAATCAAAGGTCAGAAATTGGGGTTTCAAGTTGTTTTACAAGGAAAATTTTGTGATAATCAAAATTCAAATCTCAAACCTATGCTGCACAATCTTGCTTTGCAGGTCTCTAAACCTCAAGATTTCTCCATAATCAGAAGATTAAACTTGCTTTTGAGCTATTATCCATTTGATTCAAGCTTTATCCAAGACAATTTTCCATTAATGGCACAAAGGCACCATTGCCATTTACATAAAGAAAGCTTTATGAAAAGTCAACTTGCATTGAGCTTTTCACTTGTTACTTTTGCACAAGCTTCCTCTACAAAGTCAGATAAGTATGTTTAAAGTTGGTAACCACTCTACATGCTTTTACTTGCTGCCTTGAAACCATATTTCTCACTTTTCTTCAAAATCAAGCAATTAAGCCTTAACCCTATAACTCAGAAGTCCTTTGTGAAAAAGCTCTCCAACCTTTTGCTTATAGATACACAAATCATTTGCAAGAAAACACACGTATGCTCAAGCCCTGAAACGCCCTAAAACAGATAACCACCATGAACATCTCAAAACTTGCTGTTGTACCCCAAAATTTTCCCTCTCATTTTATCAAGATTCTCCTCACAAGACTTCTTGGACTCAAGACCAAATTAGGGTTTGCTCAGCTCAAGACATCTCCTTGCACCGTTGACCTGAAATTAGGGTTTGAGTTTGCACAGGGATTTTTGGACTTACAATGCCTCATGTGACTTTCATACTTCATGTTGGACTTCTAAGATTTCTCATACCAAGTTTCAAGCCTTGAATCAAATTTTTGCCCAGTCAATTGGACAGTTGACCTAAAAATCAGCTGTATTGGGGAAAAAGTCAACCATGGCCAATATACAGTCAAACCTCATAATTCTTTATCCACATCAACATTATAGACTCATATGAACCATTTGATCAAGTTTGGACCACAACTCCTCAAGAAATTTGATCAGATCATCAAAAGGGCAAAATGGTAAAAATTAGGGTTTTGACTGTAGAAGGGCAATTTCTGATTTTTCACCTAGCCAATGACCAATTGGGTCCAAGCATGGTTTCAAGGACTCAATGGCATCATTTTGACCTAATAAAAGGGTTCAAAAGATCTCAAATGCATTGGATTGACAGATGAATTTTCCAATCAACTGATCAAAAATCAATTGTACACTGAAAAGTCAAACTTTGACTTTTGGGTCAAAATCAAGTGCCAAGGGTCATTTTTCATCAAGATGTGTCAAAAAATAAAACCTATTCACCAAGAAACCTAATTTTGAAAATTAGGGTTTAAGTTTGAAAAATTTCATAACTTAGAATTTTTCTAAGTTATGAAAATTTCTTATTTTTTCCCAACTTTTTCACTATGATGCAATTGGATTCAAAGAAAACTTCCAACATGAAAGTTGTATTCCTCCACAAAATCTACAACTTTGATTCACAAAGTGTTCCCAAAAGATGCTTGGATCTCAAGTTATGATTTTTTGAACAAGGGTCCATGAAACTTTTAACTTAGTGAAATTTTGCCCTAGTTTAGGCAGATTTTTGACCTAACTTCATGGCAACTTTTCACCTAGTTCCAAGTGGAACCTCAAAATGCATTTCAAAGATGGATTGAAGAGCATGTTAAAAGCTTTCAAAAATGTCCAAGAACTCTCCAAGATCGTTTGTGGTTAGGGAGAATCAAAGGAATGAAAATGGCAATTTCTCACTTTTGTCCAAGGCATTTTGCACAATGTTACAACTTGCAAATCAGTTTGAATCATGCTTGTACTTACATTACAGGTTCTAATCCTTTTTACACTCCAAAATTGAATGCAAATAAAATGGTTAATGGCATTGTTTTGATCTTTGAAGCTTTGTACAAGGGTTTAATCCAAAAATGGCATAAAGGTAACAATGCTACTTTGATAAAGTTTGCTTTTAGCAACTTTGTTTATCTTGAGCCATGAACCTAACCTCTTACTGCAAACAACGCCCACAAATACCAGGCAATTTGTACCAACTCTCCTGAGGCCTTGAGCTAGCCTGTACAGGCTTTGAGCATAGTCACTTCAACTTTTGCTTCAAAAGCAAGTAAGCTTGCAAAAAGTCCACAACTCTTGTATCTGTTAAAACCAAGTCTTGGTATCATTTCAAACGACCTGAGCATATTGTCTCAAGCCTAAAACACGATTTTCTAAGCTCTCAAACACCCTCTAACACAGAAAACCCCATTTCTGCCCAAAACAGGGCAACTTCTGCAAACACCAAGTCACTTCCATATTTCCTCGTGCGTTTTTCCTGGAACCACTTCAGACACATTCCATACGTCACACCTAAACTATCCAAGCCATTGTTCAGCAACTGTAACCTCATTTTCAAGCTTCACCATTTTCAATTTCTGAGTTTGTAGGTTGACTTCTACAAGGAGATTCAAGCCATTTCAAAGCAAGCTGAGCATTGGGAAAGGTTGAGGGAACTTCAAGCAAGCTCACAAGTACTTCAGGCCTCACTCAAAGTTGCTACATTGCCATAACCAAACTCAACTGAACAAGGTAACTTTTAAAGTTCTATCTCCTTATTTAGGCATCATTAGGCTTAGGTTTGTGAAGCAAAAATGTAGTCTTTAATGAGCTTGAGCTGTACAAATGCATAACTTCCATTTATATTGACTGAGCTAGGAGTATTTGATAGATGAAGTTGCTAAAAATTTTAGGTCAGAAATTAGGGGTGATAAAATTCTCTTTGGTCTTTTAGAATTAGGACATGTTTTTTATATCATTAGAATCGTGAGTTAACAAGCTACAAGTTTCATGTTGCAAGATTTTATTTTCATGCACGTATGCAAGAGATACAGTTTGAGTTGAACAGGCCGCGCGCGTTTGGGATGAAGCAAGGTCAGGGATGAAGTTTGTATGGGCCTGGCGCTTTGGGCTTGGTTCTATTCACACCCCCTGTTTACTTTCTGCACCCCTTTGGCCCATTTTATTTATTTTTGTATATTTTTATTTCTTTTATATTTTCTGACTTTATTTATTTTTTTCTAAACATTGAAAAATCTCAAAAATATTTTCTTAATTTTTTGCATTTTATTTTATTATTTTTATTATTTTTTGGGCATAATAATAGTTTATTAATAATAATATAACTTATTTTTCTAAATAAAACTTGTAAATAATACAAAAATATTATATATTTTTATTTTTATTATTTATACACTTAAAATCATATTTTCTCACATATTTTGTTTTTTTAACATTTTTGTATATATTGTTATTATTTTTCTTAAACAAAAGTGAATAAATAAATAATATAAAGCATATTTTCCTTTAAAAAAAGAATTAGGGTTTTTTATCCTTTCAAAAATAATCATTTTATTTTCTTATTTTTAAGACATAAATAAATTTATTTTACATGCATAAAACAAATACAATTTTTTTTTTGCATATTTAAAATTTATTCCATATTTAAATACTTGTTTATTTATTTATTGTTGTATAAATTCAATTGGGTTGTAATAGTAAATTAGGGTTTTTATTTTGTGCAAATACCCCCTATTCAAACTTGTACCCCCCTCCCCATAATAATTTTGTAATAGTCTAGATTTACTTTACGCATTTTATTGCTTTCATATACCATGATAGTAAACTAGGTTTTTGTATGCAAAGACCAAAATCAAACAAATAGCATGACTTAATGCAAGACAAAAATGTATGAAAAATGACAACACAATACACACAAGCACCCCTAGGGTTTCATCCACTTTGTTGCCTAAAAACATGGCCATGGTATGCATGCTAGGTATCTTGGCAAAATCAAACAAAATAAAAGATCATAGTCCCTCGATGACGCTATCTAAAGGTTGCCTAAACAAAGATGATCTTAGTCCCTAAAACTTGCTAAGATACTTGGCACCATTGCTATCATGGTCATACGATGACCCACACCCATCCCGTTTAACATCCGAAGATAGGATTGTTTACCAAATACAATGGTAAAACAACAATGTCAAAGGGTTAAAAATGTACAACAAAGACTTCTGAGTAGGGTAGACAACTCCTAGTTACTTGATCAATTTGCCAACCATCCTTGCTAATTTAAAAAACACACACAATTTCAAAACATTTCCAAAGCAAACTTTCAAACATTGAAACATTTTTCAAAAGACAAACATCTTTGTATACATTCTTCAAACAAGAATCATTACAAAGATTTCCAAAAAGATGGCCTCTTTTCAAAATACTTTCAAAACCACACAAAGCACCATTTCAAACAATTGGAAAAGCAAAGCAAGTGATCTAAACAGGTAACTAAGAGCCCATGGAAAACCATGGATGAAAAGGGTGCTAGCACCTTCCCTTTTCATAATCTACCCCCCGAACTCAAGAAAACATCTCAAAGGTCTTTCCTATGCTTTTTGACCTTTCCTTTGGATAAAATAAAAAGTCGGTGGTGACTCTTGCTAAACCGAAACATTTGTGAACACAAACGTAAAACCTCAAGTCAGTTCTCCCACCGTATCATAGAACTGGCGACTCTGCTGGGGAATCTGGAAAGTGGGGTTACCTTAGGGTTTTAGATCACCTTTACATGCTTATCTTGTTTGACTTGTATGCTTTACACTTTGGTTCTATTGTTTGGGTTTGAATCCTCTACCCGGATTTGGGAAACATTCATAGGTAAATAGCAATATGTTGTGGAAACTGTGCGAGGTATACCGACATGGTCTAAGCAATAGCGATATTAGTGCGACATATTTGTGGGTACCGGTAGCCTTTGAGTCAATCAAAGAGAATACAGGGCCGCTGAGTGATATCATGAAGCACTAATGGACTTTTAGAACCTTTACTTGACCATCTTGGCCTTTTAGGATGTAGTGAGATAACCGACTTTGGTGCAGTCCGAAGTTGGTAGATACTTAATACTACACTCATTGAGGGTTATTTTCTTGGAATATTTCAGTCGCCAGTAAAGTGGCCAAACTGTAACAATGAACATAGAAAACAATCCAGTGATATTGAGCTCCTTAGAACCCGGTTACTATTTATAGGACAGGTTGAGCCAACTAAACTTCAAGAGGGTACTTACCTATGAAACCCCATGCAAGCCTGAACTAGGAACTTGTATGATTTGCTTGTACATATATACTTGTGCATAACATCATGGACATCATGAAGCATCATTTGCATCCAATAACCATTTCAAGGATTTTGGATCTTCATCTTTGTTCCTGTTTTGTAGGCTATGGAATCCCTTCGCAAGAAAACTATTCAGGTCAATCTTGTGAGAATTCCTCCACAACTCAAAGAGCTTGCTTCTAAGATTCCAGAGTATTCTCCATTCACTGAGAGACATGGTCGACTTCTCAACTTGGTCAACTCCAACACAGAGGAAGACATGGTGAAAGTTCTCTTCCAGTTCTTTGACCCCCTACACCACTGCTTCACATTTCCTGATTACCAGCTGATACCTACTTTGGAGGAATTTTCTCAACTCTTGAGGATTCCTATTCTCCATCAACTACCTTTCAACTATACGGAAAGATATCCAAAGCCTAAAGATGTTGCTCAAGCCCTACACTTGCAACCATCAGATGTCACAGGTCATTGGGAAACCAGAAGTGGTGTCAAGGGTTTCTTGGCAAAGTTCCTGTTTGAGAAAGCTCAAGAATGCTGGAATTCTCTAGACCTGCAAGCTTTTGAGGAGATTGTAGCTCTTCTCATCTATGGGTTGGTATTGTTCCCAAACCCTGACCAGCTTATAGATGTCAATGCTGTCAAAATCTTCATGGCTCGCAATCCGGTGCCTATATTGCTTGGAGATATCTTACACTCTTTTCACACTCGAATAATGAGGAAAAGAGGTGTTCTCATGTGTTGCACTCCTCTATTGGAAAGATGGTTTATTTCTCATCTTCCCCAATCAGTCTTGAAGAATGAACAAGGCTTGAGGTGGTCACAACGACTGATGACTCTTACATATTCAGATGTCCATTGGTGTTCTCGATCTAGAGAAAATGTTATCATCATCGAACGTTATGGAGAATTCCCTAATGTCCCTCTACTTGGCATTAGGGGAGGCATCACCTACAACCCCTGCTTGGCTCTGAGACAGTTTGGGTATGCCCGAAGGGATGGCCCACATGACATGCTGATTCCAGACTTGGTTTTTGATTTCGACAACGACGACCAAGGACTTCGACAAAGGTTCATTTGAGCTTGGAGGATGCCAAACAAGGTAGACTGTAAGACCTTGGGACACAAGAATTCCATCCCCCTTGAGCCTTACCTCAAGTGGGTACGAACCCGCGCCCAAAGTCTTATGATGCCTTACCCCTACATTCTCCCTATGATTAAAGAGCCTGTTAAGGAAGGAGAGGTTCCATACACCCTCCTACATCCTGACATACCGATATCACTCGAAGATCTGCAAAGGAGTTGGATACAGCTCAAGGGAGAACGCGATACTTTTGAAGCCCAATTCTACGCCAGTGAGAAGGTTTTAGAACTTACTCGTCAACTTCACGAAGAGCAGACTCTCAACACCTACATTGCACCAAAAAGGATGCACAACGTCTTTTTATCTTAGAATTTTGTATTATTTTGCCCATGGGGCATTGATGTACTAACAATTCTATCTTATTAATATGACGTGTTTCTTTTTTGTTTAAAACAAATTTGAATTTTTGAATCCTTGAATGAATTACATGAATACATATCATTCATCATATGCATAAACAGGTCTTTACACCAAGTTTCCTCATCTCTCTGCTGTTTATTTCAGCAAGATGGATATTGAACAAACGGTCAAAGACTTACAAACTCAGAATTCACAATTCCAACAGCTACTCATGAATTTGGCTAAGGGTCAAGAGGAGCTCAAAGCTCTATTAGAGATGTAAAAAGAGAAAAAGAAGAAGAAGAGAGTTGGTGTGGCTACCTTGGGCAGAAGATTTGAAGGTCAAGCCAAAAGGGTCCTAGATTTTCCATCAACCTCTGAGGAAGGAGTGGGAAAGGGTAAAAGAGCTGCAGTGCCATCTGATTCTGAAGCTGAAGAAAAGAAAGATGAGGATTACTCTGAACAACAGTATCCTCCTGTAGATGACAAATACAAAAACTTGGAAGAACGTCTGGCAGCTATGGAGATTCAGAGAGTGCCTGGGCTGGACTTTGAAGAGTTAGGGTTGGTTTCTGGAATTATAATCCCTCCCAAGTTTAAGGTGCCTCTTTTTGCTAAATACGATGGGGTGTCTTACCCAAAGATGAACCTACGATCTTATGTCAGGAAAATTCAACCACATTCTTCTGACAAAGACCTGTGGGTCCACTTCTTCTAGGACAGTTTGTCAGGGACGCAGTTAGATTGGTTCTACCAGCTAGAGAGGTCTGATGTGCATAATTAGGAAGATTTGTCTACTACCTTCTTCAAGAAGTATCAATACAATGCGGACTTAGCACCAACCCGTACTCAATTACAGAGTATGGGCATGGTCTCCAATGAAGGCTTCAAGGAGTATGCCCAGAAATGGAGAGACTTGGTGGGACGAGTACAGCCACCTCTATCTGAGAGAGAGCTTTTAGATATGTTCTTGGGGACGCTATCAGGTCCTTTCTTTAATCACCTGATAGGAAGCTCTTCCGCGGGGTTCACTGAGTTGATTCTAACTGGTGAAAGAGTTGAAGCAGGCATAAAAAGCGAGAAAATTCAAAAAGATACATCTGCTTCCGCTGCCATCAAAAAGACTTTTCCAGCAAAGAAGGAAGTATCAGTTGTCTACTCCCAAAGAGGTCAAGGAAGAGTTGAGCGCCGACCAGCGGTGGGGTCCGTAATGATTCAGAATTCTGCAGCTGATCAGCCCAGAAACAATTAACCCAGAACCAACCAAACAAGGATGGAAAGGCTTGTACGACAATTCACCCGGATAAATATGACTCCTGCTCAGGTTCTACCCCATCTCTTGAAGTTAAACCTTGCAAGTTTGAAAGAAGCCCCGAAGAACCCGAATACTTCTTCTCCGTACTACCATTCGAACGCCAAGTGTGCTTATCATTCAGATAGCCTGGGGCACGACACCAACAATTGTTGGGCCCTCAAGAATAAGATTAAGGATTTGATAGATGCTAAAGAAGTTGAATTCGACGCCCTTGAAAAGCAAAATGTAATATCTGCTGCAATGCCAAAGCATGGCCACAATGCCCATGCTGTTGAAGAGGATCTGTTTGTTGCTATTGTTGATGATTTGATAACTCCGCTACCAATAATCAAGTTGAATTTGTTGAAGTCTGGGATTTTCCCAGGTTGTGAAGAAGATTGCTGCCTTTGTTTATCCTTACCAACCGACTGTCCATTGTTGAAGTTAGGCATCCAACGCCTAATGGATAACCGAGAAATCCTTTTTGAAAAGACTCATATTACACCGACTCCTGTCAATGATGTTTCAATAATAACCATATCTACCAATCTTTCCAAGGTCTCCAAAAGACCTGTTAAGATTACATCCGCTCTGAAGATTGCACCTTTGAAGATAACCATGCCCGGGCCCGTCCCGTACAAGTCCGACAAATCAATACCGTGGAACTATGGTGGAGAAATCTACTACCACAGTATTAAGCAAATTGAATCAACTGAAGAGAGTTCTGATGAAGAGACTTCCGACATTGGAAACATTGCTGGAACAAGCAAAATCACCCGCAGTGGAAGAATTTTCTCTCCAGAGATTGCCCCTCCAAAGGAAATCTTTGGACCCTCAGCTGCTCCTAAGGTTACCCCTGTGTCGGTCAACATATCTGCAAGAACTCTAATCATTGAAGAAGTTGTCACTCATGTGGTTGTCCCCTCTGCTGCTGCTAATGATAGAGGGAAAGGGATCCAAGAAGAGCCCGTCAGGACGAGGGCTCAGCCGTTGGTCATCCCCAAGACCTCTCAAAAAGAAATGGAAGAGATTTTGAAAATAATCAAGAAAAGTTATTATGATGTTGTGGAACAAATGGGGCAAACCCCCTCAAAGATCTCTATGTTGGCCCTGCTGCTTTGTTTAGAGGCTTATGCTAAAGCACTGATCAGATTCTTGAAGACGGCTCACGTGCCACAGGAAACCTCCGCGGATCAGTTCCAGGAATGTGTAGCTAGCTTAACCGCTGACAATGGTCTAGGATTCTCCGATGCTGATTTAACTTCAAAAGGGAGAAAACATAATGACGCTTTGCATGTCTCGATGGAATGTAGAGGGACTACCCTAGCACACGTTCTGGTAGACACTGGTTCGCCTTTAAATGTCTTGCCGAAGAAAGCCTTGGATAGACTGGACTGTGAAGGCCTAACCCTGAAACCCAGCAACATCATTGTTAGAGCTTTTGATGGTTCTAAAAGGATGGTCCACGGGGAGGTGGACATCCCGATTAAAGTGGGAACTGAAACCTTGAACTCCACATTCTACGTGATGGACATCCGTCCTTCCTATTCTTGCTTGTTGGGAAGACCCTGGATTCACCATGCTGGAGCCGTCACTTATACTCTGCATCAAATGCTCAAGTACCCTGTCCAGGGGAAAATTATAACTGTTCACAGCAAAGAGGAATACATGATAAGCCATCTAAATTATTTCCGCTATGTAGAATTGGATGGCGAATTCATCGAAACCTCTTTTCAGCATTTTGAAGAGGTAGCTCAGGAGATTGCGGCGACCAAGACAGTGGCTTCTGTACCCATGATTACCAAACCTGTGCCTCAGATGTCATCCCTCAAAGATGCAAAGGCTGTGATTGAAGAAGGAGGAAGCACAATCTGAGGGCAACTTCCAGACTTTCCTCACAAATCAGATAAATTCGGCTTAGGGTTCACATCTTCTGCTCAAAAGGCTGTCCGTCGCGCCCGTGCTGGAGGGCCACCAGTAAATATCACCCATCATGGAGTCAATGCTTTGGAGGATGGTGAAGAGGAGAGCAACTTGGAAGACTGGATCTTTCCAACTGTTGATGGAGAACTGTGCAATTGGGAGGCAAAAGACTTTGTTCCGATTACTTTCATACCCCAGTAATTTATCTTTCAAACATTTCTGTTGGTTTTGTAATAATTCTCAAACAATTCGTACACTTTTAACCTTGTGCCTTACCCGAGGCACATAGGTCCATTTGTAAGGGTTTGATTTTTCATCTTCATATGCCATTTTAATGAATCATGGACGTTTTCACATATAAACTTTTGGGTTCATTGTCTTTCTTTTTACATTTTTATTTGTTTAAAGGTGGCTATCCCTTACACACACCTACACTCACAAATGCAGGTACCCTTCCATTCCGGATTCCATGGGTAACAATTCTGCTATGGCCTTCCGTGACTCTGAAGATCTAGTCTACCATGCCGAATATGAAGGTGAGGAAGATTGTGAGGTGCCGAGAGAATTGGCTAGATTGCTACAACAGGAAGAAAGGGCTATTCTGCCTCATGAGGAGCTGTTAGAGACAATCAACTTGGGTATTGAGGAAGATAGAAAAGAAGTCAGAGTGGGTGCCAACCTAGAGCCAAGTGTCAAGGAGCGCTTAATTCAGCTGTTGCATGAATATGTTGAGATCTTCGCCTGGTCATATGAAGACATGCCAGAACTTGATACAGATATTGTGGTTCACCGTCTGCCCACAAGAGAAGACTGTCCACCAGTTAAACAAAAGGTCTGCCGCATGAGGCCCGACATGTCTGAAAAGATCAAAGCAGAAGTTATGAATCAGTTCAATGCTAGATTTATTGCTGTTACTTCCTATCCACAATGGGTTGCTAACATTGTGCCCGTGCCAAAAAAGGATGACAAAGTGAGAATGTGCATGGATTACAGAGACTTAAACAGGGCTAGCCCTAAAGATGACTTTCCACTACCGCACATTGACATCTTGGTTGACAATACAACTCAACACAAGGTATTTTCTTTCATGGACGGATTTTCAGGTTACAACCAGATCAAAATGGCACCTGAAGACATGGAGAAAACTACTTTTGTTACACAGTGGGGTACGTTCTGCTACAAAGTGATGCCATTCGGACTGAAGAATGCTGGGGCAACCTATCAACATACCATGGTAGCTTTGTTTCATGATATGATACATCATGAGATAGAGGTCTACGTGGATGACATGATAGCCCGTTCACAAACTGAAGAAGAACACCTCGACCACTTGCAAAAGTTGTTTGTCAGGTTAAGGGAGTACAAGCTCAGGCTGAATCCAAACAAGTGTACATTCGGAGTCAGGTCCGATAAACTCTTGGGTTTCATTATCAACAACAAAGGCATCGAGGTTGATCCTGCCAAAGTCAAATCTATACAAGAAATGCCTGCTCCTCGCACTGAGAAGGAGGTCAGAGGTTTCTTGGGACGCCTAAACTACATTGCTAGGTTCATTTCTCACCTAACATCTACCTGTGAGCCAATCTTCAAGCTGTTGAAGAAAGATCAGGTGATTAAATGGAATGATGACTGTCAAGTTGCTTTCAATAAAATCAAGGAGTATTTGCTAGAACCTCATATCTTGATGCCACCCGTCGAAGGAAGACCTCTAATCATGTATCTGACTGTCCTAGAGAATTCAATGGGGTGCGTACTGGGCTAACATGATGAGTCTGGCCGAAAAGAGCATGCCATTTATTACCTTAGCAAAAAGTTTACCGACTGTGAGACCCGATACTCACTGCTCGAGAAAACTTGTTGCGTTTTGGCATGGGCTGCTTGCCGGCTAAGGCAGTATATGTTGATTCATAGCACTCTGCTGATATCTAAGAAGGATCCGATCAAGTACATCTTTAAGAAACCGGCTTTATCTGGAAGAATAGCTAGATGGAAGATGATCCTAACAGAATACGATATATAGTACACGGCCCAAAAAGCTATAAAGGGGAGTGTGGTAGCTGACCATCTGGCTCATCAAGCTGTCGAAGATTACCAATCCATGAAGTTCGACTTTCCTGACGAAGACATCATGACATTGGACAACATTGAAGACTTCAGACCATATGACGGACCTGAACAAGGATCCCGATGGACCCTGTACTTTGATGGTGCCTCCAACGCACTTGGTAACGATATCGGTGATATGCTCATCTCACCAGAAGGTTGCCATACTCCTTTCACAGCCAGACTTTGCTTTAACTGCACCAACAACATGGCCGAGTATGAAGCTTGCATCTTTGGTCTCAAGGCTGCTATAGACTTGGGAATCAAATCTTTGATTGTGTTTGGAGACCCAGCTTTGGTCATCAGTCAGATCAAAGGAGAGTAGGACACTAAAGATCCCAACCTCATCCCTTACAAAGAACATGTCTTGACATTGTTACCACATTTCGAGCAGATTACCTTCGAGCACTTCCCGCGAGAAGAAAATTTGCTAGCAGATGCTCTAGCTACCATGTCATCCATGTTTAAACTTAACTGGGATAATGAGGCTCCCCAGATCACCATTGAACAGAGGGATGAACCTGCACACTGTCACGAGATTAATACCGAAGAAGTAGTGGACGACCTTGGTTTCACAAAGTCAAAAGGTATCTCGAGGCGCAAGAATATCCTGAAGGAGCTTCAGTCAACGAAAAAAAGTTCTTAAGGAGATTCTCACCTAAGTTCTTCCTGAGCAATGGTATCCTGTACAAGCGCAATCATGATTGCATTCTGCTCCATTGTGTGGACAAGATTGAAGCTGAACAGATCATGGCTGAACTTCACAATGGTACCTTTGGCACTCACTCTAGCGGACATACGATGGCTAAGAAGATTCTATGGGCAGGCTATTACTGGTCTACCATGGAAGCTGACTGCTATCAACACTCCCGTACTTGTCACAAATGTCAAATCTATGCGGACAAGGTACACATACCTCCAGTTCCTCTCAATGTCTTAACAGCTCCTTGGCCATTCGCTATGTGGGGAATCGACATGATTGGAGAGATCAAGCCTACAACATCCAATGGACACCGCTTCATTCTGGTGGCCATTGATTATTTTACCAAGTGGGTCAAAGCAGCTTCATTTGCATCCGTCACAAAGAATGTTGTTGCCCGCTTCATCAAGCAGAACCTCATTTGTCGGTACGACATCCCCGAAAGGATCATCACTGACAACGGTACAAACCTTAACAACACTATGATCACCACCTTGTGCTAGCAGTTCCAAATTCAACATCACAATTCATCTCCCTATCGGCCAAAGATGAACGGTGCTGTCGAAGCTGCAAACAAAAATATCAAGAAGATCATACAAAAGATGACAGTCACCTACAAGGACTGGCATGAGATGTTACCATTTGCTCTCCACGGGTACCGTACCACGACACATACATCAACTGGGGCAACACCCTATTCTTTGGTATACAACATGGAAGTTGTTTTGCCTATTGAGGTTCAAATTCCCTCCTTGAGAATCATGAAGGATGCTGGTTTGAGTGAAGACGATTGGATTCAGACCCGGCTTGATCAACTTAACTTGATTGACGAAAACTGACTTACTGCTGTTTGCCATGGTCAGGCGTATCAAATACGAATGATCAAAGCTTTCAACAAGAAAGTCAGACGCCAAATATATCAAGTCGGAGATCTTGTAATCAAGCGGATTATCTTGCCGCAAAGTGATCCCAGGGGCAAGTGGACTCCTACCTACGAAGGACCATTTGTGATCAAAAACATCTTTTCTGGTGGGGCAATGATCTTAACCACCATGGACGACGATGACTTGCCACACCCTGCGAACGCAGACATAGTCAAAAGATACTACGCATAAATGACTTGTTAGGTTGACACACCTAGGCAAAAAAGGGCATCCCGGTGAATCAAAAACCCGAAAGGGCGGTTCAGGCAAAAATTAGGGATAAATAAAAAAATCTGTACACCTGGCAAGTTGAAAACCCGAAAGGGCGACTTGGGCAAAAAAGGGTTTCCTAGTGGATCGAAAACCCGAAAGGGCGGTCCAGGCAAAATTTAGGGAATTAAAGCGTATGACTATGTCTCGTCGGATCACTTTAAGGACAATCACTTCACAAACAAGCTCCGGGCTTCTGATCAACTCAATCATCTTCAGACAAAGCAGCGAATGGACAAGATATTCAGAGTTACGAAGGCTATAGCAGAATGGGAACCCCATGGAATTTTCACACATAGCCATCTTTCTTTGTATAAAATTTTCTCATTTTTTATGACAACATTATCTTACTAGGATGTCTGTCTCCTTTGTACAAAATATTTACACAAAGTTAATACAAAGATACTTCAAAGTGTAGAAAACTATTTGTCTTTTCCTTTTACACTTGTGTTTATTTGAAAACGTCCAATGATTTATTAAATGAGCATATGCATTTGAATATAATCACATGTTTACAAATGAACGAAATGGGAAAGAATAATTACTGACAGGTTGAAAGTATAGGAAAACATCTTAGGCTATTCCAAGAGAAATCCCCTGCAGTACATCATCTAGATCCCCAGCGGAGCTAAAACCTTGAAATACATACCCCCAACGGAGTTATATTTTCAAACCCTTAATTCCCATAAGAGTTAAAACTTCAAACTCCCAATCCTCAGCAGAGTAAAAACTTCAAACTCCCAATCCCCAGCGTAGCAAAAACTTTGAACTACGGACCCTCAGCGGAGATGAAACCTTCTCCCCCAGTCGAGTCAAATTTCCAACTATCAATCCCCAGCGGGAACCATTCACTTTTCCCCAATTTCCCAGCAAGTTGTCTTGAAGTCTGAGAATCAACCAGATAACAGTTAACTTTTGTCTTATCCCCAAACTAGGATAATTCCCCAGTAGATTGGCATACAACCCAAACTCCTTACTCTCCAGCAGGATAGTTATTCCCCAACAGTATAGCTACTCCCCCAGAGTTTTCACTTACTCTCCAGCAGGATAGCTACTCTCCAGCAGTATAGCTACTCCCCACAGAGTTTTTCATCCCCTAGCATATTGAAGATTCTCATTCTCATTTCCCCAGTAAAGTTGCCAGAGCCTTCTTTACTCCCCAACATGAAGTTACCAAAGTTTTCATTATTCCCCAACAGAATGAAGATTCTCATTCCCCGCAGAAATCATCAGAATTTTCCCTATTTCCCAGCCGAGTAAGGATTCCCATTATTTAACCCCCAGTAGAAGTCTTCAAAGTTCTCTGGATTCCCAAGCAGACTCCTCAAGCAGTTTGACATTACTCTCACAACATATTTTGACAATACTCCAACTTCAAGATATGAAGGATTCTCACATCCCCACAGAAGTTGTCAAGGATCTTTAATCCCCAAGCAGTCAACAAGGATTTCTCATCCTCAACAATCAAAGATTCTAAATCTCCAGTAGCAGTTAGGGATTTATTTTCCCCGGCAGCAGTCAAGGATTTTATTATCTCCAGCTATCAAGGATTTATTTCCTCAACAATACAACGAATCAGCTTACATGCGCATACATTACATCCATATATCATAAACATTGATAAAAAACATTTATTGCATCATACATTTCATGCAACATAACTTTGTGTTTTAGCTAACATTTTACCCTTTTCAGGATAAGATTAACAGCTATTTTTAACAAATATTCAAAGATTTCAGATACAGTTCAGATACACTGCAGACACGAAAGTCATTCTGTTACTCATTCAGATCTCCTATTCAGATACAGTACGGATACACCCCACACACGGAGGTCATTCTATTACTCATTCTGAATTCAAAGTCAAGATACAGTTCAGATACGCTCCAGACACGGATGCCATTCTATCACTCATTCAGACTTCAACAATCAGATACATATTAGATACGCTCCAGACATGGAAGCCATTCTATTTATCATTCAGATTCAACTATCAATTTCAAGTTCAGATACACTCCAGACACGAAAGTCATTCTGTCACTTGTTCAGATCCCAGTTATATTTCAGATACACTCCAGACACAGAAGTCATTCTTCTACTCATACAGGTCTCAACTTCATATACAATCCAGATACACTCCAGACACGGATTCCATTATGTCACTTATTTTGACTTTTTCCCCAGCCCAGAGATGCTCTAGACACGGATGCCATTCTGTCGCTTATTCAAATTTTAGATTCAGATGCAATACGGATACACTTCAGACACGAAAGTCATTCTGTTATTCATTAAAATTCAATTATAGTTACAGCTCGGATACGCTCCAGACACGGACGCCATTCCATTGCTCATACAGATTCAGTCTCCAGATACAGTTCAGACACGTTCCAAACGCGAATACCATTCTGATACTCATTCTTCTGACTTACAACATACAATTCAACAAACATTCTTGGATGTCATCTTTAAGCCCATTCCCTCAACTATACTTTGACGAGTGCAAATTTACGGGCACTCTAGTGTCCAATCATCTTTTACCTTCGAGTCACGAACGACAAAACTCGCCAATCTAAATCTTTAGGTTCAAGAAGATTGAAAAGGGGCAGCTGTTGTACCCCAAAATTTTCCCTCTCATTTTGTCAAGATTCTCCTCACAAGACTTCTTGGACTCAAGACCAGATTAGGGTTTGCTCAGCTCAAGACATCTCCTTGCACTGTTGACCTGAAATTAAGGTTTGAGTTTGCACAAGGATTTTTGGACTTCCAATGCCTCATGTGACTTTCATACTTCATGTTGGACTTCTAAGATTGCTCATACCAAGTTTCAAGCCTTGAATCAAATTTTTGCCCAGTCAATTGGACAGTTGACCTAAAAATCTGCTGTATTGGAGAAAAAGTCAACCATGGCCAATCTACAGTCAAAACTCATAATTTTTTATCCACATCAACATTATAGACTCATATGAACCATTTTATCAAGTTTGGACCACAACTCCTCAAGAAATTTGATCAGATCATCAAAAGGGCAAAATGGTCAAAATTAGGGTTTTGACTGTAGAAGGGTAATTTCTGATTTTTCACCTAGCCAATGACTAATTGGGTCCAACCATGGTTTCAAGGACTCAATGGCATCATCTTGACCTAATAACAAGGTTCAAAAGATCTCAAATGCATTAGATTGATAGATGAATTTTCCAGTCAACTGATCAAAAATCAATTGTACACTGAAAAGTCAAACTTTGACTTTTTGGTCAAAATCAAGTGCCAAGGGTAATTTTCCATCAATATGTGTCAAAACATGAAACTTGTTCACCAAGAAACCTAATTTTGAAAATTAGGGTTTAAGTTTGAAAAATTTCATAACTTAGAATTTTTCTAAGTTATGAAAATTTCTTATTTTTTCCCCAAGTTTTCCCAACTTTTTCACCATGATGCAATTGGATTCAAAGAAAACTTCCAACATGAAAGTTGTAGTCCTCCAAAAAATATACCACTTTGATTCACAAAGTTTTCCCAAAAGATTATTGGATCTCAAGTTATGATTTTGTGAACAAGGGTCCATGAAACTTTTAACTTAGTGAAATTTTGCCCTAGTTTAGGCAGATTTTTGACCTAACTTCATGGCAACTTTTCACCTAGTTCCAAGTGGAATTTAAAAATTCATTTCAAAGATGGATTGTATAGAATGTTACAAGCTTTCCAAAATGTCCAAGAACTCTCCAAGATCATTTATGGTTAGGGAGAATCGAAGGAATGAAAATGGAAATTTCTCACTTTTGTCCAAGGCATTTTGCACAATGTTACAACTTGCAAATCAGTTTGAATCATGCTTGTACTTGCATTACAGGTTCTAATCCTTTTTACACTCCAAAATTGAATTCAAATACAATGGTTAATGGCATTGTTTTGATCTTTGAAGCTTTGTACAAGGGTTTAATCCAAAAATGGCATAAAGGTAACAATGCTATTTTGATAAAGTTTGCTTTTAGAAACATTGTTTATCTTGAGCCATGAACCTAACCTCTTGCTGCAAACAAAGCCCACAAATACCAGGAAATTTCTACCAACTCTCCTAAGGCCTTGAGATAGCCTGTACAGGCTTTGAGCATAGTCACTTCAACTTTTGGTTCAAAAGCAAGTAAGCTTGCAAAAAGTCCACAACTCTTGTATCCGTTAAAACCAAGTCTTGGTATCATTTCAAACGACCTGAGCATATTGTCTCAAGCCTAAAACACGATTTTCTAAGCTCTCAAACACCCTCTAATACAGAAAACCCCATTCCTTCCCAAAACAGGGCAACTTCTGCAAACACCAAGCCACTTCCATATTTCCTCGTGCGTTTTGCCTGCAACCACTTCAGACACATTCCATACATCACACCTAAACTATCCAAGCCATTGTTCAGCAACTGTAACCTCATTTTCAAGCTTCACCATTTTCAATTTCCGAGTTTGCAGGTTGACTTCTACAAGGAGATTCAAGCCATTTCAAAGCAAGCCGAGCATTGGGAAATGTTGAGGGAACTTCAAGCAAGCTCACAAGTACTTCAGGCCTCACTCAAAGTTGCTACATTGCCATAACCAAACTCAACTGAACAAGGTAATTTTCAAAGTTCTATCTCCTTATTTAGTCATCATTAGGCTTAGGTTTGTGAAGCAAAAATGTAGTCTTTAATGTGCTTGAGTTGTACATATGCATAGCTTCCATTTATATTGACTGAGCTAGGAGTATTTGATAGATGAAGTTGCTGAAAATTTTAGGTCTGAAATCAGGGGTGATAAATTTCTCTTTGGTCTTTTAGAATTAGGACATGTTTTTTATATCATTAGAATCGTGAGTTAACAAGCTACAAGTTTCATGTTACAAGATTTTATTTTCATGCACGTATGCAAGAGATACAGTTTGAGCTGAATAGGGTGCGCGCGTTTGGGACGAAGCAAGGTCATGGATGAAGTTTGTATGGGCCCGGCGCTTTGGGCTTGGTTCTATTCACACCCCCTGTTTACTTTCTGCACCCCCTTGGCCCATTTTCTTTATTTTTGTATATTTTTCATTTCTTTTATATTTTCTGACTTTATTTATTTTTTTCTAAACATTGAAAAATCTCAAAAATATTTTCTTAATTTTTTGTATTTTATTTTATTATTTTTATTATTTTTTGGGCATAAGAATAGTTTATTAATAATAATATAACTTATTTTTCTAAATAAAACTTGTAAGTAATACAAAAATATTATATATTTTTATTTTTATTATTTATACACTTAAAATCATATTTTCTCACATATTTTATTTTTTAACATTTTTGTATATATTTTTATTATTTTTCTTAAACAAAAATGAATAAATAAATAATATAAAGCATATTTTCCTTTAAAACAAGAATTAGGGTTTTTTATCCTTTCAAAAATAATCATTTTATTTTCTTATTTTTAAGACATAAATAAATTTATTTTACATGCATAAAACAAATACAAAAAACATTTTTCATATTTACAATTTATTCCATATTTAAATACTTGTTTATTTATTTTTGTTGTATAAATTCAATTGGGTTGTAATAGTAAATTAGGGTTTTTATTTTGTGCAAATACCCCCTATTCAAACTTGTACCCTCCACCCCATTAAAATTTTGTAATAGTCTAGATTTACTTTACGCGTTTTATTGCTTTCATATACCATGATAGTAAACTAGGTTTTTGTATGCAAAGACCAAAATCAAACAAATAACATGACTTAATGCAAGAAAAAAATGCATGAACAATGACAACACAATTCACACAAGCACCCCTAGGGTTTCATCCACTTTGTTGCCTTAAAACATGGCCATTGTCAGCATGCTAGGTATCTTGGCAAAATCAAACAAAACAAAAGATCATAGTCCCTCGATGACGCTATCAAAAGGTTGCCTAAACAAAGATGATCTTAGTCCCTAAAACTTGCTAAGATACTTGGCACCATTGCTATCATGGTCATACGATGACCCACGCCCGTCCCGTTTAACATCCGAAGATGGGGTTGTTTACCAAATACAATGGTAAAACAACAATGTCAAAGGGTTAAAAATATACAAGAACGACTTTTGAGTAGGGTAGACAACTCCTAGTTACTTGATCAATTTGAAAACCATCCTTGCTAATTTCAAAAACACACACACAATTTCAAAACATTTCCAAAGCAAACTTTCAAACATTGAAACATTTTTCAAAAGACAAACATCTTTGTACACATTCTTCAAACAAGAATCATTACAAAGATTTCCAAAACGATGTCCTCTTTTCAAAATACTTTCAAAACCACACAAAGCACATTTCAAACAATTGGAAAAGCAAAGCAAGTGATCTAAACAAGTAACTAAGAGCCCATGTAAAACCATGGATGAAAAGGGTGCTAGCACCTTCCTTTTTCATAATCTACCCCCCGAACTCAAGAAAATATCTCAAAGGTCTTTCCTGTGCTTTTTGAGCTTTCCTTTGGATAAAATAAAAAGTCGGTGGCGACTCTTGCTAAACTGAAACATTTGCAAACACAAACGCAAAACCTCAAGTCAGTTCTCCCACCGTATCAAACTTGCCATTTGACTTTTTAATCCAATCTCCAAATTTGCTTATGCATTTGATAGCCTTTTACTTTCAAAAGCTTCTAAATAACATACACAAACAATTCCAACACCTGCAACACGATTGTAACACCTCCATCACCATCCACCATTTTCAAAAACAACACCTTACACCTTGACTTCTCCAGAACTCCTCAGCCACTTTCAGCCCAAGCCAAACATCACATTAGCTTACTGGGAACTTGAGGAAGCTAACCCAATCACTGGAACTCATCAAAAGCTGCTCAAACTCAAAACACGATACCCTCTTGCAAGGTGAGTTTTCTAACTTTTGAACTCTTCATACAAGCATCATTAATGGTTTATTTGTGAATAAGAAATGTAGATATCATTATCCTGAAGCTAACCATATCCTTAGATTTCATTATTATTGCCTGAGTAGTTAGAATTTTGAATCTGAACCTCTGAAAATAATTAGGTCAGAATTTGGTACTTTCAAAAATTCTCATTCATCTTTGATTTATAGTTCATGATATTTATATGGCTGGATTCATATGGAAAAATGGAGCAACTTTCATGTTTGCATTTTCCATTTTTGTTGAGAAGTGGTGAAGATACAGGTGGTGTTGCTGGAGATTGAAGATGAAGTGTATTCAGAACTTATTTTGTATTATATATTTATCATTTCAGTTATATTAACGGATGTATAGTCACCCTAGTGGTAAGGCAGTGCGCTGGTAATTAAGAGGTCATGAGTTCGAACCTTAGCACGCTGCCTTTTGCATTTTTCACAATTTTTTGGCATTTTTTGTTACAGGAAGTGCTTGGGCCTTCCCCTCCTGGGCTTTGCATTTTTTGCTCAATCTAACCCCCCTGTTTGCTCATGCCACACAACCCATATACCTTTTTATTTTTCTGATTTCCAAACAAAAACTTCATTTGGGCCAGATTCAAAAAAACTATTTTGCTAACAAACCTCCAAATTCAATTTTAACCTCTATATTTATATTTTTATTATTTATTTTTATTTAGTTTTTTTTTCTTTATGAAACTAAAAGAACAAAAACATTTTCTTTAATTAATTTCCTTTTTTTTAATACTTAGATAATAAATTTTAATTATTATATCATATTATTTTTTCTTGTAAATTAAAATCAATGTAGAATTTAGGACTTTTATTTAATTATTTTTATTTACTAATTTAATTAAATTCACAAAAACCCTAAAAAACTTGTTTTCTTTAAATTAATTTATTTTAATAACTTAATCTTAATTTTACTTATTTTTAGTTAATTATTTTATATTAGTTAACTAGGTCAAAAAACCTTTTTTCATGAAAACCAAACAAAAATCACATTTCCTTTTTACATTTACATTCTTGCATTTTTACTTATTCAATTTTGTACATTTATTCAAATTCAATATGGTTGTAATAATTATTTAGATTTAATTTCTTGCAACTCCCCATTTGTAATTTGCACATCTCCTCCCCTAAATCAAGTAATAGCATAGTATTTTTACTTTTCGCAATTTAAATGCTTTATATACAAATGCTAGTAATTAGGGTTTTGTATAGAAAGATTTAAACCAACAAATAGAAAACCCTAATCAAGACAAATCAAGCATGTAAACCAATCCACTTGCACACATACACCCTTAGGGTAAACCTACTTTGTTGCCTTACAAAATGGCCATATTATGCATGTGAGGTATCTTAGCAAAAATAAGCAAAAGTACAAGATCATAGTCCCTCGATGACACTATCCATGTTGCCTTTAAAAATGATCTTAGTCCCTAAAGAAAATTCTAAGATATCTTACAACATTGCTAATCATGGCTATACGATGACCCTTGTCCGTCCCTTTTACATCCAAAGATAGGGTTACTTACCAAATCAATGGTAAGATAACAATGTCAAAGGAAAGAAGAAATAAACATGAGAGACTTTTGAGTAGGTAGAATGTTCCTAGTTACTTGCTCAATTTCAAAACAAAAACATCCTTGCTATTTTAAAAACAAACACCAACACTTTCAAAACATCTTACAAACTTGAACACATTTTCAAAAGATTAAACACTTTGTATACATTCTTACGAACGATAATCATTACAAAGTTTGCCTAAACAATGGAACCTTTTCAAAATACTTTCAAAAAACCACACGAAGCACATTTTCAAACAAAAGCAAGTGATCTAGCAAGTAACTAAGAGCCCATGGAAAACCATGGATGAAAATGGTGCTAATACCTTCCCTTTTCATAATCTACCCCCCGAACTCAAGAAAACATCTCAAAGGTATTTCCTATTCTTTTCAGCTTTTTCTTTTGGATAAAAGAAAAGTCGGTGGCGACTCTTGCTAAACCGCAACATTTGCTATCAAATGCAAAACAACAAAGGCAGTTCTCCCACCGTGTTACAGAACTGACGACTCTACTGGGGGTTTTATAAAAGCGGGGTTACCTTAGGGCTAGATCAAATTTACTTTCTTTCCTTGTTTGACTTGTTTGCTTTACATTATGGTTCCATGTTTGGTTTGCTTTAATCCTACACCCGGATTTGGGCCACCTTTTTTAGGTAAGTAGCAATAAGCTGTGAGGGAACTGTGCGGGGGTATACTGACACGGTTGAAATAGTAGCTACGTTGATGCGATACTTTGGTGTGTACCGGTAGTCCTTGAGTAATCAAGGAGAATACGGGGCCACTGCGTGGTGTCATAAAGCGTCAAATGACTTTAGCACCTAAATTGACAACCTTGGATTTTAGAACATAGTGAGATAGTTGTCTTTGGTGTAAACCCAAAGTCGGTTGATACTCGACAATACACTCATTGAGGTTTGACCCTTGAATTTTGTTTGGTGGCAAGTCAATTGTCTATCGGAATGAGAATTGGGGGAAAGACCGGTGATATTGAGATCCCTTAGAACCCGGTTACTATATTTAGGACAGGTTAAACCAATCCAACTTCAAGAGGGTATCACCTTAAAATCCATGTAAGCCTTAAACCTAAGGTCTCTATGTGATTTGCTTGTGTTTGCTATATCCGCTATATCTGAGCATAATCATGACATCATAACATAGCATGTCATACTAACCATTTCAAGGATTCTTAGGGTTTATTTTTGTCTTGTTTTGTAGGACATGGCTCTCGCCCGTAGATTCACTATCCAAATCAGTATGGTAAAAATACCTCCTCAGCTTTATGATTTTGCGTCAAGGGTTCCCGAAAGCTCTCCATTCACAAAAAGACATGGTAGGCTTCTCAGCTTGGTCACTTCAAACCCTGATGCAGAAATGTTAAAAGTCCTCTTTCAGTTCTTTGACCCTCTACATCACTGCTTCGCTTTTACGGATTACCAGTTAATTCCTAATATGGAGGAGTTTTCTCTGCAGTTGGGGGTGCCTATCCTTAATGAGGTGCCTTTCAATGTTATGGAAAGAGACCATAAACCTGAAGATATTGCCAAAGCTCTGTCCTTACAACGGTCTCACGTAGTAGCAAATTAGGAAATCAAGAGAGGTGTTAAAGGTTTTTTGGGTAAGTTCTTGTTCGAGAAAGCTCATCATTTTTGGGATACCTTGGACTTACAAGCTTTTGAAGAGGTTTTAGCCCTTCTCATCTATGGTTTGGTACTGTTTCCTAATCCGGACCAGCTCATATACGTGAATGCGGTTAAGATTTTGCTGTCACGTAATCTAGTACCTACTCTGCTTGGATATATCCTACATTCGTTGCATACTCGCACTATAAAGAGGAGATGAACCCTTCTATGTTGCACACCTATTTTGTCTAGGTGGTTTATTTTGCACCTAGCCCAATCCATCTTGAATAATGAATAAGGTTTGAGATTGTCTCAAAGGTTAATGACCCTTGCACATTCAAGCATTCATTGGTGTCCCCGATCCTCGAATAATGTTACCATCATTGATCGATGTAGAGAATTCCCTAATGTCCCTCTCTTAGGCATTAGGGGAGGAATCACTTACAATCCTTGTTTGGCACTGCGACAGTTTGGATATGCAATAAGGGATGGTCCTTATGATGCACTTATTCAAGGAATCGTCTTCGACTACGAGAATTATGCACATGATTACCGCAAAAAGTTCATGAGAGCTTGGTGCATGGTACATATAGTTGATAGTAAGACACTGGGACACAAGAATTACATCCCTCTTGAGCCTTAACTCAAATGGGTATGAACTCTTGCTCAAAGTCTTATAATGGCTTACCCCTCTATTCTCCCAGTTATCATAGAGCTTGTTGTGGAAGGAGATGTCCAATACACTATCCTTCATCCTAACATGCCCACCTCTCTCAAACACTTGCAAAGGGATTGGATACAACATAAAGGGGAGCGAGACACTTTTGAGGCCCAATTTTACGCCAGCGAGAAGAAGGTTCTGGAACTCACCAAGCAGCTTCATGAGGAGCGGAGTCTGAACGCCTACATCGCACCAAAGAGGATGCGCTCAACTTTTTTGTCTTAGATTTTTGTATTTTCATTTCTTTCATTGTAAGCCCAAAGAGGCATGATGTACTCAAACTTTGATTTATTAATATGACGTGTGTTCTTTTTTTTTGTCTAAAGAAAATTTAAGTCTCTAAATTCCTTGAAATCATTGCGTATGCATCTTCATTCATCATAACATAAGGAGATTTTGTTAGAACAATGTTTGAATCTACTACCCTATATTTAAGTTTTGATGATAACAAAGTGAAAAGATATAGTATTTATATGTTTCATGTTTGAACTATATGCTGCCTAAAATTACTATGCTCTGACTTGCAGATACGCTGATTAAAATAAGCAAGATCACTTCTTCAGCATCAGAATTTGATTTCATACACCAGCATCAGAAGTTGCTGAATCAGAACATCAAGATCAGATGATCAACTCACGTACATGCTGAAGCTTGATGAACAGAACTGCGCGTAAACACTCTGATACAAAAACAATAGTTCATCAGCAGCGAAGCAGAATCAGAATGAGCCAAGCCAGAACGTGCATTGAAGAAGCAACGGTACTGTGCATTGAACGCTAATTAATTCCAACGGCATCATTCTAGACAAGATCTGCTCAAAAAGGAAAGCTTGTTATTAGCATTGAATCAAGAATATTGCATTCAACGTTCATCTTCTCAAGTGCTATATAAACAAGGCTTCGAAGATTATAATGGCTAATGCTCTCCAAATCTCTACACGCAAAAAAGCTGAACAATAATCTTCATCTACCAGTTTTGCTAAACCACAAACTCTGATACTCCATTAGTGTTTAGCAATCTAAGTTTCTAAGCTTCATTTGTGTATACATCACAGTTGTGATAAAGTTTTGTAGAAAACATTCACACACATTTGTTTTGTACCTTTGTAAGAAAGTGTTGCCTTGACAAACCGGATTGTGGTTTGAATCAAGAAGGCTTTAGCAGTTGTTAAAGCAGTCTGTAATATTCAGTTGAATATAGTGAATTAAGACCTCGTTGGAGAGAGGCGAAATCACCTTGACGGGTGGACTGGAGTAGTTTGAGATCAAACGAACCAGGATAAAAATATCTTGTCAATTGCTTTAAGATTTCAGTTTTACAATTCAACCCCCCCTTCTTGTGTTTTTCACCCCTTCAATTGGCATCAGAGCGCCTGGTTCTGAGCTAAAACACTTAACCGTGTCAGTACAAGATCCAGCGTCAGAAAAACACAATGGCAGGAAACAACTCTCATTTCAGCAATGACAACAATGAGGACAGAGACAGATTCAGCGGCAAACCTCCAGTCTTTGATGGAGAAAACTTTGATTACTGGAAAGACAGAATTGAAAGCTTCTTTCTAGCACATGATGCTGATCTGTGGGATATGGTGACAGATGGATACACGCACCCTGTGAATGCTAGTGGTCAGAAGATTGATAGAAAATCAATGACTGATCAACAAAAGCGTGATTTCAAGAATCACCATAAGGCCAGAACCATCCTCCTCAGTGCCATCTCCTATACTGAGTATGAAAAGATCTCCAACAGAGACACAACTAAGAACATCTTTGATTCTCTCAGAATGACGCATGAGGGCAACGTTCAAGTCAAAGAAACAAAAGCTCTGGCGCTCATTCAGAAGTATGAGGCGTTCAAAATGGAAGAATCTGAATCCATTGAAGCTATGTTCTCTAGATTCCAGATTCTGGTAGCTGGTCTCAAAGTTCTAGACAAAGGATACTCTACTGCTGACCATGTCAAGAAGATAATCAGAAGTTTACCCAAGCAGTGGAGGCCTATGGTTACTGCTCTGAAGCTAGCGAAAGATCTCAACAAAATCACTCTGGAGGAACTTATAAGCTCCCTCAGAAGTCATGAGATAGAGCTAGAAGCTGATGAGCCTCAGAAGCAAGGTAAGCCTTTAGCTTTAAAATCTAACAGAAAATCTGAATCTAAAGTTTTGCAGGCAGTTGAAGAAACATCTGATGGATCCTCATCAGAAGAAGACGAACTTTCCCTTCTCTCCAGAAGAGTAAATCAACTGTGGAAGCAAAGACAAAGGAAGTTCAGGAATCCCAGAAGATCTGATCAGAACGAGTCTTCCTCCAGATACAGAAGGACAGATTCTTCCTCTGGATACAGAAGATCTGAAGGCCCTTCCAGTAGCAAGAAGCCAAACACAAAAGACATCATCTGCTACGAGTGCAATGAGCAAGGACACTACAAGAGTGACTGCCCAAAGCTTCAGAGGGAAAAGCCCAAAAAGAAGTTTGGAAGAGAGAAGAAGAAAAGTCTCATGGCCACATGGGATGACTCTGACTCGTCTGAAGCTGACTCAGAATCAGATGATGAAAGGGCAAACATAGCACTCATGGCTAACATTCCAGATGACAGTGAAGCTTCTGAATCAGACTCAGAATCAGACACAGAAGAGGTATTCCCTAACTTCGCTGTTAATTTTACAAAGGCTGAACTTGCTGAAAGCCTCAATGAAATTCTGGAACGTTATCAGCAGATTAGAGCTAAATTCAGAGACCTGAAAAGGAATCTTGAATCTGACTCTAATAAGTCTGACAGTCTCAAATTGGAAAACTCTGAGCTGAGAGATAAAATTTTAAAATTAGAAAACTCTTTAAAAACTCTCAGAAGGAACCAATTTCTGAAACTCCCAGCAACGCTGATGAGATCATCAAGGAGTATGATCATAGTTTCCAGAAGTTCCTTGCTAAAAGCATAGATAGAAGCAGAATGGCTTCAATGATCTATGGAGTTAGCAGAAACGGCAGGAAAGGAATAGGATACCAAGGTAAGGTTCCTACACCTAAGAATGTCATGGATTTAACCATTAAACACACTCCTCTAAATTCACACTTTGTGTATGGTCACACACATGACATCAAATATACTAGCAGTAAGCACTCTGTGAAACCAAAATTCAACCAGAGTTTTGGTAAAACTAACAAATCAGGACCCAAGAAGATCTGGGTACCTAAGGATAAAATAATACATGTTGCAGATATCTTTAGCAGCAAGTCAGAAACACCAGTCATGGTACCTGGACTCTGGCTGCTCACGACACATGACGGGAAGAAGGCATATGTTCCAAAGCCTGGAACTTAAGCCTGGAGGCCACGTTGGCTTTGGAGGCAATCAGAGGGGAAAGATAATTGGCTCTGGAACTGTAGGTAATGGAAATCTTCCCTCTATTAATAATGTTCTGCTTGTAGATGGATTGATGCATAATCTGTTATCCATAAGTCAATTAAGTGATAACGGTTATGATATAATCTTTAATCAAAAATCATGTAAAGCTGTTAGTCAGAAAGATGGGACTATCCTGTTTAATGGAAAGAGGAAAAACAACATTTACAAAATCAAACTTTCTGAACTAAAGAGTCAGAACGTAAAATGTCTTCTGTCTGTTAACAACGAGCAGTGGATCTGGCACAGAAGATTGGGGCATGTTAGTATGAGAAGAATATCTCAGATTAACAAACTCAATCTGGTCAGAGGGCTTCCAAATCTGAAGTTCAATTCAGATGCTCTGTGTGAAGCATGTTAGAAAGGAAAATTTGCAAAACCTTCTTTTAAATCCAAAAATGTTGTTTCTACCTCTAAGCCATTAGAACTTCTGCACATTGACTTATTTGGACCAGTTAAAACTGCTTCAGTCAGTGGTAAGAAGTATGGGTTAGTAATCGTAGATGACTATAGCAGATGGACATGGGTAAAGTTCTTAAGACACAAGGACGAGTCACACTCTGCGTTTGTTACCTTCTGTAACCAAGTTCAGAATGAAAAAGATCTTAGAATCGTTAAAGTCAGAAGTGATCATGGTGGAGAATTTGAAAATAAAGATTTTGAGTCATTCTTTAATGACAAAGACATTCTGCATGATTTCTCTTGTCCTAGAACTCCCCAACAAAATGGAGTTGTAGAACGAAAGAACAGAACATTGCAAGAAATGGCCAGAACCATGATCAATGAGACAAACGTTGCTAAGACTTTTTGGGCAGAGGCAATAAACACAGCGTGCTACATTCAGAATAGAATCTCAATAAGACCTATTCTGGAAAAGACTCCATATGAATTGTGGAAGAACAGAAAGCCCAACATTTCGTATTTTCATCCATTTGGATGTACTTGCTTTATGTTAAATACAAAGAATTATTTGAACAAGTTTGATTCTAAGGCACAGAAGTGTATTATGTTAGGATACTCTGAACGCTCAAGAGGGTACAGAGTATACAATACAGAAACACAGATTGTGGAAGAATCAATCAGTGTTCGTTTTGATGATAAGCTTGACTCTGAAAAGTCAAAGCAGAATGAAACTTTTGCAGGTATAGAAATTGAATTTGCAGGTTCTGAAGACAAGTCATCAGAAGCTCTCAACACAGACATTCCTTCAACGTCTGAAAGAAGCAACGCTAGAAATCCTACAACTGCTGCTGATCAACCTCAGAAGAGATTACCCAGAAGCAGTTTGGATCACCCAGAAGAGACTATTCTAGGAAGAAAGGAAGATCCAATCAGAACAAGAGCAAGCTTCAGAAACTCTGAAGAAACTCTTATGGGACTTGTGTCTCTGATTGAACCTTCTTCTATTGATGAAGCACTTCTGGATAATGACTGGATTCTGGCAATGCAAGAAGAGCTGAATCAATTCACCAGAAACGACGTATGGGATCTCGTTCCCAGACCAAAAGGATTCAACGTCATTGGAACAAGATGGGTGTTCAGAAACAAGCTAAATGAACAAGGTGAAGTCATCAGAAACAAGGCACGACTGGTTGCACAAGGTTATAGTCAGCAAGAGGGGATAGACTATACAGAAACCTTTGCCCCAGTCGCCAGGTTAGAATCTATCAGACTTTTAATTTCATTTGCTGTTAACAGAGGCATCACTCTGTATCAGATGGATGTCAAAAGTGCATTCTTAAATGGTTATATAGAAGAAGAAGTTTATGTTCACCAACCCCCAGGTTTTGAAAATACAAAACATCCAGAACATGTTTTCAAACTGAAAAAGTCACTGTATGGTCTGAAACAAGCTCCCAGAGCTTGGTATGAAAGGCTAAGTAACTTTCTGCTTGAAAATGAATTCACCAGAGGGAAAGTGGACACTACTTTATTCTGTAAAACAGTTAAGAGTGACATTTTAGTCTGTCAAATTTATGTTGATGATATTATTTTTGGTTCTACTAATCCTTCTCTTGGAAGAAAATTTGCTAAGTGTATGCAGGCAGAATTTGAGATGAGCCTCATGGGGGAACTGAAATTCTTTCTAGGAATTCAGATCAATCAAACTCCAGAGGGAACTTACATTCATCAGAGCAAATACATCAGAGATCTTCTGAAGAAATTTGACCTCTCAGAATGTAAGCCATCAAAGATTCCAATGCATCCCACGTGCATTCTGGAAAGAGAAGAGGTAAGCAAAAGTGTAGAACAGAAAGTCTACAGAGGTATGATTGGTTCTCTCCTTTATCTGACAGCTTCAAGACCTGATATCTTATTCAGCGTATGTATTTGTGCTAGATTTCAATCAGATCCTAGAGAATCTCACTTAACAGCTGTTAAGCGAATTTTCAAGTATCTGAAAGGTACTACTAATCTGGGTTTGCTTTATAGAAAATCTAGTGATTACAGCTTAGTAGGCTACTGTGATGCTGATTTTGCTGGAGACAGAGTGGAACGTAAAAGTACTTCTGGAAGCTGCCAGTTTCTGGGAGAAAATCTGATCTCTTGGTCAAGCAAAAGGCAATCAACAATTGCTCTGTCAACAGCAGAAGCTGAGTACATAGCAGCAGCAGGATGTAGCACACAAATGCTCTGGATGAAAAGTCAGCTTGAAGACTTCCAGATTTTTGAGAGTAACATTCCTATTCTTTGTGATAATACTTCTGCTATTTGCTTAAGTAAGAATCCTATTTTACATTCTAGAGCTAAGCATATAGAAATAAAACATCATTTCATTAGGGACTATATTCAGAAAGGTATTTTAAACTTGAAATTTATAGATACAGACCATCAATGGGCTGATATCTTTACTAAACCCCTTTCAGAAGATAGGTTCAATTTCATTCTGAAACATCTCAGCATGAAAGTATGCCCAGAATGAAAATGTTTTAATTCCATGTATTTATCTTCAGAATGTAATTATATTACTGTGAACCTCTGATCAATCTTCTTTCAGAAAGATAGAACATGCAGATTGTATCAGATGCAAGTCTAAAGATCTGAGAGTCTAATCTCAAATACAGACGTGCTGATCACTACATCAAACAAGTGTCATCCAATCATCAGCAAATCTCTGAAGCAGAACGCGTGCACGCTTCTGAGAAGGCAAAGCGCTGATTGGGTGCATTGAGACACATGTCTGGTAACCGTTTTTAAGTATCTTTCTCAAATCCCCCAAAATCAGCAAGCATTTAATGAAAAGTAATCACGCTTGTTAAATGGCAATCATTATTTTTTTTCTCTCTCTTAAAAACGTTTAATTTTTCAAAATAATTTTTGAAAACTCTATTTAAGCACATTAATCCTTCACTCTTATTCTTTACGCTTTCTCATAACCATTCAAGTATTTTCTGCATATTTCTGAGTTTATCTCCTACAAACCTTTTTCTCTCAAATCATTCTCAAAGCTTTCTTTAGTGAGAACAATGGCATCCTCCAGCATTTCTGCAGGCAATCAGAAGAAAGAAACCTCTGAACAATATCAGGTGCCCCTCAGAACTCTTCTCACACCGGTAAAGAATCTTGAGGTTCTCTCTGAGTTAATCATCGACTTTGAAAGTTTGAAGGAAAATGGATTTGACCTAACTGAAGAAATTAGGGCTCAAAAGTGGGAGAGGTATTTCGATAGGTTGGTTGGACCAACATTCCCAGAGCTTGTCAAGGAATTTTGGATTCACGCCAAGATTCATAAACATCTAGTCATCTCTTCTGTCATGGGAAAGAAGATAGTAATTTCTGAAGACCTCATTGCTAGGTTAATCGGTCAAAGTGGTGGTGGAGTCCGTTGTGTGGACATGGCTGATAGATGCCCTGATATAGGTGTGGTAGCCAACAGCATTTTCACTCTTGGATTTCCCAGCAGCAAAATTAAGGATCTGAAGGATCACTGCAGAGTATGGGCCAAGATTGTTCTTGGATGCTTCAATCACAGGAAACCAACAAGTTCTCCTGATTATATAAACGTGGATCAGCAATTTCTGATCTACTTTATTGATCAGAGGGTAAAGATCAATCTGGCACACTTCCTGTTCAACCATCTCAAGACCAGTGTCAAAGAAACAAGAGAAGAAGAAAGGACCAAAAGGGACTGGATACCGTTTGGAAGGCTCATATCAGATATTCTGACAGAGAATAAGCTGATAGAGTATCTGAGCGAAGCTCAAGTGCTGAGCACTATTGAACCTACTGTTGGAAAACCGCTGAACGCTAAGAACCTGAAAAAGATGAAGCTGATAGAAAATATTAAGAAGGAACCCAGAGCTGCTTCAACTGCTGACATCTCCAGCAGAAGAGTGCCTCTGAGTGATTTCCCAAAATTTTCTGAAATGGAATCCAAACCTGATATGTTTCTCAAGTATCCAGATTCATACAAGGAAGAAGATACAGGTTCAAAGCTGAAGATCAAAGATCTGAGTCAAGTCCAACCAGAAGTGACTCAGAAGAAGACAAAGAAGAGGAAAGCGCCAACAGCAGGATCATCTCATCAGACTCCAAAGAAAAGAGGTATTTCATCTGCTGCCCCTATTTCAATTTCATCTACTATTCCAACATCTGCTGCCCCTCCTCAAACCTCTCACAGAATATCCATTCCAATCCCTACTATTGATGAAACCATACCAGAAGACCCTTCTGAGGCCTTACTACTCAGAAGACCCAGAACTAAGATTCCCAAACAACCAACTGTTTCAACAACACCAGCACTTGATAGAGTGCTAGCTGATATTGAGCGTGAACATGCTTCTGCTCAACCAAATTCAGAACCACAACCAGAACCACAACCTGAACCAGAAATACAACATCAACCAGAACCAGAACCACAATCACAACAACCACTCACAGAAGAACCTCTGATCCCTGAGCAATCAGAGATTCCACCTCCTCAACCAGAAAATAATCCACCTTCACCACAAACAGAGTTTCACCACTATGAAACCCCTTCTCTTCATCATTCTGACCCTCACTCACCTCAACCTTCACCGCTGGCAATCCAGTTGCCATGTGGAACCACTATTGTCAGGCCCCAGTTGCCATCTTCAGAGGAATCAACACCTCCAAAAACTCCAACCACTCCAATAGAAATATCTGACTCTGATTCTGATAACCCTCCTCCAAAACAAACAACCTCTCAGAAAACCGCTGAAAACCCCAGCAGAACTTTCATTGACTTGACAAGTCTTGAACGTCTTGCTGATCTAAGACACAAAATTGCCATACCCAAACCAAAGCAACCAGATGTTGGCTCTGGTATTTTGAATTTTGAAACAGGTATGCTGCAATGGATTGCTTCTTTGAAGCAAGTCTGTCCGGGGATGATCGACCCAGCTGCTTCTGATCAGCTCTGGTCACAGTTCAGACTATGGGTACGTGCTGAAGCCCTCAAGCTGCAGGACGTCAACTATGAGCAGGCTCAACAGAACTTCAGCAAGCTGCTGAAGGAAGTTGAAAGTCAGCTGCCTCAAGAAGTTGTGCTTCCTCTGGACAGTGAATCTTGGTCTGAGAAAGAGCAAGCTGCACAGGTGCAACCATCAGAAGAAGACAAGACCATTCAGGCTGAAGAAAATCCAGCAGAAGATGTCGCTGAAAGTTCTGAGAAGCTTCCTCCTTCTGACCCTTCTCAAGCTGCCTTGGACAGGCAGGCTCTGGAAGAATTAAGGCTGAATGACTTGCGTCTACAGCAGCGGATGGAAGAGAATGAGCAGAAGATGAAAGCAAGAATGGATGTACAGGACATCAAGATTGACACTATTGTCAACATGGTTCAGAAGCAGAATGAAACTTCTGAAAATATTCAAGCAATGCTGGAAAGCCTGTTCTCACGCATGCCCCCTCAACCTTAAAATTTTTTTTTCATGCATGACATTCTCTATGTTTTCTTCATTTTCTGATGTACTGTTTTGACTATGTTTTGTAATGTTCTTTTGCTCTGATTATGAACTATTCTAATATAATTTGTTTTTCTGATCTAAATTGTTTTAGCACATCACCAACACTTTTTGATTGCTGACAAAAAGGGGGAGAACAAGAATGATATTTAAAATCAATAACAGCTAACTAGACAGAAATTCTCAAACATTCTAACTCTATTACTTGAAATGTTTTTCTGTTTTTGTTTAAAGTCTACAGGCACAAGGAAACTCCTGAACACTATGAAGACTAGAAGCTCTGATCAAAATGTAGAAGCTCTGATCAATGTTGCTCTGATCTAATATGAAGATTCTGATCGACCAAATACTCTGATCTAAAGCAAAGCTCTGACAGGAAAAGCTCTGAAGCTCTGCTCTCTGATAAGTCAAAGACTCTTAATCTGATGTTCAAAGAAAGACAAAGATCTGATCCTGAAGAACACGTATCATCAAAGGGAAGTAATCAACTCAGGGGGAGTATCTCTTAACTCTGATTTTTCCGTACTTCTTATTCTGATACATTTCCCAGACACCTTTTCACGTTATTTTTCATTTAAAATATCTAGTTTTTGTCATCATCAAAAAGGGGGAGATTGTTAGAACAATGTTTGAATCTACTACCCTATATTTAAGTTTTGATGATAACAAAGTGAAAAGATATAGTATTTATATGTTTCATGTTTGAACTATATGCTGCCTAAAATTACTATGCTCTGACTTGCAGATACGCTGATTAAAATAAGCAAGATCACTTCTTCAGCATCAGAATTTGATTTCATACACCAGCATCAGAAGTTGCTGAATCAGAACATCAAGATCAGATGATCAACTCACGTACATGCTGAAGCTTGATGAACAGAACTGCGCGTAAACACTCTGATACAAAAACAATAGTTCATCAGCAGCGAAGCAGAATCAGAATGAGCCAAGCCAGAACGTGCATTGAAGAAGCAACGGTACTGTGCATTGAACGCTAATTAATTCCAACGGCATCATTCTAGACAAGATCTGCTCAAAAAGGAAAGCTTGTTATTAGCATTGAATCAAGAATATTGCATTCAACGTTCATCTTCTCAAGTGCTATATAAACAAGGCTTCGAAGATTATAATGGCTAATGCTCTCCAAATCTCTACACGCAAAAAAGCTGAACAATAATCTTCATCTACCAGTTTTGCTAAACCACAAACTCTGATACTCCATTAGTGTTTAGCAATCTAAGTTTCTAAGCTTCATTTGTGTATACATCACAGTTGTGATAAAGTTTTGTAGAAAACATTCACACACATTTGTTTTGTACCTTTGTAAGAAAGTGTTGCCTTGACAAACCAGATTGTGGTTTGAATCAAGAAGGCTTTAGCAGTTGTTAAAGCAGTCTGTAATATTCAGTTCAATATAGTGAATTAAGACCTCGTTGGAGAGAGGCGAAATCACCTTGACGGGTGGACTGGAGTAGTTTGAGATCAAACGAACCAGGATAAAAATATCTTGTCAATTGCTTTAAGATTTCAGTTTTACAATTCAACCCCCCCTTCTTGTGTTTTTCACCCCTTCAGATTTCTTACCACATGTCTCATTATCTTTCTACTGTTTATTTCAGTAAGATGGATCTTGAGCAGACAGTAAAAGACTTCCAGGCGCATAATGCTCCATTTCAACAAATATTCTTGACTCTAGCCAAAGGACAAGAGGATTTGAAAACTTTGTTGATCGGAGAAAAGAAGAAGAAAGCAAAGAAAGAAACTAGTGTTCTGAATCTAGGAAGAAGGTTCCCAGGGCCATCCAGACGGACCCTATACTTCACAACATCATCTGGTGAAAAGGATAATCAAGAAGGGAAAGGCAAGGAAGTGACTGCCCAGCTAGAATCTGAAGAGGAAGAAGAAGAAGATTACTCTGAAGAGCAGTATCCTCCAGCTGACGACAAATACAAACATCTGGAAGAGCGTCTAAGTGCAATGGAATGGAGATTCAGAAAGTTCCCAGGTTGGACTTTGAGGAGCTGGGTTTGGTGTCTGGGATTGCTATTCCATTAAAATTCAAGGCACCAGTATTTTCTAAGTACGATGGGGTTTCGTGTCCCAAGGCGCGCCTCCGATCTTATGTGAGAAAAATACAGCCTCACACTGATGATAGAGATTTGTGGGTCCACTTCTTTCAAGATAGTCTATCCGGGACTCAGCAAGATTGGTTCTATCAACTGGAAAGGGCTAATATCCATAATTGGGAAGACCTTGCCGCTGCTTTTTGTAAGCAATATCAGTAGAACGCAGACCTTGCTCCCAACCGTACTCAACTCCAGAGTATGACTATGGTTTCAAGCGAATGTTTCAAAGACTACGCTCAGAAATGGAGGGACTTAGCAGGAAGAGTCCAACCTCCCCTATCTGACATAGAGCTAGTAGACATGTTTCTGGGTACCCTGTCCAGTCCTTTCTTTAATCATCTAATTGGAAGCTCCTCAGCAGGATTCACTGAATTAATCTTGACCGGAGAAAGAGTGGGAGCTGGGATTAAGAGTTGAAAGATCCAAAAAGACGCATCCTCCAATGCCGTGAGAAAACCATTTATTGGGAAGAAAGAAGTTGGTCCTGTGTACCCTCAAAGGAATCAGGACATAATTGAATGCCGTCCAATAGTAGGGGCTGTCATGATCCCTAAGCCCGCAGCTATTCAACAAAGGAGCAACCAGCCTAGAACAGAAAGACCAGTAAGACAATTTACCCGGATAAATATGACACTATCTCAAGTCCTGCCACATTTTTTAAGATCTAATCTGGTAACTTTGAAGGAAGCCTCGAAGAATCCCAACACAGCCTCTCCTCATTACCACCCTAATGCTCGCTGTGCTTACCATTCAGAAAGTCCAGGTGCAATACGGTGGGAGAACTTGCTTGAGGGTTTTGCGTTTGATCCCAAATGTTGTAGTTAGCAAGAGTCGCCACCGACTTTTCTTTTATCTAAAAGGAAAGGTGAAAAAGCACAGGAAAGACCTTTGAGATTATTTCTTGAGTTCTAGGGGTAGATTATGAAAAGGGAAGGTATTAGCACCCTTTTCATCCATGGTTTTCAATGGGCTCTTAGTTACTTGCTAGATCACTTGCTTTTGTTTGAAATTGTTCTTTGTGTGGTTTTTGAAATTATTTTGTAAAGAGGCCATTGTTTAGGCAATCTTTGTAATGATTCTCATTCGTAAGAATGTAAACAAATATGTTGATCTTTTGAAAATGTTTTCAAGTTTGTAAGATGTTTTGAAAGTGTAGGTGCTTGTTTTGAAAATAGAAAGGATGTTTCTTTTGAAATTGAGCAAGTAATTAAGATCATTCTACCTACTCAAAAGTCTTTCTTGTTCATTTTTCTCTTCCTTTGACATTGTTATCTTACCATTGATTTGGTAAGTAACCCTATATTTGGATGTTAACGGGACGAGCATGGGTCATCGTATAACCATGATTAGAAATGTTGCAAGGTATCTTAGCATTCTTTTTTAGGGACTAAGATCATTTGAAAGGCAACTTAGATAGCGTCATCGAGGGACTATGATCTTGTATTTGCTTTGTTTTTTCTAAGATACCTCACATGCATAATATGACCATTTTGTATAAGGCAACCAAGTGGAATAACCCTAGAGGGTGCTTGTGTGCAAGTGTATTGTTTTCATGCTTTTTTTTGTCTTGGATTAGGATTTTCTAAGTATTGGTTTTAGTATTTCCATACAAACCCTAATTACTAGCATTTGTATATAAAAGCAATAAATTGCGGAATTTAAAGTTACTACGGTATTACAACATTTGTGGGGAGGGGGATATTCAAATTGAATGGGGATTGCAAGAATGTAAACCTAGTTGGTCTATTACAACCATATTGAATGGGTATCAATGTACAAGGAATTAAATGAATACAATGTGCAAAACGAATAATGTACAAAAATGCAAAATGTAAAGAAAATGGATCTTTGTTTAGTTTTCATAAGAAAAAGGGAAATTGTCTTAACCTAATTGAATAAAAATAATAATTAATTAAACTTAAATTTATTAATAAAATATTTTAAATAAAACCCTAATTCTATTTGGTTGGTTAAAATAAAATAAGTTTAGAAAAAGTATTTTTGGTATTTTTGTCTTGAAAATATTTATGGTATTATAAAATGTTTTTGGCTCTTTTTTTATATTAAAATAAATATATTTTAATAGGTGTAAAAATAATACTAACCAAGTCTTAATTAAATTTATAAGACTAGTTAATAAAAATAAATAATGTATAGTTAAATAAAATATATTTTTGTGAGAAAAATAAAATAAACCAAGTCAAAATATAAATCTATCATTTTTTTGTATTTTTTATGATTTTTTCAGTATTTAGAAAATATATTTAAGAAAATAAAAATGAAATAAAAAGAAAATAAATAAACTTGGGCCAGAGGTGCCACTAGTCTGTTGGGGGGTTAGTAAGCAAAAAAAAAAAACAACACAAGCCTAATAAGGCCCAAGCACCTGCAAAAAAGTCAGAATGGAAAACATGTAAAATAAAATGCAATATGGTACCACTAGGAATCGAACCCAGGTGCCAAAGGTTACAGGCACGCGCTTCTACCACTGGGGTGGCTATACATCCATTAACATAGGCAAATCAATAAATATACAAGGCAAACGCGCCCTGATGACTTCATTTTCAACCTCCAGCCAGACCAACTGTAACTTGCTCATTTCTCATCAAAAATGAAAAATGTAAACATGAAACTTGTATCAAATTTTCTCACGGTTTCAAAAATGTAAAGCCTTAAAACTATAGATAAAATATAAGCATGAATTTTAATGGCCCTAATCTGAACCCTAACAATCTCAAAAATTTCAAACTCAAAATTCTCTAAGCTCAAGCAAAATTAATGGAAACTATAGACATGGTTAGCTTTAGGGCAATGATATCTACATGTTTTATTCATAAATAAATATTTAATGATGTCAGTATGAAGAGTTCAAAGTTGAGAAAACTTACCTCAAAACTGGAAATCATGTTTTGAGTTTGAGCTTGTTTCAAGTGATGGTGATGATCAGGTTAGCTTCCTTGAGGTCCCAGGAAGCTAATGCAATGATTAGCTTGAGCAATGGGTGGCTGAAATGGTCTGGAGAAGTCAATGTGCAGAGCTGAGTTTTTGGAAATGGGGGATGATGTTAATGGTGTTACAGTTCTATAACAAGGTCTGGGATCCACTCTATATGATGTTTAGAAACTTTAGAAACCAAAAGGCCAAGAAACGCACGAGTAGATTATGAGTTTCAAGTTTTTGGTCAGTTTGTGTGAAAATGGAAGTGTGAAGTGTGATTCTGAGTTTTAGGTTCTTTCAAGGCATGAGCATCTGTGTGTTTGTGGTCTAAGGTTTGTTTATGTATAAACAAAAGTGTTTGAGAGCTTTGGACAATCAGAATTACAAGTTCCTAGCTTTTGGCTAGGTTACATGATTTTGAAGAAAAGAGGGAAACAAGTTTCAAGAAGAGGTACAAGAATGGGATGGGTGATTGTAAGTGTTTGAAACATTTCTCATGAGTTATAGGACTTGTTTGATCAGAATAGAACAAGTACAAGGCTCAAGAACAAATTTTATACAAAAAGTCACTTTATCAAAATGGCAATGTGACCTTTCTTCCAAAAATGGATATAAAGCATGTCCATGCATTGAATGCTTGAAGTGAGGCCTCTAACAGCTGTGTAAACCATTAATTATGGAGTGCCTAACAAGTTTGAGGCCTGAAAAGTAGTGTTTATGCAGCATAGTTTAAATTTTAATTTTGTTCATCACTAAAATGACTTGTAATTAAAGTGACAAAACCCTAACTTCATCTCTTCGATTCTCCCTACTCAAGATTGATCTCATAGATTTATTTGACATTTTGGAAAGCTTGTAATGTTCTCTACAAACCATATTTGAATTTATTTTTAATAATCCCCTTGGAACTATATGAAAAAGTGCCATGAAGTTGGGTCAAAATCCTGACCAAATTCGGGCAAAATTTCACTAAGTGTTTTGTTTCATGACCCTATGTTCATAAAATTATAACTTGAGATCTAAGCACTTTTTGAAGGATTTGTGTAAAGAAAAGTTGTATATTTCATGGAGATCTGCAACTTTAATGTTGGAAGTTTCTCTTGAATCATCTTGCATCATGGTGAAAATTTTGCTCAAAGTTATGAAAAAATAAGAAATTTCCAACACGTAGAAAAATTTCTAAGTTTATAACTTTTGACTTTTCAAAATGAAATCTTGACTTTTTGATTTCTTGATGAATAAGTTTCATATTTTGACATGTTTTGATGAATTGTGATCTTTGGCACTTAAATTTGACCAAAAAGTCAAAGTTTGACTTTTCAATATACAGTTGACTTTTGATCAGTTGACAGAAAAATTGCATTTGTCAACCCAATGGACTTGCAATGTTTTGAACCATGTCATTAGGTCAAAATGATGCAATTTGACTCTTGAGATCATGCCTTAAACCAATTGACCATTTGCTAGGTCAAAAATCAGAAATTGCCCTTTCCCAGTCAAAAGCCTAATTTTGACCATTTTACCCTTTTAATGATTTGATCAAATTTCTTGAGGAATTGTGGTCCAAACTTGATCAAATGATACATATGAGTTTAAAATGTTGATGTGGATAAAAAATTATGAAGTTTGACTGTAAATTGGCCATAATTGACTTTTCCCCCAATATAGTTGATTTTTAGGTCAACTGCTCAATTGACTAAGCAAAAGTGTGATCCAAGACTTGAAGTTTGACATGAGTAATATTGGGGGTCTATAATGATCCATGAAAGTCACATGGGGAATTTAAAGTTCAAAATTCCTTGTGCAAACTCAAACCCTAATTTTGGTCATTAGTGCTTAAGGAGGTGTCTTGAGCTGATCAAACCCTAGTGCAGTCTTGAGCTAAGGAGATCTTGTGAGCAAATTCTTGATAAGTGAGAGGGAAAATTTTGGGGTACAACAGCTTCCCCTGTTCAATCTTCTTAAGCCTGAGGATTTAGATTGGCAAGTTTTGCCATTCGTGATTCGAAGGTGGAAGATGATTGGACACTAGAGTGCCCAGAAATTTGCACTCAGTGATGTGATGGTTGAGGGAATGGGCTTAAAGATGCCATTTGGAGAGATGATAGAAAGTTGTTGGAGATGGGCTTGTAGATGCCATCCAAAAGTGGTTGCTGAATCTGAAAGAGAAACTGAATGAGTATCAGAATGACATTTATGTTTGAAGCGTATCTGAACTGTATGTGAAAGTTGACTCTGAATGAGTATCAAAATGGCATCTGTGTCTGGAGTGTATTTGAACTGTATCTGAGAGATTGAATGAGTGTTAGAATGGCATCCATGTCCGAAGCGTATCTGTACTATATTTGAGAGATTGAATGAGTTTCAAAATGGCATTCATGTTTGAAGCGTATCTGAACTGTATCTGAGAGATTGAATGAGTGTCAGAATGGCATTCATGTTTGAAGCGTATCTGAACTGTATCTGAAAGTTGAATCTGAATGAGCATCAGAATGGCATCCGTGTCTGGAGCTTATCTGAACTGCATCTGAAAACTTCGAACATTGTTAATGGTAGCTGTTAACCTTATTCTGAAAAGGGTAAAATATTAGCTAAAATGCAAAGTTATATTGTATGAAATGCATGTTATGATGCATTCGTGTTAATAATGTTTATGATACATGGATGCGATGTATGCGTATGTGAGCTAATCTGCTACGCTGTTATTGGATTGGGGAAAATAAATCCCTGAATGTTGCTGAGGATATGTAAGTCTTCATGTTGTGAAGTTGAAGTGTTGATGAATTTCCGTTTAGAGAAATGAACTCTGTTGTAAGGGAAATCCATGTACTTCCTGTAAAATCCTGTTGAGGAATCCGGAGAAATTGAACGAATTCTACTGGGGATTGATAATTGGAAGCTTTGTTCCGCTGGGGATTAAACTGTACACTGCGGGGATTTTATGGAAATAACTTAGAGAGATTTCCCTACCTTAAAGCCTTCAATGATTGTCTTTCTATTTTGTTTATTTGTAAACAGTAATTATATTCAAATGCATATGTTCAACAATAAATCATTGGACGTTTTTGTAAACAAAACACAAGAGTAAAGGAAAACAGATAGTTTTGCACTTTCAAAGGGATATCTTTGTATTGACTTTGAGTAAGTACTTTTGTACAATGAGACAAACAATCTAGTAAGAGAATGTCGTTGTAAAAAATGAAAATTTTGATACAAAGAAAAGATAGCTATGTGTAATAATCACACGGGGTTCCCATTCTGCTATAGCCTTCATATCTCTGAGCATCTTGCATGTTTGTTGCCTTGTCCGAAGCTGATTGAATTGATCAGAACCGATGAGTTTGTCAGTAGAAGCCAAAGGTTATCCTCAAAGTGATCCAACGGGACATAGTCATACGCTTTAATTCCCTAACTTTTGCCTGGACCGCCCTTTCGGGTTTTCAGTCCACTGGGAAACCCTTTTTTGCCCAAGTCGCTCTTTCGGGTTTTCAACTTGCCGGGTGTACATATTTTTTGTTTTATCCCTAATTTTTTCCCGAACCTTTTTGGTTCGCCGGGATGCCCTTGTTTTGCCTAGGTGTGTCAACCTAGTGAGTCTCTTATGCGTAGTATCAGTTGACTATGTCTTCGTTCGCAGGGTGCAGCAGGTCGTTGCCATCCATGGTGGTCAAGATCATTGCTCCACTAGAGAATATTTTTTTGATTACAAATGGTCCTTCATATGTAGGAGTCCATTTTCCCCTGGGATCACCTTGCAGCAATATGATACGTTTGATCACCAAATCTCTGACTTGATACACTTGGTGTCTGACCTTTTTTTTGAAAGCCTTGATCATCTGTTTTTTATACATCTGACCATGACAGACAGCAGCAAGCCTTTTCTTATCAATCAAGTTTAGTTGATCAAGTCGAGTCTGGATCCAATCGTCTTTATTCAGCCTTGCATCCTTCATAATTCTTAGATAGGGGATCTGGACCTCAATAGGCAAGACAACCTCCATGCCGTATACCAGAGAATAAGGTGTTGCCCCGGTTAATGTGCAAGATGTGGTACGATACCCGTGGAGAGAGAATGGTAGAATCTCATGCCAGTATTTGTATGTGACTGTCATTTTCTGTATGATCTTTTTAATGTTCTTATTCGCGGATTCGACAACCCCATTCATCTTTGGCCGGTAAGGGGAAGAATTGTGATGCTGGATCTTGAATTGTTCGCACAGGGTCGTGATTATAGTGTTGTTAAGATTCGTACCATTGTCTGTGATGATCCTCTCCAGGATACCGCACCGACATATGAGATTTTTTTTAATGAAACGGGCTACAACATTCTTGGTCACGGAAGCGAAAGAGGTTGCCTTAACCCACTTTGTAAAATAGTCAATGGCCACTAAGATGAAGTGGTGTCCATTGGAGGCTGTTGGCTTGATTTCCCCTATTATATCAATCCCCCACATAGCAAAGGGCCAAGGAGCCGTCAAGACATTCTGAGGAACTGGAGGTATGTGCACCTTGTCAGCATAGATCTGAAACTTATGGCAAGTTCGAGAGTGTTGATAGCAATCTGCTTCCATGGTAGACCAGTATTAGCCTGCCCGTAGGATTTTCTTTGCCATCGTATGCCCACTGAAATGGGTGCCAAAAGTTCCCTCATGTAATTCAACCATGATCCTTTTAGCTTCAACCTTGTCTACACACCAAAGTAACACAAAGTCATGGTTGCGTTTGTAATGAATGTCGTTACTGAGGAAAAACTTAGTAGAGAGTCTCCTTAATAACTTCTTATCATTGACTGAAGCTCCTTCTGGATATTCTTGAGCCTCGAGATACCTCTTGACTTCGTGAAACCAAGGTTGGTCCACTACTTCTTCAATATTAATCTCGTGATAGTGTGCTGGTTCATCCATTCGTTCAATGGTGATCAGGGGAGCCTCGTTATCCCATTTAATTTAAACATAGATGACATTGTGGCTAGTGCGTCTGCCAGCTGAATTTCTTCTCGCGGGAAATGCTCGAAGGTAATCTTCTCAAAATGTGGGAGCAATGTCAAAACATGTTCTTTGTAATGGATAAGGTTAGGGTGTTTGGTGTCCCATTCCCCTTTGATCTGGCTAATGACCAAAGCTGAATCTCCGAATACATTCAAGGATTTGATCCCCAAATCTATGGCAGCTTTAATACCAAAGATGCACGCTTCGTATTCCGCCATGTTGTTTGTACAATTGAAGTAGAGTCTTGCAGTAAAAGGAGTATGACATCCTTCAGGAGATATGAGTACAACACCAATACCATTTCCAATCGCGTTAGATGCCCCATCAAAAACCAGGGTCCATCGGGATCCTTGTTCAGGTCCGTCATATGGGATGAATTCTTCACAGTTATTTACCATCATGATGTCCTCATCCGGGAATTCGAACTTCATGGACTGGTAGTCTTCCACAGCTTGGTAAGCAAGGTGATCAGCTAGTACACTTCCCTTTATTGCTTTCTGGGTAGTATATTGTATGTCATATTCTATCAGGATCATCTGCCATCTCGCTATTCTCCCAGAGAAAGCAAGCTTCTCGAAGATGTATTTTATCGGATCCATTTTAGATATCAACAAGGTATTATGAGTCAGCATATACTGTCTTAGCCGGCGAGCAGCCCATGCCAAAGCGCAACAAGTTTTCTCGAGCAGTGAATATCTTGTTTTACAGTCGGTAAACTTTTTGCTCAGGTAATAAATAACATGCTCTTTTCGGCCAGACTCGTCATGCTTCCCCAACACACACCCCATTGAATTTTCTAAAACGGTTAGATACATGACCAATGGTCTTCCCTCGACTGGTGGCATCAAAACAGGAGGTTCTTGCAGGTACTCTTTGATCTTGTCGAAAGCAGTTTGGCATTCGTCATTCCAATTGACTACTTGATCTTTCTTAAGTAACTTGAAGATTGGTTCATAAGTAGCTGTCAGGTGAGAAATGAATCTGGCAATGTAGTTTAAACATCGCAAGAATCCTCTGACTTCCTTCTCGGTATGAGGAGCAGGCATATATTGTATCGCTTTCACCTTGGCAGGATTTACTTTAATACCCTTATTACTGACGAAAAAGCCTAGGAGTTTACCAGACCTTACTCCTAACGTGCATATATTTGGGTTCAACCTCAGCTTGTACTTCTTTAGCCTCTCAAATAGTTTATGTAAATGGTCAAGATGCTCTTCTTCTGTTTGAGATCTAGCTATCATGTCATCCACATAGACCTCTATTTCGTGATGTATCATGTCGTGTAATAGAGCTACCATGGTTAGCTGATAGGTTGCCCCAACATTCTTCAGTCCAAATAGCATAACCTTGTAGCAGAATGTGCCCCATTGCGTGACAAAGGTTGTTTTCTCCCTGTCCTCAGGCTCCATTTTGATTTGGTTATAACCTGAGAAACTGTCCATGAAGGAAAACACTTTGTGCTGTGTCGTATTGTCAACTAGAATATCAATGTGGGGGAGTGGGAAATCATCCTTAGGGCTTGCCCTATTCAAATATCTGTAGTCCACACACATTCTCACTTTGCCGTCCTTTTTGGGCACGAGAACAACATTGGCAACCCATTTTGGATAAGAGGTGACAGCCAAGAATCCAACGTTGAATTGTTTCATGACTTTAGCTTTAATCTTCTCTGACATGTCAGGTCGCATATGACGAACCTTTTGCTTTACTGGTGGGCAGTCCTTATTTGTAGGTAGACGATGTACCACAATATTTGTATCAAGTCCTGGCATGTCTTCATACGACCAGGAAAAGACCTCAACATATTCGTGTAGCAACTGAATCAGACGCTCCTTGACACTGGGTTCCAGATTGGCACCCACCTTGACTTCTCTTTTGTCTTCTTCGGTACCTAGGTTGATCGTATCCACGGGTTCCTCGTGGGGCTGAATGGTTCTCTCTTCTTATTGTAGTAATCTGGCAAGTTCCCCTGGTACTTCACAATCTTCCTCGCCTTCATCTCCGGCTTGGTAGATTAGATTTTCAGAGTCACGGAAGGCCATAGCAGAACTGTTACCCATGGGTATTTCGAATGGATGTAGGCTTGCATTGTAAGTGTGAGTGTATGCAAGAGTATAGCTATCTTTGAAAGAAATGAAAATGTAAAAAAGAAAAACAATGAGCACAAAGTTTGTATGCAAAAACGTCCATGATTCATTGATGTCATATGGAAATGAGATAATAACCCTTACAAATGGACCATTGTGCCTCGAGTAAGACACAAGGTTTTAAGAGTCTAAATTGTTTTAATATTACATATCCAACAAAATGTAAAGAAAAATTACTGTGGGATAAAAGTGATCGGGATAAAATCTCTGGCCTCCCAGTTGCTGAGCCCTCCACTGAAAATTGGGAAGATCCAATCCTCCAGGTTGTAGCCATCTTCATCATCTTCCACCGCGTTGACTTTGCAGTTGCTGATCTTCAAGGGTGGTCCTCCAGCACGAGCGTGACGTACATCCTTCTGGGCACCTGAAGTGAAACCCAGGCCAAACTTTTCAGATTTGTATAGGATATTTAGGAGTTGTCCCCAAATAGTGCACCCACCTTCTTCTATCACTGCCTTGGCGTCCTTCAAAGATGACATCCTGAGTGGAGGCCTTGTAATCTTGGGAACTTGAGACACAGCCTTGGTCACTACCACATCTTGCGGGACTTGTTCAAAGTGTTGGAATGGAGTTTCAATAAATTCACCATCTAATTCCATATATCTGAAGGAATTGAGATGGATGATCATATACTCTTATTCTCCATGAACGATGATAATCTTCCCTTGAATTGGATATTTCAGCATTTGGTGCAAAGTAGAAGTAACAGCGCCATCACTATGAATCCACAGTCAGCCTAGCAAGAAGGAATATGAAGGGCGAATATCCATTACATAAAAATTTGAATCAAATGTTTGGGTTCTAACCTTTATGGGGATATCCACTTCCCCATGCACCATCCTTTTTGAGCCGTCAAAGACCCTCACTACTATGTTGCTTGGTTTCAATGTCAATCCCTTGCAGTCAAGCCTATCAAGAGCCTTTTTACGCAACACATTTAGAGACGGATTGGTGTCAACCAAAACATGAGCCAAGGTTGTGCCCCTGCATTCCATCGAGACATGCAATGCCTTATTATGCTTCCTTCCTCTTGGCGTTAAAGCATCTGAAAAACCTAGACCATTATCTACAGTCAAGCTGACTACGCAGTCTTGGAACTAATCCGCAGATGTTTCTTGGGGTACATGGGAAGTTTTCAGGAATTTTACCAAGGCCTTTAAATATGCCTCAGAACATAGTAATAGAGCCAGCATGGAAATTTTTGATGGAGTTTGCCCTAGTTGCTTGACTACATTGTAGTTGCTTCTTTTTAAGATCTTTAGGATTTCATCCATCTCTTTACGGGAAGTTTCAGGAATAGCCAATGATTGTGCCTTCGTCCGGATAGGCTCAATCAAACTACCTTTACCTCGAGTCTCGGTTGACTCGGCAGCAAGAATGTCAGTAGGAGTGATAGCAGGGATTGTAACAGCTTTGTCAGCAGGAGTATTAGCAGAGATGATTGTAGGATTGGGAAAAACCTTTGGATGAGCAACAACAACAGGAATGATTACCGGTCCAGAAACTTCTTTTTGGGGAGCAATTTCTAGAGAGAATACCCTTCCACTTCGAGTAATCTTACTAGTCCCTGTGATATTACTGATATTAGAGTCAAATTTATCAGAACTTGAATCTTCGGCAGCTGGCCAATCTTGCTTTATACTGTGGTAGTATACACCCCCTCCATAATTCCATGGTACAGTTTTGTCTGACGAATACAGGATTTGTCCAGGAATTTTAATTATCAAAGGAGCTACTTTTGGAATTGATGTAATTCTAACGGGTCTTTTGGTGGAGACCCTGGAAGAATTGGCGGAAATGGTAAAGATGGAAATATCATTAAAAGGAACAGGTGGAACAGAAGTCTTTTTGAACAAAATTTCCTTGTTGTCTATTAGGCACTGAACGCCTGCTTTCAACAAAGGACAACTGGTTGGCGAGGACAAACAGAAATGACATCTTTCATCACAGCCTTAGAAAACACTGGCAGTTAATAAGTTCTTTTTAATAATTAGGAGTGGGGTCACAAGTTCATCAACTGAAGTAACAAACATATCTTCCTCAATGGCATTGGTATTATGGTCGTGTTTGGGCATAGGGGCAGAAATGACATTGGAATTTTCTGGCGCATCGAATTCAATCTCTTTGGCTTCAAGGAGGTCTTGTACTTTGTTCTTTAGAGCCCAACAGTTATTAGTGTCATGGCCAGGACTCTCAGAATGGTATGCACAACGGGCATTGGGATGATAGTGAGGGGAGGTTGTGTTAGGATTCTTTGGAGCTTCTTTCAAAGTCATTAGGTTGGATCTTAACAAATGTGGAAATACTTGAGATAATGTCATATTAATTCGGTTTAATTGTCTGACTGGTCTTCCCATTCTTGGTTGGTTGTTTCTTTGCTGATTAGGCGCAGGTTTAGGAATCATAATAGCCCCCACCATTGGACGGTGTTCGGCCTTATCTTGATTTCTCTGAGGATATACAACAACCACTTATTTCTTTCTGATGAATGGTTTCCTTACAACAGCAGAGGATACATATTTTTGAATCTTTCCATTGTTTATCCCGAACTCTACTCTTTCTCCGGTCAATGTTAGTTCGGTAAAACCTGCCGATGAATTCCCAATTAAATGATTGAAAAAGGGACCAGACAAGTTTCCCCAAAACATGTCTACCAATTCTCTTTCAGATAGAGGAGGTTGAACTCTTCCAGCTAAATCCCTCCACTTTTGCACGTAGTCCTTGAAGCCTTCACTTGAAACCATAGCCATACTCTGGAGTTGAGTACGGGTAGGCGCAAGATCAACATTGTATTGGTACTGTTTGTAAAAGGCTGCAGCAAGATCTTCCCAGTTATGAACATTGGCTCTTTCTAACTGATAAAACCAATCAATTAGAGTTCCAGACAGACTGTCATGGAAGAAGTGTACCCATAAATCCTTATTAGCGGTATGAGGCTGGATCTTCCTCACATAGGACCGGAGATGCATTTTGGGGCATGAGACTCCGTCATATTTGGAGAACACAGGTGCTTTGAATTTTGGAGGAATGACAATCCCCGATATTAATCCCAACTCCTCAAAGTCCAATCCAGGAACTTTTTGGATTTCCATTTCACTCAATCATTCTTCTAGATGCTTATACTTATCGTCGGCTGGAGGGTATTGTTCTTCATAATAGTCTTCTTCTTCCTCTTCCTCTTCCTCTTCTGATTCTGACTGGACAACTGTTTCTTTGCCCTTCCCATCTTGATTGTCTTTCTCACCAGATGTCGTTGCAAAGTCTAAGGCCCTCTTTGTTTTCCCTTGGAATCTTCTTCCCATGTTTAGAACACCAATTATCTTCTTTGTCTTCTTTTTCTTCTCCTCAACCAACAAGGTCTTCAACTCTTATTGTCCTTTGGCTAGAGTTAAGAACAACTGTTGAAACTGTGCATTCTGAGCTTGGAGGTCCTTCACCATTTGCTCGAGATCCATCTTACTGAAATAAACAGTAGAGAGATGAGGAGAATTGTTGCAAGAAACCTGCTTATGTTATGATGAATGGTAAATGCGTATGCAATGATTTCAAGGATCTTAAAGGTTCAAATTTGTTTTAGACAAAAAGGAAACACACGTTATAATAATAAATTAGAGCTTGAGTACATCAATGCCTCCTTGGGCTAAATAATACAAAAACTCTAATATAAAAAGGTGGTTCGCATCCTCTTTGGTGCAATGTAGGAATTCAGAGTCTGCTCCTCGTGAAGTAGCCTAGTGAGTTCCAAAACCTTCTTCTCGCTTGCGTAGAATTGGGCTTAAAAAGTATCTCGCTCCCCCTTAAGTTGTATCCAATCTCTTTGTAGGTCTTCAAGAGAGGTAGGAATGTCAGGATGTAGGATAGTGTATGGAACATCTCCTTCCATGACAGGCTCAATGATTACCGGGAGAATGGACGGATAAGGCATCATAAGACTTTGAGCACGAGTTCGTACCCATTTGAGGTAAGGCTCAAGAGGGATAGAATTCTTGTGCCCCAAATTATTTCTATCTACCTTGTTCAACATCCTCCAAGCTCGGATAAATCTCTGGCGAAGACCTTGCTCATCGTTCTCGTAGTCGAATATCAAACCTTGAATCAGCAACTCGTGTGGGCCATCCCTTCGGGCGTAACCAAACTATCTTAAAGCTAGGCATGGGTTGTAGGTGATACCTCCCCTAATTCCAAGTAAGGGGACATTATGGAACTCTCCACAACTACCGATAATAGTAACATTCTCTATGGATCGGGGACACCAATGAATGTCTGAATGTTTGAGCGTCATTAACCTTTGTGACCACCTTGAACCTTGCTCATTCTTCAATACAGATTAGGGAAGATGTGAAATAAACCATCTTTCCAAGAGAGGAGTGCAACACACAAGGACACCTCTTTTCCTCATTGTGTGAGTGTGAAAAGAGTGTAGGATGTCTCCTAGCAATGTAGGCACCGGGTTACAGAATATGAAGATTTTGATGGCGTTCACATCTATGAGTTGGTAAGGATTTGGAAACAAAACCATCTCATAGATGAGGAGAGCCACGATTTCCTCAAAGGCTTGCAAGTCCAAAGAATTTCAACAGTTTTAGGCTTTCTCGAACAAGAACTTTGCTAGGAAACCTTTGACACCACTCCTTGTTTCCCAATGAGTTGTGACATCAGATGAGTGCAAGTGTAGAGCTTGAGCAATCTCTTATGGATTTAAGTATCTTTCTGTACCATTGAAAGGTAGTTGGTTGAGAATGGGAATCTTCAAGAGTCGGGAGAATTCTTCCAAAGTAGGCACAAGTTGATAGTAGGGAAATGTGAAGCAATGGTGTAAGGGATCAAAGAACTGAAAGAACACCTTCATCATGTCCTCATCTATGTTGGAGGTGACCAATTTGAGTAGGCGACCATGTCTCTCGGTGAATGGAGAGTTTTCATGGATCCTTGAAGCTAGCTCCTTAAGTTGTGGAGGGATCCTCACAAGATTGACTTGAATAATTTTCCTGTGAATATAATCCATGTCCTACAAAACAAGAACAAAGATGAATCCTAAAATCCTTGAAATGGTTAGTGAATGTGTATGATGTTATGATGTTCATGATGTTATGTACAAGTATGTATATACAAACAAAGCAAACAAGTCCTTAGGTTTAGGCTTGCATGGAGTCCCATAGGTAAGTACCCTCTTGAAGTTTAGTTGGCTCAAACCTGTCCTAGTAATAGTAACCGGGTTCTAAGGAGCTCAATATCACTGGTTTGTTTCCTTGGTCATTGTTTCAGCACAAGCCTCTTTAATGGCGACCGAAATATCCCAAGAAACCAAACCTCAATGAGTGTAGTATCGAGTATCTACCAACTTCGGACTGCACCAAAGCCGGTCATCTCACCACATCCTAAATGGCCAAGTTGGTCAAGTAAAGGTTCTAAAAGTTCATTAGTGCTTCATGACATCACTCAGCGGCCCCGTATTCTCTTTGATTAACTCAAAGGCTACCGGTACCCACAAATATGTCGCACTAACATAGCTATTGCTTAGACCATGTATGTATACCCCGCACAGTTTCCTTAACGTAATGCTACTTACCTATAAGATATCCCAAATCCGGGTTGAGGATTCTAACCCAAGCAAAGAACCATAATGTAAAGCATACAAGTCAAACAATGAAAGCAAGTAAATATGATCTAGCCCTAAGGTAACCCCACTTTTAGAATTTTCCCCAGCAGAGTCGCCAGTTCTGTGATACGGTGGAAGAACTGACTTGAGGGTTTTGCGTTTGATCACAAATGTTGCGGTTAGCAAGAGTCGCCACCGACTTTTCTTTTATCCAAAAGGAAAGGTGAAAAAGCACAAGAAAGACCTTTGAGATTATTTCTTGAGTTCGGGGGGTAGATTATGAAAAGGGAAGGTATTTGCACCCTTTTCATCCATGGTTTTCCATGGGCTCTTAGTTACTTGCTTTTGTTTGAAATTGTGATTTTTGTGGTTTTTGAAATTATTTTGTAAAGAGGCCATTGTTTAGGAAATCTTTGTAATGATTCTCGTTCGTAAGAATGTATACAAAGATGTTGATCTTTTGAAATTGTTTTCAAGTTTGTAAGATGTTTTGAAAGTGTAAGTGTTTGTTTTGAAAATAGCAAGGATGTTTGTTTTGAAATTGAGAAAGTAATTAGGAGCATTCTACCTACTCAAAAGTCTTTCTTGTTCATTTTTCTCATCCTTTGACATTGTTATCTTACCATTGATTTGGTAAGTAACCCTATCTTTGGATGTTAACGGGACGAGCGTGGGTCATCATATAACCATGATTAGCAATGTTGAAAGGTATCTTAGCATTCTTTTTTAGGGACTAAGATCATTTGAAAGGCAACTTAGATAGCGCCATCGAGGGACTATGATCTTGTATTTGCTTTGTTTTTGCTAAGATAACTCACATGCATAATATTGCCATTTTGTATAAGGCAACCAAGTGGAATAACCCTAGAGGGTGCTTGTGTGCAAGTTTATTGTTTTCATTCTTGTTTTGGTCTTGTATTAGGGTTTTCTAAGTATTGGTTTTAGTCTTTCCATACAAACCCTAATTACTAGCATTTGTATATAAAAGCAATAAATTGCAGAATTTAAAGTTACTACGCTATTACAACGTTTGTGGGGAGGGGGATATACAAATTGAATGGGGATTGCAAGAATTTAAACCTAGTTGGTCTATTACAACCATATTGAATGGGTATCAATATACAAGGAATTAAATGAATACAATGTGCAAAAAGAATAAATGTACAAAAATGCAAAATGTAAAGAAAATGGATCTTTGTTTGGTTTTCACAAGAAAAAGGGAAATTTTCTTAACCTAATTGAATAAAAAAATAATTAATTAAACTTAAATTTATTAATAAATGATTTTAAATAAAACCCTAATTCTATTTGGTTGATTAAAAGAAAATAAATTTAGAAAAAGTATTTTTGGTATTTTTGTCTTGAAAATATTTATGGTATTATAAAATGTTTTGGCTCTTTTTTCATATTAAAATAAATATATTTTAATAGGTGTAAAAATAATAATAACCTAGTCTTAATTAAATTTATAAGACTAGTTGATAAAAATAAATAATGTATAGTTAAATAAAATATTTTTTTGTGAGAAAAATAAAATAAACTAAGTCAAAATATAAATCTATCATTTTTTTGTATTTTTTATGATTTTTTCAGTATTTAGAAAATATATTTAAGAAAATAAAAAGAAAATAAATAAACTTGGGCCAGGGGTGCCAGTATTCTGCTGGTGGGTTAGTACGCAAAAAAAACAACACAAGCCCAATAAGGCCCAAGCGCCTGCAAAAAATCCAGAATGGAAAACATGTAAAATAAAATGCAAAAGGGTACCACTGGGGCTCAAACCCAGGCCCCAAAGGTTACAGGCGCACGCTTCTACCACTAGGGTGGCTATACATCCGTTAACATAGGAAAATCAATAAATATACAAGGAAAAACGCGCCCTGATGACTTCATCTTCAACCTCCAGCCAGACCAACTGTAACTTGCTCATTTCTCATCAAAAATAAAAATGTAAACATGAAACTTGTAGCAAATTTTCTCACGTTTTCAGAAATGTAAAACATTAAAATTATAGATCAAAGATAAGCATGAATTTTAATGGCCCTAATCTGAACCCTAAAAATCTCAGAAATTTCAGTTTCAAAACTCTCTAAGCTTAAGCAAAATTAATGGAAACTATGGACATGGTTAGCTTTAGGGCAATGATATCTATATGTTTTGTTCACAAATAAATCATTAATGATGCCTGTATGAAGAGTTCAAAGTTGAGAAAACTTACCTCAAAACTGGAAATCGTGTTTTGAGTTTGAGCTTCTTTCAAGTGATGGTGATGATCAGGTTAGCTTCCTTGAGGTCCCAGGAAGCTAATGCAATGATTAGCTTGAGCAATGGGTGGCTGAAATGGCCTGGAGAAGTCAATGTGCAGAGCTGAGTTTTTGGAAATGGAGGATGATGTTAATGGTGTTACAGATCTATAACAGGGTGTGGGATCAATTCTATATGATGTTTAGAAACTTTAGAAACCAAAAGGCCAAGAAATGCACGAGTAGATTATGAGTTTCAAGTTTTTGGTCAGTTTGTGTGAAAATGGAAGTGTGAAGTGTGATTCTGAGTTCTAGGTTCTTTCAAGGCTTGAGCATCCGTGTGTTTATGGTCTATGGTTTGTGTATGTATAAACAAAATTGTTTGAGAGCTTTGGACAATCAGAAGTACAAGTTCCTAGCTTTTGGCTAGGTTACTTGATTTTGAAGAAAAGAGGGAAACAAGTTTCAAGAAGAGGTACAAGCATGGGATGGGTGGTTGTAAGTGTTTGAAACATTTATCATAAGTTATAGGACTTGCTTGATCAGAAGAGAACAAGTGCAAGGCTCAAGAACAAATTTTGTACAAAAATTCACTTTATCAAAATGGCAATGTGACCTTTCTTCCAAAAATGGATATAAATCATGTCCATGCATTGAATGCTTGAAGTGAGGCCACTAACAGCTGTGTAAACCATTATTGAATGCAAAGTAGTGTTTATGCAGCATAGTTTGAATTTGAATTTTGTTCATCACTAAAATGACTTGTAATTAAAGTGACAAAACCCTAACTTCATCTCTTCGATTCTCCCTACTCAAGAATGATCTCAAGGAGTTCTTTGACATTTTTGAAAGCTTGTAATGTGCTCTACAACCCATATTTGAATTTCTTTTGAAGACTCCCCTTGGAACTATATGAAAAGTGTCATGAAGTTGGGTCAAAATCCTGACCAAATTAGGGCAAAATTTCACTAAGTGTTTTGTTTCATGATCCTATGTTCATAAAATTATAACTTGAGATTGTTAGAACATAGTTTAATTATAAAGTCCTTAATTAGAGTTTTGATGATAACAAACACAAAGAACAAATATGCACTCTAAATTTGTGTTACTGTGTATGCAGAAGTTCTGACCAAAGCAGCATCAGAAGTTAAGCTATAGAAGCTTTCACGCCGAGGTAATCAGAATCTGCGTTGAATAATGATGATTAGAACCTGCGCTGAAGTGAAGAATACTTTGATTCTAAACAGAAGGTTCATATACAATCAGATCCTCACATCTCTTAGTCATCAATGTTCTGAAGCAATTGCAGCATGAAGATTGTAAGGTTCTGAAGCGTTACTATTCAATCAATACAGCATCACATGCAACGGCTTCATTCAGACAAGAATCTTCTCAATATGGAAACAGTTTAAATGTCCATTATCACGCTTTATGTTGGACAGGATTCCAGTGCCTATATAATCAAGCTAAGAGGACAAATCATTTACGATTTTTGAACACGTCTGTAATACATCTTTAAACGCTGCAAGCTTACATACTCTTTTCTATGCTCAAAATTGTGTAAAATATCATAGTTGTGATAACTATTTTTGTAAAGAAAAACAACGATACACAAAATTCTTTTATCTTGATTAAGCCAGTTTTTCCTTGAGATTGACCAGGTTGTGGTTGTACTCAAGAGGACTTTGACAGTTGTCAAAGTAGTGATTGTAATCAATTTTTGATTAGTGAATTAAGTCCTCGTTGGAGAGAGGCGAAATCACCTTGACGGGTGGACTGGAGTAGTTTGAGATCAAATGAAGCAGGATAAAAATATTGTGTCTTTGCGCATTTGATTTTAAGTTTTCAATTCAACCCCCCTTCTTGTGTTTTTCACTTCTTAAATTGGCATCAGAGCGCCTGGTTCTGAGTTCATACACTTAACTGTGTCAGTACAAGATCCAAGCTTCAGAAAAACACTATGGTGGGACCAAGCTAAAACATCAGCAATGACTATCATGAAGACAAGAACAGAATCAATGGCAAACCTCCAGTCTTTGATGGAGAAAATTTTGACTACTGGAAAGACAGAATTGAGAGCTTCTTTAAGGCCCATGATGCTGATCTATGGGACATGGTAATTGATGGATACACACATCCAGTGGATGAAGGTGGTCAGAAGATAGACAGAAAGAAGATGTCTGACCAGCAAAAACGTGATTTCAGAAACCATCATAAAGCCAGAACAATACTTCTCAGTGCTATCTCATACTCAGAATATGAGAAAATCTCAAACAGAGAGACAGCCAAAAACATGTTTGACTCTCTGAGAATGACGCATAAAGGCAACATACAAGTCAAAGAAACCAAGGCCCTTGCGCTCATTCAGAAGTATGAAGCATTCAAGATGGAAGATAGTGAATCCATGGAAGCAATGTTCTCAAGATTCCAGATCCTTGTTGTTGTGCTGAAGGTTCTTGACAAAGGATATTCTACTGCTGATCACGTAAAGAAGATCATCAGAAGTCTACCCAAGCAATGGAGGCCAATGGTAACAACACTTAAGCTAGCTAAAGATCTCAACAAGATATATCTGGAGGAATTTGTCAGCTCCCTCAAAAGTCACGAGATAAAGCTAGAAGAAGATGAGCCTCAAAAGCAAGGTAAGCCACTAGCATTAAAATCTATAAAAAAATCTGATTCTAAGGTTTTGCAGGCTATGGAAGAAACCTCTGATGGATCCTCATCAGAAGAAGATGAATTGTCTCTCCTCTCCAGAAGGGTGAATCAACTGTGGAAGCAGAGACAAAGGAAATTCAGAAATCCTAGAAGATCAGAGAATCAAAATGAATCCTCCTCCAGATACAAAAAGTATGAATCTTCCTCTGGCCATAGAAGATCTGAAGGTTCTTCAGGACATAGAAAGTCAAATAACAAGGACATCATCTGCTACGAGTGCAATGAGCAAGGGCACTACAAAAGTGACTGTCTAAGGATTCAGAAGGAGAAGACCAAAAAGAAGTTGTTCAAGGAGAAGAAGAAAAGCGTCATGGCAACATGGGACGATTCAGACACTTCTGATGCTGACTCAGAGTCAGATGATGAAGAGAAAACATCGCTGTCATGGAAAACGTGTCAGAAGACAATGAAGCTTCTCGTTCAGACTCAGAATCAGATACTGAAGAGGTATTCCCCGACTTCACTATTAATTTTACTAAGGCTAAACTTGCAGAAAGTCTAAATGAAATTCTGGAAAGGTATCAGCAAATCAGAGTCAAATTCAAGAACCTAAAAAGGGATTTTGTCTCTGACTCTGAAAATACTGAGAGTCTCAGATTAGAGAATTCTAAGTTAAAAGAAAAGGTTTCAAAATTAGAAAATGATTTTCAAAACTCTCAGAAGGAAATAATCTCAGAGACTCCTAGTAATGCTGATGAGATCATCAAAGAGTATGATCACAGCTTTCAGAAGTTTCTGGCTAAAAACATAGATAGAAGCAAGACGGCTTCAATGATCTATGGAGTTAGTAGGAATGGCAGAAAAGGGATAGGATATCAAGGTAATTTATCTACACTTAAGAAAATCATGGACCTAGTCATAAAACGCACACCACTTAAATCACACTTCATATATGGGCACACACACGACCTAAAATACACTAGTAATGATTACTCTGTCAAACGAAAATTCAACCAGAATTTTGGTAAAACTAACAAACCAGGACCAAAGAAGATATGGGTACCTAAGGACAAAATTATATATGTAGCAGATATCTTTAGCAGCAAGGCTAAAACACCAGTCATGGTACCTGGACTCTGGATGCTCTCGACACATGACGGGAAGAAAGCATATGTTCCAAAGCCTGGAACTTAAACCTGGAGGCTACGTGGGCTTTGGAGGCAACCAAAAAGGAAAGATCATTGGCTCTGGAATAGTAGGTAATGGAAATCTTCCCTCTATAAATAATGTGCTCTTAGTTGATGGAGTAATGCATAACCTGTTATCCATAAGCCAATTAAGTGATAACGATTATGATATAATCTTTAATCAAAATTCATGCAAAGCTGTTAGTCAGAAAGATGGAACTATCCTTTTTAATGGAAAGAGGAAAAACAACATCTATAAGATAAAACTTTCTGAACTAAAGAGTCAGAATATAAAATGTCTTCTCTCTGTTAACAACGAGCAATGGGTCTGGCACAGAAGATTGGGGCATGTTAGTATGAGAAGAATATCTCAGATTAACAAACTCAATCTGGTCAGAGGACTTCCTAATTTGAAGTTCAGCTCAGATGCTCTGTGTGAAGCATGTCAGAAAGGCAAATTTGCAAAACCTGCTTTTAAATCTAAAAATGTTGTTTCCACCTCTAAGCCATTAGAACTTCTGCACATAGACTTATTTGGACCAGTAAAAACTGCGTCTGTTAGTGGTAAGAAGTATGGGTTAGTGATCGCAGATGACTATAGCAGATGGACATGGGTAAAGTTCTTAAGACACAAGAACGAGTCACACTCTGTGTTCGTTGCATTCTGTAACCAAGTTCAGAATGAAAAGGATCTTAGAATTGTCAAAGTCAGAAGTGATCATGGTGGAGAATTTGAAAATAAAAATTTTGAATCATTTTTTAATGAAAAAGGCATCTTGCATGACTTCTCTTTTTATAAAACTCCCCAACAAAATGGAGTTGTAGAACGAAAGAACAGAACACTGCAAGAAATGGCCAGAACCATGATCAATGAGACTAACATTGCTAAGATCTTCTGGGCAGAAGCAATTAACACAACATGTTACATTCATAATAGAATCTCTATAAGACCTATTCTGGAAAAGACTCCATATGAACTGTGGAAGAACAGAAATCCCAACATTTCTTATTTCCATCCGTTTGGATGCACTTGTTTCATTCTGAATACTAAAAATTATCTGAACAAGTTTGACTCTAAAGCACAAAAGTGTATCATGTTAGGATACTCCGAACGCTCAAGAGGGTACAAAGTATATAATACAGAAACATAGATTGTTGAAGAGTCAATCAGTGTTAGATTTGATGATAAGCTTGACCCTTAAAAGTCAAAGCAGAATGAATTATTTGAAGATATAGAAGTTGAATTCATAGGTACTGAAGACAACTCGTCATAAGTTCTCAACAGAGACGCTCCAACAACCTCAGGAAGAAACGTTACAAGAAATCCAGCACCTTCCGTTGATCAACTTCAGAAAAGGCTATCCAAAAGCAGCATAGCTCACCCAGAAGATAAGATCCTGGGAAAGAAGGATGATCCAATCAGAACAAGATCAACATTCAGAAACTCTGAGGAATCCCTCATGGGACTTGTCTCTCTGATTGAACCAACAACAATTGATGAAGAGCTTTTGGACAATTACTGCATTCTGGAAATGCATGAGGAATTAAATCAGTTCACCAGAAATGACGCATGGGATCTGGTTCCCAAACCAAAAGGGATTCAACGTCATTGGAACAAAGTGGGTGTTCAGAAACAAACTGAACGAGCAAGGAGAAGTCATAAAAAAAGTACGATTGGTGGCACAAGGTTATAGTCAGCAAGAGGGGATAGACTATACAGAAAACTTTGCTCCAGTCGCCAGGTTAGAATCTATCAGACTCTTAATCTCATTTGCTGTAAACAATGACATCACTCTGTATCAGATGGATGTCAAAAGTGCATTCCTAAATGGCTATATAGATGAAGAGGTATATGTGCACCAACCCCCTGGGTTTGAGAATTCCAAACACCCAAAATATGTTTTCAAACTAAAGAAGTCACTCTATGGTCTGAAACAAACTCCCAAAGCTTGGTATGAAAGACTAAGTAACTTCCTGTTAGAAAAGGAATTCACCAGAGGGAAAGTGGACACAACCTTGTTCTGTAAGACATTTAAGAATGACATTTTAGTGTGTCAGATTTATGTAGATGATATCATCTTTGGATCTACTAAACCCATTCTGGGAAGAAAGTTTGCTAAGTGCATGCAGGCAGAGTTTGAGATGATCTTAATGGGGGAACTCAAATTATTTTTGGGCATTCAGATAAACCAAAATCCTGAAGGAACTTACATTCATCAGAGCAAATATGTCAGAGAACTTCTGAAGAAATTTGATCTCTCAGAATGTAAGCCTTTAAAGACTCTAATGCACGCCACGTGCATTCTGGAAAAGGAAGAAGTAAGTAAAAAGGTAGAACAGAAAATCTACAGAGGTATGATTGGCTCTCTCCTTTATCTGACGGCTTCAAGGCATGATATTTAATTTAGTGTTTACTTATGTGCTAAATTCCAATCAGATCCTAGAGAATCTCACTTAACAGCAGTTAAGCGAATTTTCAAGTATCTGAAAGGTACTATTAATCTGAGTTTGTTTTTTAGAAAATCCAATGAATACATCTTAGTAGGATACTGTGATGCTGACTTTGCTGGAGACAGAGTAGAGCGTAAAAGCACTTCTAGAAGCTGCCAATTTCTGCGCAACAATCTGATTTCATGGACCAGTAAGAGACAATCCACAATAGCTCTATCAACAGGAGAAGCTGAATACAAAGCAGCTGCTGGATGTAGCACTCAAATGCTCTGGATGAAAAGTCAACTTGAAGACTTCAACATATTTGAGAGTAACATTCCTATCTTCTGTGATAACACTTCAGCTATATGTCTCAGTAAGAATCTTATTTTGCATTCTAGGGCTAAGCATATAGAAATAAAACATCACTTTATTAGGGACTATATTCAGAAAGGAATTCTTACCTTAAACTTTATTGACACAGACCATCAATGGGCTGATGTATTTACAAAACCCTTTCTGAAGATAGATTCAATTTTATTCTGAAACATCTCATCATGAAGTTATGCCCAGAATAAAATGTTTTATTTGCATATCTGAACCCTCATAACTTTATTTTTTTCTGTGAACATCTGATCAACTTGTCTTTAGAAGTTAGAAGTACAGTTGCCTCAGAATCTATCTATGAAGATCTGAACGTTTCATTTCAAGGATAGAGGCGTGAAGTTCACATCATCAAACATCTGTCATCCTCTCATAAGCTACCTTCTGAGGATAAACACGAGTTCAAATTATGAATGGTCCAAGGCTCTAATGGGATGCATTGAGACACTTATCAGTGGTAACCATTCAATATCTTTCTAAATCCCCTAATTTCAGGTTTCATTAATGCATATAATCATTACTTATTTTCTTGCTTATTGTTTACATTTCAAAAAACCTATATAAACTCAACTTACTATTTCATTCATTCACATTTTACTCTTTTCTATATTCTCTCTTGTTTCATGTTTCGTTTTAAAAAAAACCCTTTCCATTTTCTTCAACGAACTCGTGTGAACAATGGCATCATCATCAAGTCTCAAGAATCTCAATGCTCCTGAATCCTCTTCAACGGAACAATATGAAGAACCCATTAGAACGCTTCTCACTCATGTTGACAACCAGGAAGTTCTCTCTGAATTGATCATTGATTTTGAAAGTTTACAAGAAAATGGGTTTAATCTCTATGAAGACGTAACTGCACAAGATTGGAACAAATATTTTGACCGTCTGTTGGGTCCAACGTTTCCCATTCTCGTCAAAGAGTTTTAGATTCATGCTACCTCATCCAACCACCAGGTTACATCATATGTTATGGGAAAGAAGATAGTGATAACAAAAGATTTATTTGGGAAACTCATTGGATTCAATGGTGGTGGAGTCAGATGCATTGATATGGCTGATAGGTGTTCTGACCTAAAATCTATTGCCAGGGAAATCTTCACTTCTGGACAACCATCCAGCAAGATCATAGACTTGAAGGATCATCACAGAATCTGGGCCAGAATAATTATGGGATGTATCAATCACAGGAAGCCTACAAGCTCTCCTAATTATATCAATATTGATCAGCAATTCCTGATTTACTTTATTGCAAAGAAGACCAAGATAAACCTTCCACACTTGCTCTTCAACCATCTCAGAACAAGTGTGAAAGAGACAAGAGAAGACGAAAGAACTAAGAGGGATTGGATTCCCCTAGGAAGACTGATTTTAGATATTCTAACAGAAAACAGGCTGATAGAACATCTGACAGAGGCTCAAGAAATAAGCACTCTGGAAGCAACCGCTGGGAAACCTTTGAACGCCAAGAATCTGAAGAAAATGAAGATTATTGAGAACATTAAGAAGGAACCAACTATTGCTTCTCATGAGGCCATCACTTCTAGGAGAATCCATCTGAAGGATGTTCCACTATTTTCTAAGATATATGCCTCCCCAAAAATCATAGTCAGATACCTTAAAGCTTGCAAGGCTGATGGGACTATTCCAGAAATCAACATCCATGATCTGTACAAGCCAGCTCCAGAGGTTGTGCTAAAGAAATCCAAAAAGAGGAAAACAACATGAGAAGGATCCTCTCAGAAGACACCTAAAGCTGTGAAAAAGAAAGGTAACCCATCTTCTATTTATGTTATAGAATCAATAGTTGTTCCAACATCTGAAACCATTCCCCCTCAACCAACAGAAAATACTTCACCCTAAACATTTGAGGATTTTGACATAGAGTTTGACCCATCTGTAACTCTTGGAAACTTTCTGAATGAACCTCACTCACCCAATCAAAATCCAAATCCAGAACATCATCAACTAGAACTTGCCAAAGTTCTATCTGACATTGAACTGTTTGATCAAGACTTTTCCTCTCCAATACTAGAAAATCCAAACTCTCAACAACAACTAGAAAATCCACAACCACACTCTCCTAAACCACAACATCTGAACCTCAACTCATCACAACCAGAATATAGAAACTCTCTCTCTCTCTCCACCTTCTGAAAACCCATCTTCTGAAATTCCTGAACCAGGAACTCAACACGCTACTGCAAACCAATCTGAAGACTCTCCTTCAGATTCTGATACCATTATCCCAATCCGTGGAATAACAGAACCCCTTACAGTTTTCTTACCTCTCACTATTCATGATATTCCAGAGATCCCTTCATCATATGAATCCACACCACCAAACACCCCTAACACACCAATTCTAATTTCTGACTCTTCCACTCTATCACCCATCAACCGTCCAGCTGACAACCTCAGACTTGTCATTGATCCACTAGTGCTAGACCGACTAGCTTCCACCTCAAACAAAATTTCCATTCCCAAGCCTAAACCAACCGCAACCAAATCAGATGTTGGTAAGAATCTGTTGATTTTTGAAACAGAAATGCAGGAATGGATCAATTCTTTGAAGCAAGCAAGCCAAGAGATTTCTAATCCTGCTACTTCTGATTCTCTGTGGGAAAGATTCAGAAAATGGCTCAAATATAAAACTCAGAAGCTGAAAGAATTGGGCTATGAAAGGGCTCAATAGAACTTCAGTGGTCAGCTGAAAGCCTTCCAAGATCAAGTTCTGAGCCAATGGTGCAAGAAAGAAATTCTTCCGCTGGATAATGCTCCCTAGAAAGAGCACCATCCTTCAGAAGTCGTTGAACCAGATTCTGATAGTCTCTCTTTGGCTACTGCTTCAGAAAACATGATTGCAATAGAAGAAGTGGTTCAATCAGAAGAGGCTGCAGAATGTTCTGAACAACATGCAACCCCTGAAGATACACTAGCTTCGTCTCTAGTCATGCAAACTCTGGAAGAGTTGAAGAAAGAGAATGCATTAGTCCATACCAGACTGGATAAGCAAGAGGATACAAACAAAGAGATCAAGGCTATTCTAGATAAACAAGAAGATACTACAAAAGAAATCAAAGACATTCTAGGGAAGCAGGAAGAATCAAGAACTCAGATCAAGAGCTTGTTGGAAGCGTTGTTCACACGTCTTCCCCCTCCTTCTTAGATTTTTTTAAAACTGTTTATCTGTATTTTTTTATCTTTACCTCCTTGTTTTTGAAACTTGTCATTGCGTTCTGTTTTCAATATAATTCATCTTTTTGACTCTGATTATATTGCTTTTTGATACCTGACAAAAAGAGGGAGAAAGTAAGATATTTTCAATAATTGTATACCGGGACAAAGTCTCAAACATTGTGAATATTTTAATCTCTACTTTCTGAAAAGCTTGTACAATAACACATTCTGATAAGAACAGAAGGATATGCATCAAAAGCTCTGACGACAAGGAACTTCAGGGAAGTAATCAACTCAGGGGGAGTCTCTCTTAAGCTTTTTGTTCTATATTTTTCATTGAAAATCCTAGTTTTTGTCATCATCAAAAAGGGGGAGATTGTTAGAACATAGTTTGATTCTACAACCCTTAATTAGAGTTTTGATGATAACAAACACAAAGAACAAATATGCACTCTAAATTTGTGTTACTATGTATGCAAAAGTTCTGACTAAAGCAACATCAAAAGTTAAGCTATAGAAGCTTTCACACTGAGGTGATCAGAATCTGCGTTAAAGAATAATGATCAGAACCTGCGCTGAAGTGAAGAATACTCTGATTCTGAACAGAAGGTTCATATACAATCAGAACCTCACATCTCTTAGTCATCAATGTTCTAAAGCAATTGCAACATGCAAATTGTAAGATTCTGAAGCGTTACTATTCAATCAAGACAATATCACATGCAACAACTTCATTCAGACAAGAATCTTCTCAATATGGAAACAATTTAAATGTCCATTATCACGCTTTATGTTGGACAAGATTCCATTGCCTATATAATCAAGCTAAGAGGACAAACCGTTTACGATTTTTGAATACGACTACAATACATCTCTAAATGTTGTAAGCTTACATACTCTTTTCTACGCTCAAAATTGTTTAAAATATCACAGTTGTGATAACTGTTTTTGTAAATAAAAACAACGATACACATAATTCTTTTATCTTGATTAAGCCAGTTTTTCCTTGAGATTGATCGGGTTGTGGTTGTACTCAAGAGGACTTTGATAGTTGTCAAAGTAGTGATTGTAATAAGTGTTTTATTAGTGAATTAAGTCCTCATTGGAGAGAGGCGAAATCACCTTGATGGGTGGACTGGAGTAGTTTGAGATCAAACGAACCAGGATAAAAATATTGTGTCTTTGCGCATTTGATTTTAAATTTCAATTCAACCCCCCTTCTTGTGTTTTTCACTTCTTCAGAGATATAAGCACTTTTGGAAGGAGTTGTGTAAATAAAAGTTATATATTTCATGGAGATCTACAACTTTCATGTTGGAAGTTTCTCTTGAATCATCTTGCATCATGGTGAAAATTTTGCTCAAAGTTATGAAAAATAAGAAATTTCCAACACTTAGAAAAATTTCTAATTTTAGAAATTTTGAATTTTCAAAATGAAATCTTGAATTTTTGATTTCTTGATGAATAAGTTTCATATTTTGACATGTTTTGATGAATTGTGATCTTTGGCACTTGAATTTGACCAAAAAGTCAAAGTTTGACTTTTAAGTATACAGTTGACTTTTGATCAGTTGACTGAAAAATTGCATCTGTCAATCCAATAGACTTGCAATGTTTTGAACCATGTCATTAGGTCAAAATTATGAAATTGGGTTCTTGAGATAATGCCTTAAACCAATTGACCATTTTCTAGGTCAAAAATCAGAAATTTGCCCTTTCCCAGTCAAAACCCTAATTTTGACCATTTTGCCCTTTTGATGATTTGATCAAATTTCTTGAGGAATTATGGTCCAAACTTGATCAAATGATACACATGAGTTTAAAATGTTGTTGTGGATCAAAAATTATGAAGTTTGACTGTAAATTGGCCTTAGTTTACTTTTTCCCCAATACAGTTGATTTTTAGGTCAACTGCTCAAATGATTGAGCAAAAGTGTGATCCAAGGCTTGAAATTTGACATGAGTAATATTGGGGGTCTATAATGATCCATGAAAGTCACATGGGGCATTGAAAGTTCAAAATTCCTTGTGCAAACTCAAACCCTAATTTTGGTCATCAGTGCTTAAGGAGGTGTCTTGAGCTGATCAAACCCTAGTGCAGTCTTGAGCTAAGGAGATATTGTGAGCAAATTATTGATAAGTGAGAGGGAAAATTTTGGGGTACAACACCAGGCCATGATACCAACAACTGCTGGAATTTGAAAAACAAGGTGCAAGACCTTATCGAAGCAAAAGAAATTGAATTTGATGCTCCTGAGATCCCAAATGTTATCACTGCTCCTATGCCCAAGCATGGCCGTAATGTTAACGCTGTTGAAGATGATATGTTTGTTACTGCTGTTGATGAACTTGTTACTCCTCTCCTGACTGTCAAGAGGAATTTGTTGATGGCTGGTTTATTTCTGGGCTGTGACGAAAGCTGCCACCTCTATTTATCTCTACCAACTAGTTGTCATTTATTAAAAGCAGTTGTTCAGCGCCTAATGGATGACAAAGAGATTTTGTTTGAAAAGACTCCTGTTCCAACCATTTTTTACAAGGATGTTTCAATAGTAACCATTTCCGCCAATACTTCCAGGGTCTCCACCAAAAGACCTGTTAGGATTATATTTGTTCATAAAGTGGCTCCACTGATAATTACTATGTCAGGGCCAGTCCCATACTCATCAAATAAAATTGTCCCATGGAACTATGGGGTCAACGTCTACTACCACAACGTCAAGCAAGATTGGATGGCTGATGAAGACTCAATTTTTTGAGAAGGATGACCCCAAGATCGTCAACATTGCGGGAACCAACAAGGTAACCTGAAGTGGCAGAGTATTCTCACCCGAGATTTCTCCTCCAAAATCTATTACCGGTCCCGTGATCATCCCTGTTTCTGTTCCTGTTGATACTACTACTATAGTTGCTGTGGATACCCCTACTGATACCCCTACCATTGAGTTGACCGAGACTCGGGGTAAAGGCATTCTGGTTGAGCTTGTCCAGATGAAGGCACAATCAGTATCTACCCCAGAAGCCTCGAAAAAGCAGATGGAAGAAATTATGAAAATTATAAAGAGAAGCGACTACAATATGGTTGAACAACTAGGGCAGACGCCATCAAAGATTTCTATGCTTGCTTTATTGTTGTGTTCGGAGGCTCATGCGAAGGCCTTGGTAAATTTTATTAAAACTGCCCATGTGCCACAGGAAACCTCTACTGATCAATTCCAAGACGGTGTGGCCAGTTTAACAGCTGACAACGGCTTAGGCTTTTCTGATGCTGACCTGACACCTAGAGGGAGGAAACATAACGAGGCGTTGCATGTCTCTGTTGAATGCAGGGGAACAACTTTGGCCCATGTCCTAGTTGATACTGGTTCATCTTTGAATGTGCTGCCTAAGAAAGCTTTGGATAGACTCGACTGTGAAGGTTTGACTTTAAAACCTAGCAACATAGTGGTAAGGGCCTTCGACGGTTCAAAAATAATGGTGCATGGGGAGGTGGACATCCCCATAAAAGTTGGAACTCAAACCTTTGATTCAAATTTATATGTAATGGACATTCACCCTTCCTATTCCTGCTTATTGGGCCGACCATGGATTCATGACGCTGGTGCCGTCACCTCTACATTACACCAGATGCTGAAATACCCAACCAAAGGAAAACTCATTACTGTCCATGGAGAAGAGGAATATATGGTCAGTCACTTAAACTCCTTCAGATACATGGAATTGGATGATGAATTCATTGTAACTCCATTTCAGCATTTCGAGGAAGTCTCATAGACAGTAGCAGCTACCAAGACTGTTTCCCAAGTCCCGAAGATTACAAGACCTCTGCTAAAGATGTCTTCTCTGAAAGATGCCAGGGAAGTGGTCGAAGAAGGTGGGTGTGCTATTTGAGGCCAACTCCCGGATATCCCTTACAAATCTGACAAATTTGGTTTGGGTTTCACTTTAGGAGCCCAGAAAGCTATTCGCCGCGCTCGTGCCAGGAGACCACCTTTGAGGATCAGTAACCATGGAGTCAACACAGTGGAGGATAGTGATGACAACTGTGACCTGGAAGAATGGATTTTCCCGACTATCAACAGAGGACTCACCAACTGGGAAGCTAAATATTTTGTCCCAATTACTTTTATCCAACATTAATTGTCTTTAAATTTCTATCGGACTTTGTAATAATTAAACAATTCATACTTTTAAACCTTGTGTCTTACCCGAGGCACAACGGTCCATTTGTAAGGGTTGTTACCTCATTTTCATATGTCATCAATGAATCATGGAAGTTTTTGCATGAAAGCTTTGTGCTCTTTGTCTTTATTTTTCTACATTTTTATTTTCGTTCAAAGATAGCTATAATCTTACACACACTCACATTCAAAATGCAGGTCTACATCCACTCAAGATCCCATGGGTAACAATTCTCCTATGGCCTATTGTGACTCTGAAAACAAAGGTGAGGAAGATTGTGAAGTTCCAGGGGAACTAGCCAGGTTACTACAATAGGAAGAGAGGACCATACAGCCCCACGAAGAACCAGTGAACACTGTTAACTTAGGTACCGAAGAGGACAAGAAAGAAGTCAAGGTATGAGCCAATCTGGAACCCAGTGTCAAGAAGCGTCTAATTCAGCTACTACATGATTATGTTGAGGTCTTTTCCTGGTCGTACAAATACATTCCAGGACTTGATGCTGATATCGTGGTCCATCGTCTACCTACAAAAGAAGACTGCCCTCCGGTAAAACAGAAAGTCCTTCGCATGCGGCCAGAAATGTCAGAGAAGATCAAGGCCGAAGTCATGAAACAATTCAACACCGAATTCTTAGTTGTTACCTCCTATCCACAATGGGTCACCAATGTTGTTCTAGTGCCTAAAAAGGACGGCAAAGTATGAATGTGCATGGACTACAGAGATTTGAATAGGGCAAGCCCCAAGGATGATTTCCCGCTTCCCCATATCGACATTCTGGTTGACAATACCGCACAGCATAAAGTGTTCTCATTTATGGATGGTTTGTCAAGCTACAACCAAATCAAATGGAACCCAAGGACATGGAAAAAACGACCTTCGTCACACAGTGGAGCACATTCTGTTACAAGGTTATGCCATTCGGGTTGAAGAATGTCGGGGAAACTTATCAGTGTGCCATGGTAGCTCTATTTCACGACACAATCCATCAGGAAATAGAGGTCTATATGGACGACATGATAGCCAAATCTCAAACTGAAGACGAACATCTTGACCATTTGCAGAAACTATTTGAGAGACAAAAGAAATACAAGCTGAGGTTGAACCCGAATAAATGCACATTTGGGGTGAGGTCCGGTAAACTCCTAGGCTTTGTCGTTAGCGGTAAAGGTATCGAAGTGGACCCTGCCAAGGTAAAAGAAATTCAAGAAATGCCTGCTCCTCGCACCGAGAAGGAATTCAGAGGATTCTTAGGACGACCTAACTACATTTCCAGATTCATTTCTCACTTAACCGCTACTTGTGAACCAATCTTCAAATTACTGAAGAAAGATAAAGTAGTCAAATGGAATGATGAGTGCTAGACTGCCTTCGACAAGATCAAAGAGTACCTTCAAGAGCCTCCTGTTTTGATGCTGCCAGTCGAGGGAAGACCTTTGATCATGTATCTAACTGTCTTGGAAAATTCAATGGGGTGTGTGCTGGGGCAGCATGACGAGTCTGGACGAAAAGAGCATGCTATTTACTACCTGAGCAAAAAGTTTACCGACTGTGAAACAAGATATTCACTGCTCGAGAAAACTTGTTGCGCTCTGGCATGGTCTGCTCGCCGGCGAAGACAGTATATGCTGACCCATACTACCTTATTGATATCCAAGATGGATCCAATAAAATACATATTCGAGAAGTCTGCCCTCTCTGGGAGAATAGAAAGATGGAAAATGATCTTGACTGAATACGACATTCAGTATACCTAAAAAGAAATAAAGGGAAGTGTACTAGCCGATCATCTTGCTCATCAGGTTGTGGATGACTACCAGTCCATTAAATTCGAATTCCCAGATGAAGATATCATGATGGTGAACAACTTTGAAGAACTTAGACCATATGATAGACCTGAACAAGGATCCTGACGGACCTTGGTTTTTGATGGGGCGTCCAACGCACTCGGCAATGGCATAGGTGCTGTAATCATATCTCCGAAAGGATGTCATACTCCCTTCACCACAAGACTTTTTTTCAACTGTACCAATAACATGGAAGAATACGAAGCGTGTATTTTTGGTGTTAAAGCTGCCATAGATTTGGGAATCAAGTCCTTAAGCGTATTTGGAGATTCGGCCTTAGTCATCAATTAGATTAAAGGAGAATGGGTACGAAACACCCAAACCTCATCCCCTATAAGAACATGTGTTGACATTGATCCCATATTTTGAGGAAATTACCTTTGAGCATTTTACACGAGAGGAAAATAAGCTATCAGACGCGCTAGCCACTATGTCATCCATGTTTAAACTCAAGTGGGGTAACGAGGCTCCCCAGATCAACATTGAGCGGATGGACGAACCAGCTTACTGTCACGAGATCAATACTGAAGAAGTAGTGGACCAGCCTTGGTTCCATGAAGTTAAGAGGTATCTCAAGGCTCAAGAGTATCCGGAAGGAGCTTCAGTCAATGATAAGAAGTTCTTGAGAAGATTCTCTGCTATGTTCTTCCTCAGTAATGGCATTCTCTACAAACGCATCCACGACTCTGTTTTGCTTCGTTGCATAGACAAGGCTGAGGCAGAAAAGATCGTGGTTGATCTACATGAGAGAAATTTTGGCACCCATTCTAGTGCGCATACGATGGCGAAGAAGATCCTGCGGGCAGGGTATTACTGGTCTACCATGGAAGCAAATTGCTATCTGTATTTGCGAACCTGCCACAAATGTCAGATCTATGCTGACAAAGTGCATGTGCCTCTAGTTCCTTTAAACGTCCTGACTGCTCCCTGGCCATTCGCGATGTGGGGCATCGATATGATTGGAGAAATCAAACCTACAACTTCTAATGGACACCGCTTCATCTTAGTGGCCATTGACTATTTCACGAAGTGGGTTGAGGCAGCTTCTTTCGCTTCCGTTACCAAGAATGTTGTGGCCCGGTTCATCAAAAAGAATCTCATCTATTGGTACGGTATCCCGGAGAGAATCCTCATAGACAATGGTACGAATCTCAACAATACTATGATCATCGCACTGTGTGCGCAATTCAAGATCCAGCAACATAATTCTTCCCCTTACCGGCCAAAGATGAATGGCACTGTCGAAGCCGCAAATAAGAACATCAAAAAGATCATACAAAAAATGATAGTAACCTACAAGGACTGGCATGAGATGTTACCATTCGCTCTCCACGGTTACCGTACCATGGCACGCACATCAACAGGGGAAACTCCTTTCTCCTTGGTATACGACATGGAAGTTGTTCTACCGATTGAAGTACAAATACCTTCTCTAAGAATCATAAAGGATGCAGGGCTGAGTGAATATGATTGGATCCTACTCGACTTGACCAGTTGAACCTAATTGATGAGAAGAGGCTTACGATTATATGTCATGGCCAAATGTACCAAAAACGTATGATCAAAGATTTTAACAAAAAGGTCAGATGTCAGGTATATCGGGTTGGTGACTTGGTAATCAAGCGTATCATATTACCACAAGGTGATCCAAGGGGAAAATAGACTCCTACATACGAAGGAACGTTTATGATCAAAAGCATATTCTCTGGTGGGGCAATGATCCTGACCACTATGGATGGCGACGACCTTCCACACCCTGGGAACGTAGACATAGTCAAAAGATACTACGCATAAGAGACCCGCTAGGTTGGCACACCTAGGAAAACAAGGGCATCTCGGCAAACCACAAAGGTTCGGACAAAAATTAGGGATAAAATAAATAAAAATCTGTACACCCGGCAAGCTGAAAACCTGAAAAGGAGGCTTGGGCAAAAAAGGGTATCCCGATGGACTGAAAACCCGAATGGGCGTTCCAGGAAAAAGTTAGGGAATTAAAGCGTATGACTATGTCCTGTTGGATCACCTTACAAACAACCTTTAGAATCTACTGACAAACTCAATGGTTCTGATCAATTCAATCAACATCGGACGAGGCAACAAGTGGACGAGACGCTCAGAGACACAAAGGCTATAGAAGAATGGGAACCCCATGGGATTATTTCACATAGCTATCTTTTCTTTGTATCAAATTTTCATTTTTACGACGACATTCTCTTACTAGGATGTTCGTCTCATTGTACAAAATACTTATTCAAGTTAATACAAACATATTCCTTTGAAAGTGAAAAACTATCTGTTTTTATTTATTTCTGTTATTTTGTTTACAAAAATGTCCAATGATTTATTTTTGAACATATGCATTTGAACGTAACTATCGTTTACAAATGAGTAAAAAATAGAAGATAATCACTAATGGCTTTAACAAATAGGATATTATCTTTATACTATTCCATAAAAAACCCCGTAGTTTGCAGCTTAATGATATCAAGCTTCTCTCAGAACAAAATTTACAGTTACTGCTCTAAAGATTCCCTAGTGAAAGTCGCCCAGCTTCTCAGGATTCCCCAGCAGGAATTCATGAGGTCTACAAGCAGTACACGACGTTTCCCCTTACACAAAAAAGTTTATTTCTATAGCAAATGGAACCATCAACACTTCAAAACATGAAGACCTACACTCCTTATTCCCATCAGTACTCAGGGATTTATTTTCCCCGACTACAGCAACACTGTGGCCTAACAATTAATGTGCCCATACATTACATCCACATGTTATAGTATTGACAACACAAATACATATGAAACAATCTCATTTATTTTGAGAACATCATCGTACCATGCATTTCATACATCATGAAATTTCCTACAACTAACCTTTCATCTTTTCAGGAAAGATCAATCAACATAAAATTATCGTCAAATTTCCAACAAGTCAAATACAGATCCACTCACAAAAAAGGATTGGTCAACCATCTACATAACAAATATTTCTTCTCTAGATCTCTTTTGGTTCACTTTAAACCCCTCAACGGTTTATCCTGATGCTTTCCAAAGGAACACTTCGGGTCCAGATAAATCCCTCAACGATTCATTCTAATTCTTTCCTGTAGACACTTTCTCTGGTTCAGATAAATAACACAAAGATTTACTATGATTCTTTCCAGTTAAAGAATATTCAAGATCTCTTTTGGTTCAGTTTAAACCCCTCAACAGTTTATCCTGATGCTTTCTAAAGGAACATTTCGGGTTTAGATAAATCTCTCAATGATTTATTATGATTCTTTCCCGCAGTACTTTCTCTGGTTCAAATAAATCGCACAAAGATTTACTCTGATTCTTTCCAGTTAAAGAATATTAAAGATCTCCTTTGGTTCAGTTTAAACCCCTCAACGGTTTATCCTGATGCTTTCCAAAGGAACACTTCGGGTTCAGATAAATCTCACAACGATTTATTCCGATTCTTTCCCGCAGACACTTTCTATGGTTCAGATGAATCGCACAAATATTTACTCTGATTCTTTCCAGTTAAAGAATATTCAAGATCTCTTTTGGTTCAGTTTAAACCCCTCAACAGTTTATCTTGATACTTTCCAAAAGAACATTTTGGGTTCAGTTTAAACCTCTCAACGGTTTATCCTGATACTTTCCAAGGGAACACTTCTAGTTCAGTATAAATCCCTCAATGATTTATTCTGATTCTTCGCGGTCAAACAACCTACACGACTTCTCCTGGTTCAGATAAATCGCTCCAAAGATTTATTCTGATTCTTTTCTAGTTGAAATCAAGTTCAGACTCACTCCATTTTTTGTCAACAGTCACCCTCAATCACCCTTGGATGGCATCTACAAGCCCATATCCAGCAAATCTCCATCATTCCTCCAAATGGCATCTATAAGCCCATTCACAATTCATCTTCGAGTGCAAATTTTTGGGCACTCTAGTGTCCAATCATCTTCCACCTTCAAGTCACGAATGGCAGATCCGTCAATCTAACTCTTCAGGTTTAAGAAGATTGAACAGAGGAAGCTGTTGTACCCCAAAATTTTCCCTCTCTTTTATCAAATATTTTCTCATAATATCTCCTTTGGCTCAAGATTGCACAAGGGTTGATCAGCTCAAGACACCTCCTTAAGCACTGATGACTGAAATTAGGGTTCGAGATTGGACAAGGATAATTGAACTTTTAATGCCTCATATGACTTTCATGGACCATTATGGACCCCCAAGATTTCCCGTGTCAAGTTTCAAGTCTTGGATAACAGTTTTGCTCAGTCAATTGACCAGTTGACCTAAATATCAGCTGTATTGGGGAAAAAGTCAATTGTGGCCAATTTACAGTCAAACTTCATAATTGTTGATCGATATCAAAATTATAAACTCATATGCATCATTTGATCAATTTTGGACCATAATTCCTCAAGAAATTTGATCAGATCATCAAAAGAGAAAAATGGTCAAAATTAAGGTTTTGGTTGAGAAAGGGCAATTTCTAATTTTTGACCTAGCAAATGGTTAATTGGTTTGAGTCATGATCTCAAGAGATCAATTGCATAATTTTTACCTAATGTCATGACTCAAAACATTTCTCAATATCAGTTGGATTGATAGTTGATTTTCAGTCAACTGATCAAAAGTCAATTGTATATTGAAAAGTCAAACTTTGACTTTTTGGTTAAAATCAAGTGTCAAAGATCATAATTCATCAAAACATGTCAAAATATGAAACTTGTCCATCAAGAAATCAAAAAGTCAAGATTTCATTTTGAAAAGTCAAAGTTTTCAAACTTAGAAATTTTTCTATGTGTTGAAAACTTCATATTTTTTCATAACTTTGAGCCAATTTTTCACCATGATGCAAGATGATTCAAAAGAAACTTTCAAAATGAAAGTTGTAGATATCCATGAGATATACAACATTGCACACAACTCCTCCTATAAATGCTTGGATCTCAAGTTATTAATCCATGAAGTCATGGTCATGAAACAAAACACTTAGTGAAATTTTGAGCATTTTAGGTCAAGATTTTGACTTAACTTCTGACCCAAGATTCACATAGTTCCATTTAGATTTTGCAAAAGTGATTCAAAGAGGGGTTGTAGATAACATTACAAGATTTCCAAAATTTCCAATAAATCCTTGAGATCATTTGTGAGCAAGGAGAATCAAAGGTCAGAAGTTGGGATTTCAAGTTGTTTGATAAGGAAAATTTTGTGATGAACAAAATTCAAATCTCAAACCTATGTTGCACAATCTTGCTTTGCAGGCCTCTAAACCTCAAGATCTCTCCATAATCAGAAGATTACACTTGCTTTTGAGCTACTATCCATTTGATTCAAGCTTTATCCAAGACAATTTTTCATTAATGGTACAAAGGCACCATTGCCATTTACATAAAGCAAGCTTTATGCAAAGTCAACTTGCATTGAGCTTTGCACTTATTCCTTTTCCACAAGCTTCCTCTATAAAGTCAGATAAGTATGTTTAAAGTTGTTAACCACTCTACATGCTTGTACTTGCTGCCTTGAAACCATATTTCTCACTTTTCTTCAAAATCAAGAAATTGAGCCATAACCCTATAACTCAGAAATCCTTTGTGAAAAAGCTCTCCAACCTTTTGCTTATAGATACACAAATCATTTGCAAGAAAACACAGGCATGATCAAGCCCTGAAACCCCCTAAAACACAGAACCACCAAGAACATCTCAAAACTTGCCATTTCTGAGTTTTGAATCCAATCTCCAAATTTGCTCGTGCGTTTGTTGGCCTTTTACATTCAAAAGCTTCTAAATAACATACACAAACAATTCCAACACCTGCAACACGACTGTAACACCTCCATTACCATCCACCATTTTCAAAAACAACACCTTGCACCTTGACTTCTCCAGAACTCCTCAGCCACTTTCAGCCCAAGCCAAGCATCACATTAGCTTCCTGGGAACTTGAGGAAGCTAACCCAATCACTGGAACTCATCAAAAGCTGCTCAAACTCAAAACACGATACTCTCTTGCAAGGTGAGTTTTCTGAATTTTTAACTCTTCATACAAGCATCATTAATGGTTTATTTGTGAATAAGAAATGTAGATATCATTGTCCTGAAGCTAACCATGTCCTTAGATTTCATTATTATTGCCTGAGTAGTTAGAATTTTGAATCTGAACCTTTGAAAATAATTAGGTCAGAATTTGGTACTTTCAAAAATTCTCATTCATCTTTGATTTATAGTTCATGATATTTATATGGTTGGATTCGTATGGAAAAACGGAGTAACTTTCATGTTTGTATTTTCCATTTTTGTTGAGAAGTGGTGAAGATACAGGTGGTCTGGCTGTAGGTTGAAGATGAAGTGTATTCATGACTTGTTTTGTATTATATATTTATCATTTCAGTTATATTAATAGATGTATAGCCACCCCAGCGGTAAGGCAGCGTGCTAGTAATCAAGAGGTCATGGGTTCGAACCTCATTGCGTTACCTTTTGCATTTTTCACATTTTTTTGGCATTTTTTTGTTACAGGAAGCGTTAGGGACTTCCCCTCCTGGGCTTTGCATTTTCTGCTCAATCTAACCCCCCATGTTTGCTCATGCCACGCAGCCCATATACCTTTTTATTTTTCTCATTTTCAAACAAAAATTTCATTTGGGCCAGATTCAAAAAAATTGTTTTGCTAACAAACCTCCAAATTCAATTTTAACCTCCCTGACTTTATTATTTTATTTTATTTTTTATTTCATTTATTATTATTATTATTATTATTAATATTATTTTTATTATTATTTTTTTATCAATAAAAATCCAAAAAATATTTATATTTTTATTATTTATTTTCATTTTGTTTTTTTTTCTTCATGAAACTAAAAGAACAAAAATATTTTCTTTAATTAATTTCCCTTTTTTAATACTTAGATAATAAATTTTAATTATTATATTATATTATTTTTTCTTGTAAATTAAAATCAATGTAGAATTTAGGACTTTTATTTAATTATTTTTATTTACTAATTTAATTAAATTCACAAAAACCCTACAAAACTTGTTTTCTTTAAATTAATTTATTTTACTAACTTAATCTTAATTTTCTTATTTTTAGTTAATTATTTTATATTAGTTAACTAGGTCAAAAAACCTTTTTTCGAGAAAACCAAACAAAAATCACATTTCCTTTTTACATTTACATTATTGCATTTTTAATTATTCAATTTTGTACATTTATTCAAATTTAATACGATTGTAATAATTATTTAGATTTAATTTCTAGTAATTCTCTATTTGTAATTTGTACATCCCCTCCCATAAATCATGTAATAGCTTAGTATTTTTATTTTTCGCAATTTAAATGCTTTATATACAAATGCTAGTAATTAGGATTTTATATGGAAATATTAAAACCAACAAATAGAAAACTCTAATCAAGACAAATCAAGCATGTAAACCAATCCACTTGCACACATACACCCTTAGGGTAAATCTACTTTGTTGCTTTACAAAATGGGCATATTATGAATGTGAGGTATCTTAGCAAAAACAAGCAAAAATACAAGATCATAGTCCCTCGATGACGCTATCCATGTTGCCTTTAAAAATGATCTTAGTCCCTAAAGAAAATGCTAAGATATCTTACAACATTGCTAATCATGGCTATACGATGACCCTTACCCGTCCCTTTTACATTCAAAAATAGGGTTATTTACCTAATCATTGGTAAGATAACAATGTCTAAGGAAAGAACAAATAAACATGAAAGAATTTTGAGTAGGTAGAATGTTCCTAGTTACTTGCTCAATTTTAAAACAAAAACAATCTTTCTATTTTCAAAACAAACACCAACACTTTCAAAACATATTACAAACTTGAAAACATTTTCAAAAGATCAAACACTTTGTATACATTCTTACGAACGAGAATCATTACAAAGTTTTCCTAAACAATGGCACCTTTTCAAAATACTTTCAAAAAACTACACGAAGCACATTTTCAAACAAAAGCAAGTGATCTAGCAAGTAACTAAGAGCCCATGGAAAACCATGGATGAAAAGGGTGCTAATACCTTCCCTTTTCATAATCTATCCCTCGAACTCAAGAAAACATCTCAAAGGTCTTTCCTGTTCTTTTCAGCCTTTCCTTTTGGATAAAAGAAAAGTCGGTGGCGACTCTTGCTAAACCGCAACATTTGCGATCAAACGTAAAACAACCAAGTCAGTTATCCCACCGCGTTATACACCTCTTTCAAAATTTGAATGGTGGGGCAAGCCACTGTGAGGCTCATCAAAAGGAGTTGGTTCAAAAAAGTAGCCCATCAAGGACAAACCATCCAAGAGTCCATTAGTCAAGGGAATAACATTTAAAAGTGAGAAATAGTGGGGTCATCCATACAATATTCAAACTATTTCCAAGCTCATATCAACGAGAATCACCTCTAACACCTTACCAAAAATTAGGGAAAGACTGGCCACAAAAAGCAAGCTCCCCGCGTACTTTAATAATCTCCAATGTAATGAGTTCAAATCAAGTGTTAGGAAATCATGCAAGCACAACATTCAACCATCATGTGACAAGCAACTGTGTTACATAGTCAAACCTCTGCGCTTAACGACCCATCACAGGGGCATCATTTAACAAATCATGCGAGTCATAATCACAAAGCATAAGTCTACATAAATCATTAACATACATTCATTAGGATATTGTGACCCAAAATCAAGCTACACATATCATCTCATTCGGCTGACGAATTCCGACAGCATGGATCTAATAGAGAGCCCAATTCTCATTGGCACATCAAAGTTTCAACATCCATTGATGCATATCCAAGTCACCCATTACATGCATTGGTCAGTCATTCTACGCATCTAACATCTCTCAGACTATCCCTCTGAGTAAGTATATGATATAAGAATTCTTCGTCAAACTAAACCGTAAGCGGCCTTACGTACCACCTTCCAAGATGTGAGCAGCCTCACACACTTTCTAATCTGCGTTTCATCAAAGACGTGAGCAGCCTCATACAACCTCATCCATTATTCATTCATAGGCAGCCACACGAGGCATGAGCAACCTCATGCATTCATCATCCATCCTACGTAAGCAGCATTATGTAAAATTCGTGAGAAGCATCACACTTTCCAATTAATGTCTCTAGGTAACCTTACCGATATTAGCAACCTTGCTATCCATATCACCTTGGATAATATTCTGCCTTGAGCATTGGTTCCGCAGTTCAAATAATAGGGGAATTGCATTTATCAATCATCGCATCATTTCAATTCATAACATTATCATATCAACCATACATACCATACATCAGGAATACATCAAGCATAATCATATAAAACATGCATACATACATTACATTCAATCATACATGCCCGTAGAAAACCGCAGAAAAATCTCAAGACATGACTACCAGCTAAGACAAACACATATTCAAATTTGAGGTATGCACTATCCATTCTTCATACCACCACTATAGCTACCTCGGCTGGGATCCGACACCACCGTCAATGGTACCACTATCAAAATCTCATTAGGAAGCTTACCTATGATTCATGTCCACACCTACGTCTACACTCACAACATAAACGTCTATGTCCATACACATGTCTACGCCCGCCTCTACGCTCACAACACAAAAGTCTATGTCCAGCACATACGTCTACACCCACGCCTGCACTTACAACATAAAAGTCTACACATATTCCAATACACACTTCTACACCTATGCTTGCACCTGCAACATAAAAACAATTAAAAAACTTGGTAACACTCTTCATCACGTCCAAATCAATTCAAAGATACTACGACAATGCAACATACAACGCCAGGGAATTTATAATTCAAAACCAATGATTTAAAGGAGAGAATGTCGGAAGCATCTTCATAACATTCTAAAGCATACCCATACTTTGCACACATTTTGCATAAACAAACATTCAATACACATACACTCAGGGTTCCATATCAATATCAGACATTCAATACACATACACTCAGAGTTCCATATCAATATCAAACATTTAATACACATACACTCATGGTTCCAAATCAATACAAACATTCAATACACATACACTCAGGGTTCCAAATCAATACAAACATTCAATGCGCATACACTCATGGTTCCATATCAAAATCAGACGGCATACGCATACATCATACAACAAACAAACAATATCACCCTCAATTTAGCTATCTAAGGGTCAATCATCAAAGCACACTTATTCTACAAATCCAACCTATCACCTAAGACTGCACACAGTGATGTGTTCAACCCATCACCTAAGACGCCATGTAGTGATGTGTTCCTTACAACGTAGCATTACCTAAGTCTCCATGCAGTAATTTGAGAAACCCAGTGCATTACCTATGTCTCCATGCAGTAATGTTCAAAACCTAGTACATTGCCTAAGACTCCACGCCACAATGTTCAGAAAGCCAAATAGGATCCGCCATCTAAGACTCCATGTTGTGACGTGTTCAGCCCATCACCTAAGACTCCGCGCAGTGATGTTTTCCCACTACAATATAGTTCATTACCTCAGACTCCATGCAGTAATGTACGAAGCTCGGTACATTGCCTAAGACTCCATGCAGCAGTGTATTCCCCTCATCTTATCCATTACCTAAGACTCTAGGCAGTAATGAACGGAACTTAATTCATTTCCTAAGTCCCCAGGAAGCAGCGTAACATAACCCATTGCTTAAGACTCCATGCAGCGATATGTTTATCTTCCTTCACCCATTACCTAAGACCCCAGGCTGTAATGCACAAAACTTATATCATTGCATAAGAATCCATGCAGTAGTGTTCGAAAAACAAATTTAGCTTGTCACCTAAGACTCCACACAGCGATTCGCAAACATAACCCATTGTATAAGACTCCATGCAGAAATGCGTTCCTTATTCCATAATACCGACCATTGCCTAAGACTCCATGCAGCGATGCTCGAAAACCAAAATCTAGCCTATCGCCTAAGTCTCCACGCAGCGATTCACGAACATAACCCATTGCCTCAGTCTCCAAGCAGCCATGCATTATCAAGTGTTGTCTTATTCATCCCCCCCAATTGGATGAATAAGCAAAATCAAACCAAGACATACAAGATTTCTCTCTCAAGCTTAAGACCATTTGCCTCGTCATCAAACCCTGGTAAGCGATATATCATCAACTTCGCCCTCAAGACTCTTAAGGGCATGCTATATCAGCGTAACCTTATGTTTGTCAGACAAATTTTAGGGTATTCCAAGTATTCAATAAACTCCCAACCAGAATGTGTAAGACTTGTGTATTCTCACGCTATTCGATTGGAAGATAATTAAATAGGGGCAACTGTCATACCCTAATTTTGTCCTAATTCTATGATCATATTTTTCAAAATCAAAAAATAAAAGAGAATGTTATAATTAGGTGGTTCAGCAATATCTGATGGTCCATTCTTTAAATCCAAGACAATCAGGGGGTGTACTTTAATTCAGGAAAGTGGGCCTTTCTAAATAAGAAAGACTCATGTATTCGTAGGTCCATTCGCGAAGCATGTTGGCCAATGGCCCATGACATTCGAATATGGAGAATTATTTCAGAAATAATTAATTAAGTTCTTAAGTAAACCCATTTAAGGATTTTTTTTCTGTTAGTAAAAATAGGAGGTGAGAATTCAATATAAAAGTCTATTTCGTTTTGGTTCATTTACATTTTTTTAAAGAGCAAAGAGGGGGTATGTTTATAAAGTTACAGGCCCATTGAGTTTTAGCCAAATCCCATTGGACATTTTTTGTCATTGGCTGTTTCAATTCAAAAAAATGCGGTTGTTATTAAACTTTATTTTTACTAGGAGTTTTGTTTTGGGTAAGAATCTGTTGGACCAATGAGTTAAAGGAAATTGAGGCACAATCTGGATTAAAGAGAAAAATGCTCGCTGTAAAAAAACTTTGTTGTTGATTAGGGTCTAATTCTTGGCCCATTTTGCATTTGGCATTTGTGAATTATAATCTCATCCATGTTTTATCGATTAATTTATTTTACAAATTATTATTAAGATTAATAAATCATTTTTGTATATAAAGAGTTTTGTTTTAGAATAATCTACTGGATTGGATTAAATAATAAGAGCCAGATAGGCCCAGTCCAAAGAAAAAAGAATGCTTGTTGTAAATAAATATGGTGTTGGATCAAAACCGGATAGGCCCAATTCAATTAAAACAATGCAAAGCCCATATTTGAAAAAAAACTGGTACTGTGTAAATCATAGCAAAAACATACGCGTTTAACATATACTGTACAAATCTGAAAACCCAAATGAATCAAATATTCAATACTAAATCAAATCTTTATCTAAAAATATCCAAAGATTAAAAGCCCAGAATAGCAGAAAAACAAATCCTTTACAACATTAACTCATAATCAAACATTTACATTCAATACCTATAATCTGAATCATTACAAGAACTAATCATACAGAATAAATCAATTACAACAAGATCACAATCCCTAATTGTGAATAATCCCTAAATCTAAGCTAAGGAAATTATAATATCAACCTAAGGCCAACCCCTATAAATACTAAACTAGAATTAACAGAAAAGGGGGAGACAGATTGGGAAAAAGGAAGAACACAGAGGAAGTTGAAACCGTTAATACAAAAAGGGGTTCGGAGAAGAAATTGAAGAATAGGGAGGAGAATTAGAAGACCTCGTAACCTGTTGAAGAAAGGAGCGATTAGGGTTTCAACATCTGAAACCCTAATCGCTATCACCATCACCATCTCATTCTGCTACCATTGCCATAAACCTGCAAAATCGGAGAAGAAGAGGAGATTAAACCCAAAAGCCCGGAGAACTCGAAATCAAAATTGTGGAAAGGGTAAATCGACTTAGCATTGTTTTTGTTGTTGTTATTTTTGTATATTGGGTTTGATTTATGGGGGAATATGGCTTTGTTCTTCCAGCGCCTCCGTGAGTGGATTTTAGGGTTAGGGAGAAGACGTCAGGGCTAGGGTCGGAAGACGAAGGGGATGAATTGCGAGAGAAAGAAAGGGTTAACTGAAAGTGAATAATAAAATGAATTAAAACCAAGTTATATTCCATTTGAATCTAGTAGACGCGCGCCTACAATAACTGAAATGCTCCCTCAATTCCATCCCTTTGATTATCATCAGGCGGCCTTAGGCCAAGTCTCTACCATAAGCCTGTGCTCCCTCACCCACTCAATCAATCTGGACCTCTCCAATTTGCACAATGGGCCTAGCCCAGTATTTTTAACACCCCCATTCCCTATTTTGCTAAAACATAGAACCACAACACACCCCTCTAGCGCATTGGGCCAGTCTAGTATGCTTTTAAAACCCCCTCTGTTTTATTTTTAAACTAAAACTGCACACCCATGAAACTAATTATTTTCTATATTTTTTATAGTTATTATATTTTTAATTCTATTTTCTTTTTATATTATTTATTGCTTTTTATAATGATTATTATTATTATTAAAATTAATTTTCATTAATACTTTACATATTTATTATCATATTATTATTATTATTATTTAATATCACATATAAATATTATTTATGTTATCATAAGTAAATTATTTTATGTAAAAAAATCATGTACATATTTTTATACATTTGCATTAAAATATTTTATATCATGCATTAATTAAGATTTTTGCAAACAATATGATAAAAAATATTCAACAAACATCAAATTCTTTTTCGCAATAAACTAAGCTAAACAATCAATTTTCGCAAAAGGATTTCAAATCTATTTTGACTAATCGTGCATTTAGTCCAAAATTCCGCAATCTCTACTCTCGGTCAAATGTGAGGCAATTTAAAATACTTTTGCAACCCCTAAAAAACACCAACCAACTACGAATTGGGACTCTGATTCCTCATAAGAGAATACATAGGCATACGACTAAAATCGTAGCGAGTTCCCCTATTAAAAATTAAAACCATTTTCCCCTATTAAAATTTAAAACCCTATTTAACCTGAAACTTAAACCTAAAACCTAATATCCTTAAGAATAAGGTAGATGAAAGGTTCCTAACACCTTCCTTTCGTCTAATGAAGTCTGAATCTTAGAATCTTTGTTTTACAATTTAGGGTTTCCTATTATATGCCCTTCCTTAGGATAAAAACTAGTAGTGACGACTCTCATTTAAAATCCAGTCGCAACACCAACTATGACTTTAAACATCCAATCAACCCAGCCGAAGACGAAGGAGAATAAGATTGTGAAATACAAGGGGAACTATCCAGACTTCTAATGCAAGAGGATAAAGCCATTCAACCTCATGAAGTGCTAGTTGAAGTAGTCAACCTAGGTACTGAGACAGACAAGAGGGAAGTCAAGATTAGTGCCAACTTAGAAGACGGTGTCAAAAGAAGATTGGTCCATATGTTGCACGACTACGTTGAGGTGTTTCCTTTATCATATGAATATATGCCGGGACTTGATACTGATATTGTAGTTCATCTTCTACCAACAAAGGAAGATTGTCCTCCAGTCAAGCAAAAAGTGTGTTGTATGCGGTCAGACATGTCTGAAAAGATAAAGGCCGAAGTAATGAAGCAATTCAATGCAGGTTTTCTAGCTGTAACATCATACCCTCAATGGTTGGCGAATGTGGTCCCCGTGTCGAAGAAATATGGGAAGGTTCATATGTGCGTAGACTATGGGGATTTGAATAGAGCAAGCCCCAAAGATGATTTCCCGCTACCTCATATTGACGTCCTGGTTGATAACACAACTCAACATAAAGTCTTCTCTTTCATGAATGGTTTCTTCGGCTATAATCAAATCAAGATGGCTCTTGAGGACATATAGAAGACCACCCTTGTCACACAATGGGGTACCTTTTGTTATAAGGTCATGCCGTTCGGTTTAAAGAATGCAGGGGCAACTTATCAACGGGCTATGGTAGCTTTATTTCATGACACGATCCAATATGAAATAGAGGTCTATGTGGATGATATGATTGCAAGGTCGTAGACTGAGGAAGAACACCTCGATCACTTACACAAGCTATTTTGAAAGACTGAAAGAATATAAGCTGAGGCTGAATCCCAACAAATGCACCTTTGGGGTAAGGTCTGGAAAGCTCCTAGGATTTGTCGTTAGTGGCAAAGGTATTGAGGTCGACTCTGCAAAGGCCAAAGCTATTCAAGAAATTCCAGCTCCCCATATTGAGAAGGAGGTCAGAGGTTTCTTAGGTCGACTCAACTAAATTTCCCGATTCATATCCCACTTAACTGCTACTTGTGAACCACTCTTCAAGCTGCTGAAGAAAGATCAAATAGTCAGATGGAACGATGAATGCTAAATAGCTTTTGACAAGATCAAGGAATACTTACAATAACATCTAATCCTGATGCCTCCAGTTGAAGGAAGACCTCTGATTATGTACTTGACTGTATTAGATAATTCAATGGGGTGTGTGTTGGAACTACGCCAAACAAGACTTTAGACATCGATTTTTTTGCTTTAGACAACGCTTTAAAGCGCTGTCTATTCCAGCACTGCTGTAAGTAAAGACAACACTTTGTTAAAAGTAAAATGCTGCTAAATCCCCCCTTTAGGCAGTCCTTTTACTTTGAAAGCGCTGCTAAAGGCCCCCTTTAGCCAGCGCTTTTACTTTTAAAGCGCTACTAAAGGCACCCTTTAGCCAGCGCTTTTTCTGAAACAAAATAAAAATTAAAAATAAAAATCCCCTTTAGGTAGCACTTTTAATGTTAAAGCGCTGTCTAAAGCCCCCTTTAGGCAGCGCTTTTTTTTAAACAAATTTTTTTTATAAAAAAAAGAGCCCCTTTAGGCAGCGCTTTTACAGTTAAAGCGCTGTCTAAAGGGGGATTTAGACAACATTTTTTAAAGCGCTGTCTAATGTCCACAAAATTTTTTATATAACCTTTTTTAAAAAAAAAGTGTTGTTTTTATATACAATTTTATATGCACATATTTTAACCATATTTGCACCAGGTTTTCACTATATTTTGCACCTGTATATACCATTACAAATTTCACCAGATTTTCACTAATATTGGAGCTTCAATCCAATAAAAAATAATACCAAAAGATAGTATACATTTGCACCAATGTACTTATATATACTATTACTCTTGTACATATATACTTTTACAAAAAACAACACCAAAACAACATCATTATATACCATTACAAAATCTACTCATCTCTATCTTCTACATATGCACATAAAACCTGAAACAACATCAAAATACCGTAATTCATACCATGATACAAACAAAATATATATAATTTACCACATGAAAAACAACAACAAAATTGCAACACTTGAATATACTCAAAATTCTCATCAGTTAAAGTAAGATTACAATATACCTTATATAACTTTCGTCTCAATAATTTATTGACACCAATCATCCTTAAGTTCATCCAACTGCGAACTTGAGTAACATGCACACTTGAATTCATCAAAGTACTACATAATAATATAACATAGTATGTTTAAGTTAAAACTATTTAATTATATTATAAATATGTGTTAAATATTAAAATAACTCCTAAGTTAGAAATCCATACCTTAGATGGAATCTCTATTCGATCCAAAAGAAGGATTTCTCACATAAACATCAACATGTAAAAACCGCAATCTACTTCATTACGCTGTCGAGGATACTACACATGAAAAGAAAATATGGATAATGCCTAAGTTTTATCAAGTATCATCACTATTAATATAATCAAAATTATGATGATTAATTAATATACCTCCACTATAATCTATGTAATCTTGTTGGCTTTACTCTTTGGTACTTGAACACCTCTTTGTGCTCGAAAAACTTGTATAATGCTAATAAAACATAAATGCATATTTATAACAATTCACATAAGTAAATAAATAAATATACACACGAATATTTAGAACAATCTCACTTACGTATCAACTATATTCTTCATATCTTGGTATGTACTTGGATCATTGCATAAAGAATCTAGATAATATACAACTTCTCTGATAGGATTAATCGCGACCAATAACCAATGTCCACTGTAAGATTAAATAAATGTTAGATGAAAACTTTCTACACAATGTCAAAATATGAAAAATTAAAATAGATGAATTTAGAATGAAAATCTAACCCGTTGCCGGTATTAAGCGGTAAAAAGAATAACTTTCTGGTATCTTTGGCAGCCATAAAGCGCCCGAGTACATACGCCATGACTTCATCTGGTTTATTAAAGATTAACCCTAAGTTGGTAGTGAAAGGAGATAAGAAAGCGAATCTTTGCTCCAATCCACTCGGGCGCATCAACTTTTCATACAAAAACCTTAAATAAAAGACCTCATTAACATTTGAAATGAGTAAATAAATTGATTAATTAATTAGACAAAGTAGATCAGATATACCTTATGTATGTATTAACAACACCGAGGCCTAATTGTGTATGTTATAAAGCTTGATCAAAATCCTCCATACCAATTGTTTCAGAATATTCAAAACTAAAAATACAAAACTCCATAGGTAGAAGACGAGTATTTCCTTCCAGAATATCAGAAATTTCTAAAAATGTCCCAAGGCACGACCTAAACTTGGAAGTAGGTTTTTTTTAGCCGCGGTCTTCTTAGCAACAACCTTTTTTTTAGGATTCTTACCCCTACTAACATCTTCATTCTCTTTAGCATGAATCTAAAGATCATATAATTAGTTATGTGAAGTATAAGATCACGAATTAACATTTTTCATGCATAAATATCATATAATTGTGATTTACCTCTTTTATAGATGCAACTGACTCGGTTTGCCGCATAATCCCCTTGTCTTTTGTTTAGGATTTTGTTGGAGTATAATTAACATAACCATGTAAAAACAAATGTACGTAAAATGCGCGTAAAAACTTTGAATACTCAAATGTTCATATATATGGTTTTAAGCATACCTCATCATCTACACTAATTAGGCTTGATGGCCTTGCAACAAATGAACCTATTGCATCTCCCACTAGTGTGGCATCCAAAACATCGTCCGGATGTGGTAATAATGCATCCTTCTCCAAAGCAATGTCAGCCGATACTTTCAAATAGCCAATAGGGAGCTGTTTAGTGTGAAGTAATTCTCCCAAAGTGTTATGCACTTTTCCCTTGCCAATCATCCGATAAGTTGGTGACGATAAGTAGAGTTGACAAGGTGAAATTCCCTAAAACGAATAATAAATTTCAAATTGTTATTGTGTATATATTTCAATTAAATAAGTTAAGCTACTTTAATTTCATAATGATATATATAATTACCTCTGGAAGATTCAGTTGAAAATTACAACCGATACTACCTTTGTCACTAGTAGCTTTAAAACCTGAAGCTTGCTCTCTTAATTCGTTTTCCCTTCTCAATTCACGGACTTCAGCTTGCTGTGCTTCCAAGGTTTCCTGCAATTCTTTATTGCTAGGAGTCTTTTGTGTTTTCATCTTTAAGGATTTTGGAGTGACTCCAAATCCCTTACCCCTCACCCGACCAGAATAATCACGAACATCTAATGCTCGACTAAGTATGCTCCTGCAATCATTGTCTTTATCTGGACATATAGACTGAGATGGAGTCTCCTGAAATTCATATGAATATTGAAAATTTGTATTAATTATATGTTACTAAACTTCTGATTTAATTAAAGAAATAATGCTATACTTACACATTTCTCAAAAAAAAATTTGAACATCTTCTTTGACAACTCCATCCTTACCCACACGGGCTTCCTTTCACAAAACATGTGCCGGAAGAGATGTTTCAGAACTATTCTCCTTTGTTAACTACACATTAAGCCAAATAATATGATCAAATATAATTCACGATGAACAAGTATATCATTAAAATTTATAGATACTTACAATAGACTTTTCTAAGCGTCCATATCCAATACACCCTTTTTTTGTATGGATACGAGGGACTTGATACTCTTTTCCGATTTGTTTCACTTAAACTTTGAAATTCTTAGGTTTTTCGTTTGGCTTTAAACGTTTCCCATTCTTTAGGTGAAACCAAACTTGCATATTTAGAGGAAGCTCTACATCAACAAATTTTTTATTCTCATCCCTAAGAAACTTGATATCTAAAAAAGTCCTAAACCCTCTTAGTAGTTTTCCGACCAATCGGAGACAAAAAGATCTTCTAGTATCATCAATGTTGTTGAAAGACCTCTATGAAAAACATACACAAAGTGCATTAGTACAAGTAATTTAAAGACATAACCGTCATTAAAAACAAATTGGAACTTCATTAAATATGGTACCTGTATCTCACTCCAAAAAATTTCTTTAGCTTCTTTCAACTCTCGTTTTCTCCAATCATCACAAGTAATTGGAACTTCATTCCTTACAAGTGCACCAATAAATCTTGTCACCATTGAACCGTTAGGCTCAATTAGTTGGCCACTTTGGCTCCAATGCGCATATAATTTTATTCCTCGGTCTCTATCACGAATGACTTTCTTCATAATTGTTATTCCCCATCTAATTTCCGCTTCCTGAGCAATAACGGTCTCATGATCTCCATCATCAATAGCATCATCATGTGGGTGATTCTCGTTACTAGCCATCTAACCTGTAATAAAGAAAAACATAAACCCAATATAAAAATCCATAATCAATTGAATATATAACAAATGTCAAATAAAGAAGAGCATATAAATTTATTGAAAATGATATAATATATAGCATTTTACTATATTACCTCTTTCACTAACATCTCTTTCTTTTCTTGGTTGGAATATGAATTACTTGTTTCTTAGCAATGCGGACGTCAGAATTGATCCAAATTCCCTCGTTATGATCGTTTCTAATATATGATTCATCCGCTATAATATTCTCATCTTGATCATTCTGTCTAATACATGGTTGATTCTTAACATCAATATCACCTTGATCTACACTGGTATCATCAATCACTTTGTTAGATAAAATCACTATAGACCATTTCGTACTCGTCGGGTCAGTGACATAGAATACTTGTTTAGCTTGAGATGCTAGAATAAAAGGCTCGTCTTTGTACCCCTTCCTATTAAGATCAACTTGCAAAAATCCAGAATCATTTATTCGTATGCCACTACTATTTACCCACTTGTAACCAAAGAAAGGAATCTGAAACTTCTCGTAATCAAACACCCAAATATGCTCAATAACCGCAAAATATGACAGATTTTCATATTTGGGGTTTAAGTCCTTCATAATTGATATGTGCATTGCTTCAGCTAGCACAGTGACACCATTATTTTGCATAGTACTTTTATCATCTTGTCCTTTGGTATAAAATGTGTATCCATTTATTGCGTATGCGCTATGAGAAAACACATGCAAACTTGGACCATATGCCAAACATCTCAACCTTTCTGTTATTGAAGCGGGATCTGAAGAGCGCTTTGAATAAATATGATCCTTAAACCATTGTATAAAACTTTGATTATGCTCTCGTACTATCCAATTTTCATTTCTGTTCTGATTTAACCCTTTGAGTATAACCTGATGCATTTCAACATATGGCTCAACCTCACTGTCATTATGCAGAACATACAAATGCACTTGCTCCCGTTCATCCCTTGATATTGTCTCAATTTTATTTCTAATTAAATTTTTACCTTCCTTTTTTTCAAAAAAATGAGTTTTGGGGAGCCCAACGGATTGAACATTGGACAAATATTCAGTACAAAACTCAACCGCTTCTTCAACAATGTATCGTTCAACAATACAACCCTCTGGGCGACTTCGGTTTTTCACGTACCCTTTTAATATTTTCATATAACATTCAGCAGGGTACATCCATCTCATATAAGCCAGTCCATACAATTGTGTCTCTTTTACAAGATGAAAAACTAGATGTACCATTATGTCAAAAAAAGGGGAGGAAAATACATCTCAATCTCACACAATGTAATAACTATTTCTTTTTGCAGTGTTGGTAAGACCTCATGATCGATCACCTTACTACAAATTGGCCTAAATAAAAAAACACAATTTAGTTATGGCACTTCTTACTTTTTCTGGCAAAATAGAACGTATACCTATTGGTAGAAAATGCTCCATTATAACATGACAATCATGTGTCTTTAAACTCTTCAACTTGAGGTCTTTCATAGACACAAGTCTTCTAATATCTGAAGAGTATCCTTCTGGAACTTTAACTTCACTTAGACACTTGCACAATATTTTTCTCTCCTTTCTAGATTGAGTAAAAGCAGCAGGTGATAGATATGTTCGTCTTTCTTTCTTCACGGGTCCTAATTTAGTTCTTATTCCCATCTTTAACATGTCCTCCCTTGCTTTAAGGCCATCCTTATACTTTCCTTTTATATTGAGTAACGTACCAATAACACTTTTAAATACATTTTTTTTCAATATGCATAAAATCGAGAAAATGTCTCACCTACAAAGACTTCCAATATGGAAATTAAAAAAAAATCGACCTCTTCTTCCACCCACCTTTGACAACCTTATATGCAAAAGGCTTTCCAAACCGAGTACACACATCTTTCACCTTTTCAAAAATTTGGTCACCTGACAATGCAGGTGGAGTTTACATTGTTCGATGTCGCCATTGAATGCTTTTCTCCACCCACGATAATGATGTTTAGAATGTAAGAATCTATGATGACCGAGAAACACATTCTTTTGACAAAGTTCCAATCACGTCGTATCGGTTCCATCTTCACAAACAGGACATGCACGTTGACCTTTATGCTATACCCAGATAGATTCTCGTATGCTGGAAAATCATTAATTGTTCCAAACAACATCGCCCTCAAATTGAAACTTTCTTTCCTATATCCATCATAAACCTCCACACTGTTCTCCCACAAAATCTTTAAATCTTCGATAAAAGGTGTCAAGTATACGGCTATGTCATTCCCTGGTTGTTTAGGCCCAGAAATTAACATAGATAACATCATGTACTTATGCTTCATACATAGCCATGGAGGTAGGTTATAAATCATAAGAATCACAAGCCATGTGGTATGTGAGATACTTTAAAGACCATGTGGGTTCACTCCATTAGTAGATAATGCCAAGCGGAGGTTTCTTGCTTGTTCTCCAAAATCAGGATAATCATCATCAATTTTCGACCACTGTGGTGAATCTTCCGGATGTCGATACTTTCCATCAATAATTCTTTCATCTGCATGCCAAGTCAAGTGTCTTGCATCAATTTCACTATGAAACATGCGCCTAAATCTTGGAATAATAGGAAAATACCATAAGACTTTTGTTGGAGACAATTTTTTCTTATATCGAGATAAACCGCATTTAGGGTAGTCATTTAACGATGCATATTCACTTCGAAATAAAACACAATCGTTTGGACAAGCATGTATCTTATCATAGCTCATGCCAATAGAGCACAACATTTTTTTGGCTTCATAGGTTCGATTAGGAAGAACATTATCCTCTAGAAGCATATCTCTCATAAGGGCTAATAACTCTGAAACTTTTATACGACCATCCATTGCCCACCTTTAAGTTGTACAACTTTAATACCGCAGACAATCTTGTGAATTTAGTGCAACCTTTATACAACGGTTTCTCTGCATCGGTTACCAACCTCTCAAACATTTTGGGACAATCCTTAAGATCTTCTTCAAGTGCTTTTACAATATCTTCGACTCGATCACAATTGTATGTATCCGTGTCATTGTCGTCTGAAGCATAGGTCGTTGTATTACTTTTCTCCCCCGGTTCAACATTCTCGTTAATTTTCTCACCATGATATATCCAACACTTATAACTTCGATCAATCCCACACGTCAGTAAATGCGATTTCAATCCATCTGCGTCAACCCGACCCACATAACAACAACCCAAGCAAGGATATTTCATTCGATTGGAGTCTTTGACGTGTTCAACAGCAAACTTAATGAATTCCAATACCCCATTCTCGTACTCTTTTGACAATTGATCGACAGTCATCCTTTTTTTATCCATGGAATTACTACTAATTAAGGTAAACAAAAACACTATAATTATTCACACAACTATTTCAAAAGAACATAAACAAAAACACTTTCGCGACACAAAAAGAATATTAATACAAACTATTAGAAATATTTTGTAATATTTAATCGGATTAGTTCTAGATCGATATAGACTAAAATTAATTATTTTTATATAAAATTAATTGTGCTTTTTAATTGATATAGATATAATGTTTTATAATTTAGGAAGCAGATAGTAAATAAATAAATGAGTCGATAATGTTGAATTTGAACTTGACTTACCAAAGAAAGAAGAGGGGTTATTGGTGCGGACGACGGATGATGCTGCTTTGATGTTCTTCGAATCGGTGATGGTCTTCGACTAACTACACCAATACAAAAAAGTCTTAACCAAATTTTTAGTAAGCACACTAACATTATAAATGCATAGAGTTGAGAATAAAATCACGATATCAATCCTCAAATGAAAATAAAATCAAAGAACTCATTTTGTTACACAATTTAAGAATTGGAACATGGAAAATTGATTTCAACACATGATTTATTTGATTAAACAAACACCGGGAAGAAACTATAACAAGTTATGAATGCTCGATAGTTTCAACTCAAGAAGATTCGAAACAAAATGGGAAAGCACCCGATGTCACAACCATGCGAAATTTTGAATTTAAATCAAATTACACAATAAAGTTGTGTGAATCTCAAAGCAACGGTAAAAGATGAATTGCTTCCCCATGAATGGTTCTCGACTATATCTTATGCGAATAACGTGACATAGACATCAAGCGCTTAAATTATCAACTTATGTGAATATTGTTTCAACTTTACATTATCATCAAATAATCACTTATATTATCAACATTAGACCATCAACTATATGAGTTCTTTCCATTTCATTTTCAATTATATGTGAAGTTCTTTCAATTTCAACACTATAAGTGTTATTACGACAACCTCTCAAACCAAAATGTATAGCTCGATTAATTGTATAAGAACATATTTTATCTCATTCAATACATGCAATATTCATTGTGACATTTACGCAAACACCTTACATGCAAAACTCATTATGACATTTTCACAAACACCTTACATGCCACACAAAACACAACATAAACATTATCATCACTAAATCAACACTATCAACTAAACCAAATGCAACATTATATATCAACATTATCAAATATATCAAAAATCATGCCAAGAGGAGAAGAGAACCTTGGTTGTGAATGGAAGAAAGGATGAAATGGTCTTGAATAGAAGAAGGATGAGAACCTCGACTCATGTGGAACAAATAGGAGAGATTATCGTTTAGATGGAAACAAAAAAAAGAGAACTTCAGGTGTTGAATGATCTTGGGCGAGAGCGAAGAGGGTTCGTATGAGAAGAGCTTATGGAAATCTTAACCTTACTGTGTGTTTGGGTGTGTTTTATTTTTTTTAATAATACGAGTTTAGGCAACGTTTTTGTGAAGCGTTGTCTAATGTGGGCCTTTAGCAGCGCTTTCTCTTTCTTCAGCAGCGCTTTCTAATATGGGCCTTTAGAAGCGCTTCAAACGTAGGCCTTTAGCAGTGCTTTTAAGAAGCGTTATCTAAGGTGGGCCTTTTAGCAATGCTTTAGCGCTTCATACGTAGGACTTTAGCAGCGCTTTTAAGAAGCATTGTCTAAGGTGGGCCTTTTAGCAGCGCTTTGAAGAAGCACTTTCTTATATAGGCATTTAACAGTGCTTCATACGTGGGCCTTTAGCAACGCTTCTAAGAAGCGTTGTCTAATGTGGGCCTTTGGAGATGCGCTTTCTAAAGTGGGACTTTTAGTAGCGCTTTGGAAAAGTGTTGTCTAAAGTGGGCCTTTTAGCAGCGCTTTTGCATAATTTCATTAATACTTTCCGTGTTTTATTTTTTATTTAACTTATAGCAGTGCTTTTGGAATAAAGCGCTATCTAAGGTGCGCTGCCTAAAACCCTTTTTGGCGTAGTGTGGTCCAACATGACGAGTCTGGCAGAAAAGAGCATGCAATATACTACCTGAGAAAAAAGTTTACCGACTGTGAAACTAGATATTCACTGCTCGAGAAAACTTGCTGCACTCTGGCATGGGCTGCTCGCCGGCTAAGATAGTGTATGTTGACTCACACCACTTTATTGATTTCTAAGATGGACCCTATCAAGTATATCTTCGAGAAGCCGACTCTCACCGGACGAATAGCTAGATGGAAAATGATTCTGACGGAATATGACATCCAATATACAACACAAAAAGCAATCAAAGGAAGTGTGTTGGCGGATCATTTGGAACATCAAGCTGTTGACGACTACCAATTCAAGAACTTTGAATTCTCGGACGAAAATATCATGTTAGTAACTGACTGTGAAAAGCCTGGACCGTATCAATGACCTGAACAACGATCCCGATGGACTATGGTTTTTGATGGAGCTTCCAACACTTTGGGTAATGAAATTGGTGCTGTGATTGTTTCTCCCGAAGGTTTTCATACACCTTTCACTTCTAGACTTTGCTTCGAGTGACAAACAACATTGTTGAATATGAAGCATGTATCTTAGGTCTAAAGGCTGCTATTGACCTAAAGATTAAGTTCTTAAACGTGTACGGAAATTCTGCTCTAGTAATAAGTTAAGTCAAAGGAGAGTGGGATACCAAACATCCTAACTTGATCCCTTACAAAGAGCTTGTGCAAACTCTGATTCCATACTTCGAGGAAATCACCTTTGAACACTTCCCTAGAAAAGAAAATCAGTTGGCAGATGCCTTGGAAATAATGTCTTCCATGTTCAAGGTCAGTTGGGACAATGAGGCTCCTAGAATTATGAACTAAAGATTTGATGAACCTGCACACTATTATGAAATTGACACTGATGAAGAGAAACCTTGGTATCCCGAGGTGAAAAGGTACCTCGAAGCACATGAGTATACTGAGGGAGCTTCCATCAATGATAAGAAATTCTTGCGAAGATTTTCAGCCAAGTTCTTCCTAAGCAATGGAATCTTGTATAAGAGCAACCATGATTCTACTCTGCTTCATTGTATGGACAAGAAGGAGGCAGAGAAAATCATGGAAGACCTGCATGAAGGTTTCTTTGGAACTCACTCTAGCAGACACACTATGCCCAAGAAGATTCTGAGGGCTAGTTACTATTGGTCGACTATGGAAACTGATAGTCACCATCATTTAAGGACTTTCCATAAGTGTCAGGTATATGCCGACAAAGTTCATGTGCCTCCAATACCTTTAAATGTCATGATTGCTCCGTGGAAATTTGCATGTGGGGAATTGACATGATTGGAGAGATCAGGCCCACAACTTCTAATGGACATCGTTTCATCCTCGTTGCCATTGACTACTTCACCAAATGGGTCAAAGATGCCTCATTTTTGCCTCAGTAACCAAGAACATTATGGCCCATTTTATCAAGCATAACCTCATCTTCCGTTACAGTATCCCTGAAAGAATCATCACCGACATAGGAACTAATCTCAACAATGCTATGATTATTGAACTTTGCGCTCAGTTCAAGATCAAGCATCACAATTCTTCTCCATATAGACCTAAGATGAATGGCCAGTGGAAGTTGCCAATAAAAATATAAAGAAGATTATGCAAAAGATGGTGGTGACCTACAAAGACTGGTATGAGAGGCTACCATTCGCTCTCCATGGCTACCGTACTCCAGCATGAACATCAACTGGGGAAACCCCGTTCTCCTTGGTCTATGGCATGGAAGTTGTCCTTCCTGTCGAAGTTCAGATTCCTTCTCTAAGGATTATGAAAGAAGCGGACTTAGGCGAAGACGAATGGATTCATACTAGATTGGATCAATTGAACTTGATCGATGAAAAAAGACTAGCTGTTGTTTGTCATGGTCAAATGTATCAAAAAGGTATGATCAAGGCTTTCAACAAAAAGATCAATCCTCGAGTATATCAGACTGGAGACTTGGTAATAAAGCGCATCATTCTTCCACAAGGAGATCCTAGGGGCAAATGGACTCCCACTTATGAAGGATCATTTATTGTCAAGAAAGTATTCTCTGGTGGTGCCATGATGCTAACAACTATGGACGACGGAGATTTCCCTCATCCTGTGAACATGGACATAGTCAAAAGATACTACGCATAAAGAATGACCCGCTAGGTTGACATACCTAGGCAAAAATAAAGGCATCCCGGCGAACCAAAATGTTTGGGAAAAAGTTAGGGATGCATACAAAAGATTGTACACCCGACAAGTCAAAAACCCGAAAGGGCGGCTTGGACAAAAATGGGTATCCTAGTGGACTAAAAACCCGAACGGGCGGTCTAGGAAAAAGTTAGGGATTAAAGCATATGATTATGTCCCGTTGGATCTCTGCAGCCAGCTTTATTACCAAGGTCGAAGTTCAATGGTCCAAGATCAATTCAATCAACTCCAGTCAATGACAAGGGACGATGTTCGAAAACATGGGGAAAAAGTGGATTTGGAACCCAATAAGATCACTTCCACATGGCTATTATTTCTGTTTTCACTTTGTATTCCTTTCCTTCTTTCGAATATTTCCTCTTACTAGGATCTTCGTCTCCTTGTACAAAAACGCCTGTTTATAGGCAAACATCAATACAAATATACTTTGAAGTGAAAACTTTTTGTTTTTTTTTGTTTTGAGTGCAAAAGTGTCCAATGACTAAAATTTAAAGAACATATGCATATGAACATGATTAAATTGTTAACAAATATATACATATAATAGTAACAAGCATATCCTTAAGGATTTGGGATATCCCCACAGAGATACTTCAATAAGATTATCCCCACAGAGACAGATTCATGCAATCCCCAGCCAAAGTTCTAATCTCTCAAAAACTCTCTCCCCAACTGAATCAATCTTAGAAAGAAGCCTTATAGAGTTCTACCTAAAGAAGTCACTTCCCCAGAAGGTCATCAAAATATTCTCTTTAGCCGGGTTTATTTCCCCAGCTTGAGTTGGTCTCTCAGACTATTACAAATCAATGGACAAAACCCCTTAATCCCAGGTAGAGTCATTGCATTCCCCAACGGAGTCGTTACTATCCCAGTAAGTTACTGCGAAGCCTGGAATTCAACCAGATAACAGTTAAACTTCATCCTTTCAAGCAAATTACTGAGAAGCCTAGAATCCGACCAGATAATAGTTAATTTCATCCTTTCATCTAAGTTGCTGCGAAGCCTGGAATCCGACCAGATATTAGTTTAACTTCAAGTTGCTGCGAAGCCTGGAATATGACTAGATAATAGTTAACTTCAAATTTTATACAAAACCTGGAATCTGACCAGATGACAGTTAAATTCAGTAAGTTATTACATAGCCTAGAACGTGACCAGATAATAGTTTAACTTCAATTTTCCGCGAAGCCTGGAATCCAACCAGATAACAGTTAATTTCATCTAAGTTGTTGTGAAGCCTGGAATCTGACCAGATAACAGTTTAACTTCAATTTTTTGCGAAGCCTGGAATTCGACCAGATAATAGTTTAACTTCAATTTTTTGTGAAGCCTGGAATTCGACCAGATAAAAGTTAATTTCATCTAAGTTGTTGCAACGCATGGAATCCGACCAAATAACAATTTAACTTCAATTTTCTGTGAAGCTTGGAATTCGACCAGATAACATTTAATTTTATCTAAGTTGCTGCGATACCTGGAATTCGACTAGATAACAGTTTAACTTCAATTTTCCGTGAAGCCTGGAATCCAACCAGGTTACAGTTAATTTCATCTAAGTTGCTATGAAGTCTGGAATCAGACCAGATAACAGTTTAACTTCAATTTTCTGTGAAGCCTGGAATTTGACCAGATAACAGTTAACTTTATCTAAGTTACTGCAAAGCCTAGAATCTGACCATATAGCAATTAATTTCATCTAAGTTTCTGCAAATCCTAGAATCCGACCAGATGACAGTTAAACTTTATTATCCCCAGCAAGTTGTTGTAAAGCCTATATTTCGACCAAATAAAAACTAACTTTCACTCTCCCTGATCAAATATAATTCCTCAGTAGAGTAATGGACAACTCCTAAACTCTATTCCCCAAGCAGAAATCAACACTCCTTACATAGTTTCCTCAAGCAAAGGGCCAAAATTAATGTTCCCCAGCGGATTTCTCCTCAAACAATAAAATAGGAATTCCCAGCAAAAGCATTCTAAACAGGGTTTGAAGATGTGCATACTCTTCATACTCTTCATCCCCAACAACAGTCCGAGATTTAACTTCCCAAAGCTCCCCAGCATTTGTCAAGGATTTATTTTCCAAGACAAAGATACACTTCAACAATATTTCACATTCATATATCATATTACATACATGACAAATGCATGCAACAAAATATCATTTATTTTGAGAACATCATTGTACCATGCATACATATGCTTGCAACTAACCCTCTTTCTTGCAGGAAAAGTCAACAAATTAACATTCCTCTTCTGGATGGATTTACTTCTACCAGTTAATAATAGGCAATCAAAAGGCCTCTTCTAGTTAGATTTGTTTCCCAAATGAAATCACCATCACAAGACCTATTCTGGTTAGATTTATTTCTCCCAGTTAAAGACAACCAAAAGACATCTACAATTTCAATATAAATCGACCAAGAATTTATTCTAATACTTCTTCCAGTTTCTACCAACATTCACTCTGGATGGCATCTATAAGCCCATCTCCGAAAAAATCTGCATCATTTCTCTAAATGGGATCTTTAAGCCCACTCCTGATATAATCAACTAACACATCATCGAGTGCAAATTTCTGGGCACTCTAGTGTTCAATCATCTTTCACCTTCAAGTCACGAATGGCATACCCGCTAATCTAACTCTTCATGTTTAAGAAGATTGAACAAGGGCAGCTGTTGTACCCCAAAATTTTCCCTCTCATTTCTCAAGACATTTCTCACAAAGGATCTCCAATTCTCATGGATTCTCAAGAATTGATCAGACAAAATCACCTCCAAAACACTGAGACCACAAATTAGGGTTTTGACTAAAAAATTATACACTGAAAATTCAAACTTTGTATTTTTGGTTAATATTAAGTTTCAAAGATCAAAATTCACCAAGACATTCGAGAATGCCAAGCTTGATCATCAAGAAGTCAAGAAAGTAAAAAGTCGATTTGAAAAGTCAAAAGTTTCAAGACTTAGAAATTTTTCTAAGTGTTTTATACATGTTTATTCCATAACTTCATACCAATTTTTCACCATGATGCAAAATGATTCAAAGAAAACTTTCAACATGAAAGTTGTAGATCTTGATGAATCCTACAACTTTTAATTAGAGGGATGATGTACAAGAAACACTTAGATTTGAATATATAAGCCCATGAAGTAATGACATTTTCATCTAACACTTAGAGAAATTTCCAACAGATTTCCGTCAGGGTTTTATCCCGACTTCTTGGCATTTTTCCACATAGTTCCAAGATGATTTTGTCAAAATGGCCAACATGAAAGTTATAAAGGATGTTTCAAGCTTTCAAAAACATCCAAGAGAATGAATTTATCATACTTGAGATAAGAGATTCAAGGGACTTCATACTTTAAGTCCTATCATTCATCTTTAAGTCCTATCATTCATCTTTAAGTCGTTCCTCAAGACATTGATTTTGTTTCAAGATTAATGGTTATCAAGCTAGGACGGTTTTATGGATTAAATTGTGAAACATGAATCATGGTACAAGAAATAAAGTTGTGAGTTGTTTGTGATCAAAGAATTATTATCTCACTTGATTTATTTGTTGGTTTCAAACCAAGATACATTCACCATTTCAAAGTTTCATCCATGTTTAGCATGTTTAAAAATCCAACAATCAAAAGGTATTACAAAGTTCAATCAAAGTAGAATATGGGGTCTCAAGGTAAGGATGGAGATATTCTCAAGAGTGGAATTATTGTGGACCGATCCATAGTTGCCTTATTTTTCAATGGCATGCGCTACATGTGTTGTTTATAGATTCACATGATTCAAAAGAAATTCTAAATTCGAAATACAAAAGACCAATTATTCATATATTTCAATTCTTCCTATTCAAGATTCATTCAATAGTAGTTCAAGCTTCAAATTTCTATGCAATTCAAAGTTTCAAAAATACAAAAACATTTATCAATCCAAATTTAAGATCAAACATCCATTCAATGTTTTTTTACATATCCAAATTACATTTAATCTTCACAAATCCAAATAGGGTGTCCATTTTTCTTAGCCTAACTGTCACTCTCATACCATAAGTCATCTTCTTTCTTTCAAATGGCCAATGCCTACACCATGAAGAAACGACACAAAATCAGCCCCTCACTGCATTGCTGGAAACCGCAACCTGCAATGTAAGAAAAAAACTATCCAAAATTGCCATTATTTTTGCTTGTGCCATGTTGAACCAAAACAACTCCAAAGTGGTTCCAATTTTGTTCAAAATATCTTCTTGAAATCAGCTCGGCATAAGTTTTTATGGCAGCAGGAAAATCAGAAAAAATATTATATCTACAAAAAATACCGAAAGCAGAAAATGCAGAGGAAAATAAGTATGGAATTAAAAATACAGAAGGAGGATTTCATAGCAAGCTTGATGTCAGATGTTACATCTCAGCATGTTTAAAAAACTTCTCTAACAAGCTTCATAACAGAATTAGAAATAAGAAATGAGATTCAATCCCAACCATTCATATGTTATAACAGATTTTTAAAATCAAGGGATAAGATGTTTTTACTTATAGAAAACTTCTCAGAGAAGTTAAGCCAACAGTTATAAATATGAGCTTCTGTTTCAATCTGGGGGGGGGGGAGAGGAAGAAAAACACGATTGATTTTTGCACAAAAAAAAAAGCTTCTATGAAGCAGCAAAATTCCTCTGCAATTTCTTGCCCAATCTTGATCTCAAAAGCTTCCTCTGCAATTCCTCTGCGCCTCCAATCTTCACACACTACAACATCAATATTTATCTACAAAAAGTAATAGTTTCATCACCGGATCAATCATTTTCACAAAGAGAATAATTCATTCACAAAAACTCTGAGAGTTTTGAAACTTGATCCTCTCATTTTTTCTCTGAAAATTTCCTAAAGATTCGTCTAAGTGCTCTCTATATCGCATCAAGAATAGAAACATTGCTTCATCTCACATCGTCAACAATGACATCAACGCATCATTTTCAACTTTAACTGCGACAACATCGTCACAGAACAACAACACATCCATGCAAAAAAGCACAAAACGCAAAAGGAGAAGAGAATATCGAAATACCTGTGGATTTCTAGTTCTGATATAAGAAGCTTCGAAGCGCCATCGAAGCGTCTCCGATCGGTAGGCTTAACTTCCTTTCACTATTTCTCATCATATCACATAAAAACTGATCTTGCATCTTCTTTCTGTATGCTTCATAGTTTTGTTTTCGAATATGTATGTGTTTTTGTTTGAACCAATTTTCGATGAGATGATGAGGATGTTGTTCAATCTGAAATGGAATTGAGATTGAGAGGAAGAAGGGGACGCGACTAAGACGAGAGGTAGGATGTTGATACTGAGACGTGAAGGAGTTAAGGTGTTGTGAAGAGTACACCGAGGTCGCCACAGAAGATAAACAAAGAGGGATGCCGAACAACACAAGGTGTGATCGTTCATGATTTGTAAGGTAGAGGAATATCTTGAGAGAAGAAGATGAGGATAATTCACAATGGTCGAACTCGATGATTTGAGATGGAGTTTATGATGTTGGTGGCGCTGTATTAATCCGTGCAAAGTAGAAAGCATCCGCGGCTCTGCAAATTTGAGGAAGGAGGAATTTGATCCGACACAAATATTTTAACCGTACCCCTTTTCTCTTAAACGACATTTTTTCATTTCTTCCTGAGTAATGGCATCCTGTACAAACGCAACCATGACTCCATTCTGCTCTGATGTGTGGATAAGATTGAGGCTGAAAAGATCATGGTTGAGTTACATGAAGGTACTTTTAGCACTCACTCCAATGGGCATACGATGGCGAAGAAAATCCTACGGGCAGGCTATTATTGGTCTACCATGGAAGCAAATTGCTATCAATACTCTCTGACCTGTCACAAATGTCAAATTTATGCTGACAATGTGCACGTACCTCTGGTTCCTCTGAATGTATTGACATCTCCTTGGCCCTTTACTATGTGGGGAATTGACATGATTGAAGAGATCAAGCCTACAACCTCCAATGGTCACTATTTTATTCTAGTGGCCATTGACTACTTTACAAAATGGGTTGAAGCAGCTTCCTTCGCGTCCGTTACTAAGAATGTGGTTGCTCGCTTCATCAAGCAAAATCTCATTTGCCGGTACGGTATCCCAGAAAGGATCATCACGGACAACGGTACAAATCTTAACAATACTATGATCACCACCTTGTGTGAGCAGTTCAAGATTCAGCATCACAATTCATCCCCCTATCGGCCAAAGATGAATGGTACCGTCGAAGCTGAAAATAAAAACATTAAAAAGATCATACAAAAAATGACAGTTACCTACAAGGACTGGAATGAGATGCTACCATTTGCTCTCCACGGGTATCGTACCACAGCTCGCGCATCAACTGGGGAAACACCTTATTCTTTGGTTTATGGTATGGAGGTTGTCTTGCCTATTGAGGTTCAGATCCTGTGATACGGTGGGAGAACTGACTTCGTGTTTTGCGTTTCGATCGCATTTGTGCGGATAGCAAGAGTCGCCACCGACTTTTCTTTTATCCTAAAGGAAAGGTAAAAAAGCACAGGAAAGACCTTTCGAGATTATTTCTCGGGTTCGGGGGGTAGATTATGAAAAGGGAAGGTATTAGCACCCTTTTTATTCATGGTTTTCCATGGGCTCTTAGTTACTCGTTTAGATCACTTGCTTTTATTTGACAGTGTGCTTGTGGTTTGGGCTTTGAAAGTGTTTTGAAAAAATCTCTTTGTAATGGTTCTCGTTTCTATAAGAACGCGTACAAAGTTTTGTTTCGAAAAGTGGTTCAAAGATGTGTTTGTGGATTGTGTTTCGGAAAGTGTTTTGAAAAGATGTTTTGCAATGGTTCTCGTCTCTATAAGAATGTATACAAAATGTTTTGTCTTTTGAAAATGTTTTGAAATGAAAGTGTAGGTGTAAAAATGTTTTTATCGTGAGCAAGCGAGTAACTAGGAGCGAATCTACCTACTCGAAAGGTCTTAAATTGTTCTTTTCTTCCTCCTTTTAATGTTGCTATCTTACCATTAATTTGGTAAGAAGCCCCATCGTTGGATGTGAAGGGACGGGTGCAGGTCAATTTTACAGTCATCGAAGGCAACTTATGAGACGCTTTAGCAATTTTCGCAAGGGACAAGATCGTTTTATCAAAGGCAACGTCGAGGGTCATCGAGGAACTACAATCTTTTTTATCGAAGGGTCATTTCCAAAGCATCCCATATTCGAGGGACATGACTGTATTTCCGAGGCAACGAGCGAGGTTACCCTAGAGGTGTGCGTGTGAAAAAGTGTGTTTGTTTCAAGTTATTTTGTTCTTTGATTAGGTTATCTAGCGATTGATTTTTGAATATTTCCATACACGCCTAATTACTATACAGTATAAGGAAAACAGTAAATTGCGGGAATTGAAATTCTACGCTATTACAAAGTGTTTGAGAATGGGGGTACAATTTTTACAAATGGGGATGAGTCAAATCCGACTAAAAAGGTCCAAATAGCAAACAATACAACCAAATTGAATAGGACAATTAAAAATCACAACAATCTTATGAAATAGTATTAACCAATAAAATATGGAAATAAATTCTTGGTATTTTGTTTGTGAAAAAATTTGAAAAGAAGAAAATAAAACCTATTCTAAAAATAAAATAATTGACTAAAAGAAATTAAATCGTATGTATTATTTTTGTATTTTTATTTATTTAAATAAAATCTAAAGAAGGATAAAACTAAATTCTACTATTTTTTTGGTGTTTTATTATATGTAAATTAATTAATAATTTTATCTAAAACAAAGTTTATTTAAGAAAGAAAAAGAAATTGATAAAAATTAACCACAAAGTCTAGATCAAATTAATTATATAAAAAAAATGGATGTTTTAAGTTTAGTTGAATTTTAGAATTAAAACTAAATATAAATAATAAAAAATAGAGAAGATAAGGTTGAAAGAAAATAAGCAAAACAGAAATGCCCACAGGAGGAATCGAACTCAGGCCATTTGGGTTATCAAGGATGCTCTTTGCCAACTGAACTGTGTTACTTTGTTTATAATCCAAATGGCTTAAATGATAAATGAAAGGAAAATGCTAGCATGATTGGGCCAAAAAGGCCCAAAAGGCCTGACCCGGTTCACAGTTGGAATGGAAGGGTTTGAAAAACCCTAGAAATAATCAAGGGTGCGGCGCCAATGTCCCTAGGTAAGAGGAAGGACTTTATCATTTTTATTATCCCAATTAAACTCAGATTAAAATGCTAATTAATAAAAAATGGTGTTCTCTCTTCACTCTCACGATGAACAACAACAAAACCCCCTCTTTTTGTTCTGTCTCCTTCTCTTCCGTTCTATCAACAAATCTTCCTCCAATTTCTCTCAACCAAACCCAAACCCTCTCTGTTCAACGCTATATCATTCTGTTCTGAAATTTGTTCAGGCTAGCATAAAATCCATGGATGATAAATTAAATGTGAAAAAGACGATACGGTGGCAAAAAAGGTACCTTTTGGAGTTTTTCGACAGAGCTTCGAAAGAGGTGAATTCCAAGATCCTTCTACTTTTGAAATGCGTTTATGTTCCGATATATTGACGTGAGAATTGTTGTTTGTGTTTATTTGCAGGAACTTAATGAAAGTGTGAAACGTTGGTTTCTTGATTTGGTTAGAAATTTCAGGAATTGGTGAAGCTTGAAGGAAACTTTAGGGAAGATATTGTCAAAATCTCTGCAAAATTTCTTTATATTTTTTTGTTTTAATTTTTCATTCTTGATGAAGGTTTTTCGCTCTTTGACTACCAAGTTGTTTTTGCAAGTTTTCTGTGATGTGAGACAAAGGGTGGTGGTCGGCTTTGATTCTGAGTTGGATGAACAATCCAGTTTTTTTTTTTGTGTAGGTTTTCTTCTTATGTTACTTTTTTGTGTGTTTTTCTATAGGTTTTGGATCCTGAATCAATCGTCCCTATTTCTGTTCAATTAAACCTTTTTTTATACTGTGGATTTTGGTCTTTGGTGTTGGTTCTGGTTTTGTGATTACAATAATTTTTTGGTTTTTGTCAGTACAACAGGTTTTTGGTTTTTTTATTGTTACAATAGGTTTTTGGTTTTGTCCTGCTTGAAAGGCTATGACTTTTTGGCTTTGTGATTACAACAGGTTTTGGTTTTGTCATTACAGTAGGTTTTTGGTCTTGGTTATTACAACAAGTTTTCTTTTTGTATCAGAGTTTTTTACAGGATGCACTTTGGGCAATTTTGCAGCATGTATAACATGCTTATGGGCTGTAGCAGTGTTTGATAATTTTTTGGGTTGCTTGTGGCCTAGGTGATCTCTTTCCGCTTTCTCTTTCAATGAAAATAAACAAATTTTGTTTACTTATTGAACTCTGAAGGATTTGCCATATTAGGAAGATGATGACATAGAGCTTGGAGCTATTTTGATAGCTTTGTCATTTTTGAATTGTTGCTATTATACTTGGTTCTTGTGCTGCTGATGTGCTACCTTGCTTGCCTAGTTGCCCATGTTGTTTTGGTGTTTTTTCAGCTTTGTGTTGCCTTGAACCGTGCTGCTGTGGTTTCATTTTTTTTTTGCTATTCTTTTCCCTTTTTTTTGTGAACCAAAAGAAATTCCACATTTTTTTGTGATTTGCAAAAAAAAGAGGAGATAAATCATGATTGAAAAACCCTCTTAATTTCTGATTCCAAAAGGCAAATTCTAATGATGAGATTAAAAATTCTTACTAATTAGTTCTTGAATTTTCACATGTAACTAAAATTTTCTTTCTTTTGTTTCATGTACGAGCAATTTGGACAATGGAGAAAAATGATGAAGAGCGGCCTGCCGTGTTTGATGAAGACTTGAAGATGACAAGAAAAATCAATCTCTTAGGAATTTGTATTGTTGTAACTTTTGTAACATTGTGGCTTTCATTTGTAATTTGAATTTTAAGACTTGGAGAATTGTGAAATATATTCGAATAAAAATGACGCTTTGTTGTAAATCTTAAGTTCTTGAATAAACTTGAATAACCTCGAATTCTTGAATAAACTTGAATAGTCTTGAATTCTTGAAGCGGCTTAAAAAAGTCTTGCATTAGTTTTAACGATTGATTTGATTCATGAGAATTGTGACTTAGATAAACCATGAATCACAACATAGCTTTAATCATGTTTGAATTCCAAAGTTCGAATGAATTTGAGGAAACTTTAGCGAACTCGTTCTCTGATACCTTGAATTCAAAACCAACCACGCGAATCAACCGCTATAGATTTGGACGAAAGCTTGTGATGTCGTGTAATCCTTTGCTAATCAAGACAATATTCAAGTGAATCTTCAAGTGATTTTCGACAAGATCATAAATCAATTTTCAGCATGGCAACTTGTGTTATAAGCAACATCTTTTCCCAACTCCATATGAATCTTCGAATTCAACATCTCGTTCTATGGACAGTCTTAACATAAGAATCGCAGCCTTTGAGAAATCAATTAGAAATTGAAAATACTCTAAATCAAGAAAATGACTTATGACAAATTGATAATCTCCAAGGTCTTTTAAATATAATTTCCTTTGATTCTTAAAGAGGACTTGTTGATGACATCGCTCATGACAATGTACAAAAATAGTCGTCTCGAGATCTTGAAAATTAAGGACATTACGACTCTTGAAAGGCAGACCACAATTATCTGAAATTAGGTCAGAAATAGAAAGTGACCTCTAAAATATTCGAATTTCAATGATCTTTCGCACATAATCAGCTCTTGACTCGTGAAGATAAATCAAAGACGACGTCAATGAGAGTCATATGCAAACAGAATTGCTCAAGAGTATCGATTAATGAAGAAGTTACAATCGTTTGAACTTGATACTGAAAAGGCCGGCTTTTGCAATTGATTTTTAGTCACCTAAACCATTGAATGAGCAAACTTATGATGTGAGGCCTGAAACCTGGCATAAACATCCTTGATAACACATGAAGGACCATAAATACCATTTGAAACTTTGAAAACTCATTTTCTTTTGAGAACTGCAAAACCCTAATTGCTGATTTACTGCCTCGGAAGAGAATCTGTCTGATCGATTTCTGAGCCAACTTGAATATCCGAGAAACCCTAGGATTGTATCTTGTATGAAAAATGGGAGGGAAAATTTTGGGGTACAACAGCTGCCCCTGTTCAATCTTCTTAAACTTGAAAAGCGAGATTGACATGTTTGTCGTTCGTGGCTTGCAAGTAGAAGGTGATTGAACACTAGAGTGCCCAGAAATTTTCACTTGATGACGCGCTGGTTGATTGTGTTTGGAAATGGGCTTAAAGATGCCATTTGGAGAATAAAAGGAGAATTTTCGGAGATAGGCTTATAGATGCCATCCAAAGACGAATACTGACGTAAAGTTTGAATTCGATCTTAAGCAGAGAACGAATCAGAATAGACCGTTGAGAGATTTATCTAAACCAGTGAAATAATCTGGAAACGAATCAAAATAAACCGTGGAGAGATTTATCTGAACCAGTAAAATAATATAGAGATGAATCAGAATAAACCGTTGAGAGATTTATCTGAACCATTGAAATAATCTGGAGACGAATCAGAATAAACCGTTGAGAGATTTATCTGAACCAGTGAAATAATCTAGAGACGAATCAGAATAAACCGTTGAGAGATTTATCTGAACCAGTGAAAATCTGGAGACGAATAAGAATAAACCGTTGAGAGATTTATCTAAACTAGTGAAAATCTGGAGACAAATCAGAATAAACCGTTGAGAGATTTATCTGAGCCAGTGAAAATTTGGAGACGAATCAGAATAAACCGTTGAGAGATTTATCTGAACCAGTGAAAATTTGGAGAAGAATCAGAATAAACCGTTGAGAGATTTATCTGAACCAGTGAAATAATCTAGAGACGAATCAGAATAAACCGTTGAGAGATTTATCTGAACTAGTGAAAATCTGGAGACGAATCAGAATAAACCGTTGAGAGATTTATCTGAACCAGTGAAATAATCTGGAGACGAATCAGAATAAACCATTGAGAGATTTATCTGAACCAGTGAAAATATGGAGACGAATCAGAATAAACCGTTGAGAGATTTATCTGAACCAGCAAGAACCAGCCTTATCTCGGAAACTGATATGTATTTGACTTGTTGAAAATTTGTGTCTGTCGGAAGTTTGTTGATAATAACTGTCCAATGGCTCTTTCCTGTAAAAAGGTGAAGAGTTAATTGTATGCAATGCTATGATGTATGAGATCCATGGTGTGATGTTTGCCTCTCAAAATAAATGAGATTGCACTGTATGTACTTGAGTTGTCAATGTTATGACGTATGGATGCAAAATGTATGGAATTTAAAGATTGTTTGTGTCATAACGTTGCTGGAAGCGGGGAAAATAAATCCCTTTTGAAGCACTGATGGGTGAGTTTCCAAGTGTAAACTCTGTTGTAGAAGGGAAAAGCCAGACATTGCTTGTAGTCTTCGTGATATCCTGCCGGGGAAATCTGAGAAGTTGGGTAACTTATTGGGGACACTCTGGATCGGTGGTTGGAAATTCTTGCTCTGGCTGGAGAAAGTACATGCGGGGGTTTTATGGAATGGCTTACAGATATTATTCTATTTCTTAAAGTCATTAGTAATTCTCCTTTCGTCGTCTTTTATTTACTTGTAACAGTAATCACATTCAAATGCATATGCTCAAAAATAAATCATTGGACATTTTTGTAAACAGAAACACAGAAAAATAGATGGTTTTGTACTTTCAAAAGGGATATCTTTGTATTAACTTGAACAAGTATTTTTTGTATAATGAGATGAGCATTCTAGCGAGAGAATGTCGTCGTAAAAAATGAAAATTGATACAGAGAAAAGATAGCTATGTGAAATAATCCCATGGGATTCCCATTCTGCTATAGTCTTCATGTCTCTGAATGTCTTGTCCACTTGTCGCCTCGACGAAGTCGATTGGATTGATTTAGATCCAAATGAGTTGATTGGTTGATGCTGAAGATTGTCTGCCAGATGATTTAACGGGACAAAGTCATACGCTTCAATCCCTAACTTTTTCCTAGACCGCCTTCTCGGGTTTTCAGTCCACCGGGATACCCTTTTTTTCCCAAGCCGCCCTTTTGGGTTTTCTACTTGCTGGGTGTACAGATTTTTTTATTTTCATCCCTTATTTTTGCCCGAACCCTTTTGGTTCACCGAGAAGCCCTTATTTTTTCCTAGGCCAGTCAACCTAGCGGGTCTTTGATCATGCGTAGTATCTTTTAACTATGTCCGTATTTACAGGGTACGGGAGGTCGTCACCATCCCTAGTAGTCAAGATCATTGCTCCACCAGAGAAAATGCTTTTGATTATAAACGGCCCTTCATATGTAGGGGTACATTTACCCCTGGGATCACCTTGTGGCATAATGATACGCTTGATTACCAAGTCACCGACCCGATATACCTGATGTTTGACCTTTTTGTTAAAATCTTTGATCATGTGTTTTTGGTACATCTGACCATGACAGATAGTCGTAAGCCTCTTCTCATCAATCAAGTTTAGTTGGTCAAACTGAGTATGGATCTAATCTTCTTCATTCAAACCAGCATCCTTCATAATTCTTAGAGAGGGGGTCTGGACCTCAATAGGCAAGACAGCTTCCATGCCGTATACGAGAGAAAAAGGTGTTGCCCCAGTTGACGTGCAAGTTGTGGTACGATACCCGTGGAGAGCGAACGGTAGCATCTCATGCCAGTCTTTGTATGTGACTGTCATTTTCTGTATGATCTTCTTAATGTTTTTGTTAGCAGCTTCTATAACACCATTCATCTTTGGCCGGTAAGGGGAAGAATTGTGATGCTGAATCTTGAATTGCTCGCACAAGGCGGTGATCATAGTGTTATTCAGATTTGTACCATTATCAGTGAGGATTCTCTCTGGGATACCGTATCGACAAATGAGATTCTATTTGATGAACCGAGAGACCACATTTTTAGTAACGGAAGCAAAGGAAGCTGCCTCAACCCACTTTGTAAAATAGTCGATGGCTACTAAGATAAAGCGGTGTCCATTGGAGGCCGTTGGTTTGATTTCCCCAATCATATCGATTCCCCACATAGCAAAGGGCCAAGGAGCCGTCAAGACATTCAGAGGAACCGGAGGTACATGCACTTTGTCAGCATAGATTTGACACTTATGGAAAGTCCGAGAGTGTTGGTAGCAATCTGCCTCCATGGTAGACCAATAATAGCCTGCCCGTAGAATTTTCTTTGCCATTGTATGCCGACTGAAATGAGAACCAAAAGTGCCTTCGTGTAATTCACCCATGATCCTTTCAGCCTCAGCCTTGTCTACGCACCGAAGCAATACAGAGTCATGACTGTGTTTGTACAAAATGCCGTTACTAAGGAAGAATTTAGCTGAAAACCTTCTTAAGAACTTCTTGTCATTCACTGAAGCTCCTTCTGGATATTCCTGAGACTCGAGATACCTCTTGCCTTCATGAAACCAAGATTGGTCCCCTACCTCTTCAGTATTAATCTCGTGACAGTAGGCCGGTTCATCCATCCGCTCAATGGTGATTTGAGGAGCCTCGTTATCCCAATTAAGTTTAAACATAGATGACATTGTAGCTAATGCATCTGCTAGGAGATTTTCTTCTCGCGGGAAATGCTCGAAGGTAATCTTCTCGAAATGCGGTAGCAATGTCAACACATGTTCTTTATAAGGGATAAGATTAGGGTGCTTGGTGTCCCATTCACCTTTGACTTGACTGATGACCAAAGTTGAATCTCCAAATACATCCAAGTGTTTGATCCCCAAGTCTATAGCAGTTTGAGACTGAAGATGCATGCTTCATATTCTGCCATATTGTTTGTACAGTTGAAGAAAATTCTGGCAGTAAAGGGAGTATGACATCCTTCTGGAGATATGAGTACGGCACCGATACCATTTCCAAGTGCGTTGGATGCCCCATCAAAGAACAGGGTCCATCGGGATCCTTGTTCAGGTCCGTCATATGGCCTGATTTCCTCACAGTTGTCTAACGTCATGATGTCTTCTTCCGGGAATTCAAACTTCATGGACTGATAGTCTTCTACAACTTGGTGAGCAAGATGATCAGCCAATACACTGCCCTTTATAGCTTTCTGGGTAGTATATTGTATGTCATATTCTGTCAGAATCATGTGCCATCTCGCTATTCTCCCAGAAAGAGCAGGCTTCTCAAAGATGTACTTTATCGGATCCATTTTAGATATCAACAAAGTGGTGTGGGTCAGCATATACTGTCTTAGCCGGCGAGCAGCCCATGCCAGAGCGTAGCAAGTTTTCTCGAGAAGTGAATATCTTGTTTCACAGTTGGTAAACTTTTTGCTCAAGTAATAAATAGCATGCTCTTTTCGGCCAGACTCGTCATGCTGCCCCAGCACACACCCCATTGAGTTTTCTAAAACAGTTAGATATAAGATCAAAGGCCTTCCCTCGACAGGTGGCAACAACACAGGAGGTTCTTGCAGGTATTCTTTGATTTTGTCAAAAGTAACCTGGCATTCATCGTTCCATCTGACTACTTGATCTTTCTTCAAGAGTTTGAAGATTGGCTCACAAGTAGCTGTCAGGTGAGAAATAAACCTGGCTATGTAATTCAGACTTCCCAAGAATCCTCTGACTTCTTTCTCCGTACGAGGAGACGGAATTTCTTGCATCACTTTAACCTTGGCAGGATCAACTTCAATACCCTTGTTGCTGACGACAAAGCCTAAGAGTTTACCAGACCGTACTCCAAATGTGCACTTGTTTGGATTCAATCTTAACTTATACTTCTTCAGCCTTTCAAACAGCTTCTGTAAGTGATCAAGGTGCTCTTCTTTCGTCTGTGATCTGGCTATCATATCGTCTACGTGGACCTCTATCTCATGATGTATCATGTCATAAAATAAAGCTACCATGGCGCGTTGATAGGTTGCCCCATCATTCTTCAGTCCGAATGGCATGACCTTATAGCAGAAAGTGCCCCACTGTGTAACAATGGTCATTTTCTCCATATCCTCAGGCTCCATTTTGATTTGTTTGTAGCCCGAGAAGCCGTCCATGAAGGAAAACACTTTGTGTTGCGCCGTATTGTCAACTAAGATGTCGATGTGGGGGAGTGGGAAATCATCTTAGGGGCTCGCCCTTTTTAAGTCTCTGTAGTCCATACAAATCCGCACTTTAACGTCTTTCTTGGGTACATGAACAACATTGGCCACCCATTGGGTATAAGAGGTGACAGCTGAAAATTCGGCATTGAATTGCTTCATAACTTCTGCTTTGATCTTTTCTGACATATCAGGCCTCATGCGACGAACCTTTTACTTTACCGGGGGACAATCTTCCTTTGTAGGCAGACGATGTACCACAATGTCTGCATCAAGTCCCGACATGTCTTTGTACGACCAGACAAAGATCTTAACATAATCGTGCAATAGCTGAATCATACGCTCCTTGACATTAGGTTCCAAGTTGGCACCCACCTTGACCTCTTTCTTATCTTCCTCAGTTCCCAAGTTAATTTTTTCGACCGACTCTTCGTGCGGCTGAATGGTCCTTTCTTCCTGTTGCAACAACCTGGCCAACTCCCTTGGCACTTCATAATCTTCCTCACCTTCGTTGTCGGCTTGGTAGATCGGATTTTCAAAGTCATAATTGGCCATAGCAGAACTGTTACCCATGGGATCCTGAGTGGATGTAGATCTGCATTTTTAATATGTGAGTGTGTGTAAGAGCATAGCTACCTTTGAAAGAAATAAAATGTAAGAAAGAAAAGACAAAGAAAACAAAATTTGATGCAAAAACGTCCATGATTCATTAATGACATATGAGAATGAAGTGAAAACCCTCACAAATGGACCGTTGTGCCTCGGGTAAGACATAAGGTCTTAAAAAGTCTGAATTGTTTAAATATTACAAGCCTGCAAATATTAAAAGACAATTACTCTTGAATAAAAGTAATAGGAATGAAATCTTTCGCCTCCCAATTGTTGAGCCCTCCGCCAATGGTTGGAAAAATCCATTCGTCCATATCACAGGTGCCATCACTATCATCTATTGCATTGATTCCTTGATTGCTGATACGCAGAGGTGGTCCCCTAGCGCGAGAACGTCGAACAACTTTCTGAGCCTCTGAAGTGAACCCCAACCCAAATTTGTCGGACTTGTAAGGAAAATCCGGAAGCTGACCCCAGATAATACATCCTCCCTCTTCAACTACTACTCGAGCGTCTTTCAACGAAGCCATCTTCAGTGGAGGTCTGGTAATATTTGGGACCTTTGGAGTAGACTTGGTTTCCGCGATCGTGGCTGGAACCTCCTCAAAGTTCTGACAGAGAGTCTCTATGAATTCACCATCCATTTCAACATACCTGAAAGAGTTCAAATGGCTAACCATGTATTCCTCTTCTCCGTGAACTGGGACAATCTTTCCTCTGATCGGGTATTTTAGCATTTGGTGTAGGGTGGAAGTGAAGGCACCGGCACCATGGATCCAGGGTCGACCCAACAGACAAGAGTACAAAGGGTGGATGTCCATCACATAAAAAATTGAGTCAAAAGTCTGAGTCCCAATTTTTATGGGGATACTAACTTCTCCGTGCACTGTCCTCTTAGAACCATCAAAGGCCCTTACAATGATGTTTCTAGGTTTCAAGATGAGCCCCTCACAATCCAGTCGGTCAAGGGCATTTTTGGGTAAGACATTCAATGATGAACCGGTATCCACCAAAACATGGGAAAGTGTGGTGCCCCTGCATTCAATGGAAATATGTAAGGCATCGTTGTGCTTCCTTCCCTTAGAGGTTAAATCAGCATCGAAAAAGCCTAATCCATTATCAGCAGTCAGACTGGCCACACAGTCTTCAAATTGGTCAATGGAGGTCTCTTGGGGTACGTGAGCGGTCTTAAGGAACTTTACCAAGGCTTTGGCGTGAGTTTCAGAACACAAAAGTAAGGACAATAATGATATCTTCGAAGGGGTCTGCCCCCAATTTTTCTACAATGTTGTAGTCACTTTTCTTAATTATCTTCAGGATTTCTTCTATTTCTTTTCTAGAAGCTTCAAGGATGACCTCAGGACGTTCTCTTTCTTGGGCAGGCTCAACCAAAGTCTCTTTGCCCCTTGTATCGACAGTAGGGATACCATTAGGAGTATCATTGGGGGTGTCGATAGGAGTGGAAGTAGTAATGATCACAGTAGTAGCAAAGGTCTTTGGAGAAATCTCAGGTGAGAAGACTCTTCCACTTCTTGTTATTTTGCTAGTTCCAGTGATGTTATCGATATCGGGATCAATATCTCTCGCAACTTTATTCTTAACAGCCAACTGATCTTGCTTGACGCCATAGTAATAAATGTTAGCCTCATAACTCCAGGGAACAACTTTATCCGAGGTGTATGGTATTGGTCTTGGCATGGTGATGATTAAAGGTGCAGATCTGGGAGCGGATGTAATCCTGACGGGTCTTTTGGTGGAGACCCCGGGAGGATTGTTGGAAATGGTGATTATCGAAACATCTTGATAAGAGGTAGCTTTTCAAATAGGATTTCTTTACTAGTCATCAGGCGCTGGACACCTATCTTTAGTAATAAACAGCCATTCGGTAGAGATTTGCATAGGTGACAATCTTCATCGCAACCTGGGAACAGGCCGACTTGCAGTAGATTTTGTTTAATGGTCAACAGAGGAGTAACCAAGTCATTCACAGAAGAAACAAAATGATCATCGTCAATGGAATTGATACCTTGGCCACGTCTAGGCATTGGTGCCATTATTACATTAGGCGTTTCTGGGGGCTCAAATTCAATCTCTTTCGCATCGATAAGGTCTTGCACCTTATTCTTTAAGGCCCAACAATCATTTGTATCGTTCCTCGGGCTTTCAGAATGATAGGCACATCGGGCGTTCGGGTTGTAGCGAGGAGAAGCAATATTGGGATTCTTGGGAGCTTCCTTTAAAGTTGCCAGATTGGTCTTGAGAAGGTGTGGTAAAACCTGAGACATGGTCATGTTAATCCGGGTAAATTGTCTCATGGGCGCTTCTGGTTTGTGCTGATAATTTCGCTACTGATTTGGCAAAGGATTAGAAATCATGACAGCCCCTACTGTCGGACGACGGTCAGTCTTGTTTTGATTCTTATGCTCATATACATCACCGACCCCCTTCTTTCCAACAAAGGGTTTCTTCACCATACTTGAGGATGCATCTCTTTAAATTTTTCCGCTTTTTATACCGGCCTCAACTCGCTAACCAATCCTAATTAATGCAGTAAACCCAGCTGAGGAACTCCCAATCAGGTGATTGAAAAATGGTCCTGACAAGGTGCCTAGGAACATATCCACTAATTCTCTGTCGGATAAAGGGGGCTGGACCCTGCTTGCGAGATCCCTCCATTTTTTAGCATAGGTTTTGAAACCCTCATCTAATCCCATAGACATGCTTTGTAACTGTGTCCTAGTAGGAGCCAAATAAGCATTATACTGATACTGTTTGTAGAAAGCGGCGACCAACTCTTACCAGTTGCGAACATTGGACCCTTCTAATTGGTAGAACCAATCCAACTGAGTCTCTGATAAGCTCTCCTGGAAGAAATGCACCCACAGATTCTTGTCAGTTGTGTGGGGTTGAATCTTTCTGACATATGACCTCAGATGTAGTTTCGGGCAAGAGACACCATCGTACTTGGAGAAAGTTGGGACCTTGAACTTTTGTGGGAAGACAACCCCCGAGATGAGTCCTAATTCTTCAAAGTACAAACCGAGTACCCTCTGAATCTCCTTGGCATTCAAATGATCCTCTAGCTGTTTGTATTTATCATCAGCAAGAGGATATTGTTCCTCGGAGTAATCAGGCTCCTCCCTCCTTCGGATACTGGGTCGACGTTCACTTCCTGGGTCTCGGCTCCTTGATTATCTCCTTCACCCGATGATGTTGCAAAGTCTAAGGTTCGCCTGGTATGCTCTTTAAACCTCCTTCCCATGATCACAACTCCGGTTGGTTTCTTCGTTTTCTTCTTCTTCTCTTTGGCCAACAGAGTCTTCAACTCCTCTTGTCCTTTTGTCAGAGCCATGAGCATTTGTTAAAACTGGGCATTCTGCGCCTGAAGATCTTTCACAGTCTGTTCAACATCCATCTCACTGAAATAAATAGTATAAGGATAAGGCGACCTGTTATGAGAAACCTGTATGATGTTATGATGAATGAAGATGCAATATGCAAATGATTTCAAGGAAATTTAGAGATTTAAACTTGTCCAAACCAAAAAAGAACACATGTCATATTAAATAAAACCAAGTTTGAATACATCATGCCTCCTTGGGCTTACAAGGAAAGAAACAAAATACAACAAAACTCCTAAGACAAAAAGACCGAACGCATCCTCTTTGGAGCAATGTAGGTATTCCGATTTTTCTCTTCATGAAGCAGTTTGGTGAGCTCCAGAACCTTCTTCTCATTGGCGTAGTACTGTGTTTCAAAGGTGTCTTGCTCTTCCTTTAACTGAATCTAAGCTTTCTGCAGGTCTTCGAGAGAAGTAGGCATGTCGGGATGAAGAATTGTGTATGGGACGTCTCCTTCAATAACAGGCTCAATGATGACATGAAGGATGGAAGGGTAAGGCATCAAGAGACTCTGGGCACGAGCCCATACCCACTTAAGGTAAGGCTCGAGAGGGATAGAGTTTTTATGTCCCAAAGTCCTACTGTTCACCTTGTTCACCATTCCCCAAGCACGTGTAAACCTCTAGCGGTAACCTTGGTCTTCTTTGTCGTAGTCGAACACCAAACCTTGGATGCGCATCTCATGAGGGTCATCCCTTTGGGCATACCCAAACTGCCGAAGAGCTAGGCACGGGTTGCAGGTGATACCTCCCCTAATACCTAACAGACGTACATTAGGGAATTCCCCACAGCGGTCAATGATAGAAATATATTCCAAGGATCTTGAGCACCGACGAATATCAGAGTGGGTGAGAGACATCCTCCTTTGAGACCAAGTCAATCTTTGCTCGTTCTTCAATGCTGACTGAGGCAGGTGTGAAGTGAACCACTTAGCGAGTAGGGGGATACAACACAAAAGGGTACCTCTTTTCTTCATGGTGCGGGTATGAAGGCAATGCAAGACGTCTCCTAGTAAGGTAGGTATAAGATTGCGAGAGAGGAAGACTTTGATGGCATTAACGTCTATGAATTGGTCTGAATTGGGAAACAGAACCAAACCATAAATGAGGAGAGCTAGCACGTCTTCGAAAGCTTGGAAATCCATGTCATCCCAGAATGAACGAGCTTTTTCCAATAGAAACTTAGCTAAAAAACCTTTAACCCCACTTCTTGTCTCCCAATTGGCTATGACGTCGACCCTCTTCACATGTAAAGCTTCAGCGATGACTTCAGGTTTTGGAATCCCTTCTAGATCGGTGAGCGGTATCTGATTAAGCACGCGCACCCCTAAGAGTAGAGAGAACTCTTCTAGTGTAGGTATCAACTGATAGTCCGAGAAAGTGAAACAATGATGTACGGGATCAAAGAATTGGAATAGTACACACATCATCTCTTCTTGGAAGTTGGATGTAGACAAACTGAGGAGTCGACCATATTTCTTGGTAAAAGAAGAATTCCCGGGCACTCTTGAGGCTAGCTCTTGAAGTTGAGGATGTGCTTTCACAAAGCTGATTCAGATGGTGTTTCTTCGGAGAGAATTCATGTCCTACAAAACAAAAACAAAGATAAATTTCTAAATCCTTGAAATGGTTAGTGAGTATGCATATGATGTTGATGATGTTTATGATGTTTATGTACAAGCAAATATATACACAACAAACAAAACCCTATGTTTTAGGCTTGCATGAGTTTTGTAGGTAAGTACCCTCTTGAAGTCTAGTTGGCTCAACCTGTCCTAGAAGTAATGATCGGGTTCTAAAGGATCTCAATATCACCGAACTTTCTCTTAGGCATTGTCTCAGCACAACAATCTTTTCTTGCAGCCGAGATATCCCAAAAGTCTAGCCTCAATGAGTGTAGTATCGAGTATCAACCAATTTTCAACTTTACACCAAAACCGGCTACCTCACTACGTCCTAATGGCCAAGTTTATTCAATTAGGGTTCTAAGGTCAATTAGTGTTTCATGACGCCACTCAGCGGCCCCGTATTCTCCTCGATTCACCACGAGAGATACTGGTACCCACAAATGCGTCACACTAACATAGCCATTGTCTCAACCATATCGGTCTATGCCGTACAGTCTCCACAATCTATTGCTATTTACCTAAAAAGGTGCCCCAGATACGGGTGGAGGATCAAAGCAATCCTAATACAAAGAACTAAATATAAAGCACATAAATTAAATAATGAAAGCAAGTAAAGGTGATCTAACCCTAAGGTAACCCCACTTTTTTTATTTTGTCCCCAACAGAGTCGCCAGTTCTATGATACAGTGGGAGAACTGACTTTGTGTTTTGCGTTTCGATCGCATTTGTGTGGATAGCAAGAGTCGCCACCGACTTTTCTTTTATCCAAAAGGAAAGGGAAAAAAGCATAGGAAAGACCTTTCGAGATTATTTCTCGGGTTCGGGGGGTAGATTATGAAAAAGGAAGGTATTAGCACCCTTTTCATCCATGGTTTTCCATGGGCTCTTAGTTACTCGTTTAGATCACTTGCTTTTACTTGACAGTGTGCTTGTGGTGTGGGCTTTGAAAGTGTTTTGAAAAAATCTCTTTGTAATGGTTCTCGTTTCTATTAGAACGCGTACAAAGTTTTGTTTCAAAAAGTGGTTCAAAGAGGTGTTTGTGGATTGTGTTTCGGAAAGTGTTTTGAAAAGATGTTTTGCAATGGTTCTTGTCTCTATAAGAACGTATACAAAATGTTTTGTCTTTTGAAAATGTTTTGAAATGAAAGTGTAGGTGTAAAAAAGTTTTTATCGTAAGCAAGCGAGTAACTAGGAGAAAATCTACCTACTCGAAAGGTCTTAAATTGTTCTTTTCTTCCTCCTTTTAATGTTGTTATCTTACTATTAATTTGGTAAGAAGCCCCATTGTTGGATGTGAAGGGACGGGCGCGGGTCAATTTTACAGTCATCGAAGGCAACTTATGAGACGCTTTAGCAATTTTCACAAGGGACAAGATCGTTTTATCGAAGGCAACGTCGAGGGTCATCGAGGGACTACGATCTTTTTTATCGAAGGGTCATAGCCAAAGCATCCCATATTCTAGGGACATGAATGTATTACCGAGGCAACGAGCGAGGTTACCCTAGAGGTGCGCGTGTGAAAAAGTGTGTTTGTTTCAAGTTATTTTGTTTTTTGATTAGGTTATCTAGCGATTGATTTTTGAATCTTGCCATACACGCCTAATTACTATACAGTATAAGGAAAACAGTAAATTGCGGGAATTGAAGGTCTACGCTATTAAAAAGTGTTCGGGAATGGGGGTACAATTTTTACAAATGGGGATGAGTCAAATGCGACTAAAAAGGTCCAAATAGCAAACAATACAACCAAATTGAATTGGACAATTAAAAACCACAACAATCTTATGAAATAGTATTAACCAATAAAATATGGAAATAAATTCTTGGTGTTTTGTTTGTGAAAATATTTGAAAAGAAGAAAATAAAACCTATTCTAAAAATAAAATAATTGACTAAAAGAAATTAAATCGTATGTATTATTTTTGTATTTTTATTTATTTAAATAAAATCTAAAGAAGGATAAAACTAAATTCTACTATTTTTTTGGTGTTTTATTATATGTAAATTAATTAAGAATTTTATCTAAAACAAAGTTTATTTAAGAAAGAAAAAGAAATTGATAAAAATTAACCACAAAGTCTAGATCAAATTAATTATATAAAAAAAATGGATGTTTTATGTTTAGTTGAATTTTTGAATTAAAACTAAATATAAATCAAACAAATTAGAGAAGATAAGGTTGAAAGAAAATAAGCAAAACAGAAATGCCCACATGAGGAATCGAACTCAGGCCACTTGGGTTATCAAGGATGCTCTTTGCCAACTGAACTGCGCTACTTTGTTTATAATTCAAATGGCCTAAATGATAAATGAAAGGAAAATGCCAGCATGATTGGGCCAAAAAGGCCCAAAAGGCCTGACCCGGTTCACAGTGGGAATGGAAGGGTTTGAAAAACCCTAGAAATGAACATGGGTGCGGCGCCACTGTCCCTAGGGAAGAGGAAGGACTTTATCATTTTTATGATCCCAATTAAACTCAGATTAAAATGCTAATTAATTAAAAAAAAAGGTGTTCTCTCTTCACTCTCACGATGAACAACAACAAAACCCCCTATTTTTGTTTCGTCTCCTTCTCTTCCGTTCTATCAATAAATCTTCCTCTAATTTCTCTCAACCAAACCCATACCCTCTCTGTTCAGCGCTATGTCATTCTGTTCTGAAATTTGTTCAGGCTAGCATAAAATCCATGGATGATAAATTAAATGTGAAAAAGACGATACGGTGGCAGAAAAGGTACCTTTTGGAGTTTTTAGGCAGAGCTTAGAAAGAGGTGAATCCCATGATCCTTCTACTTTTGAAATGCGTTTATGTTCCGATATATTGACGCGAGAATTGTTGTTTGTGTTGATTTGCAGGAACTTAATGAAAGTGTGAAACGTTGGTTTCTTGATTTGGTTAGAAATTTCAGGAATTGGTGAAGCTTGAAGGAAACTTTAGGGAAGATATTGTCAAAATCTCTGCAGAATTTCTTTATATTTTTCGTTCTAATTTTTCACTCATGATGAAGGTTTTTCGCTCTTTGACTATCAAGTTGTTTTTGCTGGTTTTCTGTGATGTGAGAAAAAGGGTGGTGGTCGGTTTTGATTCTGAGTTGGATGAACAATTCAGTTTTTTTTTTGCTGGGTTTTCTTCTTCTGTTACTTTTTTGTGTGTTTTTCTGTAGGTTTTGGATCCTGAATCAATCGTCCCTCTCTTTGTTCAATTGAACCATTTTTATACTGTGGATTTTGGTCTTTGGTGTTGGTTCTGGTTTTGTGATTACAACAGTTCTTTGGTCTTTGTCAATACAGCAGATTTTTGGTTTTTTTGTTGTTACAACAGGTTTTTGGTTTTGTCCTGCTTGAAAGGCTGTGGCTTTTTGGCTTTGTGATTACAATAGGTTTTGGTTTTGTCATTACAGCGGGTTTTTGGTCTTGGTTATTACAGCAGGTTTTCTTTTTGTAGCAGAGTTTTTTACAGGATGCACTTTGGGCAATTTTGCAGCATATATAACATGTTTATGGGCTGTAGCAGTGTTTGACAATTTTTTGGATTGCTTGTGGCCTAGGTGATCTCTTTCCTCTTTCTCTTTCAATGAAAATAAACAAATTTTGTTTACTTATTGAACTCTGAAGGATTTGCCATATTAGGAAGATGATGACATAGAGCTTGGAGATATTTTGATAGCTTTGTCATTTTTGAATTGTTGCTATTATACTTGGTTCTTGTGCTGCTGCTGTGCTACCTTGCTTGCCTAGTTGCCCATGCTGTTTGGGTGTTTTTTCAGCTTTGTGTTGCCTTGAACCGTGCTGCTGTGGTTTCATATAATTTTTTTTTGCTATTCTTTTCCCTTTTTTTGTGAACCAAAAGAAATTCCACATTTTTTTGTGATTTGCAAAAAAAATAGGAGATAAATCATGATTGAAAAACTCTCTTAATTTCTGATTCCAAAAGGCAAATTCTAATGATTAGATTAAAAATTCTTACTAATTAGTTCTTGAATTTTCACATGTAACTACAATTTTCTTTCTTTGGTTGCATGTACGAGCAATTTGAACAATGGAGAAAAATGATGAAGAGCGGCCTGCCGTGTTTGATGAAGACTTGAAGATGACAAGAAAAATCAATCTCTTAGGAATTTGTATTGTTGTAACTTTTGTAACATTGTGGCTTTCATTTGTAGTTTGAATTTTAAGACTTGGATAATTGTGAAATATATTCGAATAAAAATGATGCTTTGTTGTAAATCTTAAGTTCTTGAATAAACTTGAATAACCTCGAATTCCTGAATAAACTTGAATAGTCTTGAATTCTAGAAGCGGCTTAAAAAAGTCTTGCATTAGTTTTAACGATTGATTTGATTCATGAGAATTGTGACTTAGATAAACCATGAATCACAACATAGCTTTAATCATGTTTGAATTCCAAAGTTCGAATGAATTTAAGGAAACTTTAGCCAACTCGTTCTCAGATACCTTGAATTCAAAACCAACCATGCGAATCAACCGCCACAGATTTGGACGAAAGCTTGTGATGTCGTGTAATCCTTTGCTAATCAAGGCAATATTCAAGTGAATCTTCAAGTGATTTTCAATAAGATCATAAATAAATTTTCAGCATGCCAACTTGTGTTATAAGCAACATCTTCTCCGAACTCCATATGAATCTTTGAATTCAACATCTCGTTCTATGGACAGTCTTAACATAAGAATCGCAGCCTTTGAGAAATCAATTAGAAATTGAAAATACTCTAAATCAAGAAAATGACTTATGACAAATTGATAATCTCCAAAGTCTTTTAGATATAATTTCCTTCGATTCTTAAAGAGGACTTGTTGATGACATCGCTCATGAAAATGTACAAAAATAGTCGTCTCGAGATCTTGAAAATTGAGGACATTACGACTCTTGAAAGGCAGACAACAATTATCTGAAATTAGGTCAAAAGCAGAAAGTGACCTCTAAAATATTCGAATTTCGATGATCTTTTGCACATAATCAGCTCTTGACTCGTGAAGATAAATCAAAGACGACGTCAAGGAGAGTCATATGTAAACAGAATCGCTCAAGAGTATCGATTAATGAAGAAGTTACAATTGTTTGAACTTGATACTGAAAAGGCTGACTTTTGCAATTGATTTTTAGTCACCTGAACCATTGAATGAGCAAACTTACGATGCGAGGCCTGAAACCTAGCACAAACATCCTTGATAACACATGAAGGACCATAAAGACCATGTGAAACTTTGAAAACTCATTTTCTTTTGAGAACTGCAAAACCCTAATTGCTAATTTACTGCCTCGGAAGAGAATCAGTCTGATCGATTTCTGAGCCAACTTGAATTTTCGAGAAACCCTAGGATTGTATCTTGTATGAAAAATGGGAGGGAAAATTTTGGGGTACAACAGATCCCCTCTTTGAGAATTATGAAGGATGCATGTTTAAATGAGGACGATTGGATCCAGACTCGACTTGATCAGCTAAACTTAATTGATGAAAAGAGACTTACTGCTGTTTGCCATGGTTAGATGTATCAAAAACGAATGATCAAGGCTTTCAACAAGAAAGTCAGACGCCAAGTATATCAAGTTGGAGATCTAGTGATCAAGCGCATCATCTTGCCACAAAGTGATCCCAGGGGCAAATGGACTCCTACCTATGAAGGACCATTTGTAATCAAGAACATATTCTCTGGTGGGGCAATGATCTTAACCACCATGGACGGCGACGATCGGCCACACTTTGCGAACGCGGACATAGTCAAAAGATACTACACCTAAGAGACCCGCTAGGTTGACATACCTAGGCAAAACAAGGGCATCCCGATGAACCAAAAAGGTTTGGGCAAAAATTAGGGATAAAATATAAAATATCTGTACAGCCGGCAAGTTGAAAACCCGAAAGGGCGACTTGGGCAAAAAAGGGTTTCCCGGTGGACTGAAAACCCGAAAGGGCGGTCCAGGCAAAAGTTAGGGAATTAAAGCGTATGACTATGTCCCGTCGAATCACTTCAAGGACAACCTTTTGACTTACATTGACAAATTCAAATTTTCTGATCAATTCAATCATCTTCGGATGAAGCGACAAATAGACAAGATATTCAGAGACACGAAGGCTATAGCTGAATGGAAACCCCATGGGATTATTACACATAACTATCTTTCTTTGTATAAATTTTTCTTGTTTTATGGCGCCATTCTCTTACTAGAATGTTTGTCTCCCTTGTGTAAAATAATTATTCAAAGTAAATACAAAGATATCTATTTAAAGTACAGAAAACTATTTGTCCTTTTTTCTTTACACTTGTGTTTTATTTGCAAAGACGTCCAATGATTCATTAATGAACATATACATTTGAACATAACTATTGTTTACAAATAAACAAAATGAAAAAAGACAATTACTGACAGGTTTAAAGAATAAGAAAATGTCTTTAGGCTATTCCATGAGCAATCCCCACAATACGCCATTTAAACCCCCAGCGGAACTGAAACTTCAAACTATTAATTCCTGGTGGAAACCATCCAGTTTCTCCAAATTCCCCAGCAAATTGTTTTGAAGCCTGAAATCCAACCAGATAACCGCTGATTTCTGATACTTCCCAACAGAACAAGGACTCCCATTTGTTAATCCCCAGTAGAAGTCATCAAAATTCTCTGGATTTCCCAAGCAGATTCCTCAAACAGTATATGGCATTGATCTCACAATAGGATTTTGTCAATACTTCAAATTTCAAGATATGAAGAATCCACATGTCCTCAATAGCAGTCAAGGATTTATTTTCCTCAATCATACAACAATACAGCAAATCATCTTACATGCGCATACATTACATCCACATATCATAAACATTGATAAAACACATATATTGCATCATACATTGCATGCAACATAACTCTGTTTCAGCTAACATTTTACTCTTTTCAGGATAAGATTAACAACTACCATTAACAATATGCAATCATGATACGGTACAGATACACTCCAGACACGGATGCCATTATGTTACTCATTCAGATTTCAAGTTCAGATACAATATGGATACGCTCTAGATACGGACACCATTCTGATGCTTACTCATATTCAACTTTCAGATACAGTTCAGATATGCTCCAGACACGGGTGCCATTCTGATACTCATTCAAATTCAAGTTCAGATACAGTACAGATACGCTCTAGACACGGGTGCCATTCTGATACTCATTCAGATTTTAAGTTCATATATAATATGGATACACTCCAAATACGGGTGCCATTCTGATACTCATTCAGATTTCAAGTTCAGATACAGTATGGATACGCTCCAGATACGGATGCCATTCTGATACTCATTCAGATTCAGATTTCAGATACAGCACAGATACGCTCCAGACACGGACGCCATTCAGACGCTTATTCAGATTAAACTTTCGGATACAGTACAGATACGCTATAGACACAGACGCCATTCTGATAATCATTCTTTCAGCTTACAATTTACAATTTAAAAAACATTATTGGATGGCATCTACAAGCCCATCTCCAACAAGGATCTATTACTTCTCCAAATGGCATCTTTAAGCCCATTCCCTCAAACTACACATTGTCGAATGCAAATTTATAGGCACTCTAGTGTCCAATCATCTTTCACCTTTGAGTCACGAACGACAAAACTCGCCAGTCTAACTCTTTAGGTTTAAGAAGATTGAACAGGGCAACTGTTGTACCCCAAAATTTTCCCTCTCACTTATCAAGATTTTTCTCACAAGGTTTCTTTGACTCAAGACTGGATTAGGGTTTGGTCAGCTTAAGGCATATCTTCTTGCACTAATGACCCAAAATTAGGTTTTGAGATTGCAAAAGGATTTTTGGACTATCAATGCTTCATGTGACCTTCAAGCATCATTATGGAACCCCAAGTTTACTCATGTCAAGTTTCAAGCCTTGAATCACACTTTTGCTCAGTCAATTGGACAATTAACCTAAAAATCAATTGTATTGGGGAAAAAGTCAACCATGTCCAATTTTCAGTCAAACTTCATAATTTTTTATCCATATCAACATTTTAAACTTATATGTATCATTTGGTCAAGTTTGGATCATAATTCCTCAAATAATTTGATCAAATCACCAAAAGAGCAAAATGGTCAAAATTAGGGTTTTGACTGAGGAAGGGAAATTTCTGATTTTTGACCTAGCAAATGACCAATTGAGTTAAAGTATGATTTCAAGGATTCAATTTCATCATCTTGACCTTATTACATGGCTCAAAACATTGCAATTTCATTGAATTGACAGATGAAATTTGCAGTCAACTGATCAAAAGTCAACTGTACACTGAAAAGTCAAACTTTGACTTTTTGGTCAAAATCAAGTGCCAAGGGTCATAATTCATCAAAACATGTCAAATGTGAAACTTGTTTATTAAGAAATCCAAATTTGAAAATTAGGGTTTAAATTTGAAAAATTTCCTAACTTAGAAATTTTCTAAGTATAGAAAATTTTCTTATTTTTTCTCAACTTTAGGCCATTTTTTCACCATGATGCATAATGATTCAAGGAAAGTTCCCAACATGAAAGTTGTATACCTCCATGAAATCTACAACTTTTATTCACACACTTTTCCCTAAAGATACTTAGATCTCAAGATATGAATTTATGAATACATGGTCATGAACTAAATAACTTAGTGAAATTTTGCCCTAATTTAGGCAGGTTTTAGACCCAACTTCATGGCAATTTTTCACCTAGTTCCAAGAGGTATCTCAAAATTCATTTCAAATATGAGTTATAGAGCACATTTCAAGCTTTCCAAAATGTCCAATAACTCTTCAAGATCATTTTTTAGTAGGGATAATCAAAGAGATGAAGTGGGAAATTTCTCACTTTTTGTCCAAGCCATTTCATGAAGAACAAAGTTGCAATCAATACCTATGCTGCCTAATACATGCTTTACAGGTCCCAAACTTGTTCCACAATCCTTAATTAAATGCTTACTCAGTTGAAAAAGCTTTGATCCATGCATTAGAACCATTATCCAACTTGCAATTCCATTTATGGCAAAAAGTGACCATTGCCATTTTGGAAAAGCACAACTTTTGCAAACTTTACAATCTTGAGCATTGGACCTGTCCCCTTGGCACATACAAGTCTTACAGGTCTAAGGCAAATTGTACAAACTGATACCAATCCTAAGGGAGCAAGTACAAGCATAGCAAGCATTGTCCCTTCACTTTACTTAAAATGCAAGAAAAGTTGCAAAAAGGGTAGAACAGGCACAACTGTTAGAGGGTTGACATCAAACCAATTCCATACTAATATACAAACATATATAACATAAGACACGATGAGTAAAGGCCTGAAACACTCCCAACCAGAAAAACACCAAAAATCTGTCCAAACCTGCAGTTTTTGCATAAGCACACCCATCTTCCATTTGGCTCGTGCGTTTTGAGTTTTGATCATTCAAATATCTTACATACTTGATATCAAACCAATCCAAACCTTCATCCCTGTTCTGTAATCACTTTTCCACCATCATCCATTGTTGATTTCAGAGCTTGCAGTTTGACTTGGCCAAGGAGTTTCAGATACTTTCAGAGCAAGGCAAAGGTTGGAATACATTCAGGGAAGTTCAAGGAAGCTCAAGCAAGCATCAGGCCTCCATCAAACTCACTCCAGTTCCATCCGTGATTCCAACTGAAGGAGGTAAAATCTCAAACTCTATCTCCTTGTATAGGCAACCATAGGCCACGATTTGTGAATAAAAAGTGTAGTCCTCATCATAACGAAAATGTACATATCTTTATCTGGCATTGATTTTACTTGAGTTGAGAGAAATTTGGAACTTGAAATTTCTGAAAATATTAGGTTAAAATTTAGGGTTGTTAAAATTCTCTTTGATCTTTGATTGATAGTTCACATAACTTATATGTTTGGAACCGTGAGTTCAAGTACTACAACTTTCATGTTATGAGTTTTCATTTTCATGGAAGTATGAGAGAGTTACAGGATGTCTGGCCAAGCTTGAGGAAGAAGATGAAGTACAGGGCAAGGACGTGTTTTGGGTTATATTATTTTTTCTTTCTATAAGACAATGGATGTATAGCCACCCCAGTGGCAAAGTAGCGCGCTGGTAAGACCCATGTCTTGGGTTCGAACCTGGGCGCTACTTTTGGTTTTCCATATTTTTCCAGTTTTTGTCATTTTTGCAGGTTTGGGCTTAGTTCTGTGGGCTTAGCATATTTTTTACTAACATTACTACCAGCTTTGCTACATCACCCCCTTTGCCAACTTTTTATATTTTTATTTTATTTACTTTAATTTCATTTTTAATATATATTAAATATTTCTTTAATGCATAAAAATCCCAAAAAATGTAAATTTCATAATATTACATTTTATTTTATTTTAGTTTATTTTTTCACATAAAAATACATTTTATTTTAATAGATATCATATTTTGTTAATAAATTTGTAAAATATAGTTAAAACATATTTTGTTTAGTTTATTTTTCATTTCATACTTATAAATACTTATTTTTGCATATATAAATTTTTTATATTTTTTATACAATATTATTTATTATTCCAATACAAAAAATACAATAATAATACATATGAACTTTATTTTCTTTTAAAATAGAAATTAGGGTTAAAACCTCCCTTTTAAAAAAATAATTTTTTTCCTTGTAATTTTAGGTTTAGATTAAAATTTTCTTTTACATAAAAACAAAACAAAAAAAATCTTTTCTTACAAGTATATTATATTGCATCTTTAAATATTGTATCTTAGTTATTCTAATTCGTACAAATTCTATTTGGTTGTAATAATTTATTTAGCTTTATATTTCTTGCAAAATCCCCATTCAAACTTGTATTCCCCCTCCCATAAATTATTGTAATAGCTTAGTAATATTTACATTACGCAATTTATCACTTTATATGCCATGATTAGTAATTAGGGTTTGTATGACAAGATCAAAACAAAGCAAAATAGAAAACCCTAAATACAAGACAAAATCAAAGCATGAAAATGATACACTTGCACATAAGCATCCTTAGGGTTTCTCCACTTTGTTGCCTACAACAAAAATGGCCATATTACGCATGCGAAGTATCTTGGCAAAACAAACAAATATAAGATCATATTCCCTTGATGAAGCTATTCAAAAGTTGCCTTACAAAATGATCTTGGTCCCTCAAAATGCTAAGGTACTTTGCAACATTGCTAATCATGGTTATACAATGACCCACGCTCGTCCCGCTTACATCCAAAGATAGGGTTGCTTACCAAATCAATGGTAAGACAACAATGTCAAAGGAATAGAAAATATACAAGAAAGACACTTGAGTAGGTAGATTGCTTCTAGTTACTTGCTCTATTTCAAACCACTATTCTTGCTATTTTTCAAAACAAACACACACATTTCAAAAACGTCTCACAAACATTGAAAACATTTTCAAAAAGACAAACATCTTTGTATACATTCTTACAAACAAGAATCATTGCAAAGATTGCCTAAGAATGGCCTCTTTTACAAAATACTTTCAAAACCACACCAAACACAATTTCAAACAAACAAAATCAAGTGATCTAAGCAAGTAACTAAGAGCCCATGGAAAACCATGGATGAAAAAGGTGCTAATACGTTCCCTTTTTATAATCTACCCCCCGAACTCAAGAAAACATCTCAAAGGTATTTCCTGTGATTTTTCACCTTTCCTTTTGGATAAAAGAAAAGTCGGTGGCGACTCTTGCTAACCGCAATATTTGCGACAAAGCGCAAAACGCCAAGTCAGTTCTCCCACCGTATCACAGAACTGGTGACTGTGCTTTGGACTTTTATAAAAGTGGGGTTACCTTAGGGCTAGATCACATTTATTTGCTTACATTTTTTGAATTACTTGCTTTACATTATGGTTCTTTGTTTGGGTTTGAATCCTCCACCCGGATTTGGGAAACATTATAGGTAAATAGCAATACATTGTGGAAATTGTGCGGGGGGTATACCGACATGGTCTAAGCAATAACTATGTTAGTGCGACATATTTGTGGGTACCGGTAGCCTTTGAGTCAATCAAAGAGAATACGGGGCCGCTGAGTGATGTCATGAAGCACTAATGAACTTCTAGAACCCTTTACTTGACCAACTTGGCCTTTAGGATGTAGTGAGATGACCGGCTTTGGTGCAGTCCGAAGTTGGTAGATACTAGATACTACACTCATTGAGGGTTGGTTTCATGGGATATTTCGGTCTCCATTAAAGAGGCTTGAGCTGAAACAATGACCAAGGAAACAATCTGGTGATATTGAGCTCCTTAGAACCCGGTTACTATTACTAGGACAGGTTTAAGCCAACTAAACTTCAAGAGGGTACTTACCTATAAAACCCCATGCAAGCCTAAACTAAGAACTTGTTTGATTTGTTTGTATATGCATACTTGTACATAACATCATGAACATCATGAACATCATATGCATTCACTAACCATTTCAAGGATTTTGGAGATTCATCTTTGTTCTTGTTTTGTAGGATACAGATTCATTTCGCAGGAAAATTGTCCAAATAAACCTTGTAAGAATTCCTCCACAACTCAAGGAGCTAGCTTCAAGGAACCATGAGAACTCTCCATTCATCGAGATACATGGTTATCTACTCAACTTAGTCACCTCCAACACAAAGGAGGATATGATGAAGGTGCTCTTCCAGTTCTTTGATCCTTTGCATCATTGTTTCACATTTCCCGACTATAAACTTGTGCCCACTTTGGAAGAATTCTCCCAACTCTTGAGGATTCCTATTCTCAATCAACTACTTTTCAACGGTACGAAAAGATATCCAAAGCCAGAAGAGATTGCTCAAGCCCTGCACTTGCACTCATCTGATGTCACAACTCACTGGGAAACTAGAAGTGGTGTCAAAGGCTTCTTGGAAAAGTTTCTGTTTGAGAAGGCCCAAAGCTGTTGGAATTCCTTAGACTTGCAAGAATTTGAGGAAATTGTGGTTCTTCTTATCTATGGGATGGTCTTGTTCCCCAATCCTGACCAACTCATAGATGTGAGTGCCGTCAAAATCTTCATGTCACGTAATTCGGTGCCTACATTACTAGGGGATATCCTGTACTCTTTTCACACTCGTACAATGAGGAAAAGATGTGTTCTTATGTGTTGAACTCCTCTCCTGGCAAGATGTTTTATTTCTCATCTTCCCCAATCAGTCTTAAAGAATGAGCAAGGATTAAGGTGGTCACAAAGGTTAATGACGCTCAAACATTCAGATATTCATTGGTGCTCTCGATCCAAAGAGAATGTTATCATTGTTGCCCGTTGTGGAGAATTCACTAACGTCCCTCTACTTGGAATTAGGGGAGGCATCACCTACAACCCATGCTTATCTCTAAGAGAGTTTGGTTATGCCCGAAGGGATGGCCCATATGATATGCTGATTCAAGGCTTGGTATTCGACTACGATAACGATGATCAAGGTCTTCGCCGGAGATTCATCCGAGCTTGGAGGATGCTAAACAAGGTGGATAACAAGACTTTGGGACACAAGAATTCCATCCCTCTTGAGCCTTACCTCAAGTGGGTACGAACCCACGCTCAAAGTCTTATGATGCCTTATCCTTCCATTATCCTGGTGATTATTGTGCCTGTTAAGGAAGGAGAAGTTCCATACACTATCCTACATCCTGACATGCCCACGTCTCTTGAAGATATACAAAGGGATTGGATACAACTCAAAGGGGAGCGAGATACTTTCGAAGCCCAATTCTACGCAAGTGAGAAGAAGGTTTTGGAACTCACTAGGCTACTTCATGAGGAGCAAACTCTGAATACCTACATGGCACCAAAGAGGATGCGCACTACTTTTTTATCTTAGAGTGTTGTATTATTTTGCCCAAGGGGCATTAATGTACTCAAAATCTATCTTATTAATATAACGTGTGTTTCTTTTTGTTTAAAACAAACTTGAATATTTTAAAATCCTTGAAAACATTACATATGCACATATCATTCATCATAACATAAACAGGTCTTTTGCAAAAAGTTTCCTTATCTCTCTACTGTTTATTTCAGTAAGATAGATCTCGAACAAACAGTCAAAGATCTTCAGACTTAAAACATGCAGTTTCAACAGTTACTCACAACCCTGGCCAAAGGACAAGAGGAGCTGAAGACTCTGTTGGAAAAGGAAAAAAAGAAGAAAGAAAAGAAATCAACAGGTGCTGTAATCATGGGGAGAAAGTTTCAAGGACAAACTAGGAGAACCTTGAATTTCGCAGCAACATCTGATGAAGGGAAAGGGAAAGAAACAGCAGTTCCATGAGACTCTAAAGAGGAGGAGGAAGAGGAAGACTACTCTGAGGAACAACACTCTCCGGCTGATGATAAGTACAGACATCTTGAAGAGAGTTTGAGCGCTATGGAAATACAAAGGGTACCAGGTCTAGATTTTGAAGAATTGGTGTTAGTGTTGGGAATTATGATCCCACCAAAGTTCAAAGTGCCTTTGCTTACAAAATATGATGGGGTGTCATGTCCTAAAATGCACCTCCGATCATATGTGAGAAAGATCCAGCCGCACTCTGCCGATAAAGACTTATGGGTCCATTTTTTCCAAGATAGTTTATCTGGAACGCAACTCGATTGGTTTTACCAATTAGAAAGGGCCAACGTCCATAACTGGGAAGACCTTGCCGCAACTTTCTATAAACAATACCAGTATAATGCAGATTTGGCGCCTACCCGTACTCAACTTCAGAGTATGGCTATGGCTTCAAATGAGGGTTTCAAAGATTACGCGCAGAAATGGAGAGATCTAGCTGGGAGAGTACAACCCCCTCTGTCTGAAAGGGAGTTGGTGGATATGTTCTTGGGCACTCTATCGGGCCCTTTCTTCAACAATTTGATTGGGAGCTCATCTACTGGGTTTACTGAGTTAATATTAACCAGAGAGAGGGTGGAAGCTGGTATAAAAAGTGGAAAGATTCAGAAGGATTTGTCTGCCTCTACAGCTGTGAGAAAGCCTTTCACTGGGAAGAAGGAGGTATCTACTGTTTATCCATAAAGGAACCAAGGGAGAGCTGAACGCCGACAAATGGTGGGGGCCATTATAATCCCAAAGCTTGCATCTGATCAACCAAGGAGTAATCAACCGAGGGTGGAAAGGCCAGTCCGGAAATTCACCAGAATTAATATTACTCTAGCCCAGATTTTACCATATTTGCTGAAATCTAATCTAGCAACTTTAAAAGAAGCTCCAAAGAAACCCAACATGGTGTCCCCTCATTATCATCCAAATGCCAGATGTGCATATCATTCCGAAAGCCCGGGTCATGACACAAACAACTGTTGGACGTTGAAGAATAAAATTCAAGACCTTATAGATGCAAAGGAGATTGAATTTGAGGCGCCCGAGAAACCAAACATCATTTCCGCTCCTATGCCTAGGCATGGTCACATCGGCAATGCTATCAAAGAAGATTTGTTTGTTACCACAGTGGATGAACTCTTGACTCCGCTCCCAATCGTTAAGATGAATTTGTTGAAAGGTGGTGTATTCCCAGGTTGTAATGAAGACTGCCGCCTTTGCTTATCCTCACCAACTATTTGCCCTCTGTTGAAGACATGCATTCAATGCTTGATAGACAACCAAGAGATTCTATTTGAAAGTGCTCTTGTTTCACCTGTTCCTGTTGAAGACATTTCAATCATAACCATCTACGCCAATCCTTCTAGGGTCCCCAAAAGACCCGTTAGGATTACATCGGTTCCAAAGACTACTCCTCTTATAATCACAATGCCCGGGCGGTCCCGTACGAATTAGACAAAACAGTATTGTGGAATTGTGGTGGAGAAATCTACTACCATGGTATCAAACAAGATGGGCTGACCGCCGAAGAAGTGAGCTCCGAAGAAGAGGATTCTGACATTAGCAATATTTCCGGAACCAGTAAGATTACCCGTAGTGGTAGAATCTTCTCTCTAGAAATTGCACCTCCAAAGGCAATTTTTGGACCCGTGGCTGTTCCGAAGGTTACCTCCATACCAATAATCATATCTACAAGTGCTCCTACTGACAAAGACGACACAACCCTTGTTGTTATCCCTACCAATACTTCTACTGCTGAAATTTGAGGAAAAGGTATTCAAGAAGAGCCTGTCTGGACGAAGGCTCAACCACTGACTATCCCCGAAATATCTAAGAAGGAAATGGCAGAGATCCTGAGAATAATAAAGAAGAGTGACTATGACGTGGTTGAACAGTTGGGGAAAACTCCCTCCAAGATCTCCATGCTAGCATTGTTGCTGTGCTCTGAGACACATGCGAAATCTCTGGTGAAGTTTCTGAAGACAACCCATATGCCACAAGAGACGTCCGCTGACCAATTCCAAGATTATGTGGTCAGTTTAACAGCTGATAACGGCCTAGGCTTCTCTGATGCTGATTTGACACCCAGAGGGAGAAAGCACTATGAGGCATTACATGTCTCTGTGGAGTGTAGAGGAAAAACTCTGGCCCATGTCTTGGTAGACACTGGCTCATCGCTGAATGATTTACCGAAGAAAGCTCTCGACATATTGGATTGCAAAGGACTGACATTGAAACCCAGTAACATAGTTGTAAGAGCATTTGATGGCTTAAGGAGGATGGTCCACGGGGAGGTGGACATTCCCATAAAGGTGGGAACTCAGACTTTCAACTCAACTTTCTATGTAATGGACATCCGCCCCTCTTACTCCTGTATGCTAGGACGACCCTGGATCCATAATGCTGGTGATGTCACCTCTACCCTACACCAGATGCTGAAATACCCGGTCCATGGAAAGATTATCATTGTCCACCGAGAGGAAGAGTACATGATTATCCACCTAAATTCTTTCCGATATATGGAATTGGATGGCGAGTTCATTGAAACTCCTTTTCAACATTTCAAAGAAGTCTCTCAAGAGGTAGCAGTAACCAAGATGGTATCCTCGATTCCCAAGATCACAAGACCTCCGCTTCGGATGTCATATCTAAAGGATTCCAAGGCAGTAGTAGAGGAGGGTGGATGCACCATCTGGGGGCAGCTTCTAGACATTCCGTATAAATCTGACAAGTTTGTCTTAGGGTTTACTTCAAATGCTCAGAAGACTGTGCGCCGTGTCCGTGCTGGAGGGCCACCTCTGAAGATTAGCAACCAAGAGGTCAACGTAGTGGAAGATGGTGAAGAAGATAGCAGCTTGGAGGATTGGATATTTCCTACTGTCAACGGAGGACTTCGCAATTGGGAAGCCAGAGACTTTGTCCCAATAACTTTCATCTCTCAGTAATTTATCTTTTACATTTATGTTGGACTTGTAATATTCATAAACAATTCGCACATTAAAAACCTTGTGTCTTACCCGAGGCACAATGGTCCATTTGTAAGGGTTTTTATGTCATCTTCATATGACATTCAATGAATCATGGACGTTTTTTCCACATACAAACCTTTTGTGCTCATTGTCTTTCTTTTACATTTTATTGTTTAAAGATGTCTATACCCTTACACACACCCACACTCAAAAATGCAGGTACCTCTCCATTCCGGATCCCATGGGTAATGATACTTCTGTGGCCTTTAGTGACTCTGAAGATATAATCTACCAAGCTGAAGACGAAGGTGAGGAAGATTGTGAAGTACCAGGGGAATTGGCCAGACTACTACAACAAGAGGAAAGAGCTATTCAGCCTCATGAGGAACCATTGGATACAATCAATTTGGGTAGCGAGGAAGATAAAAAGGAAATCAAAGTGTGTGCCAATCTGGAGCCGAGTGTCAAGGAGCGTCTAATTCAGCTATTGCATGATTATGTTGAGATATTTTCCTGGTCATACGAATACATTCCAGGTGTTGTACCCCAAAATTTTCCCTCCCATATTTCTCAAAACATTTCAAGAAAGATCCCCAAGTTGCTCAAGGTAGTCCAAGGGTTGGCCAGACAAGCTCTCTCCTAAGGCAGTCTACCTCAAATTAGGGTTTCATGTTGCATCAAGATACTTGAGTCCAAGGGATCCCAAATTCTCACCAATGTCTTAATATGTTATCAAGATCATCCATGTCAATTTTCAAGCCTTGTAGAGGAAATTTGCTCAGTCAATTACTCAAATGCCTGAAAATCGACTATGCTAGGGCAAAAGTCAACTGTGGCCCACATACAGTAAAACTTCAAGATTTTTAGTCAACATTATCATTTTGAAGGATATTTCATCATTTTATCAAGGGTTGATCATGATTCATCAAGGATTTCTCATAATTCATCAAGACTCAAAAGTTGCTAAATTAGGGTTTTGTAGGAAAAGTCAACTCAACTTTGACCAAGCATAAATTTCTCATACTTTATGAGAAATGACCCATCCAAAGCTCATTTTGAAGAGGATGCAATTCTATACAATCCATCTTCATCTCCCAAGTTCAAAATATTCACTCACAAGCAGTTATGAATTTTGACATTATAGGTCATTTTGGAAAGTCAACAAAAACACCTTTTTTGTCAAAGCTTCATACATGAGAATGGGATATCAAATTGAGATGAGACTAAAAGCGTTGATTAGAGGACATCCCAAGATTTCTAAAAAGTCCAAGAACACCTCCAAAGAGTCAAAATTGAGGAAGTTATGCATTGGTGAAGTTGACCCTTTTTTCAAAATTGCCAAAAGTCAACTATGCCTAAAACTTCAATTTTTACCAAATGGGCCCAATCTTTTTCACTTGTTTTGAGTTGGAAACATAGTCCATGAGCTCCAGACCTTTCCACTTGTCGTTATCGTGTTTCTATTATTTATTTTGATTTTTATTTGATTTAAATCAATTTTAATCAAAATAAATCATGAGAAAATCCAAAATATTGAAAACAAAAGATTTTGTGCTTGTTTCAGGTTTCAATTACAGCTAGCATCAAATCAAACTCGTGCAAGGCATTAGGGTGGACAAAAAGATTGATTTTAGGCCAATTTTGGAAAGATTTTTAAGGTGTATCAAATCAAGATCCAATTCATTGATGGAGGAAGATTGAGATTAGTTATCAACCCTAATCCATTCCTTGATACATATAGAACGAAGGCAGACCAAAAACTAGGTTAGAAAGAGGCGTATGAACCAGAGCCAAATTTGAAAAAATACCAAGAAAGTGCAAACACGAATTCCTATTTCCAGGCATGCTCAAGGCGTTCTAGCTATCCCAATCGATTCCTGGGAGTGTAAGCAAGCTAAAGAAATCAAGAACAAAGCCTTTCCAGTATCAAAAAGCGTTGTAAGTCATCCACGACATCCATGAATTTTTGAATTTGGTTCGCATGATTTAGGAATTGTTAGGATGAATTAATCATATATTGTTAATCCATGGAACATTTGCGAGCTTTTTACATCGTTTAATTTCATTTATATGCCTTGTACAAGATTTCACCATGGCTAGGGTTTCTAGTTTTGAATTGGGATTTTTATTTATAGGAAAAATTGGGCCATGAAAGGGCCATCTTTGTGTTCAGCAAGGCCAGACGAAGCCATCCATGGCCTTCGTTTTTATTTAAAACGCTTGTGTTGAGTTTTGGAATTTGCAGGACATATAGCAACAGACATATGTCCGTAGGTAAAAGCTTTCCACTTTTACCAACGGAAGGAGGTCAGGGATGACTTGAGTGTCACCTTTCCATTGGCCCATTCAAACTTTGGCGCGCGTTTTTTTGTTACCCTCCACTAATTCTTGTTTTTATATATTATTATTATTATTCATTATATGTACAAACAAATACAAGTGGTGCAATGGTGAGTGTAGCGTTGGTAATTGCTTCAGGACCTGGGTTCGAATCCCAGGTCCCCCACTTTTCTTATATTATTTTCTTTTAGGCAATCACATGCGTACACAAAGCCAAGGCCTATCATACACCCTCAAGATCCAACCATACAGGCGTCCTAGAAATCAGATCTGATGGCCATGATGTGGTGACCATGGTGTGCCTCAGTCAAGGCAATGCACTGGATCTCAGAAGTCAACGTGGACTTCTATCTTTTGGGCCCAGCAGCTGCTATTTGCACCCCTTCCAATTTCTTTTCAGGCCCATTCTCTCTTTCTATTTCTCTTATATTTTATTTTATTTCATTTAATTTATTTATTTTATTTACTAACCAATTAAATTATTTTCTTTTTTATCAAAAAATCACAAAAAATATTACTTCATAAATTAGGTCTAGATTTTATTTTTATTAAAAATTAATTAATTTAATTAGGTTTGTTAATTTAGATAACTTTAATTTGTTTTTTGTACATAATTAAAATTAACAAATAGGTTTTATTTCTAATTTAAATTACATTTTCTTTTTTTAAAATAATCAAAAACATAAAAAATAGGTCATGTAATTATTTTTATTAATTAATTTAATCACTAATTAATTTGTACATTTATTTTTAAAACCTAAGTTCTTTTCTTTAAAAAAAAAACAAAAAAACATTTTTTCTTTTAATTAGGTTAGAAGGGTCAAAACCCTAATCTCTTCCCGATCTTACTTTTTGTCGCGTGCATTATTTTTATTATTTATCATATTGATGTAACTGCCTACAGTTTGTAATAGTTTAATTAGGACGTTTATTTACATTTACCGCTTTACTTTTAAAGGGTTTGATTTTGGCTATGTAAATACCCGAAGCCTTGTAATAGCGTAGTTTAATTTCCGCACTTTAAATTCTGCAAATATTTAACTATTAGATGTATGATATAGGGATGCATGACAAGAATGTATGTAAAACTTTAAAACAGTTAGATAACCCTAACATGTGAAAAGATAAATAATCTGAAATTGAATCACTCGCACATGCGCACTCCTAGGGTACACTCCCACTTGGTTGCCTTCGGTAAACGGTCATTGAGTATAGGATGTTTTAGTGGTCGTCCTTTTGTCCAAAGATCAAAGTTTCCTCAAAATGGTTTCCTCGGATATTGTTGCCTCGGATAATTGATCTAAGACATTAGGGTTACTACTAAGACGTCCTAACATTGTTTTAGTGATCGTACGTCCCCTTACGAATTGACCCCCAAAACTCCAACGATGGTGCTACCTACTCACTAATAGTGGGATAGCACTGTCTAAAGGAAACGAACATAGAACGATTCTTTTTTCGAGTAGGTATATTAGTTCTTAAGTACTTGCTCAATCCAAACAAAAATTTTCACACTTACACTCCTTTACAAACAAAGTTTTCAAAACACTTCATTACAATCTTGAAGACAGAAGCAAGAGTTAAATCGAAGTCAAAACAAAAGCTTTTCAAATCACGCAAACACAAAGTAATTTTTTAAAAAAAAATGATGAGCAAGTACCTAAGAGCCAGTAGATAAATATGGATAGAAAGGGTGTTAATACCTTCCCTTTCTATAATCTACCCTCCGTACTCAGAAATATCTCGAAAAAGGAATTTTTCTGTGCTTTTTTCCTTTCCTTGTTGGATAAAATAAAAGAAGGTGGTGACTCTTGCTTACCGCGACATTTTTCAAACACAAACGCAAAACGCAAACTAGCAATTCCTTAAAAAGGGAAACACGTCCCGGTTCTGGCCACTGTATCATAGAACTGGCGACTCTGCTGGGGAGATAATAAGTGGGGTGTACCTTAGGATTAGTTCATCATATTGTTTTCAATTGTTTGATCTGTATGCTTTATCTTTGTGGGCTTTGTATCGGAGTTACTATAGATCCTAACCCGAATCTGGGGAACACCTTTTAGGTTAGTAGCAATAGACTGTGAGGGAACTGTACGGCGTAGACCGATACGGTTGAAGTAGTAGCTACATTGATGTGACACATTAGTTGGTATCGATATCCCTTGTGGAGGAACAAGGAGAGTATGGGGCTGCTAATGGGTCATTAAGCATCAATTGACCTTAGAACCTATAATTGACCAACTTGGCCATAGAAAAGTAGCAGAATGCTACACTTATTGAGACCATACTCTCGCGATGGTTTTGGCTGCAAGAAAAGATTGCTAAGCTGAAACTATGACCGATCGAGGATGTTCAGTGATATTGAGAACCTCTAGAACCTGGTTATTATTACTAGGACAGGTTGAACCAACTAAACTGCAAGAGGGTAGTACCTAGACTCCATGCCAACCTGAAATTTAAGGGCTATTGTGTGACTTGTTTTCCCTTACCATGTTTGCTATCTGTGATACCTGTTGTGTGTTTTTATCATGACATCATGCATCATGACATCGCATGCATATTTCATTAGACTAACCATTTCAAAGACAGAGGGGATTCATCTTTGTTCTGTTTTGTAGATCATGGCTTCTATGTGCAGAAATACCATTCGGATCAGCTTCGTGCAGATACCTACTCAGCTTAGAGAGTTGGTTTCCAAAGTTCTTGATACTTCTTCCTTTGTTAGAAGACATGGTCATCTCCTCAGCCTAGTCACTTCAAAGCTGGATGAGAAAATGATGAGCGTCTTGTTCCAGTTCTTTGACCTGTTGCATCACTGTTTCACCTTCCCGGACTATCAGTTGGTCCCTACTTTGGAGGAGTTCTCTGATTTACTTGGCATATCTATTGTAGAGAAGACACCCTTTAAAGGTTTGGAGATAGATCCTAGGCCAGAGGATATTGCTTCATCCCTACATCTAACAATGGCTGATGTAGTATCTAACTGGGAGACTCAGAGTGGGATGAAAGGTTTCTTGGCTAAGTTTTTGATTGATCAAGCTCAACAGTTCTGGGATAGTTTGTATTTTCAAGCATTTGAAGACATCCTGGCTCTCCTCATCTATGGCTTGGTCCTGTTCCCAAATTCAGATTCTTTTGTCAATGTGAACACAGTTAAGATCTCCATGTCCCGTAACCCAGTTCCTACACTCTTGGGTGATATTCTGCATGCTCTTTATACCCGTACTGTTCGGAGAAGGGGAACTCTCATGTGTTGTACACCGATGCTGGAGAGGTGGTTTATTTCTCACCTCCCCAAATCTGTATTGAAGAATGAGGAAGGTATGGGTTGAGCTTACAGAATCATGTCCCTTGCTCATACGGACATCCTTTGGAGTACTAAAGATATGGATAAAGTAGCTGTCATTGATCGTTGTGGGGAATACCCCAATGTTCCATTGCTCGGAATTAGAGGAGGAATAACCTATAATCCTTGTTTAGCCTTACGATAGTTTGGACGAGCTCGAAGGGACGGTCCTCATGAGCTGCTGCTTCCAGACATTGTCTTTGACTTCAAGGGTGATGTTGAGAGACATCGCCGCAGATTTATACGAGCCTGGCACAGGGTGAATAGGTCTGATCCACATGAGATAGGAATGAAGACTTCTCTCCCGATGCAACCCTATCTCCAGTGGGTTCGAGCCCGTGCTCAAAAGTTGGGGATGCCATACGAAGCTGTTTTGCCAGTGATTGTGGAGCATACTGATGAAGAAAGGGTTCCTTATACGATCCTCCATCCCTATATTCCTACTGGTCTGGGGGCATTGAAGAGGTCTTGGATCCAGTTAAGGGAAGAAAGGGATACCTACAGAGAGAAGTATCATGAACAGGAACGGAAGATCCTGAAGCTTACAAGGAAGCTAAAGACTGAGAGGACAATCAACGATTATGTCAGCACGAAAGGAAAATGACCATGGGAATTATGATGTCTTTTATTGGTTCTAGTTTAGATTTTATTTTCAGTATTTCTTTTGTAACGCCTTAAAGGCATTTGTTAAACATTGTTTCAAGTTTTAATCTAATAAAAGTGTGTTTTATTTTGGTTTACAAATTTGAATCTCCCTAAGTCTCTGAAATCATTTCATATGCATTCCATTCACATGCACCTCATTATAGGTACCATTACATGTTTCTCATCTTCTTCGCTGTTTATTTCAGCAATCATCTGAAACATCTACTGATCAAGCCATCAAGGCTCTGCAAGCTCAAAATGCTCAGTTCCAGGAAATGTTCCTGAATCTGGACAAAGGGCAGCGAGATTTGAAGATTCTCATCTTGAAGGACAAGAAGAAGAAGAAGAAGGTGGTCCTCCTGAATATGGGTCACAGATTTGGGAACAGGTTGAGACAAGAAGTTAATTTATCTTATTCATCGGGAGGAGGAGAGAATCAAGAAGAAAGAAAGGGTCCTAGCCCTGTGGTTTCTGACAATGACACTGACTTTGATGAAGACCAGTATCCTCCAGCTGAGGACAGGTATAAGCAACTTAAAGACTGGTTAAGCGCAATGGAGATCCAGAAAGTCCCTGGTCTGGACTTCGGAGATTTGGGTTTGGCATCTGGGGTGGTGATCCCACACAAGTTTAAATCTCCCGTCTTTGCTAAGTACGACCGGGTCTCCTGCCCAAAGCTACACCTCTACTCGTATGTCAGAAAGATTCAACCGTATACTGCTGATAGGAACCTCTGGGTTCATTTATTTCAAGATAGTCTGTCAGGGACTCAACTTGAATGGTTCTATCAACTGGAAGGAGCTAATGTCCGCAACTGGGAGGACCTTGTTGCTGCTTTTTACAAGCAATACCGGTATAATGCCAACCTTGCTCCCACGCGTACTCAACTTCAGGGCATGTCTATGGGTGGGAGCGAAGGTTTTAAGGACTACGCTCAGAAGTGGAGAGATCTGGCAGGAAGAGTACAACCCCCTCTGGCTGATAGGGAGTTGGTGGATATGTTTCTTGGGACTTTGTCTGGTCTATATTTTATTCATTTGATCAGAAGTTCATCGTACGGGTTCACTGAATTGATTATGACTGGGGAGAGGGTTGAAGCTAGTATTAAAAGTGGCAAGATACAGAAAGGTGCTTCGTCAAGTACAGAGAAGAAGCCTTTCAAGAAGGAATCTAGTGCATTTTACAGCTCGAGGAGCCAAAATCGATCTGAGCACCGCCAAGCAGTTAATGCGGTAGTTATATCAAGACATACTGTTGCCCCACAACGCAACACTCAGCAAAGAGTGGAGAGACCGCAAAGGCAGTATACTTGGCTCAGTATGACCCTGTCTCAAATTCTGCCGCAACTGTTGAAAACCAACTTGGTGACTCTGAACGAGGCTCCAAAGAATCCCAGTACTACATCACTGTTGTATAATCCGAACGCCCGCTGTGCTTATCACTCCGATAGCCCAGGGCATGATACAAACAACTGCTGGGCTTTGAAGAATAAAGTGCAGGATTTGATTGATGCTAAGGAGAATGAGTTTGAAGCGCCGGAAAAACCTAAGTGTCATGACTGCTCCTATGCCCAAGCATGGAGTAAATGCTATGGACGATGATTCATTTGTAACCTCTGTGGAAGACATTTCTACTCCATTGATGACAGTGAAGAAGAACTTATTATTGGTCGGTTTATTTCCGGGTTATGGTGAAGGTTGCCACATGTGTTCCATCCTGCCTACTGGTTTCCATCTATTGAAGTCGGGCGTGCAACGCCTGATGGATAACAAAGAAATCTTGTTCGAGAAAACTTTGGTTCCGTTGATTCCTGTTGAAGATGTTTCCATAATCACCATTTTCGCCAATCCTTCCAAGGCTTCCTCGAGAAAGCCTGTTAGGATTATATCTGTTCCAATAGTTTCTCCATTGATTATTACTATTCCTGGACTTATCCCTTACACGTCGGATAAGGCTGTCCCGTGGCACTATGGGGCCGATGTGTATTATCATGGGATTAAACAAGACTTGAAGGTTGAAGAGGCTGATACTAATGTCAGCAATATTGTTGGGTCTAGCAAAGTCACCCGAAGCGGAAGAGTTTTCTCTCCTGAGATCTCCCCACCAACTGTTCGAAAACCTGTTGCTATTTCACCTGCCAGTACATCTTCTACTGTCCCTGTTCATGTTCCAATCATTACCCCTGTCGCCGAGTCATCTGACGCTCGGGGAAAAGAGATCACCGGTGAGCCTTCCCGGACGAAGGCACCAAAGAAGATTATTGTTAAAACCTCTAGGCAAGAGATAGAGGAAATTTTGAAGATCATCAAGAAAAGCGACTACAACGTAGTCAAACAACTGGGGAAAACCCCGTCGAAGATCTCCATGTTATCTTTATTGTTGTGCTCAGAAGCCCACGCAAAGGCTTTAATTGCTTTCCTGAAAACCGCGCATGTGCCGTAGGAGACGTTTGCTGACCAGTTCAAAGATTGTGTGGCTAGTTTGACAGCTGACAACGGGTTGGGTTTCTCCGACGCAGACTTGACTGCCAAAGGAAAGAATCACAATGACACTCTGCATGTTTCAATCGAGTGCAGGGGCACTACTTTGGCCCATGTACTGGTGGATACTGGTTCCTCGTTAAATGTTTTACCCAAGAAAGCGTTAGACCGGTTGGACTGTGAAGGGTTGGTGCTGAAGCTGAGTAATATTGTGGTTAGGGCCTTTGACGGGTCCAAAAGGATGGTGCACGGGGAGGTGGATGTCCCTGTTAAAGTCGGTTCCCAGACTTTCGCATCTACATTCTATGTGATGGACATCTAACCATCTTATTCTTGTTTGTTGGGTTGCCCGTGGATTCATAAATCTGGGGCAGTAACTTCTATGCTCCATCAGATGTTAAAATATCCAGTGAAAGCGAAATTTTTTACAGTACGAGGTGAAGAGAAGTACATGGTGAGCCACCTTAACTCTTTTCGGTATGTGGAGATGGACGGGGAGTTCATTGAAACCCCGTCTCAAAACTTTGAAGAAGTCCCCCAGACTTTGGCGTCGACTGAAACTGTTGCTGAAGATCCTCCAATGAAGATGGCTTCCCCCAAGGATGCCAAGGCCGTTATTGAGAAAGGTGGGTTTGCGAATTGGGGCCAACTCCCTGACTTTATACACAAGACTGACAAGTTTGGTTTGGGTTTTACTGCATAAGCTCAAAGGGCTATTCGGCGTGCATGGATTGGAAGACCTCCCCTGCGTATCACTAATCCAGAAGTGAATGCAATTGAAGATGATGATGAAGAGACAGATTTTGACAGCTGGATTTTCCCGACTACCAGCGGTGGATTAAGCAATTGGACAGCAAAGGACTTCGTGCCCATTTCTTTTATTACACAGTAATAAGACTTTTGTTTTGGATTTGTAACAGACAATTTGAAACTTTTACGGCCCGGTGCCTTGCCCGAGACACTGTGGCTTTGTTTGAGGGATTATTAAGTGTCATTTCTATATATCATTAATAAAAGCATTGGACGTTGTCTTGCATTAAAAATTTTGTGCTCCTTGTCTTTCCTTTTTATTTTTGCACTTTATCAAAATAGCTATTTGTCTTACGCACACTCACATATACAGGTCCACATCCATTCTGGATCCCACTGATAACGATTCTGCTACTGCCAGTTATGACTTTGAAAGTACGATCAACCAAGCCGAGGACGAAGGTGAGGATGATTGTGAAGTTCCTGGGGAACTTGCTAGACTATTACTTCAGGAAGAGAGGGCCATACAGCCGCATGAAGGGCCAATTGAAACAGTAAACCTGGGTACCGAAGAAGACAAGAAAGAGGTCAAGATCGGTGCAAATCTGGAGCCTAATGTTAAGCAACGGTTGGTTCAGATGCTGCGTGATTATGTTGAGATGTTTGCCTGGTCTTATGAAGATATGCCTGGGTTAGATACCGATATTGTGGTTCACCGCCTGCCCACCAAGGAAGACTTTCCTCCAGTGAAACAGAAAGTTCTCCGAATGCGCCCAGAGATGTCTGGAAAAAATCAAGATTGAGGTTATGAAACATTTTGATGCCAGTTTTATAGCAGTTACTTCTTACCCACAGTGGGTTGCCAACGTGGTTCCGGTGCCGAAGAAGGATGGTAAGGTTCGTATGTGTGTGGAATATAGGAATCTGAACAGGGTCAGCCCCAAGGATGATTTCCCTCTACCTCATATTGATGTTCTGGTTGACAACACCGCACAGCATAAGGTCTTCTCCTTTATGGATGGTTTCTCTGGTTACAATCAGATTAAAATATCTCCCGAGGATATGGAGAAGAAAACCTTCGGAGGGTTAAAATATCTCCTGAGGGTTACTACTAAGACGTCCTAACATTGCTTTAGTGACCGTACGTCCCCTTTTGAATTGACCCTCAAAACTCCAAAGATGGTTCTACCTACTCACTAATAGTGGGATATCACTGTCTAAAGGAAACGAACATAGAACAATTCTTTTTTCGAGTAGGTAGATTAGTTCTTAAGTACTTGCTCAATCCACACAAAAATTTTCACACTTAGACTCCTTTACAAACAAAGTTTTCAAAACACTTTATTACACTCTTGAAGTCAGAAGCAAGAGTTAAATCGAAGTCAAAATAAAAGATTTTCAAATAACGCAAACACAAAGAAAACAATTTTTAAAAATGATGAGCAAGTACCTAAGAGCCCGTAGATAACTATGGATAGAAAGGGTTCTAATACCTTCCCTTTCTATAATCTACCCCCCGTACTCATAAATATCTCGAAAAAGGAATTTTTCTATGCTTTTTTCCTTTCCTTGTTGGATAAAATAAAAGACGGTGGTAACTCTTGCTTACCGCGACATTTTGCAAACAGAAACGCAAAACGCAAACCAGCAATTCCTTAAAAAGGGAAACACATCCCGGTTCTAGCCACTGTATCACACCAGGACTTGATACAGACATCGTGGTACATCGTCTACCCACAAGACAAGACTGTCCACCAGTGAAACAAAAAGTCTGCCGCATGAGACCTGACATGTCAGAGAAGATCAAAGCGGAAGGCATGAAACAATTCAATGCTGGATTCTTGGCTGTCACTTCCTATCCTCAATGGGTTGCCAAAATTGTTCCTGTGCCTAAAAATGACAGCAAAGTACGAATGTGCATGGATTATAGAGATTTAAACAGGGCCAGCCCTAAAGATGATTTTCCACTTCCCCACATCGATATCCTGGTTGACAATACAGCCCAGCATAAAGTATTTTCTTTCATGGACGGATTCTCAGGTTACAACCAAATTATGAGGACATGGAGAAAACTACATTTGTTACACAATGGGGAATATTCTGTTACAAAGTGATGCCATTCGGACTGAAGAATTTTGCGGCAACCTATCAACACGCCATGGTAGCTTTATTTCATGATATGATACATCATGAGATAAAGGTCTACGTAGATGACATGATAGCCCGATCACAAACTGAAGAGGAGCACCTTGATCACTTGCAAAAGTTGTTTGAGAGGTTGAAGGAGTACAAACTAAGGTTGAATCCAAACAAATGCACATTCGGAGTCCGGTCCAGTAAACTCTTAGGTTTTGTTGTCAGCAACAAAGGCATCGAAGTTGATCCTGTCAAAGTTAAGGCAATACAAGAAATGACTGCTCCTCATACTGAGAAGGAAGTCAGAGGATTCTTGGGATGCCTGAACTATATTGCCCGATTCATTTCTCACCTAATAGCTACTTGTGAGCCAATCTTCAAGCTATTGAAGAAAGATCAAGTGGTAAGATGGAATGATGAATTCCAGGCTACTTTTGACAAGATCAAAGAGTACCTACAAGAGCCTCCTGTTCTGATGCCACCAGTCGAGGGAAAACCACTGATCATGTATCTGACCCTCTTAGAGAACTCAATGGGGTGTGTATTGGGGCAGCATGACGAGTCTCGCTGAAAAGAACACGCTATTTATTACTTGAGCAAAAAGTTTACCGATTGTGAAACCAGATATTCACTGCTCGAGAAAACTTGCTGCGCTCTGGTATGGGTTGCTCGCCGGCTAAGACAGTATATGTTGACTCGTACTACTTTGTTGATATCTAAGATGGATCGTATAAATTACATCTTCGAGAAGCCTGCTCTATCTGGGAGGATAGCTAGATGGCAGATGATCTTAACAAAATATGACATACAGTACACTACCCAGAAATCTATAAAGGGCAGTGTGCTAGCTGATCATCTTGCTCATCAAGATGTAGAAGATTATCAGCCTATGAAATTTGAATTCCCGGATGAAGACATCATGACATTAAATAACTATGAAGAAATCAGACCATATGACGGACCTGAACAAGGATCCCGATGGACCCTGTTCTTTGATGGGGCATCCAATGCACTTGGTAATGGTATCGACATTGTACTCATATCTCTGGAAGGGTTTCATACTCCCTTTACTTCCAGACTTTGCTTCAATTATACGAACAACATGGCAGAATACGAAGCATGCATCTTTGGTCTCAAGGCTGCCATAGACTTGGGAATCAAATCTTTAGATGTGTTTGGAGATTCAGCTTTGGTTGTCAGTCAGATCAAAGGAGAATGGGACACTAAGCACCAAAACCTTATCCCTTACAAAGAACATGTTTTGACATTGCTACCACATTTTGTGCAGATTACCTTCGAGCATTTCCCGCGAGAAGAAAATCAGCTAGCAGACGCTCTAGCCACAATGTCATCCATGTTTAAACTTAATTGGGATAACGAGGCTCCCCAGATCACCATTGAACGAATGGATGAACCAACACATTGTCACGAGATTAATACTGGAGAGGTAGTGGACAAACCTTGGTTTCATGAAATCAAGAGGTATCTCGAGGCTCAAGAATATCCAGAAGGAGCTTCAATCAATGATAAAAAGTTCTTAAGGAGATTCTCTGCTAAGTTCTTCCTGAGTAATGGCGTCCTGTACAAACGCAACCATGGCTCCATTATGCTCCGGTGTATGGATAAGATTGAGGCTGAAAAGATCATGGCTGAGTTACATGAAGGTACTTTTGGCACTCACCCCAGTGGGAATACGATGGCGAAGAAAATCCTACGGGCAGGCTATTATTGGTCTACCATGGAAGAAGATTTCTATCAATACTCTCGGACTTATCACAAATGTCAAATTTATGCTGACAAGGTGCACCTACCTCCGGTTCCTCTAAATGTCTTGACAACTCCTTGGCCCTTTTCTATGTGGGGAATTGACATGATTGGAGAGATCAAGCCTATAACCTCCAATGGTCACCGCTTTATTCTAGTGGCCATTGACTACTATACAAAATGGGTCGAAGCAGCTTCCTTCGCGTCTGTTACTAAGAATGTGGTTTTCCGCTTCATCAAGCAAAATCTCATTTGTTGGTACGGTATCCCAGAAAGGATCATCACGGATAACGGTACAAATCTTAACAATACTATGATCACCGCCTTGTGTGAGCAGTTTAAGATTCAGCATCACAATTCATCCCCCTATAGGCCAAAGATGAATGGTGCCATTGAAGCTGCAAATAAAAACATTAAAAAGATCATACAAGAAATGACAGTTACCTACAAGGACTGGCATGAGATGCTACCATTTGCTCTCCACGGGTATCGTACCACAACTTACACATCAACTGGGGAAACACCCTATTCTTTGGTTTATGGCATGGAGGCTGTCTTCCTATTGAGGGGCAGATCCCCTCTTTGAGAATTATGAAAGATGCAGGTTTGAATGAGGACGATTGGATCCAGACTCGACTTGATCAGCTAAACTTAATTGATGAAAAGAGACTTACTGTTGTTTTCCATGGTCAGATTTATCAAAAACAAATGATCAAGGCTTTCAACAAGAAAGTCAGACGCCAAGTATATCAAGTTGGAGATCTAGTGATCAAGCGCATCATCTTGCCACAAAGTGATCCCAGGGGAAAATGGACTCCTACCTATGAAGGACCATTTGTAATCAAGAACATATTCTCCGGTGGGGCAATGATCTTAACCACCATGGACGGCGACGATCCGCCACACCCTGCGAATGCGGACATAGTCAAAAGATACTACGCCTAAGAGACCCGATAGGTTGATACACCTAGGCAAAACAAGGGCATCCCGGCGAACCAAAAAGGTTCGGGCAAAAATTAGGGATAAAATATAAAAGATCTGTACACCCAGCAAGTTGAAAACCCGAAAGGGCGACTTGGGCAAAAAAGGGTTTCCCGGTGGACTGAAAACCCGAAAGGGAGGTCCAGGCAAAAGTTAGGGAATTAAAGCGTATGACTATGTCCTGACGGATCACTTCGAGGACAACCTCTTGACTTCCACTGAAAAATTCAAAGTTTCTGATCAATTCAATCATCTTCGGACGAAGTGACAAATAGACAAGATATTCAGAGACACGAAGGCTATAGCAGAATGGAAACCCCAAGGGATTATTACACATAGATATCTTTCTTTGTATAAAATTTTCTTGTTCTATGGCTCCATTCTCTTACTAGAATGTTTGTCTACCTTGTGCAAAATACTTATTCAAAGTAAATACAAAGATATCTATTTAAAGTACAGAAAACTATTTGTCCTTTTTTCTTTACACTTGTTTTTTATTTGCAAAGACGTCCAATGATTCATTAATGATCATATGCATTTGAAAAAAACTACTGTTTACAAATAAACAAAATGAAAAAAGACAATTACTGACAGGTTGAAAGAATAAGAAAACATATTTAGGCTATTCCACGAGCAATCCCCATAATACGTCATTTAAACCCCCAGCGGAACTGAAACTTCAAACTATTAATTCCCGATGGAAACCATCCAATTTCTCCAAATTCCCCAACAAATTTTTTGAAGCCTGAAATCCAACCGGATAACAGCTGATTTCTAATACTCCCCAACGGAACAATGACTCCCATTTATTAATCCCCAGTAAAAGTCATCAAAATTCTCTGGATTCCCCAAGCAGATTCCTCAAACAGTATATGGAATTGCTCTCACAATAGGATTTTGTCAATACTTCAAATTTCAAGATATGAAGAATCCACATTTCCTCAGTAGCAGTCAAGGATTTATTTTCCTCAATCATACAACAATACAACAAATCAGCTTACATGCGCATACATTACATCCACATATCATAAACATTGATAAAACACATATATTGCATCATACATCGCATGCAACATAACTATGTGTTTCAGCTAACATTTTACTCTTTTCATGATAAGATTAATAGCTACCATTAACAATATGCAATCATGATACGGTACAGATCCGCTCCAGACACGGATGCCATTCTGTCACTCATTCAGATTTCAAGTTCAGATACAGTATGGATACGCTCCAGATACGGACGCCATTCTGATGCTTATTCAGATTCAACTTTCAGATACAATTCAGATATGATCCAGACATGGGTGCCATTCTGATACTCATTCAGATTCAAGTTCAGATACAGTACAGATACGCTCCAGACACGGGTGCCATTCTGATACTCATTCAGATTTCAAGTTCAGATACAGTATGGATACGCTCCAGACACGGGTGCCATTCTGATACTCATTTAGATTTCAAGTTCAGATATAGTATGGATACGCTCCAGATACGAATGCCATTATGATACTCATTCAGATTCAGATTTCAGATACAACACATATACGCTCCAGACACGGACGCCATTCTGATGCTTATTCAGATTCAACTTTCGAATACAGTACAGATACGCTCTAGACACAGACGCTATTTTGATAATCATTCTTTCAGCTTACAATTTACAATTCAAAAAACATTCTTGGATGGCATCTACAAGCCCAGCTCCAACAAGGATCTATTACTTCTCCAAATGGCATCTTTAAGCCCATTCCCTTAAATTACACATTGTCGAGTGCAAATTTATGGGCACTCTAGTGTCCAATCATCTTTCACCTTCGAGTCACGAACGGTAAAACTCGCCAGTCTAACTCTTCAGGTTTAAGAAGATTGAACAGGGAAAGCTGTTGTACCCCAAAATTTTCCCTCTCATTTATCAAGATTTTTCTCACAAGGTTTCTTTGACTCAAGACTGGATTAGGGTTTGGTCAGCTCAAGGCATATCTTCTTGCACTAATGACCCAAAATTAGGTTTTGAGATTGCACAAGGATGTTTGGACTATCAATGCTTCATGTGACTTTCAAGCATCATTATGGAACCCCAAGTTTACTCATGTCAAGTTTCAAGCCTTGAATCACACTTTTGCTCAGTCAATTGGACAGTTAACCTAAAAATCAACTGTATTAGGGAAAAAGTCAACCATGGCCAATTTTCAGTCAAACTTCATAATTTTTTATCCACATCAACATTTTAAACTTATATGTATCATTTGGTCAAGTTTGGATCACAATTCCTCAAGAAATTTAATCAAATCACCAAAAGGGCAAAATGGTAAAAATTAGGGCTTTGACTGAGGAAGGGCAATTTCTGATTTTTGACCTAGAAAATGACCAATTGAGTTAAAGTATGATTTCAAGGATTCAATTGCATCATCTTAACCTTATTACATGGCTCAAAACATTTCAATTTCATTGGATTGACAGATGAAATTTGCAGTCAACTGATCAAAAGTCAACTGTACACTGAAAAGTCAAACTTTGACTTTTTGGCCAAAATCAAGTGCCAAGGGTCATAATTCATCAAAACATGTCAAAATGTGAAACTTGTTCATCAAGAAATCTAAATTTGAAAATTAGGGTTTAAATTTGAAAATTTTCCTAACTTAGAAATTTTCTAAGTATAGAAAATTTTCTTATTTTTTCTACATTTTAGGCCACTTTTTCACCATGATGCATAATGATTCAAAGAAAGTTCCCAACATGAAAGTTGTAGACCTCCATGAAATCTACAACTTTTCTTCACACACTTTTCCCTAAAGATACTTGGATCTCAAGATATGAATTTATGAATACATGGTCATGAACTAAATAACTTAATGAAATATTGCCCTAATTTAGGCAGGTTTTGGACCCAACTTCATGGCAATTTTTCACCTAGTTCCAAGAGGTATCTCAAAATTAATTTGAAATATGAGTTACATAGCACATTTCAAGGTTTCCAAAATGTCAAAGAACTCCTCAAGATCATTTTTTAGTAGGGATAATCAAAGAGATGAAGTTGGCAATTTCTCACTTTTTGTCCAAGCTATTTCATGAAGAACAAAGTTGCAATCAGTACCTATGCTTCCTAATCCATGCTTTACAGGTCCCAAACTTGTTCCACACTCCTTAATTAAATGCTTACTCAGTTAACAATGCTTTGATCCATGCATTAGAACCATTATCCAACTTGCAATTCCATTTATGGCAAAAAGTGACCATTGCCATTTTGGAAAAGCACAACTTTTGCAAACTTTACAATCTTGAGCATTGGACCTGTCCCCTTGGCACATACAAGTATCACAGGTCTAAGGAAAATTGTACAAACTGATACCAACCCTAAGGGAGCAAGTAAAAGCATGACAAGCATTGTCCCTTCACTTTACTTCAAATGCAAGAAAAGTTGCAAAAAGGCTAGAACAAGCACAGTTGTTAGAGGGTTGACATCAAACCAATTCCATACTAATATACAAACATATACAACACAAGACTTGATTAGTAAAGGAATGAAACACTCCCAACCAGAAAAACACCAAAAATTTGTCCAAACCTGCAGTTTTTGCATAAGCACACCCATCTTCCATTTGGCTCGTGCGTTTTGAGTTTTGATCATTCAAACATCTTACATACTTGATATCAAACCAATCCAAACCTTCATCCATGTCCTGTAATCACTTTTCCACCATCTTCCATTGTTTATTTCAGAGCTTGCAGTTTGACTTAGCCAAGGAGTTTCAGATACTTTCAGAGCAAGGCAAAAGTTAGAATACATTCAGGGAAGTTCAAGGAAGCTCAAGCAAGCATCAGGCCTCCATCAAACTCACTCCAGTTCCATCCATGATTCCAACTGAAGGAGGTAAAATCTCAAACTCTATCTCCTTGTAGAGGCAACCATAGGCCACGATTTGTGAATAAAAACTGTAGTACTCATCATAACGAAATTGTACATATCTTTATCTTGCATTGATTTTACTTGAGTTGAGAGAATTTGGAACTTGAAATTTCTGAAAATATAGGTTAAAATTTAGGGTTGTTAAAATTCTATTTGATCTTTGATTGATAGTTCACATAACTTATATGGTTGGAATCGTGAGTTCAAGTACTACAACTTTTATGTTATGAGTTTTCATTTTCATGGAAGTATGAGAGAGTTACAGGATGTTTGGCCAAGCTTGAGGAAGAACATGAAGTACAGGGAAATGACTTGTTTTGGGTTATATTATTTTTGCTTTCCATAAGAAAATAGATGTATAGCCACCCCAGTGGCAAAGTAGCGCGCTAGTAAGACCCATGTCCTGGGTTCGAACCTAGGCGCTACTTTTGGTTTTCCATATTTTTCCATTTTTCCAGTTTTTGTCATTTTTGCAGGTTTGGGCTCAGTTTTGTGGGCTTAGCATATTTTTACTAACATTACTACCAGCTTTGCTACATCACCCCCTTTGCCAACTTTTTATATTTTTATTTTATTTACTTTATTTTCATTTTTAATATATATTAAATATTTCTTTAATGCATAAAAATCCCAAAAAATGTAAATTTCATAATATTACATTTTATTTTAGTTTAGTTTATTTTTTCACATAAAAATACATTTTATTTTAATAGATATCATATTTTCTTAATAAATTTGTAAAATATAGTTAAAATATATTTAGTTTAGTTTATTTTTCATTTCATACTTATAAATACTTATTTTTTCATATATAAATTTTTTATATTTTTTATACAATATTATTTATTATTCCAATACAAAAAATACAATAATAATACATATGAACTTCATTTTGTTTTAAAATAGAAATTAGGGTTAAAACCTCCCTTTTAAAAATTAATTTCTTTTCCTTGTAATTTTAGGTTTAGATTAAAATTTTCTTTTACATAAAAACAAAACAAAAAAAATATTTTCTCACATGTATATTATATTTCATCTTTAAATATTGTATCTTATTTATTCTAATTCGTACAAATTCGATTTGGTTGTAATAATTTATTTAGCTTTATATTTCTTGCAAAATCCCCATTCAAACTTGTATTCCCGCCTCCCATAAATTGTTGTAATAGCTTAGTAATATTTACATTATGCAATTTATCGCTTTATATGTCATGATTAGTAATTAGGGTTTGTATGACAAGATCAAAACAAAGTAAAATAGAAAACCCTAAATACAAGACAAAATCAAAGCATGAAAATGCTACACTTGCACACAAGCATCCTTAGGATTTCTCCACTTGGTTGCCTAAAACAAAAATGACCATATTACGCATGCGAAGTATCTTGGCAAAACAAATAAATATAAAATCATAGTCCCTCAATGACACTATTCAAAATTTTCCTTACAAAATGATCTTGGTCCCTCAAAATGCTAAGGTACTTTGCAACATTGCTAATCATGGTTATACAATGACCCACGCTCGTCCCGTTTACATCTAAAGATAGCGTTGCTTACCAAATCAATGGTAAGACAACGATGTCAAAGGAATAGAGAATATGCAAGAAAGACATTTGAGTAGGTAGATTGCTTCTAGTTACTTGCTCTATTTCAAACCACTATCCTTGCTATTTTCCAAAACAAACACACACATTTCAAAAACATCTCACAAACATTGAAAATATTTTCAAAAATACAAACATCTTTGTATACATTCTTACGAACAAGAATCACTGCAAAGATTGCCTAACAATGGCCTCTTTTACAAAATACTTTCAAAACCACACCAAACACAATTTCAAACAAACAAAATCAAGTGATCTAAGCAAGTAACTAAGATCCCATGGAAAACCATGGATGAAAAGGGTGCTAATACCTTCCCTTTTCATAATCTACCCCCCGAACTCAAGAAAACATCTCAAAGGTCTTTCCTGTGCTTTTTCACCTTTCCTTTTGGATAAAATAAAAGTCGGTGGTGACTCTTGCTAACCGCAACATTTGCGACAAAGCGCAAAACACCAATTCAGTTCTTCCACCGTATCACAGAAGGTATTGAACAAAAAATAACCATCATGGATCAAGAGTTTGGCCTAACGCCTTTGATTCTACACCATACCCCAAGGTTCCAATTTCGCACCTCCCTCTATTTTTCTTTCTTCTAATTTATATCTTCCATTTTAATTGTCTTAGTTTTAATTTCTTTTATCGATTCTAGGTATTAAAATAATAATAGTAAATAATAAAAAGAGATATAAAAAAATAAATAAATACTTTAGGCTTTTATAAGTATTTTAGGATTTAATTAGATTTTATTCCTATTATTTCTTCATACTTTTAATTTCTTTTAAATCAAATTTACACATCATGTTTTATGTGTTTTCTTTGTGTAATATTGATCAAATAAGATGCTTGAAATTAAGGATTATCTTGCGTTGAAATGCCATGCTCCTTTAGGATTCCATGAGACGATTAATCTCCCTTTTTTTATCGTCTTATGTTGATTAGACTTTAGGAGGTTAATACAAGCACAAACATCAGAATAGCTTTTGCCTTCTTGCTTCAGGATAATTCCTTCAACTTCTTTAAAAATCCTCTCTCTCCTTTTGAAAACCATTCTTGTTTTTTACTTGGACCATTTTCATAATAAACTTGGACTTATGTCCATGCATTTTCAAACATTTTTATAAATAAACCCTAATCAATTTGATAATACCTTGACCTTTTTCTGAGAAGACTAAAAGTCAATCAATCTCATTTCAAACCATTTTGCCACTTTGGCTTTTTACCTTTTAAAACTTTTCTTAAAAGACTGAACTCTTGTCAATCCTTGTAGTGATGCAAACAACTATACTTATATAATATGTAGTGAATAGAGATATTTTCCACTTGGGTGTTGAGTGAGGCATTGTTGATTTTAAAATCCAAGCCATATCCTCCACTTTGAATTGATGCAAATTCTCCTTTTTCATGATTGTGGGCAGTAGGTATGTTTTCTACACGGACAATGGCGATGATGTTTTATCTCATAAAATTGACCAACACATTTAGGTTTTAAATTTTTAAAAGAGGAACTACGTATACCCTGATCCCCTATTGCACGAAAGATGGTATGTAGGCACTAAAGGTTCGCAACCGCGGCGGGTGCAAAAATCATAAAAAATATATTTCTTTTCTCACCTCCACCATCCTTTTTATATACAACAGTTTTTATAGCCAAAATATACAGATTTTACAAAGAGGCTCCTACGGAGTACCGTAGATGTTTAGGGTGCTAATACCTTCCCTTTGCATAACCAACCCCCTTACGTTGAATCTTTCCCCCTTTGTTTTGGGTTATTCGCTCTTTTCCCATTCCTTTGGAAACAATAAAGCGCGGTGGCGATTTTTATTTTGATTTGTATAAAGTCTAGTCAATCCAATGGCTTAGTCTTAAACATTTCTACCGCTACAGAAAAAATAGAGACTTCACTGGGGAAAGATTGACCTCTTGCTGGTCCATCCCTAATTGGGTTGAGCCTATCTTTGTTTATCTGTATATATGCTATTATTTGTTGTATATTATTTGTTGTATTTATGCCTGTTTGCAGGTTTTTTCTGGTTTTTTTTTAGGGTTCAATAATTTTTGTGTGCTAAGATAAGTCCTATATCCGGACTTGAGAGCACTTATGTTTAGGACGGGCGGTATAGTCATGTTAACTATGAAGGAGTAATCCCAAAAAAGGAGGCATGAAATCCCCCACTCAATGGAGGCCCCTTTGACTGTAGTTTCGTTTACCGAGTAATCGGGAAGACGTACTGCTTTCAACCTGGGATCCTGCTGAAGATGAGGACCGTAGAACCCCTAACCCATCTTGGACTTTTAGGAGTAGTGCGGAAGCTATGACGGAGTAATCCGAAAGTGGTTGTCACGCGATACTATACTCGGATGAGTCTTTCCTGAGAATATTACTAATTACTGAGTAATCAAGACGTTGGTAATATCCGAAGGAAGGATGTAGACTCTAGGAACCTTTTAGAACCTTGATTTGGAAGGTGATAAACTATTAGTCCCTACCTTGCAGGTTGGTTGTTAATTTGGATCCATGCTCGAGATGTCAGACTTTTGAACATGTTTTGTTCTATTTTTTCAGAGGATTGTACAATAGTTATGCAGATTATTTGAGGAAATTTGATCTCATGCCTTTGATCCCATCTTATGAATGTGCATATCATCATTACCTGGAGTTTATTATGACAGACATGCCTTGCATCACCAGGGTATCCCAATCTTTGATTCTGGCATTGAACTTATCCTCTTGAGATTGATGCTGATAGAAGAAGCACCATTGGTTACAAGTTCGTGATGCCTACTTAGAAGTCTCTTCTTGGTTTGGGTTCCAAGGCCACTCCAGACAGTATTTAGATCTTCAAACAAGAGTATGAGATAATTCTAGATATTCTCCACACTTCTATCACACCTTTTGGAAGGAAGACTATTTGTCATCTCTTTCAGTTTTATGAACTCTCTCGAGAGATGCTTCATATTTCCAGATTATCAGCTTGCTCCTACTTTGGAGGAATATTCTTATATATCTTAGGGATTCCAAAAAAATCATGTCCTTTTAACACTTTGATGAAGGCTTCTGGATTTCCCTAGATTGCACGGGCTCTTTATTTGAGAAAAACTATTGTGAAAGACAACCTTAAGGATAAAAGATGCATTTTTGGGTTTCATTTGAAGTTTCTAGTTGAAAAATCTTATTCCTTTGCTATTTCAGTTAGTTGGAATGTGTTCAACACAATCTTGGCTCTTTTCATTTATGGGATTATGTTCTTCCCAAATGTTAAAAAATTTGTAGATATAAATCCAGTGCTTCCCTGCTTGGTGACGTTTATCATTTAAAACATGTGAGGAATGACATAAAAGGAGGACTTGTTCTTTGTTGTGCTTCCCTTCTTTATCTGTGGTTCATGAGTCATCTTCCTCAGACACAAACTTTTGTGGATGCTAAGAATTCTGTGAAATGGTCTAAGAGACTGATGGGTCTTGCTACCCATGATATTGTTTAGTACCCCAGAAATTATGATGAGATTACCTACGGCCGTGGGGAGTTTCCGAATGTACCTCTTATGGGGTTAAGAGGAGGTATCAACTATAATCCCATCCTTTCTCAATACTAGTTGGGTTATGAGATGCAAGGCTAACCCAATAACAAGGATGTAGAGGAGTTCATTCTTTATACTGTGACTGGAAATCCTGAGTTGCTGATGAAGCCTAGAATGAAATTCACCTCAGAAGGAGGGCTGAAGACCCCTATATTCATTAGGTTAGGAAGGGTGTTGAGATTTTTCATCTACCTTTTCCTCTGGAATTACCTTTGTATCAACAAACCCTTATTCAACACACTTTTGGGCCTATTTAAGAGTTCAACAATCACCAAGATGACAATCAAGAACTCGGAGTAAAAATTGAAGAGTTGAAGAAAGAACTCTATAGAGCTATCTGTGAAAGGAATGGGCAAAGAGGAGATTGTTCAGACGAAAAGTCGAAAGAAAGTAAGAACCAGGAGTGGCTTGAGAGTAGCCTACCTCATTATTTATGATGAAAAGAAAGAATGTCGCCAAAAAAGAGGTTGATCACCAACTCATCAGGCGCAACTTCCAATTGAGCAAAAGCTCTAATAGAGATTGAAGAACTCAAAAAGAATTCACAAGCTGCATCTAGTGGACTCAGAGTTGAATCTCGCCAAGAGGAGTTTAACTACAAGTAACTTCAAGAAGAAAGTGACCATTTGGAGCACCATTATCGCTACTTAAAAGTTATTTACCCACAAGAGGAATATGCTTATCCAAGAGCTGATGCAGAAGTCAAAGCATGTTGAAGCGCCGAAGCTTTTTCAAAGAGAGACTCAGGAGCAGGACAAGAAACATCTTGGTTGGAGAGGTCTTGCTAATGAGAATATGTTCCTAAAGGGATATGCATCTGTTTATCTGTGATCGCCATCATTTATTTTAATGGGGTCCAATTCCTTTGAATTTTTCCTATGGATTTTGAATACACTGAATCCATGATAATATCGCTCTAAGTTACATTTTTCTTTGCTAGTGTTATATTCCTCTTGTATTTTCTTTCTTATTCAAAGTCGGTAGATTCTTTGGAAGTGATTAAACATAGCGTTGGCATACTCTTATGCATCATTATTCATTCATGCATCTTTATGCACACAAGCACTCATAACAGGTGTTCAGCATCATAAATTATTGTTTTGACTTGGTTTTCTCTGATAGAAGTGTAAACCTGGCTTTCCATCAGTGCCAAAATTCTCAGCAATCAAAGATTAGCTATGGTGTAATTCTTTGAAGACTTGATTGGGATGAAGGCCCAAATGGGCTAGCTTATGGAGGAAATGCAGAGATGGTGGTCTTGTATTTGTTGCTGCAACAGAGGTTGTAACTCCTCCTTTCTCTTCGGGATTTGATTCTTGATACCCGATGTGATTTCTATTATGGGGAACCTCGATCGGGAAATTAAAGGTTGGAATACATTTGAATGTGAATTCCAATACCACATAAATTCTGGGGCAATCATTAATTCCAGATGGCTGTAGAAATTGAAGCATTTGTCCAAGTAAGTGTCAAGACTGCGAAAGCATCTTCCAGGAAGCAATGAGCCCAAATGAAGAAAGTCTTTTCAACATTGGAATGCATTAGTTTCTTATTGCATTCTCATTTGTAAACATTCTTGCTTGTTAATACACTGTTTGCATATGAAAGTTTGTTTGTTTTTTAAATATTAGTCATAATACACTAAATATGTTTGACTTGAAGTAATCAATTTTTATTCACTCATAAGATGTTTTTCTGCATTGTGATACTAACCTTTTCCTTACACAAAGATTGGAGGGCGGATGATGATATTAAAATGCAAAAGTTCTGATTGTATGCTATTGGATAAAACCCTGTTGACGATGTACATGCATTGTTTCAAATTCCCAAACACCAGAGATATAAGGGAGTGAAACCCTCATCAACCCCTTTGAGCCTTGAAGTAGGAGTTTCTTTTTGTATTCTGAAAAACCCTCATGCTTTAACCCAGGGCAGGGTAGTTTTCAGTTAATTTGATCGAGCGTTCAGAACTCATCAGGAGTGCGCACCCAAGGATACAACAATGGTTATCCTTCAAAAGGTTGAGGAAAGTCAAAACCACAACGAATAACTTTCACTTATCAATAAGATGTGTCGAATAAATATATCCTAATGGGTATCTCTCACATATCAGGAAGTCAGTAGATGATGATACAATAATGGTTATCCCTCATCTACAAAGGACTCAGGCAGTCACAATTCTTCCAACAAGTCGAAAATGACTCAAGGTCACACGACGTGTTCAAAAGGAAAGAAAAGGTAATATGAAAAAAAAAAGATGATGGAAAAGAAAGATACAAAAAGCCCCGCTAAGTTGAAACTTGAAAAACAAGTCGCTTAGGAAAAAGTCAGGACATCCCGCTGGACTTCAGAGTCAAATTCAAAAGGAATTTGTCCAGGCAAAATCTAGGGAAAGCAAAGAAAAGCCTGAAAGGCGATAAAGGATTACAGCGTAAAATCCTCAGCAAAGGACAGAGTCGTGTGACAAGAAACCCAAAAGAAGCAAAAGTGAGCGACTTACATGTCCAAAGAAAACCTAGGTTGGTTCCTTAACTATCTCGAAATTTCTTTTGAGAGATGAAAGTTTGTTCAAGTTAACTGAATATAGGACTGGAGAACATCATGAAGGGGGTGGGCACCAAAATAATTTTGAGCCTTAAAGTCCATTTTTTCTAAAAACTTGAACCAGGCCACGTTATAACCCTCAAAAGTCCTAATTGAAGTAGGGTTTATTTCGAGAGCATACTTCGATGAGATAACATTCCTGACTCCTAAAAGGTTATGCTGAAAGGTCTATGTTAGTATCATATGCTTTCTTTATTTGTCACGTCTTAACTAAGTAATTTCGTTCATAGAGTTTGTGACATATTTTCAAATAAAAACTTCAGGATTAACATGTTTTGTGCATTATAATTATCATTCTTAAAATAAGCATCTTTTCTACTTGCATAAATATTTGTTGACATCAAGGAAGTATACATCTGATTATCAGTGAGAAAGCTAAAGCGCTGTCAGGGGCATTCTTCCTAAAAGACTCTTTTTAGCAGGGGCAAGTTGTTTTTCCCGGTATGATGTCTTTTCAGTTGATCATCCTTAAAAGGCAAGGTTTTAATATTTCGTCAAACCAAGAAGGTGTCAGGTTTAAACTAATCTAGGGCAATTACGTTGAGATCTGACATATCTCTCCACGAATTAGTCGACTAAGAAGACTATCTGGTGACATTTCGCTTGAAGATCATGTTGTATGGGGCACAAAGTGTGCGCCAAAGTTATTGAGTCTAGGGGAAATCCAGATTTAACAGGATTCATCGCTATGTTTTTTTTCTCAAGCACAAGGTTTCTTGGACTCTCTTTTCCTAGTAAAGACACCAAAAGGTTCAAACGTTGGTTCCCAACAATATTATTTTTGACCTCTCTATCTTGTGGAATTTAGGTCGAGTGTGTGCATTTATTTTGCATGTGAAGACTTTTTCTCCTCGGCAGGAATATGTTGGTATTTCCAAGGAAAGTTCACTCAGATCATTCTTGCTGATATGTGTATGATCTTCTTGTTTTTTTTAAGTAGTTGGAAGTGATACCAATGGATGTATGGCGCGGTGCTGGGTTTGTGATCCCATTTCCCCCAACCTAGTCTTGGTTCATTGTAATTTTGGGTTTGCATAATCTGAAGTCCCTATCCTAGATCCCCTAACAAAGTCTTCCCTCATATGACGAAAGGTCATGTTTCTTGGTATATTGTGATTGGACTATTTGCAAAATGTCGCTCTTTCTGCAGTATTAGCATTATTGTTGGTATTTATTTCCCAGGCAGCTAGACCAGGGAAGTATATTTTCTAAGAAGTGTTGAGGCAGTTGTCAACCCTTTGGGTTTTCACCTGCCAAGTGCTGGGTTTAATTTAAAATCCCCATGAATTTGACCTCTTTTTATAATCGTGACTTCTTGATTCCTTAAGAAGGCTATCCCAGGGCATCTTTTGATGGAATAAGTTTGCATGGTATGAAGACTCAATCCGAGAATCCCCAGTGAAGGCTTCACTCATTTGATAGAAGTCTTCTATCCCTGTACATGCTGAGATTTGACTCATTTACGAAGCATCTCCCTTTCGGCATTACTCGCATTTTGTTTGATTGCCCGATAATCAGGCAAAGGAAATGTTTTATTTAAGAAGTGTTGAATTGGTTATCAACTTTTTTGGGTTTTCTCCCGCCAGGTGCTGGGTTTGATTTAAAATTCCCATAATTTTGATTTCCTGATGTTATGTTTGACTCCTTAACCCTCCAAGTTGTTGTTCCCATGAGGTTTCATACTTTTTCCCCAGAGAAATTGGTGCAATACTTACTTTCAATATTGAAGAATGTATCTCTGGTTTCCCCAATGAAGAATGTATATTGGTTTCCTGTCTTTGATTTGGTGTTGACCTCTCCAATGGAGTTAGCACGAGGTCCCTCGTTGATATCTCGATGGTGAAGCATTATCTCCCCTAGTGAAGTTTGTATGATATTTCTCCATTGAAGTCAGCATGAATTCCCCAGTGAATGTTTTGATGATTTGGTGTCCATCTACTTTACCTGAAATTGATTTTTCAGTCCCCAGTAGAAGTGATACCTTTGAAAACATTTGTTTCCCTATTGAAATATGAGTGCTACTCCCTAGAGAAGCCTGGAAAAAAGATGTTATATCCTTGTATCTGTATTATTTTTGTCACTTTGATTTGTTTACTTCCAGATTATGTTCCACCCCAGTGAAAGTTGTGTTGTCCTCTCTCCAATAGAGTTTCAACCTTAAGCAAAAAGCGTATGTTCTTTCAATTTCCCCACTGAGCTATCCCTCGTGGAAGATTCTTGCTTTAGCCTTCCTGTACAGCTCTTTGCCTAGACAGATTGGGTTTCCCTCTTGAGTTTATTTCTCAAAGAATGTATTTTCGTAGACCGTTTTACTCCAATTTATTTCTGGATTGAATCTTTGTTTCCCAGCTGTTGTACCCCAAAATTTTCCCTCTCATGTTTCCAAAGTCTTCCCTTACATGGTTGGTCACAAACCCTTGCCTAAGGAAAATAAAGTTTTTTGAAGATGAACAAGGTGTCTTTCGATTGGCATCTGGGAAAAGTCTTCGATTAGGCATCCAAAATCCTTCGATCAGGCTTGGTTCACTAGTCTTCGATTGGGCATTTGGCACTCTTCGATCAGGTTTTAGTTCACCAGTCTTCGATTGGGCATTTGGCACTCTTCGATCAGGCTTTGGTTCACCAGTCTTCGATTGGGCATTTGGCACTCTTCGATCAGGCTTTGATTAGTAAGCTTCGATTAGGTGTTTGGAACCCTTCGATCAAGCTTTGGTCTGCAAGTCTTCGATTGAGCGCTGGACCTCTTTCGATCAAGCTTTGGTCTGCAAGTCTTTGATTGAGCGTTGGACCTCCTTCGATCAAGCTTTGGTCTACAAGTCTTCGATTGAGCGCTGGACCTCCTTCGATCAAGCTTTGGTCTGCAAGTCTTCGATTGAGCGCTGGACCCCTTCGATCAGGTCAATTTCATAATGCTTCGACTAGTACTTCAGAGGGTCCTTCGACTAGAACATCATACTTTACCTCAATCAGAACATCAGAACGAAATCACCTTCGAATGGCATTTCAGTACAGAGTTTCTCTTGATCTAAGATGCTCTGATGAAGGAAGTTATGAACACTTCGAATCAGAACTTAGACTCATCACAAGGACAAGGGCTGGTCGAAGTTGTCTAATATGGAATGTTCTAAATAGATTTGAATTGGACTTTGAAGCTGGCAAAGAAGGCAGATTCGAAGGAATGAAGTAGGCTACCATGACTAAGCAAAAACACATATCCTAACCTGTCCAGGTTCACCCAAAGTTCACAATGGCATGTGTCCCTTGCAAATATGCAATCGAAGCAAGGGGAGTGTCAATCGAAGGGAAGTGGATATGTAAGTCAGCTTTCAATTTTCATCATATTGGAGGCCCAAACCACTCATGACAGGCTGGCAGTAACGCATGAAAATAGATTGGAACGTGATTGAATCAAATATAGCAAGTCTTTATGAAGAAATCTAATCAAATCTCTTCATCATAATGGACCAAGATTTGATACACAAATGTTTACCTAAATTCCTTTGTCTATATAAACCTCATACACACAAAACTCTGGGGGGACGGGAAAAAACGCATAGAACTCTGCAGAAACGGCCACACAACTTTGAGAAAAAAGCTTGAGAACCTTGGATCTGAAATTGCACTTAGAGACCTTTTCAGGATCAAACAAAGGTTCCAATCGCTTCCTTGGACCTCACTGAAGCAATACTAATCATTATCGTGTGCTCTCCTGCCCCAAAAAGCCCTGTAAGTATCGCTCTGAACCTCCATACTCATGGAATCGTAAAGCTTCAATCTTGCATCCTTTCATTGAAATAATTGCATATTCATACTCTGTGATGTATTCTGAAACTTTTGGCATCATTGAATTTTATTTTCATAGCCTATAACGCCATGCCCAGTTCTAGGGTTCGTGTATCTCGTTTTTGGGGTTTTTAATTGCATGCAAAATCAATGCAAATAATGGCCATGGATGAGTTCAGAGGAGTGAGACGAGTACATTGGTACTATGGGATTCCATTTTTGTGGCCTAGGGAGAATTTTTGAGAGAGGCTACGAATCTTCCTGTGGAACAAAATCTGCAGGTAATCTAACCAGGTTTTGTGAAGAAGATGAAGAGGTGTCATAACGTGATTGGCCAATTTGAATCAGTGGCGCGTTCTTTTATTTTGTAGGCTTAGTATTTTGTTTCTTTATTTGATATTTGCTCCTTATTATCATAACAAAGAGAACAAGCTGGCTGGTTGGTGAGCATGTTAGTGCAGAACCCATTGGGACCTAGATTCGAATCCCGGGTCCCCCAAACTTTGTTATCATTTTATTTCAGGCGTTCACATGCAGCACTTCAGGCAGGGAGCACCATATACCTCCAGATCTCAAGGCTACGTGGTTACCAAGGCAGATCCAATGGCTAAGGATGGAGGTTCACCATGAACCTTGGTCAACAAACGCCCAGACAATCTGAAAGTCAAACGAGGCCGTTCGGATCTGGGCCTGGAATTGCTGAATCAATCTCCCTTCTAGGCCCAAACCCCCCTTCGGTTTATTCTTTCTCTTTTTCTATATTTATTTTGTTTAATTTGTTTTATTTTATTTTTTAACCAATTAACAAATTAACCTTTTTTTATATAAAAATCAGAGATCACAAAAAATATTATTTTCATCATTAATTTTATTATTTTAATAAATAAACCATAAACCAATTAATTTAGTTTTAATTAGGTTTAATCTTAACATTTTTTGCAATAAATAAAAATTGATTTAGAATTAGGGTTTTGGTATATTTTTACCTTTCTAATTTTATTTCCTTAATTAAAATAAAACTCGAAAAATATTTTCTTTTTTAATTAATTAATCATTATTTAGACTTAATTCTTAAATCAAAAAAGACCAAAAATATGTTTTATTCAATAAAAGGGTCAAAACCCTAAAGGACATTCCGATTCAATTTTCTCGCGCGTATTATTTTTGATCCATAATTGTAATTGCTTCGAGGATGTAATAGCTTTAACTTAGGATTTTATTTACCGCTTTTATTTACTTTTTCGCATTTAATTTTAAGGGTTTGTTTTTGGCGATGTAAATACCCGATGCCTTGTAATAGCTTAGATTTATTTTCCGCAATTTATTTTCCGCAACCATTAACTGCTAGATGTATGAATAATAGGCCATGCATGACAAGATCTATCTTAACCTAAAATCAAAAGTAGCTCACCATGACATGTAAAGATAATATAACTGAAAATTGACACACTTGCACATGCCACTCCTAGGGTACGCCTCACTTGGTTGCCTCGAACGCGGTCATTGAGTATAGGAAGTTTTAGAGGTCGCCCTCTTGTCCAAAGATCATAAGTTGCCTCGGATAAAATGATCTAAGACATTAGGATTACCGCTAAGGCATCCTAACATTGCTTTAGTGACCACACATCCCTAAAATCGAATTGACCCGAAAACTCCAACGACGATGCTATCTACTCCTCAATAGTGGGATAGCATTGTCTAAAGGACATTTGCACAGTTTAATTCCTTTTTGAGTAGGTAGAGGTTCTTAATTACTTGCTCCTTTTAAAACAAAACAAAACTTTCTGCACTTACACTCTCTTTCAAACTAAAAACTCTTTTCAAAACCCACAAACACAAAGAAAAGCAAACTTTTGAAAACATAGTGAGCAAGTACCTAAGAGCCCGTGGATAACCACGGATAGAAAGGGTGCTAATACCTTCCCTTTCTATAATCTACCTCCCGAACCCGAGAAACATCTCGAAAAGGAATTTTTCCGTGCTTTTGTCCTTTCCTTGTTGGATAAAATAAAAGATGGTGGCGACTCTTGCTTACTGCGACATTTTGCGAAAACAAACGCAAACGCGAACCAGCATTCCAAAACAGTCAGTTCTCATTCCCACCGATCACACCAGCAATATTATTACTTTAGATTTATGAAAGCTTCGAGTTTTGGTTTGTGCATTTATTTTGCACGAGAAGACTTTATCTCCTCAGCAGGAATATCGTGGTGTTTCTCCAGGAAGTCATATTTCATTCCCCAGGAAGCCATAATGTTCTCCCCAGAAAGTCATTTCTTTTTACAATCTTCTATGGCAACAAGTAGCAGGTCACTTTATTTGAGGAACTTGTGCTTCCCTGTAAAAGTCGACATAACTTTTTTTTGCTATCTCCTCTATGAGTGAATAGTTTGCAGTTTGTCGTCAGATTACGCCAATGGATGGAAATACTTTCATTATCCTTTCCATATTATCCTTTCCAGACGGAGTGCCTCAGTTAAAGAAGAAGTTGAGACCCGTTCTAGGTGAAACACCAGAATTCTGGGGAAACTTGTTATCTTTTTGATACCTTCAGTGAATGTTGGTAGTTCATCGTCAGTGAACGATGGTGCTATGATATATTATCTTCCTACCTTCAGTGAAAGTTGGTAGATCATCGGCAGTGAACGTCGATGTTTGTTATCTTTTTGCTACCCTCAGTGAATGTTGGTAGTTCATCGTCAGTGAACGGCGATGCTATGATATATTCTCTTTCTACCTTCAGTGAAAGTTGGTATATCATCGACAGTGAACGTCGATGTTTGTTATCTTTTTGCTACCTTCAGTGAACGTTGGTAGTTCATCGTCAGTGAACGGCGGTGCTATGATATATTTCTCTTTCTACCTTCAGTGAAAGTTGGTAGGACATCGGCAGTGAACATCGATGTTTATTATCTTTTTGCTACCTTCAGTGAATGTTGGTAGTTCATCGTCAGTGAAAGGCGGTGCTATGATATATTTCTCTTTCTACCTTCAGTGAAAGTTGGTAGGACATCGGCAGTGAACATTGATGATTGTTATATTTTTGCTACCCTCAGTGAACGTTGGTAGTTCATCATCAGTGAACGGCGGTGCTATGATATATTCTATTTCTACCTTCAGTGAAAGTTGGTAGATCATCAGCAGTGAACGTCGATGTTTGTTATCTTTTTGCTACCTTTAATGAACGTTGGTAGTTCATCGTCAGTGAACAGTGATGACATGATATATTCTATTTCTACCTTCAGTGAAAGTTGGTAGATCACCATCAGTGAAAGTTGGTGTTTATTATCAGTTTGCTACCTTCAGTGAACGTTGGTAGTTCACTGTCAGTGAACGGCAGTGCTATGATATTTATTTTATCTCTACCTTCAGTAAATGTTGGTAGCTCACCGTCAGTGAATGTTGGAATCATTATCTCTTTTCTCTTTCTACCTTCAGTGAACGTTGGTAGTCTCATCTTCAGTAAAAGTTGGTGTATCCCTTGACCTTTTACCATTCTCTATGAGTCAGGTCTTCTTGATTCACCAGTGATTTATTTTCCTGGTATGGGTTTCTATTTTGATCCTTATTTCCTTTACAACATCCCCAACGGTGTTTTATGTCTCTTTGAATTTGTTCATATGCATTCATGATCATAACCATTGCATGGCATCTTAGGGGCCAAAATAGGGTTTGTTTTATATTTAAGTATCTTCGATCGCATCGACACGAAGATTTTTAACCTTCGTATCTCCGGATAGAATACACTTAAATAGGGGAAGCTGTCATACCCCATTTTTGCCCCTAATCTGTTCATTCATAACATCATATGCATTTACATCATAAATCATTCATTCATTTGAGGTATTAAAACATGGGCTCAAATGGCTCTTGATGTTAGGGTTTTCCCCTAATGAATTGAGGTTACTATCTCTCTCAAGTTGATTCCACCGTTTCATTTATCTATCTTGGTACGAAACCATAGTTTTGGATCCACAAGCATCATAAGCATTTTCCTTGGCAAGGTTCCTCGAGATACATGTTTTTCTTCATCTGAATTTCTTCAAGAAACCAGTGCATTAGGATTTGACTTATGTACTCAAGACTTTATCATGAATTCACTGTGAATGTCTTTAAGCTAGGTTTTATTCCTCTCGGTGTCTCGAGCTTTCTTCATAAATGTACACTCAAATAAAATGCATTAGGGTTCTCCTATCTTGCTTGAGCATTGATAATGATTCTTCAACAAAGTTCATTAGGCTAGGGTTTACATCTTATCATGCTGGAGTTTGTCAACATTTCAATTGAAATTCATTGGACTTCATACTTCAAGTCCTATCATTCATCTTTAAGTCATTCCTCAAGACATTGATTTTGTTTCAAGATTAATGGTTATCAAGCTAGGACGGTTTTGTGGATTAAATTGCGAAACATGAATCATAGTACAAGAAATGAAGTTGTGAATTGTTTGTGATCAAGGCATTATTATCTCACTTGATTTATTTGTTGGTTTCAAACCAAGATACATTCACCATTTCAATGTTTCATCCATGTTTAGCATGTTTAAAAACCCAACAATTAAAAGGTATTACAAAGTTCAATCAAAGTAGAATGTGGGGTCTCAAGGTAAGGATGAAGATATTCTCAAGAGTGGAATTGTTGTGGACCGAGCCATAGTTGCCTTATTTTTCAATGGCATGCGCTACATGTGTTGTTTATAGATTCATATGATTCAAAACAAATTCAAAATTTGAAATCCGAAAGACCAATTATTCATATATTTCAATTCTTCTAATTCAAGATTCATCCAATAGTAGTTAAAGCTTCAAATTTCTATGCAATTCAAAGTTTCAAAAATACAAAAACATTTATCATTCCAAATTTAAGATCAAACATCCATTCAATGTTTTTTTACCTATCTTTAAGCTTCACAAATCCAAATAGGGTGTCCATTTTGCTTAGCCTAACTGTCACTCTCATACCATAAGTCATCTTCTTTCTTTCAAATGGCCAATGCCTACACCATGAAGAAACGACACAAAATCAGCCCTGCACTGCATCGCTGGAAACTGCAACCTGCAATGTAAGAAAAAAAACTGTCCAAAATTGCCATCATTTTTGCTTGTGCCATGTTGAACCAAAATAGCTCTAAAATGGTTGCAATTTTGTTCAAAATATCTTCTTGAAATCAGCTCTGCATAAGTTTTTATGGCAGCAGGAAAATCAAAAAAAACATTATATATACAAAAAATACTGAAAGCAGAAAGTGCAGAGGAAAATAAGTATGGAATTAAAAATACAGAAGGAGAGTTCCATAGCAAGGTTGATGTCATATGTTACAGCTCAACATGTTTAAAAAACTTCTCTAACAAGCTTCATAACAGAATTAGAAATAAGAAATGAGATTCAATACCAACCATTCATTTGTTATAACAGATTTTTAAAATCAAGGGATGGGATGTTTTTACTTATAGAAAACTTCTCAGAGAAGCTAAGCCAACAGTTATAAATATGAGCTTCTGTTTCAATATGGGGGGGGGGGGGGGGGGAGAGGAAGAAAAACACGATTGATTTCAGCAACAAAAAAAAGTTTCTATGAAGAACCAAAATTCCTTGCAATTTCTTGGCCAATCTTGATCTCAGAAGCTTCCTCTGCAAAATTCCTCTACAATTCCTCTGCGCCTCCAATCATCACACACTACAACATCAATATTTATCTACAACAAGCAATAGTTTCATCACCGGATCAATCATTTTCACAAAGAGAATAATTCATTCACAAAAACTCTGAGAGTTTTGAAACTTGATCTTCTCGTTTTTTCTATGAAAATTTCCTAAAGATTCGTCTAAGTGCTCTCTATATCGCATCAAGAATAGCAACAAATTTCTTCATCTCACATCATCAGCAATGACATCAATGCATCATTTTCAACTTTAAATGTGAAAACATCATCGCAGAACAACAACACATCCATGCAAAAAAGCACAAAACGCAAAAGGAGAAGAGAATATCGAAATACCTGTGGATTTCTGGTTTTGATATAAGCAACTTCGAAGCGCCATCGGAGCATCTCTGATCGGTAGGCTTAACTTCCTTTCACTATTTATCATCATATCACATAAAAACTGATCTTGCATCTTCTTTCTGTATGCTTTATAGTTTTGTTTTTGAATATGTATGTGTTTTCGTTTGAACCGATTTTCGATGAGATGATGAGGATGTTGTTCTCTGAAATTGAATTGAGATTGAGAGGAAGAAGGGGACGCGACTAAGACGAGAGGTAGGATGTTGATACTGAGACGTGAAGGAGTTAAGGTGTTGTGAAGAATACACCGAGGTCGCCACAAAAGATGAACAAAGAGGGATGCCGAGCAACACAAGGTGTGATCGTTCATTATTTTGCGGTGGTACGGTAGAGGAATCTCTTGAGAGAAGAAGATGAGGACAATTCACAATGGTCGAACTCGATGACTTGAGACGGAGTTGATGATGATGGCGGCGCTGTATTAATCCGTGCAAAGTAGAAAGCAGTCGCGGCGCTGTAAATCTGAGGAAGTAGGAATTTGATCTGACACAAATCTTTTAATCCTACCCCTTTTCTCTTAAACGACATTTTTTAATTTGTTTTACTTAATAAAATTTTTACATAAAAAATTATTATACTGAAATTTGTAAAATTGATTTGGTTTAAGTTTATATTTGTCTTTGGGCCAAAATGAAGAATTCATTGGGCCTGCCTCATACTTTTTTTTCTTCTGCCCATTACCATTGTTTTTGGAGCCTGAAGGTATTGGACAAAAAATAACCATCCTGGATCAAGACTTTGGCCTAGCGCCTGAGATTCTACACCATACCCCAAGGTTCCAATTTCGCACCTCCCTCTATTTTTCTTTCTTCTAATTTCTATCTTCCATTTTAATTGTCTTAGTTTTAATTTCTTTTATCGATTCTAGGTATTAAAATAATAATAGTAAATAATAAAAAGAGATATAAAAAAATAAATAAATACTTTAGGCTTTTATAAGTATTTCAGGATTTAATTAGATTTTATTCCTATTATTTCTTCATACTTTTAATTTCTTTTAAATCAAATTTACACATCATGTTTTATGTGTTTTCTTTGTGTAATATTGATCAAATAAGATGCTTGAAATTAAGGATTATCTTGCGTTGAAATGCCATGAGACGATTAATCTCCCTTTTTTGATCGTCTTATGTTGATTAGACTTTAGGAGGTCAATACAAGAACAAGCATCAGAATAGCTTTTGCCTTCTTGCTTCAGGATAATTCCTTCATCTTCTTTAAAAATCTTCTCTCTCCTTTTGAAAACCATTCTTGTTTTTTACTTGGACCATTTTCATAATAAAGTTGGACTTATGTCCATGCATTTTCAATTTTCATAAATAAACCCTAATAAATTTAATAATACCTTGACCTTTTTATGAGAAGACTAAAATTCAATCAATCTCATTTCAAACCATTTTGCCACTTTAGCTTTTTACCTTTTAAAACTTTTATTAAAAGACTGAACTCTTGTCAATCCTTATAGTGATGCAAACAACTATACTTCTACAATATGTAGTGAAGAGAGATATTTTCCACTTGGGTGTTGAGTGAGGCATTGTTGATTTTAAAGTCCAAGCCATATCCTCCACTTTGAGATGATGCAAATTCTCCTTTCTCATGATTATGGGTAGTATGTATGTTTTCCACACGGACAATGACGATGATGTTTTATCTCATAAAATTGACCAACACATTTGGGTTTTAAATTTTTGAAAGAGGAACTACGTGTACCCTGATCCCCTATTGCACGAAAGGTGGTACGTAGGAACTAAAGGTTCACAACCACGGCGGGTGCAAAAATCATAAAAAATATATTTCTTTTCTCACCTCCACCATCCATTTTATATACAACAATTTTTATAGCCAAAATATACATATTTTACAAAGAGGCTCCTGCGGAGTACCGTAGATGTTTAGGGTGTTAATACCTTCCCTTTGCATAACCAACCCCCTTACCTTGAATCTTTCCCCCTCTTTTTTTGGGTTATTCGCTCTTTTCCCATACCTTTGGAAACAAAAAAGCGCAGTGGCGATTTTGATTTTGATTTGTATAAATTATAGCCATTCCAATGGCTTCGATTGGGAGTTGAACTTCCTTTGACACAAGCCTGAGTCACAAGCATCGATTGGGTGATGGCCCCCCTTCGATCAAGTTCAAATCACAATATTTCGACTACGTATTGGTTGCTTCATGCTTGCCTTTGATTCATAAGGCAAGAACTTCCTTCATGCCTACTTCGATCCACAAAATAGTAGTCCCCTGCAGACAAGCTTTGATTAGACATCTAAAAGACCCATTGGAGCAAGCTTTGCTCCACAAGTATCATTCCAACAGGGCCATCTCTGTGATTTCCTTCAACGCATAAGGCACAAACCTCCTCTTCAACTTTCCTTCAGCGTACTAGGCAAGACTTCTTTAGGTTTTCCTTCAGTGCACAAAGCAAGAATTCCCTACAAGTTTATTTTGATTCACCAGCAATGAACTCCTGCATACCAGCTTTGATTAGGAACTAAGTATCCTCCGATCAAGCTTAGTTCACAAAGCTCCCACTGGGCAAAAGGCCCCTTCAGTTTTTCATCAGCACACGTATGCCTCTTCATGCTTGTTTTTGGTCTATTAGGCAAAAAGCTTCTTCATGCTTGCCTTGGTTTCATAAGGCAAAAACCCATCAGCTTGTATTTGATCTACAAGGAAAAAGGCCCATCTCATTGGTCTTCGATTCACAAGTAAAAGGCCCCCTCTTCAGCTTGCCTTCAGCACACTAGGCCAAGACTCTTTCCGATTTGCCTTCAAACCACCAGGAAAAAAGTTTCCTTCGACCCACAAGGCATTGGCTACCTTTCTGCCAGCTTCTCCTAGGTAATGGCCTCTTTTAAGCTTTCTTTGACCAGTCTCATGCTAGCATCCACAAGGCATGGGCTACCTTTGTGCCAGCTTCGACTGGGCAATGGTCCCCTTTGAAATAGTTGTACACATTTCAATAAGCATGATAGTCCCTTCAAAGGTGCATTCACGTGGTCCCTTCGAAGAAGCATTCATTGGTCCATTTGAAGGACACATGATTATTGAAAACAAGTTTGCTTTGTGGTGCGTTTTGGTCCTACATGGGGCCAGGCCCAAGCCTCTTGTGCAATGGCACTCGAAGGTAGTGACAAAGAAGGTTTTCGATTGGCCAGATTAACATTTTCGTTTGAGTTGTTTAAATCAAGCAGCTAGCTCAGTAGGGGCTCAATCGAAGAGGCCCCAATGATGAGACTTGAGCCATTCAAAGGACACACCTTGGTGGCCTATTCGAAGAGGGCACATAGCATACATATGGACTATTTGAAAAACATTCAAAAGACCCATTCGAAGGATATACAAGAGGTCCAATTGAATGGCAGGGACTGAAGGCATTCGAAATCCATTTGTGTCCACATTCATTCAAATTCAAAAAAGAGACAAGAATTCCATACCTTTGGCCAAGTTTCAAATATTTGTTTATGGCTCTTAAAGAACATTATTGAGCATGCTTATTTCCCTCCTACCTTGTCCTTTCCATCTTCTCTATATAAAGGTGACATTTGCAAGCCTAAAAAATGAATACACAGCCTAGAAAGAATCACGTGAAAACTGCCACAAAGAACCATATAAAATTTCACAAAAAATCCAAAAGTTATGAAAACTCACAGCATATGATCCAGTTGCTTCCAGGCCAAACCAATCCTCATATTGTCTTCCTGGTGGTTCCAAGGAGGCATCCATACTCCTAGCTTGCTCTCGAACACCCCAAAACATCCCACGTAGAATCGTCGGCTGGTAAGTTTTGGTAAGAATCAGATCTTTCATTCTATACAGTTTCAATGGATACTAACCTCTAGAGTCAATTCATACACATCATTTGAGCATGATCAACGTGTTACATGCAAGATTTTATGCAGGAATTAGATTGCACCATTGTTAGGGCACAAGGAGCTGTTTGCTTCGTATCTCTGAGCACAAACACATTCGAGCCAAACTTCCACTACCACTGAATTCACATACCCCAATTTAGGGAGGTAGCCTAAGCTTTTGCCACGAATCTCTCTTTTTTGCAAGTTCATGATTTTTTTTGGTTAGAGAGGATGGCCGAAGTTTGACTCTGGCATCCCTAAAAAAGGTTGACTCCGGCAAGGGGCATGCATGACATTTTGTTGCAACATGGTTTGTCAATACAAATCTGATTGCGCGTGCGTTTGAAAGAAATGAAAATAATAACTGATTTCGTATATAATATTATCATCACCTTGTACTAACGAATGAACAGACTTGGCCTAGTGGTAAAACACGTGTGTATAAAGCTTATAAACCTGGGTTCGATCCCCAGTTTTTTGCATTTTTCTCATATTTTCCTTTCAGATCCAGTGTTAGACAGATCCACACGCGCTTTATAAGTATTTCAGGATTTAATTAGATTTTATTCCTATTATTTCTTCATACTTTTAATTTCTTTTAAATCAAATTTACACATCATGTTTTATGTGTTTTCTTTGTGTAATATTGATCAAATAAGATGCTTGAAATTAAGGATTATCTTGCGTTGAAATGCCATGAGACGACTAATCTCCCTTTTTTGATCGTCTTATGTTGATTAGACTTTAGGAGGTCAATACAAGCACAAGCATCAGAATAGCTTTTGCCTTCTTGCTTCAGGATAATTCCTTCATCTTCTTTAAAAATATTCTCTCTCCTTTTGAAAACCATTCTTGTTTTTTACTTGGACCATTTTCATAATAAAGTTGGACTTATGTCCATGCATTTTCAATTTTCATAAATAAACCCTAATCAATTTAATAATACCTTGACCTTTTTCTAAGAAGACTAAAATTCAATCAATCTCATTTCAAACCATTTTGCCACTTTAGCTTTTTACCTTTTAAAACTTTTATTAAAAGACTGAACTCTTGTCAATCCTTATAGTGATGCAAACAACTATACTTCTACAATATGTAGTGAAGAGAGATATTTTCCACTTGGGTGTTGAGTGAGGCATTGTTGATTTTAAAGTACAAGCCATATCCTCCACTTTGAGATGATGCAAATTCTCCTTTCTCATGATTATGGGTAGTATGTATGTTTTCCACACGGACAATGACGATGATGTTTTATCTCATAAAATTAACCAACACATTTGGGTTTTAAATTTTTGAAAGAGGAACTACGTGTACCTTGATCCCCTATTGCACGAAAGGTGGTACGTAGGCACTAAAGGTTCACAACCACGGCGGGTGCAAAAATTATAAAAAATATATTTCTTTTCTCACCTCCACCATCCATTTTATATACAACAATTTTTATAGCCAAAATATACATATTTTACAAAGAGGCTCCTGCGGAGTACCGTAGATGTTTAGGGTGCTAATACCTTCCCTTTGCATAACCAACCACCTTACCTTGAATCTTTCCCCCTCTTTTTTTGGTTTATTCGCTCTTTTCCCATACCTTTGGAAACAAAAAAGCGCAGTGGCGATTTTTATTTTGATTTGTATAAATTCTAGCCATTCCAATGGCTTCGATTAGGAGTTGAACTTCCTTTGACACAAGCCTGAGTCACAAGCATCGATTGGGTGATGGCCCCCCTTCGATCAAGTTCAAATCACAAGATTTCGACTACGTATTGGTTGCTTCATGCTTGCCTTTGATTCATAAGGCAAGAACTTCCTTCATGCCTACTTCGATCCACAAAATAGTAGTCCCCTGCAGACAAGCTTTGATTAGACATCTAAAAGACCCATTGGAGCAAGCTTTGCTCCACAAGTATCATTCCAACAGGGCCATCTCTGTGATTTCCTTCAACGCATAAGGCACAAACCTCCTCTTCAACTTTCCTTCAGCGTACTAGGCAAGACTTCTTTAGATTTTCCTTCAGTGCACAAAGCAAGAATTCCCTACAAGTTTATTTTGATTCACCAGCAATGAACTCCTGCATACCAGCTTCGATTAGGAACTAAGTATCCTCCGATCAAGCTTAGTTTACAAAGCTCCCACTGGGCAAAAGGCCCCTTCAGTTTTTCATCAGCACACGTATGCCTCTTCATGCTTGTTTTTGGTCTATTAGGCAAAAAGCTTCTTCATGCTTGCCTTGGTTTCATAAGGCAAAAACCCATCAGCTTGTATTTGATCTACAAGGAAAAAGGCCCATCTCATTGGTCTTCGATCCACAAGGAAAAGGCCCCCTCTTCAGCTTGCCTTCAGCACACTAGGCCAAGACTCTTTCCGATTTTCCTTCAAACCACCAGGAAAAAAGCTTCCTTCGACCCACAAGGCATTGGCTACCTTTCTGCCAGCTTCTCCTAGGTAATGGCCTCTTTTAAGCTTTCTTTGACCAGTCTCATGCTAACATCCACAAGGCATGGGCTACCTTTGTTCCAGCTTCGACTGGGCAATGGTCCCCTTTGAAATAGTTGTACACATTTCAATAAGCATGATAGTCCCTTCAAAGGTGCATTCATGTGGTCCCTTCGAAGAAGCATTCATTGGTCCATTTGAAGGACACATGATTATTGAAAACAAGTTTGCTTTGTGGTGCGTTTTGGTCCTACATGGGGCCAGGCCCAAGCCTCTTGTGCAATGTCACTCGAAGGTAGTGACAAAGAAGGTGTTCGATTGGCCAGATTAACGTTTTCGTTTGAGTTGTTTAAATCAAGCAGCTAGCTCAGTAGGGGCTCAATCGAAGAGGCCCCAATGATGAGACTTGAGCCATTCGAAGGACACACCTTGGTGGCCTATTCGAAGAGGGCACAGAGCATACATACGGACTATTTGAAAGACATTCAAAAGACCCATTCGAAGGATATACAAGAGGTCCAATTGAATGGCAGGGACTGAAGGCATTCGAAATCCATTTGTGTCCATATTCATTCAAATTCAAAAAAGAGACAAGAATTCCATACCTTTGGTCAAGTTTCAAATATTTGTTTATGGCTCTTAAAGAACATTATTGAGCATGCTTATTTCCCTCTTACCTTGTCCTTTCCATCTTCTCTATATAAAGGTGACATTTGCAAGCCTAAAAAAACGAATACACAGCCTAGAAAGAATCACGTGAAAACTGCCTCAAAGAACCATATAAAATTTCACAAAAAATCCAAAAGTTATGAAAACTCACAACATATGATCCAGTTGCTTCCAGGCCAAACCAATCCTCATATTGTCTTCCTTGTGGTTCCAAGGAGGCATCCATACTCCTAGCTTGCTCTCGAACACCCCAAAACATCCCACGTAGAATCGTCGGCTGGTAAGTTTTGGTAAGAATCAGATCTTTCATTCTATACAGTTTCAATGGATACTAACCTCTAGAGTCAATTCATACACATCATTTGAGCATGATCAACGTGTTACATGCAAGATTTTATGCAGGAATTAGATTGCACCATTGTTAGGGCACAAGGAGCTGTTTGCTTCGTATCTCTGAGCACAAACACATTCGAGCCAAACTTCCACTACCACTGAATTCACATACCCCAATTTAGGGAGGTAGCCTAAGCTTTTGCCACGAATCTCTCTTTTTTGCAAGTTCACGATTTTTTTTGGTTAGAGAGGATGACCGAAGTTTGACTCTAGCATCCCTGAAAAAGGTTGACTCCGGCAAGGGGCATGCATGAAATTTTGTTGCAACATGGTTTGTCAATTCAAATCTGATTGCGCGTGTGTTTGAAAGAAATGAAAATAATAACTGATTTCGTATATAATATTATCATCACCTTGTACTAACGAATGAACAGACTTGGCCTAGTGGTAAAACATGTGTGTATAAAGCTTATAAACCTGGGTTCGATCCCCAGTTTTTTGCATTTTTCTCATATTTTCCTTTCAGATCCAGTGTTAGACAGATCCACACGCGCTTCATAGGCCTCCATATCTGGGCCAATGAACACCAACAGGCTAAAGATCCAACGCCCCTGGGGTACTAGCGCATCATGCACCCTCATGGGTCTGCATCACAAGATCCAGCGTGGCCTGGGCTTGTCATCTTCTGGGCCTAGCAATTTCAAATGCACACCCCCTATTTGCTTCATAACACCCTGGCCCATTTGAATTTTGTTTTATTTTTATTCTTTTAATTTGTTTATTTTATTCAATCAACAAGTTTTTTTTATAAAATAAAAAAAATCAACAAAACTTAGGATTAGTTTTTTTTAATTAAATAATTAATTTCTGAAATTAATTAATTAATTAACTTTAACATGTTTTAATTAAAATAAGTTAGAACTTAGGTTTTAATTTATATTTAAATTATTTTCTCAAACAAAAATACAAAAATATTAGAATTAGGCTTTAAATTCATTTAGCAATTATCTTTTTTAAATTAAAATTAGATTTAAGGTAGTTTAATTTTTTTTCTTAAAATAAACAAAAACCAAAAAGATTTTCTTAATTTACTTAGCAATTTTTAGGGATTTAAACGTTATTTTAAATTCGCGTGCATTATCTTGGTCTCGCATTTTTTTATAATAATATACCTGCTGACAATATGTAATAGATTAAAATAGGATTTTATCGCTTCCTTATTTTCCCCCCATTTGGATATGTAAATACCCCGTCCCCAAAACATTATAATAGCGTATGATTTACATTCCCGCACTTTACATTTCTGCACTTTAAATTACTGTATATACCACTGGTAGTAATTAGGATTGCATGGAAAGACTGAAAATTAAAACGCTAGCAAACCTAAGTGTGCAAGACTAAAATAATTAAACATATCACACCATGCACATATACACCTCTAGGGTACCCCACTTCGGTTTCCTTCGGAAAACGGTTACAATTCTCAAAACGTGAGAAGTTTTAGTGGTTGTCCTCTAGTTTGAAAGATCACAAGTCCCTCGACGACCCTCTCAATGTTGCCTCAGTTAAAAGTGATCTTAGAACTTTAGGATAGTTACTAAAATTCCTTGCCCAGTTGCCTTCGTGATCGTAACATCCCTTCGAATGTCCCTCATACATCCAACGATAGGGCTAACTACTCACTAATAGTAGGATAGCACTGTCTAAAGGATAGGAGGAAAAGAACTACCTTTTCGAGTACAAGTAGATAACTATTAGATGCTTTCTCAAAATAAAACAAACTTTTTACACTTACATATTTCAAAAAGAACCTTCAAAGACATTTTCTTTGTCAACACTCTTAAGGACTGATACAAGAGTTAACACATAGCAAATTGTCGCACTAAGGCATTTTCAAATACTTTTCAAAAGCACAAAGCACAAGCACTTTTCAAAACATGAGCTAGCATCTAAGATCCCGTAGATAATTACGGATGGAAAGGGCGCTAACACCTTCCCTTTCCATAATCTACCCCCCTTACTCAGAAAACTCTCGAAAAGGTCTTTTTCTGTTCTTTTCACCCTTTCCTTAATTTAGATAAAAGAAAAGTCAGTGGTAACTCTTGCTTACCGCAAAATTTACAAACACAAACACAAAACCAATATTAACAGTCGGCTCTGCCACCGTATCACAGATGGAAATAAGAAATGTTTGGCTTTCTATTCTACCATAATTCATAAGGAGTCTTACCCAAAATAGGTCTTATAGAGATCATATTCTGAATGTAACACGTTGTATTTACTGCTTCTTCCCATAAGTGCTTAGCCATTTCAGTTTCTTGGATCATGGTGCGAGCTATTTTTTGCAATGTCCTATTCTTCTGCTCTACAACCCCATTTTGTTATGGAGTTCTAGGGCAGGAGAGATCATGGGATATGCCATTAGAATCAAAAAGTTTTTAAAAATATTTTTTTTCAAATTCTCCACCATGATCGCTTCTGACTCTGACTATTTTGCAATTTCTTTCATTTTGCACTTGGGAGCAGAAGGAAGCAAACACAGAATGTGACTCATCCTTGTGTATTAAGAATTTTACTCGTGTCTATCTGCTGTAATCATCAACGATGACTAGTCCATATTTCTTTTCAGTGACATAAGCAGTTTTAACTTGTCCAAATAAATCAATGTGAAGAAGTTGTAATGACCTAGAGGTGGAAACAAACTTTTTAGCTTTAAAAGAAGTTTTTGAGGACTTGCCTTTCTGTCATGCTTCACAAAGAGCATCTGAAGAATACTTCAGATTGGGCAAGCCTCTGACTAATCCAAGCTTACTTAGTTGACATGTCTTTCTCAAGCTAACATGGCCCAGATGTATGTTCCCGACACACTGCTCTTTTTAAATAGTGAGAAGACATTTTACATTCTGTTTTTTCAAATGTGGTTCTCCCTCTTAACAAAAAATAAAACTGAGCCATCCTTCTGAATTATAGCTTTACAAGACATTTGATTAAAGATGGTGTCATAACCATTATATCTAAGTTGGCTAATTGAAAATAAGTTATGCATCAGACCCTCGACTAAAAGAACATTGTTTATAGAAGGAAGTTTACCATTACCAACCATTCCAGAGCCAATAACTTTCCCTTTTGATTGCCTCTGAAACCTACAACGCCTCCAAACTTAAGTTCCAAATCTTAGAACATATGCCTTTCACCTGTCATGTGTCACGAGCATCCACTGTCCAGATACCATGACTGGTGTCTCAGTGGCGCTATCAAGGATATCTACAACATAGATTATCTCGTCCTTAGGTACCCATTTTATGGGTCCTTTCTTGTTAGCAGTTCCATAGGTTCTGACACCTTTGGAATCTTGTGCAGTAGGATAATCAAGTGGAATTTGTGCATGATATTTAGGCTTAGAAGTTTCCTTGTGTGTCTGTGGTTGTTTTTCAATGGAATCAGAACCTTCTTATTTTGGACATTTCAGTTCAGTTCCAGCAAGCACGAAATATTCAGAAAGAGGTTTTGGTTTGAAACTCAAAGTCTCACAATTATTTTTTATGGTTTTGAATATCCCAAGCCTCTACTTCTGTTTCTACTAACGCCATAGATCATTGAAGCCATCTTGCTTCTATATGTTCTTTTAGCTAAGAAATGCTGAAAAGCTCTATCATATCTTATTACTTTATCAGTAACATATGTGCTAGAAATAATCTCTTCTTCTAACCTTTAGACTTTACTTTTAAGAGCAAGATTTGATTTTTCTAAAACAAATAATTTTTCATTTAAATCAAAAACTTTTTGCTCATTCTTTGTAGGGGTTTCAGAAGTAACAACAAAAGTCTTTTTCAGAGTTTTGTGTTTACTTAGAAGAAGTTGATATTATCTCATCGTTTCAGATAAACAAGATTCAAGTTCAAAACAAGAGAGAGAGAGAGATAAGCAATTACCTTTGCTTCATCTTTAGAGTTTAACTCATCATCAGCTGTCACCTCACACTCTGAGATAACTTCATTTGTGCTTGTATTGGCCATGAGTGCCACGTTAGCATGTTCTTCATCAGAATCTTCCTCTTCTGATTCTGAATTATCCCATGTTTCCATGAGACCCTTCTTTTCTTTTCTGAGCTTTGGTAATTCATTCTTGTAATTTCGAGGCTCTTTTCACTAATAACACGTAACTTCTTTTCCAGAAGCTTTCTTCTGACTAGATGTTGATTCAAACCTACTGTTTGTTTTTCTTGATCCTCTGAGCTTGCTCTGTCTATGTTTCCATATCTGGCTTATCCTTCTGGATATTAGAGAGAGTTCATCTTCATATGAATCTTCTTCCAATCCTTCTGATTCTTCTTAAGCTTAAAAAGCCTTTGTCTTTCCAGACCTAGACTTCAAAGCCACGGATTTAACTCTTTTCTGAGGTTCATCTTCTTTAAGATGGGTCTCATTACTTCTTAAAGAATAGATTAGCTCCTCAATACTAGTATTATTTAGATCCTTGGATAGCTTCAAGGCAGTTACCATTGGTATCTGTTGTACCCCAAAATTTTCCCTCTCATTTATCAAGACTTTTCTCATAAGACTTCTTTGACTCAAGACAAGATTAGGGTTTGGTCAGCTCAAGACATCTCATCTTGCACTGATAACCCAAAATTAGGGTTTGAGTTTGCACAAGGATTTTTGGACCACCAGTGCTTCATGTGACTTTCATACATCATTTTGGACCCCTAAGATTGCTCATGTTAAGTTTCAAGCCTTGAACCATATTTTTGATCAATCAATTGGACAATTGACCTAAAAATCAGCTATATTGGGGAAAAAGTAAACCATGGCCAATTTACAATCAAACTTCATAATTTTTTATCCACATAAATATTTTAGACTCATATGTACCATTTGATCAAGTTTGGATTACAACTCCTCAAGAAATTTGATCAAATCATCAAAAGGGCAAAATGGTCAAAATTAGGGTTTTGACTGAGAAAGGGCAAATTCTAATTTTTAACCTAGCCAATGACCAATTGAGTTCATGCATGATTTCAAGGATTCAATGGCATCATCTCGACTCCATTACATGGTTCAAAACATCCCAAGTTCATTGGATTGACAGATGAAATTTACAGTCAACTAATCAAAAGTCAACTGTACACTGAAAAATCAAAGTTTGACTTTTTGGTCAAAATCAAGTACCAAGGGTCATAATTCATCAAGATATGTCAAAATATGAAACTTGTTCACCAAGAAAACCAAATTTGAAAATTAGGGTTTGAATTTGAAAATTTTCATAACTTAGAAATTTTCTAAATATAAAAATTTTCTTATTTTTTCTCAACTTTACACCACTTTTTCACCATGATGAATTTTGATTCAAGGAAAGTACCCAACATGAAAGTTGTAGACCTGCATGAAATATACAACTTTTCTTCACAAACTTTTCGCTAAAGATGCTTGGATCTCAAGTTATAAATTTGTGAATACATGGTCATGAACTTCTTAACTTAGTGAAATTTTGCCCTAATTTAGGCAGGTTTTGGATCCAACTTCATGGAAATATTTCACCTAGTTCCAAGAGTTATCTTAAAATTAATTTCAAAGATGGATTATCAAGCACATTGCAAGCTTTCCAAAATGTCCAAGAACACTCCAAGATCATTTTTGAGTAGGGAGAATCGAAGAGAGGAAGTTGGCATTTTCTCACTTTTGTTCAAGCCATTTTCATGAAGAACCAAGTTACAAGTCAATCCTATGCTGGCTATTTCATGCTTTACAGGTCCTAAACTTGCTACACACTCCTTAATTAAATGCTTACTCAGTTTACAAAGCCTCTATCCATGCTTTTGAACCTTTATCCAATTGATAATTCCACTTATGGCAAAAAGGTTCCATTGCCATTTTCATAAAGGGAAACTTTTACAAACTTTGTAATCTTGAGCATTGGACATGTCCCCTTGATGCATACAAACCACACAGGTCTCAAGAAACCCATTACAAACTTATACCAGCCCTAAAGCAAGCTGGTACAAGCATGAGAGTTTTGTCTTGTCACTTTGGTTCAAGTACAAGAAAAGTTGCAAAAAAGGCAGGGCTTGTACAGCTGATAGGGAGTTGACTTAAAACCATTTCTATACTAATATGCAAAGAATATACAACAATAAAACACCAAGCAAAGGCCTGAAACACTTAGAGCAAGGAAAGCACCAAAAAACTGCCCAAACCTACAGTTTCTGCACATACACATCCAACATCCATTTGGCTCGTGCGTTTTGTGTTTAGACCATTCCAACACCTTACATACTTGATACCTAGTCAATCCAAACCATCATCCCTGTTCTATAACCTCTGTTTCACCATTTTCCATTGTTAACTTTGAAGCTTGCAGTTGGACTTGGTTAGGGAGTTCTAGCCACTTTCAGAGCAAGGCATGCGTTGGAATAGATTCAGGGAAGCTCAAGGAAGCTCAAACAATCATCAGACTTCCATTAAAGTCCCTGCATTTCCGTACACGATTCCAGCTGAAGGAGGTAATTTTTCAAACTCTATCTCTTTGTACAGGCAACCTCAGGCCACGATCTGTGAATAAAAAATGTAGTTCTCATCATAACGAAGCTGTACATATCATTATCTTGCATTTATATTACTTGTGCTAAGAGAATTTGGAGCTTGAAATCTCTGAAATTTTTAGCTCAGGATTTAGGGATTTCAAAATTCTCTTTGATCTTTCATAGTTAGATTACATAATTTATATGGTTGGAATCGAGAGTTCAAATGCTATATTTTTCATGTTATAAGTTTTCATTTTTATGCAAGCATGAGGAAGTTACAGGTTAAACTGGCCATGGCGTGAGGAAGGAGAAGGCAGGACATGGACGAAGCTGTATTGGGCTTTTTGCTTCTTGGGCTTTTTTGTTTTTATTAGCACTACCACTGATTTGCTATCTCACCCCCTACTAACTCTTTCATATTTTATTTTTTTTCATTTTTATATTTAATACTTTAAATTATTTTCTTTAATGATAAAAAATCCTAAAAAATAATTTAATTATTTTTACACTTTTATTTTATTTTTTTATTATTTCTCACATAAAAAATATAATTTATTTTGATAAAATATGATTTATTTTCTTAATAAACTTATAAATATAATCAAATAAACTTAATATTTTTATTTTACATTTCATACTTACAAATACCTATTTTTTTGCATATATTTAATTTTTAATATTTATATACAATATTATTTATTTTCATACCAAAAAATTGCACAAAATAATAATATATAAACATTATTTTCTTTTAAATAAAAATTAGGGTTTAATCCCTTTCAAAAGAATTAAATATTTTTCCTTATATTTTTTTAGGTTTAAATTCAATATTCTTTTACACAAAAATAAGACATCAAAATCTCTTTACATGTACATTACATTGTATTACATTTTAAATATTGTATTATATTTATTTTAATTCGCGCAAATTCAATTTGGTTGTAATAATGTATTTAGTTTTATATTTGTGCAAATCCCCATTCAAACTTGTATTCCCCCATCCCATAAAATTGTTGTAATAGCTTAGTATATTTACATTACGCAATTTATTTCTTTCATATGCCATGATTAGTAATTAGGGTTTGTATGACAAGAACAAAACAAAACAAATAGAAAACCCTAAATACAAGACAAAATCAAAAGTATGAAAATGATATACTTTGCACACAAGCACCCCTAGGGTTTCTCCCAATTGGTTGCCTAAAATAAAATGGCCATGTTACGCATGCGAAGTATCTTGGCAAAATAAAACAAATATAAGATCATAGTCCCTCGATGACGCTATTCAAAAGTTGCCTAAACAAAATGATCTTGGTCCCTCAAAAATGCTAAGATACTTTGCAACATTGCTATCATGGTTATACGATGACCCATGCCCGTCCCGTTTACATCCAAAGATAGGGTTGCTTACCAAACCAATGGTAATTAAACAATTTCAAAGGAATAGAAATGCATAAGGAAGACATTTGAGTAGGTAGATAGCTTCTAAGTTACTTGCTCCATTTCCAACAAAATCCTTGCTATTTTCAAAAACATCTTACAAACACTAAAAACATTTTCAAAAGACAAACATCTTTATATACATTCTTACGAACGAGAATCATTACAAAATTGCCAAAACGAACGGCCTCTTTTACAAAATACTTTCAAAACCACATCAAACACCATTTCAAACAAACCAAAGCAAGTGATCTAAGCAAGTAATTAAGAGCCCATGGAAAACAATGGATGAAAAGGGTGCTAGCACCTTCCCTTTTCATAATCTACCCCCCGAACTCAAGAAAACATCTCAAAGGTCTTTCCTGTGCTTTTTCACCTTTCCTTTTGGATAAAAGAAAAGTCGGTGGCGACTCTTGCTAACCGCAACATTTGCGATAAAACGCAAAACCTTCAAGTCAATTCTCCCACCGCATCACAGAATTGGCGACTCTGCTGGGGAATATTATAAAAGTGGGGTTACCTTAGGGTTTAGATCACATTTATTTGCTTACATTGTTTGACTTGTTTGCTTTATATTTTGGTTCTTTGTTTGGGTTTGAATCCTCCACCCGGATTTGGGAAACATTATAGGTAAATAGCAATGCATTGTGGAAACTGTGCGGGGTATACCGACATGGTCTAAGCAATAGCTATGTTAGTGTGACATATTTGTGGGTACCGGTAGCCTTTGAGTCAATCAAAGAGAATACGGGGCCGCTGAGTGATGTCATGAAGCACTAATGAACTTTTAGAACCCTTTACTTGACCAACTTGGCCTTTTAGGATGTAGTGAGATGATCGGCTTTGGTGCAGTCCGAAGTTGGTAGATACTCGATACTACACTCATTGAGGGTTGGTTTCTTGGGATATTTCGGTCACCATTAAAGAGGCTTGAGCTGAAACAATGACCAAAGAAATAATCCAGTGATATTGAGCTCCTTAGAACCCGGTTACTATTGATAGGACAGGTTGAGCCAGCTAAACTTCAAGAGGGTAATTACCTATAAAACCCCATGCAAGCCTAAACTAAGAACTTGCTTGATTTGTTTGTATATGCATGTTTGTACATAACATCATGGACATCATGAACATGCATCCACTAACCATTTCAAGGATTTTGGAGATTCATCTTTGTTTTTGTTTTGTAGGATATGGATTCACTTCGCAGGAAAACTATCCAAATCAACCTTGTAAGAATTCCTCCACAACTCAAGGAGCTAGCTTCAAGGATCCCTGAGAACTCTCCATTCACCTAGAGACATGGTCGTCTACTCAACTTGGTCACCTACAACACAGAGGAGGATATGATGAAGGTTCTCTTCCAGTTCTTTGACCCTTTGCATCATTGCTTCACATTTCCTGACTATCAACTTGTGCCCACTTTGGAAGAATTATCTCAACTTTTGAGGATTCCTATTCTCAATCAACTACCTTTCAACGGTACAGAAAGAGATCCGAAGCCAGAAGAGATTGCTCAAACCCTGCACATGCACTCATCTGATGTCACAACTCATTGGGAAACTAGAAGTGGTGTCAAAGGCTTCTTGGCAAAGTTTCTGTTTTAGAAAGCCCAAAGCTGTTGGAATTCCTTAGACTTGCAAGCTTTTGAGGAGATTGTAGCTCTTCTCATCTATGGGATGGTCCTGTTCCCCAATCCTGACCAACTCATAGATGTGAGCGCTGTTAAAATTTTCATGTCACGCAACCCGGTGCCTACATTACTTGGGGATATCTTACACTCTTTTCACACTCGTACAATGAGGAAAAGAGGTGTTCTTATGTGTTGCACTCCTCTCCTGGCAAGATGGTTTATTTCTCATCTTCCCCAATCAGTCTTAAAGAATGAGCAAGGTTTGAGGTGGTCACAAAGGTTAATGACGATTAAACATTCAGATATTCATTGGTGCTCTCGATCCAAAGAGAATGTTATCATTGTTGACCATTGTGGGGAATTCCCTAATGTCCCTCTACTTGGCATTAGGGGAGGCATCACCTACAACCCGTGCGTAGCTCTAAGATAGTTTGGTTAAGCCCGAAGGGATGGCCCACATGATATGCTGATTCAAGGTTTGGTTTCCGACTACGACAACAACGATCAAGGTCTTCGCCAGAGATTCATCTGAGCTTGGAGGATGCTAAACAAGGTGGATAACAAGACTTTGGGACACAAGAATTCCATCCCTCTTGAGCCTTACCTCAATTGGGTATGAACTCGCGCTCAAAGTCTTATGATGCCTCATCCTTCCGTTCTCCCAGTGATTATTGAACCTGTTAAGGAAGGAGAAGTTCCATACACTATCCTACATCCTGACATGCCTACATCACTCAAAGACCTACAAAGGGATTGGATACAGCTCAAAGGAGAGCGTGATACTTTCGAAGCCCAATTCTACGCAAGCGAGAAGAAGATTTTGGAACTCGCTAGGCTACTTCATGAAGAGCAGACTCTAAATACCTTCATTGCACCAAAGAGGATGCGCAATGTCTTTTTATCTTAGAATTTTGTATTATTTTTCCCAAGGGGCGTTGATGTACTCAAATTATATCTTATTAATATAACGTGTGTTTCTTTTTGTTTAAAACAAATTTGAATTTTTAAATCCTTGAAAGCATTGCATGAATACATATCATTCATCAGAAACATAAACAGGTCTTTGCAACAAGTTTCCTCATCTCTCTACTGTTTATTTCAGTAAGATGGATCTCGAACAGATGGTCAAAGACCTTCAAGCTCAAAACACACAATTTCAACAATTACTCATAACCCTAGCCAAGGGGCAGGAGAAGTTGAAGACTCTGCTGGAAAAAGAGAAAGAGAAAAAGAAGAAAGAGAAGAAACCAGCTGGTGTGGTAATCATGGCCAGAAGGTTTCAAGGACAAGCTAGAAGGACCTTAGAATTTCCAGCAACATCTGATGAAGGGGAAAGAAAGGGAAAAGAAACGGCAGTTCCGTCAGACTCTGAAGAAGAGGAGGAAGAGGAGGACTACTCTGAACAACAATACCCTCCGGCTGATGATAAGTACAGACACCTGGAAGAGCGTTTAACCGCTATGGAAATACAGAGAGTATCGCGTCTAGATTTTGAAGAGTTGGGGCTGGTGTCAGGAATTGTGATCCCACCAAAGTTTAAAGTTCCATTATTTGAAAAATATGATGGAGTGTCGTGTCCTAAAATGCACCTCCGATCATATGTCAGAAAGATTCAGCCGCACTCTACCGACAAAGACTTGTGGGTCCACTTTTTCCAAGACATTTTATCAGGAACGCAACTTGATTGGTTTTACCAATTAGAAAGGGCCGACGTCCATAATTGGGAAGACCTAGCCGCAAATTTCTATAAACAATACCAATACAATGCCGATTTGGCGCCTACCCGTACTCAACTTTAGAGTATGGCTATGGTTTCAAATGAGGGCTTCAAAGATTACGCACAAAAGTGGAGAGATCTAGCCGGAAGAGTGCAACCCCCTATGTCTGAAAGGGAGTTGGTGGACATGTTCTTAGGAACTCTATCGGGCCCTTTCTTCAATCATCTAATTGGGAGCTCCTCTTCAGGGTTTACTGAATTGATTTTAACTAGCGAGAGGGTGGAAGCTGGTATAAGAAGTGGGAAGATTCAGAAAGATTTGTCCGCTTCTACAGCTGTGAAAAAACCCTTCACGGGAAAGAAGGAAGTATCTGCTGTTTACTCACACAGGAATCAAGGAATAACGGAACGCCGACCAGTGGTGGGGGCCGTTATGATCCCAAAGCCCGCATCTGACCAACCAAGAAATAACCAACCAAGGGTGGAAATGCCAGTCCGGCAGTTCACTAGGATTAATATGACTCTAGCCCAGGTTCTACCACATCTTTTGAAATTGAATCTGGCAACTTTAAAAGAGGCCCCAAAGAATCCCAATATTGCGTCCCCTCATTATCACCCAAATTCCAGATGCGCATACCATTCTGAAAGTCCAGGGCATGACACTAACAACTGTTGGGCTCTGAAGAACAAAATTCAAGACCTTATAGATGCAAAGGAAGTTGAGTTTGATGCGCCTGAGAAACCGAATGTCATTTCCGCTCCAATGCTTAGGCATGGTCATAATGCCAATGTTGTTGATGAAGATTTATTTGTTGCTACAGTGGATGAACTTTTGACTCCACTCCCGATCATTAAGATGAATTTGTTAAAAGCTGGTGTATTCCCAAGATGTAAAGAAGACTGCCATCGTTGCTTATCCTCACCCGCTGATTGCCCTCTGTTGAAGACAGGTATCCAACGCCTGATTGATAACCAAGAAATTCTGTTTGAGAATGCTCCCGTTTTACCCATTCCTGTTAAATACATTTCAATCATAACCATCTCCGCCAATCCTTCCAGGGCTCCCAAAAGACCCGTTAGGATTACACCTGCTCCAAAAACTACTCCACTTAAGATCACAATGCCCGGGCTGGTCCCATACAAGTCAGATAAAACAGTACCATGGAATTATGGTGGAGAAATCTACTACCATTGTATCAAACAAGATAAACTGATTGTCGAAGAAGAAAGCTCCGAAGAAGAAAATACCCACATTAGCAATATTGCCGGAACTAGCAAGATTACCCGTAGTGGTAGAATCTTCTCTCCAGAGATTGCCCCTCCAAAGGCATTTTTTGGACCTGTGGCCGTTCCGAAGATTACCTCCGTACCAGTGATTATACCTGCAAGCGTACCTACCAATAAAGACGATACAATTCCTGTCCCTACCAATACTTCTACTGCTGAGAATAGAGGAAAAAGCATTCAAGAAGAGCTTGTCCGGACGAAGGCTCAATCACTAGCTATCCCCGAAACATCCAAGAAGGAAATGGAAAAGATCCTGAGGATAATAAAGAAGAGTGACTATGATGTGGTTGAACAGTTGGGGCAAACCCCTTCCAAGATCTCCATGCTAGCATTGCTGCTGTGCTCTGAGGCACATGCGAAAGCTCTGGTAAAATTTCTGAAGACAGCTCATGTGCCACAAAAGACACCTGCTGACCAATTCTAAGATTGTGTGGCCAGTTTGACAGCTGATAATGGCCTAGGCTTCTCTGAGGCTGACTTGACACCCAAAGGGAGAAAACACAACGAGGCATTACATGTCTCTGTAGAGTGTAGAGGAACAACCCTAGCCCATGTCTTGGTAGACACTGGTTTATCTTTGAACGTCTTACCAAAGAAAGCTCTTGACAGATTGGATTGCGAAGGGTTGACGTTGAAACCCAGTAACATAATTCTGAGAGCATTTGATGGCTCGAAGAGGATGGTCCACGGGGAGGTGGACATCCTGATAAAGGTGGGAACTCAGACTTTCAATTCAACCTTCTATGTGATGGACATCCGTCCCACTTACTCTTGTCTGTTAGGACGGCCTTGGATCCATAATGCCGGTGCTGTCACCTCCATATTGCATCAGATGCTGAAGTACCCAGTCCAAGGAAAGATCATAACTATCCACGGGGAGGAGGAGTACATGATTAGTCATCTGAATTCTTTCTGATATGTGGAGTTGGATGGCGAGTTCATTGAAACTCCTTTTCAACATTTCGAGGAGGACTCTCAAGAAGTAGCGACAACCAAGGTTGTATCCTCGATTCCCAAGATCACAAGACCTCCGCCTTGGATGTCATCACTAAAGGACGCAAAGGCAGTAATAGAGGAGGGTGGATGCACCATCTAGGGGCAGCTTCCAGACAAGTTTGGCTTGTGGTTTACTTCAACTGCTCAGAAGGCTGTGCGTCGTGCCCGTGCTGGAGGGCCACCTTTGAAGATTAGTAACCAAGGGGTCAATGCAGTAGAAGACAATGAAGAGGATGGCAGCTTGGAAGATTGGATATTTCCTACTGTCAACGAAGGACTTCGCAACTGGGAAGCCAAAGACTTTGTCCCAATAACTTTCATCTCTCTGTAATTTATCTTTTACATTTCTGTTGGACTTGTAATATTCACAAACAATTGGCACTTTAAAAACCTTGTGTCTTACCCGAGGCACAGTGGTCCATTTGTAAGGGTTTTTATTTCATCTTCATATGACATTCAATAAATCATGGACGCTTTTTCACATACAAATCCTTTGTGCTCATTGTCTTTCTTTTACATTTTATTGTTTAAAGATGGCTATACCCTTACACACACCCACACTCATAAATGCAGGTACCCCTCTGTTGTACCCCAAAATTTGCCCTCTCTTTTCCACAAGAAATCACAGCTTCGGGCTTTTCCTGATTTTTCAGATTGGCTCAAGAATCAGTCAAACAGACTTTTTCTTATCAGTCTACCCAAATTAGGGTTTTTATTGATTTTGAATCAGTCAGACAAAATTAGGGTTTCTTTTGATTTGTTTGAGTTTTGCTCAGGGTTTGATCAGGCGGACGCTTCTTTGACATTAAATCAAGAATTAGGGTTTGCACGCGCAGTTTCAGAAGAATTTGAATCCACAGTATATTAATTGGCTGTTACACTGCTTTGACGCCTGATTTTAGTTTGTTTCTCAATAAACCTGAACCTCTGGTTTAGAAGCTGAGGCTGCTGGTTGAAAATTTGCAGTGTTTGGTTTAATCAGTAAAGGGATAAGCATATGGACGTTTGTTTGATTAACTGTGCATTGCTTATGTTTAATTGGGACGTCGGGTTTATTATTGATTGCAAGACTACAATGTTTATTAATTATTTATTTTTTCTAAGTCAGAATAATTGGATCTACTTCCAGTTATTTTAATTCAAGAAAGTTTAAATAATTAAATAGACAGTTGAAATAAAGGAGATATCTGACAAAAAGACTTTTATTTATTTTTAATTATTTGTACAAGTGTTATTTAAATACAGTAATTATTTACAAGTATTTATAATAATATTTGTTACAATGATTGAAAGTAAAATAAAACTATATCCTAATTTTCCTAAGTCTTCATCTTCTACTGATGCTCCCTATTTCTCAACTGACTTTTATCTGCAAAGACAAAAAAAAGAAAAGAAGTAAACACAGATGAAATCAAAGGCAGACAGTTAATCATAAAAAAGCTCATCATTAAAAGTGATTGGCCGGAATCAGTTTGTTCACCCTCTCTGCAAATCACAAGAAAAATCTTGGTTCACAAAGAGGGAAAGGAAATATGTTTGCAAATATAAAAATGTACAAGGCTACATAATTGAACCAAATGCACATGGAAATATACAAGGCTGCATAATTTCAAATTGTCAACCAAAGAGGCAAACTAAACAGCCAAGTGAATATGCCAAAACAAGTTGCCCAAGTCACAGTTTCAAACTAACCAAACTAAGTCAAAATGGCCAACCAAGTGCAGAACTGTCCAAAAGAGATGTCAACCAAGAACTGTCAAAACTGCCTACAAGCTAGCAAAAGCAAGACAGAAAAGCAGGAAGTATGCAGAGGAAAGATACAATGCAAGCAACATATTCAAATTTACATCATTTTCCAGGCCACACTTTTTCAGAGATAGTACAGTCTAAGCAATAAACAACGCTTTTTCTGATAGAGAGAGAAAAGAGAGAGAGAAGAGGCTTACAGTACAACAGGCTTAAGGACAAGGATATAACAAATAAGTATCAGAACAAAAGAGAGAGGCAGAAAAATACAAAGAAAAATAACACAAGCTCTCAAGTCTGTATCAAAAACACAAACAAAGCTGCCTCAAGCTTCAAACATGTGTCCAAAGCCAAACCTGTATCAAACACAGAACCATAAGCTCCAAACTTACAAACTGAAACAAACCCTCAAGCTTTGCTAAGCATAAAACATAAGCCAGCCTGTCAACACAAGCCTGAAGCCTGTTTTCAAGCTCATACCAAAAACCAGCATATGAACCTGCCTGTTTCAAAACAAACCTTTCAAAGCCCAAAGCAAACATAACATAAGTCCTAAAGCCAGTCAAAAAACCTGCTTGCCTCTAACCTGCTTCAAACAGAAGCCCTTTCAAAACAAGCCTCAAGCCTGTTTCCATCCATCAAAACCGGCCTCTAGCCCTGTCAAAGCCAAAGCAAGCAAAGACTCATAACCTGTCAAAACTATCTTCAAGCCAGAAAATCCAATCCAAACATCCAAGCATTCAATCCCAAAGCCCTCAGAATGACTTCATCATAGGGAAAACAACAACAATAAGGAAACCTCAACAGCAACATACAAAATCAAAATAATCTCAGATTCAGAAGCAACACAGCATCAAGAGAGGAAAAGTTATTCAGAAGTGAAAGGATAGCAAACAAGCAATTCAGATTCAAAATCATCATCATTATCAAAGAACACAAAGGTTCGTCATCAAGAAACCGAGCATACAGTCATCAAATCAAAACATTCAAACCAACAAAACCCTCAGAATGACTTCATCATAGGGTTAGCACATCAAATAACTCAGAATCAACATCAACATTTCAACAAGTATCTCAGAGGCAAGCAGTCAGAAGAGGAAGATAATTAAAAATAGGGTTTTCAGTGTTCATCATAAAACCACAAAAGCTAAATGATACTGCATACCAGAACAAGCTCACAGCATCACGCGTTCCCTGCCTTGGCCGCCCTAGGACGCCTCCTATCCACTTCCAGAACCTCCGTCTCCAAAACCCCAAAGGTAGTAATTCCTCCCTTTTTTCCTTTTTAAAACACCTCACAGAAAATAATAATAATCAAAGATCAGAATACATAGAACTAATAACATGCACGAACTGAAACCCTAAAATATAAACAAAGAGATTAATACCTTGTTGTCACCTCCTGGAGCAACCATGTGGAGAGAGGGGAAATGGAAGTAGCATCCTAGTAGCCCGGCATGGAGAGAACGCTCAATGGCCTTTGTTGAGAACGATAAAGACGAAGAGGAGAAGAATATGAACGGCGCCGCTCAACACTGTAAAGCCTATTCTGAAACAACAAAGTGAAAACCCTAGCAAATGTTGTAAAGTTCCATTGGGCCTGCTCCACATCCAAACGCCTAAGCCCATTTCAAAATTGGCGCACCCCCCTCCTTTTACTTAAATCTGTTGTTTTTTTGTTGCTTGGGCCTGCCCTCAGAAAGACCCCCTAAAGCCCATTTAATTCCCTTTTTTTTAAACTAATACTCTCTTTTTTTTTATCACATTATATATTTTTTACATAACTTATTTTGTTAAATAAATTAATATACTAATTGTTCACATTAAGTTTTATTAACAATATCTTTTTTTTATTATTGCACTTAAAAATATGTAAATTTTAGATTTAATTAGGTTAATAGATTTTTGTCTTAAAATTCTTTTTAATTTTGTACATAAAAATATTAACTAAAATACACAAGCATTAATTTTCTTTAGCTTAAATTAAATACTTTTTCTTTAAAACTTTTGTTTAATTAATCTTATACAAGTTTATAAAACATTAACAAAAACATAAAAATAATATTAATACTTAATTTTGCATTAAGTTAACATCTTGCATCACTTGTAAATAATCACATACACTTTCACAAATTACTTTTATTTCTCTTTGATTCTTATACTTTGCTATATTTTACATTGAGAATATGACGATTCAATTTGGTTGTAAATATTATTTGGATACTACTATCCTGATAAGTCTCATCCCCATTTGTAAATATTTGTACCCCCATTCCCGGATACTTATTTGTAATAGCTTAGACTTTAAATTCCCGCAATTTATCGCTTTCTATATACTGTATAGTAATTAGGGTTTGTATGCGAAGATTCAAAATCAACCGCTAGATAACCTAATACAAGACAAATGCATGAAAATCAAATACACAATTCACACTTGCACCCCTAGGGTAATCCCGCTTGTTGCCTTCAAAAATGGGCCATGTGCATGTTGGGTTCTTTGGCAAAACAAAAACAAATCAAATGATCATAGTCCCTCGATGACGCTTTCAAAGTTGCCTAAGAAATGATCAAGTCCCTTAAAGGAAAAATTGCAAAAGACACTTGGCACCATTGCATTCATGGTCTAAACGATGACCCGCGCTCGTCCCGTTAACATCCTAACACAAGGTTGTTCACCAAATACAATGGTGAAACAACACTGTTAAAAGGGTTAAAACATAGAAACAATCTTTGAGTAAATTTAGGGGTAGACAACTCTTAGTTACTTGATCAAACTTGCAAAACACATTTTCCTACTTTCAAAACACACTTCACAACACAACTTTCAAAACAACTTTCAAAACCTTGAAACATCTTTTCAAAAAGACACACACCTTTGTAAAACATTCGAGTAAAGAATTGTTACAACGGTTGCCTAGACAAGGCATCTTTTTCAAAACATTTTCAAACACACACACACACACCACCATTTCAAGAAATTGAAAATCAAGGCAAGTGATCTAAAACAAGTAACTAAGAGCCCATGGATAACCATGGATGAAAAGGGTGCTAGCATCTTCCCATTTCATAATCTACCCCACGAACCCACAAAAACATCTCAAAGGTTTTTCCTGTGCTTTTTAACCTTTCCTTTAGGATAAAATAAAAAGTCGGTGGCGACTCTTGCTAAACCGAACAAGTGCGAATACAAACGCAAAACCTCAAGTCAGTTCTCCCACCGTATCACAGAACTGGCGACTCTGCTGGGGATTCTTTTAAAAGTGGGGTTACCTTAGGGTTTTAGATCACCTATACATACTTGCTTTGATTGCTTTGATTGCTTCACTTTTTGGGTCCTTGTTTGGGTTTGTTGTAAATCCTACACCCGAATTTGGGGGCACCTTTTTAGGTAAATAGCAATAAAACGGTGAGGGAACTGTGCGGGGTATACTGACATGGTTGAAGCAGTAAGCTATGTTAGTGTGACATATTTGTGAGTACCGGTAACCCTTGAGTTCAATCAAGGAGAGTACGGGGCCGCTGAGTGATGTCATGAAGCACTAACGAACTCTTAGAACCTTACTTGACCATATTAGCCTTTTTAGGGGTAGTGAGATGACCGACTTTGGTGCAGTCCGAAGTTGGTAGATACTCGATATTACACTTATTGAGGGTTGTTTTATTGGAATATTTTGGTCGCCAGTTAAGTGGCTAAATCAAAACAATGAACACAGAAAATAATCCAGTGACATTGAGCTCCTTAGAACCCGGTTTCTATTTTAGGACAGGATGAGCCAACTAACTTCAAGAGGGTACTTACCTACAAACCCCATGAAAGCCTAAACCTAAGGACTTGTTTGCTTTGTGTGAATATGATTGCCTGTATATACACTTACTTGCTTTTGCATACATGCACATAACATCATTACATCATACCATAGCATTTTCAATAACCATTTCAAGGATCTCGAGGATCTTTTGACGCAGGGTTACGTTGAACCAGACGTCTACCAAGAGGCAAGAGGTTTTCTCCTCTAAACAAATGCCATCAAAGATCAAGTGCAACAACTTGAATCAGGGGCTATGACCCACTTGACATGGTGAGCTTGATTCTAGTGGAAAGACATCCGCCGTGCAAATTTCTCCAATCAAAGATCGAAGTTCAATCTCTAACATTCTCTTGTGTTTACCCCCAGAGATCCTTTAAAACATGCATCCACATATCATGCATTGCATCATAACAGTTTTTCCTTTTCAGATTTCCTTATTCTCCTACTGTTTATTTCAGTAAGAGATGGCTCTAGAGAGGACTGTCAAGGATATCCAGGATAAAAATGTTCAACTTCAGGAAATGTTATTGAACCTGTCCTTGGGGAAAGAAGAAGTGAAAGCTCTCCTCACAAGGGGCATGGTCCAGGGGAATTCAAGCAATGCCAGGAGTGATCAGTTGGAAGAGCTTCAGTCTGAGCTGACAACAATGAGGATCCAAATGATGGGACAACTGGTGGGCCAAATGGCTCTCATCCAGGACTTGGCTCAAAGACAAGAGGAACTCAGAGTTCTCTTCAACCAACTGCTTCGGGACAACCAAGTGGGGCAAACGTCTGAGGTTGAAGATCAAGTCATCACTCAACCCCCTTTGAGACAAGAAGACAAAGGGAAGGCTCCTCTACTTGCTTCAGGGTCACAAGCCCAACAACAACCGCGTCAGCATCAATGGGGTAATCGGCGTAAGCAAAATACGTCGGGAAGACAGTTCACTGAGACTGACATACCGTCATCTCTAATACTGGAATGCTTGTTGGAGGTCAATCTAACTACTTTGAGGGATCCTATTTGGAAGCCCAATACCTCCGCTCCTAGCTATCATCCCGACGCATTTTGTGTATACCACTCCTATAGCCTGGGACATGACACCGACGATTGTTGGGCCTTGAAGAACAAGATTCAAGATCTGATTGACATTGGAGTGCTGAGATTCATGCCCGATGGCAAGATGAAAATCTTCCGTTAAGAGTTTCTCCACCTGAAGTGACAAAGCTCAAACTGAGAGAATTTTGTTTTATTTGGATTTTCAAGTTGTAATCTCTTTGTTATTCAAACAATTATCTATTAATGTCAAACTCTGTTTCATTAATGCATTGCATATGTTTGTCTTGAATTCATCCATTCGTTTTCACTACTCTTATGTTTTCTTTATGATATTTAACTCTTGATAAAAAGCTACAAGCCTTTAGAGGGAGGATGACAAAACAATACTGCAATCTCATACAGTATGCTTTTGAATAGACCTTGCTGATGATGTACATGCATTTCTTTCAATTACCAAACACTGGAGTTATAAGGAAGATAATCCCTAGTCAACCCCTTCGAGCCAAAGAAGTAGGAGTTTTCTGTTCTAAACAATTTGAAACCTTTGATTTAAACCTGGGGAAGGGTAGTCTCTCAGTTAATTCAAAAAGGTGCGCATTAAAGTCGCAAACTCTCAGTTCGTAATACAACGAACAAAAAGCATTCCTATGGAATCAAAAGACAGTGATGGTTCCTTATCTCATAGGCAGTCATTACCTCTCAAAAGAGAAAAGCCCACTGAGCCAAAACCTATAAAGGAAGCTTAAGAAAGCTGGGGCATCCCGCTGACTGTAATCTCAAAAACAGGAACAGTCAGGCAAAAGTTAGGGATAACAAATCAAGAAAGAGGTCATTACAAATCCTCAACAACATGAAAAGTGTTGCAAAAAAAAAAGAAGATGACTGCCCTCCAAATTCAATTTGTGTGAACCATCACCAAAAGTCGTTCCAAACTCGAATAGAGTTCGACGCACAAATTAACTGAGTCTAGGATTGAAGGACATCACGAAGAACGGGAGGGTACAAATATACTTTGAGCCTTTATCCTTTGTTTCTTAAACCTTGAACCAAGCCACGTTACAACCCTTCAAAATTCCTAATTGAAGCATGGGTTAGTTCGAAAGCATACTGTTACAAAAGGTATCCTGACTCCTGTAAGGCTTTGCTCTAAAATCTTGTGTTGAATTTGTCTTATAAAAAGTTTTCTGCTAAAAAACGCATTTTTCAAAACTTCGAGACAAGCGTAAACTTTGCATTATTTGAATATCGTTGTTTGCACATGTTTATTTGTTTGACAGCGAAGAAATTCCTACAGCGAATGTTCGGAGGAACGAAAACTCTCTCAGTGAGTAAAATCACTTCAAGAAGGATGACACTTCCATTGACAAATCTCCTATCAACAAGGGGGCATGACATGTCACTATCCAATTAACCTGGGGCAGTCCAGTCAAGGTTTCAACAGATCTTTCAAAGTTCAGTTAACCTGGGGCAGTCCAGTCAAGGTTTCAACAGATCTTCCAAAGTTCAATTAACCTGGGGCAGTCCAGTCAAGGTTTCAACAGATCTTTCAAAGTTCAGTTAACCTGGGGCAGTCCAGTCAAGATTTCAACAGATCTTTCAAAGTTCAGTTAACCTGGAGCAGTCCAGTCAAGATTTCAACAAATCTCTCAAAAGTTCAGTGAACTTGGGGAAAGTCTCCTTCATCATCACTTGGGGCATTCGAATGTCAAAAGTGTTCAACAATTCCTTCATCACCTGTTGGAAGAGACAGTTTCAGATACGCTCCAAACACGGTAGCCATTCTGTCACTCATTCAGATCCTAGTTACAGTTTCAGATACACTCTAAACCCGGAAGTCATTCTGCTACTCATACAGATCTCAACTCCAAGATACAGTTTCAGATACGCTCCAAACACGGTAGCCATTATGTCACTCATTCATATCCTAGTTACAGTTTCAGATACACTCCAGACACGGAAGTCATTCTGCTACTCATACAGATCTCAACTCCAAGAGACAGTTTTAGATACGCTCCAAACACAGTAGCCATTATGTCACTCATTCAGATCCTAGTTACAGTTTCAGATACACTCCAAACCCGGAAGTCATTCTGCTACTCATACAAATCTCAACTCCAAGATACAGTTTCAGATACGCTCCAAACACGGTAGCCATTTTGTCACTCATTCAGATCCTGTTACAGTTTCAGATACACTCCAAACAAGGAAGTCATTCTGCTACTCATACATATCTCAACTCCAAGATACAGTTTCAGATACGCTCCAAACACGGTAGCCATTCTGTCACTCATTCAGATCCAGTTACAGTTTCAGATACACTCCAAACAAGGAAGTCATTATGCTACTCATACAGATCTCAACTCCAAGATACAGTTTCAGATACGCTCTAGACACGGTAGCCATTCTGTCACTCATTCACAATATCAGACTACCGCGAAGCCTGGATTATGACCAGATAGTGGTATCTCCTAAGAGCAATCTATGAAGCCCAGATTCGACCGGATAATAGTTTAATCCCCAACAAGTTATTGTGAAGCCTGGAGATCGACCAGATAGCAGTTAACGGTTAACAGAATGAAGATTCTCATCACCTTAGAAGATTGGTATACTCCCAATTTCTGACCCCTAACAAAATCAAGATCAACATCTTATTCCAGATTTCCTTCTGGAGATAGTTCAGATGTGACCCAGATTTGGCGACATTCCGATACTTATCCCAGATCAATACCTGCAGCAATCAAAAGATCCTGGCAATCCTCAGCGGAGCTAAAACTTCCAACTATCAATCCCCAAGCAGAATGAAGACTCTCATTCTCGGTTCCTCACAGGATATTCAGATATTCCCCAGTGAAGATCTCCTCAAGACAGGAATCCCCAGTAGATTGGCATACAACCCAAGCTCCTGATCCCCCAACAGCGGTCCCAGGACTTCTCATTTTCAACGATCAAAGGATTTTCAATCCCCTGCAGCAGTCAAGGAATTACTTTCCCCGACAGCAATCAAGATTATTTTATCTCTAGCCATCCAGGATTCATCTATCCTCAGCAAGACAGCTCATCAGCTTACATGTGCATTCATCACATTCATATCATAAACATTGATATAACATACATTGCATCATGCATCATGACATTGCATACAACTAACCCTTTACCTTTCCAGGAAAGATCAGTCAACAGACAAAGATCATCATCTTCCGAGATTCTTTCCAGAAATAGTTCATATGTGACCCAGACATGGCGACATTCTGATACTTATTCCAGATTCATCCAGATGCAGCTTTACACAGACTCATCATCAGGAAACCCTACACCGGTTCCTTCTCAAATTCAGATGCAGTTTTACACGGACTCATCATCAGGAAACCCTACACCGGTTCCTTCCCAAATTCAGATGCAGTTTTACACGGACTCATCATCAGGAAACCCTACACCGATTCCTTCTCAACTTCAAGACTTTTGAAAACAGTTTACGGGTTCTCCAGACACGGATGTCAACCTATCGCTTGTTCAGATTCTTCAAACTTCTGAAAACAGTTTATGGATTCTCCAAACACGGAGGTTAATCTATCGCTTGTTCAGACTCAACTTTTGAAAACAGTTTACGGACGCTTCCCAACATGGATGCTGCTCTATTTCTTATTCAACTTCAAGACTTCTGAAAACAGTTCACGGGTTCTCCAGACACGGCTGTTAACCTATCGCTTGTTCAGATTCTTCAGCTTCTGAAAATAGTTTACGGATTCTCCAAACACGGATATTAATCTATCGCTTGTTCAGACTCAACTTTTGAAAACAGATTACGGACACTTCCCAACATGGATGCTGCTCTATTGCTTATTCAACTTCAAGACTTCTGAAAACAGTTCACGGGTTCTCCGGACACGGATGTTAACCTATCGCTTGTTCAGATTCTTCAGCCTCTGAAAGCAGTTTACGGGTTCTCCAGGAACGGATGTTAACCTATCGCTTGTTCAGATTCTTCAACCTCTGAAAACAGTTTACGGGTTCTCCAGACACGGATGTTAACCTATCGCTTGTTCAGATACTTCAAGTCTTCTGAAAACAGTTTACGGATTCTCCAAACACGGATGTTAATATATCGCTTGTTCAGATGCAGCTTTTGAAAACAGTTTACAGATGCTTCCAAATACGGATGTCAATCTATTGCTTATTCAGACCCCCAGTTCAGAGATGTTCCAAAACATGGATACCTTTCTGATACTCACCCACTCACCAGCGACATACAGTTCAACAAACATTTCCATATGGCATCTCTAAGCCCATTCCCCTGTCACATCTCCAGATGGCATCTCTAAGCCTATCCTCCTACCAGCAATTTCCAGATGGCATCTCTAAGCCCATCCCCCGACAAGATTCTGTCACATCTCCAGATGGCATCTTTAAGCCCATCACCAAATGGCATCTTTAAGCCCATTCCCTCAAAATTACGCTTTGACGAGTGCAAATTTTTTCGGGCACTCTAGTGTCCAATCTCCTTTTACTTTCGAGTCGTGAACGGCAAGCTTGCCAATCTAACTCTTCAGGTTCAAGAAGATTGAACAGGGGTAACTGTTGTACCCCATAATTTGCCCTCTCTTTTCCACAAGAAATCACAGCTTCGGGCTTTTCCTGATTTTTCAGATTGGCTCAAGAATCAGTCAAACAGACTTTTTCTTATCAGTCTACCCAAATTAGGGTTTTATTGATTTTGAATCAGTCAGACAAAATTAGGATTTCTTTTGATTTGTTTGAGTTTGGCTCAGGGTTTGATCAGGCGGACGCTTCTTTGACATTAAATCAAGAATTAGGGTTTGCACGCGCAGTTTCAGAAGAATTTGAATCCACAGTATATTAATTGGCTATTACACTGCTTTGACGCCTGATTTCAGTTTGTTTCTCAATAAACCTGAACCTCTGGTTTAGAAGCTGAGGCTGCTGGTTGAAAATTTGCAGTGTTTGGTTTAATCAGTAAAGGGATAAGCATATGGACGTTTGTTTGATTAACTGTGCAATGCTTATGTTTAATTGGGACGCCGGGTTTATTATTGATTGCAAGACTACAGTGTTTATTAATTATTTATTTTTTCTAAGTCAGAATAATTGGATCTACTTCCAGTTATTTTAATTCAAGAAAGTTTAAATAATTAAATAGACAGTTGAAATAAAGGAGATATCTGACAAAAAGACTTTTATTTATTTTTAATTATTTGTACAAGTGTTATTTAAATACAGTAATTATTTACAAGTATTTATAATAATATTTGTTACAATGATTGAAAGTAAAATAAAACTATATCCTAATTTTCCTAAGTCTTCATCTTCTACTGATGCTCCCCATTGCTCAACTGACTTTTATCTGCAAAGACAAAAAAAAGAAAAGAAGTCAACACAGATGAAATCAAAGGTAGACAGTTAATCATAAAAAAGCTCATCATTAAAAGTGATTGGCCGGAATCAGTTTGTTCACCCTCTCTGCAAATCACAAGAAAATTCTTGGTTCACAAAGAGGGAAAGGAAATATGTTTGCAAATATAAAAATGTACAAGGCTGCATAATTGAACCAAATGCACATGGAAATATACAAGGCTGCATAATTTCAAATTGTCAACCAAAGAGGCAAACTGAATAGCCAAGTGAATATGCCAAAACAAGTTGCCCAAGTCACAGTTTCAAACTAACCAAACTAAGTCAAAATGGCCAACCAAGTGCAGAACTGTCCAAAAGAGATGTCAACCAAGAACTGTCAAAACTGCCTACAAGCTAGCAAAAGCAAGACCGAAAAGCAGGAAGTATGCAGAGGAAAGATACAATGCAAGTAACATATTCAAATTTACATCATTTTCCAGGCCACACTTTTTCAGAGATAGTACAGTCTAAGCAATAAACAATGCTTTTTCTGATAGAGAGAGAAAAGAGAGAGAGAAGAGGCTTACAGTACAGCAGGCTTAAGGACAAGGATATAACAAAGAAGTATCAGAACAAAAGAGAGAGGCAGAAAAATACAAAGAAAAATAACACAAGCTCTCAAGCCTGTATCAAAAACACAAATAAAGCTGCCTCAAGCTTCAAACCTGTGTCCAAAGCCAAACCTGTTTCAAACACAGAACCATAAGCTCCAAACTTACAAACTGAAACAAACCCTCAAGCTTTTCTAAGCATAAAACATAAGCCAGCCTGTCAACACAAGCCTGAAGCCTGTTTTCAAGCTCATACCAAAAACCAGCATATGAACCTGCCTGTTTCAAAACAAACCTTTCAAAGCCCAAAGCAAACATAACATAAGTCCTAAAGCCAGTCAAAAAACCTGCTTGCCTCTAACCTGCTTCAAACAGAAGCCCTTTCAAAACAAGCCTCAAGCCTGTTTCCAGCCATCAAAACCGGCATCTAGCCCTGTCAAAGGAAAACTACACAAAGCCTTTCAAACCATAAGCCTAAGCAAGCAAAAACTCATAACCTGTCAAAACTATCTTCAAGCCAGAAAATCCAATCCAAACATCCAAGCATTCAATCCCAAAGCCCTCAGAATGACTTCATCATAGGGAAAACAACAACAATAAGGCAACCTCAACAGCAACATACAAAATCAAAATAATCTCAGATTCAGAAGCAACACAGCATCAAGAGAGGAAAAGTTATTCAGAAGTGAAAGGATAGCAAACAAGCAATTCAGATTCAAAATCATCATCATTATCAAAGAACACAAAGGTTCGTCATCAAGAAACCGAGCATACAGTCATCAAATCAAAACATTCAAACCAACAAAACCCTCAGAATGACTTCATCATAGGGTTAGCACATCAAATAACTCAGAATCAACATCAACATTTCAACAAGTATCTCAGAGGCAAGCAGTCAGAAGAGGAAGATAATTAAAAATAGGGTTTTCAGTGTTCATCATAAAACCACAAAAGCTAAATGATACTGCATACCAGAACAAGCTCACAGCATCACGCGTTCCCTGCCTTGGCCGCCCTAGGACGCCTCCTATCCACTTCCAGAACCTCCGTCTCCAAAACCCCAAAGGTAGTAATTCCTCCCTTTTTTCCTTTTTAAAACACCTCACAGAAAATAATAATAATCAAAGATCAGAATACATAGAACTAATAACATGCACGAACTGAAACCCTAAAATATAAACAAAGAGATTAATACCTTGTTGTCACCTCCTGGAGCAACCATGTGGAGAGAGGGGAAATGGAAGTAGCATCCTAGTAGCCCGGCATGGAGAGAACGCTCAATGGCCTTTGTTGAGAACGATAAAGACGAAGAGGAGAAGAATATGAACGGCGCCGCTCAACACTGTAAAGCCTATTCTGAAACAACAAAGTGAAAACCCTAGCAAATGTTGTAAAGTTCCATTGGGCCTGCTCCACATCCAAACGCCTAAGCCCATTTCAAAATTGGCGCACCCCCCTCCTTTTACTTAAATCTGTTGTTTTTTTGTTGCTTGGGCCTGCCCTCAGAAAGACCCCCTAAAGCCCATTTAATTCCCTTTTTTTTAAACTAATACTCTCTTTTTTTTTATCACATTATATATTTTTTACATAACTTATTTTGTTAAATAAATTAATATACTAATTGTTCACATTAAGTTTTATTAACAATATCTTTTTTTTATTATTGCACTTAAAAATATGTAAATTTTAGATTTAATTAGGTTAATAGATTTTTGTCTTAAAATTCTTTTTAATTTTGTACATAAAAATATTAACTAAAATACACAAGCATTAATTTTCTTTAGCTTAAATTAAATACTTTTTCTTTAAAACTTTTGTTTAATTAATCTTATACAAGTTTATAAAACATTAACAAAAACATAAAAATAATATTAATACTTAATTTTGCATTAAGTTAACATCTTGCATCACTTGTAAATAATCACATACACTTTCACAAATTACTTTTATTTCTCTTTGATTCTTATACTTTGCTATATTTTACATTGAGAATATGACGATTCAATTTGGTTGTAAATATTATTTGGATACTACTATCCTGATAAGTCTCATCCCCATTTGTAAATATTTGTACCCCCATTCCCGGATACTTATTTGTAATAGCTTAGACTTTAAATTCCCGCAATTTATCGCTTTCTATATACTGTATAGTAATTAGGGTTTGTATGCGAAGATTCAAAATCAACCGCTAGATAACCTAATACAAGACAAATGCATGAAAATCAAATACACAATTCACACTTGCACCCCTAGGGTAATCCCGCTTGTTGCCTTCAAAAATGGGCCATGTTTGCATGTTGGGTTCTTTGGCAAAACAAAAACAAATCAAATGATCATAGTCCCTCGATGACGCTTTCAAAGTTGCCTAAGAAATGATCAAGTCCCTTAAAGGAAAAATTGCAAAAGACACTTGGCACCATTGCATTCATGGTCTAAACGATGACCCGCGCGCGTCCCGTTAACATCCTAACACAAGGTTGTTCACCAAATACAATGGTGAAACAACACTGTTAAAAGGGTTAAAACATAGAAACAATCTTTGAGTAAATTTAGGGGTAGACAACTCTTAGTTACTTGATCAAACTTGCAAAACACATTTTCCTACTTTCAAAACACACTTCACAACACAACTTTCAAAACAACTTTCAAAACCTTGAAACATCTTTTCAAAAAGACACACACCTTTGTAAAACATTCGAGTAAAGAATTGTTACAACGGTTGCCTAGACAAGGCATCTTTTTCAAAACATTTTCAAACACACACACACACACCACCATTTCAAGCAATTGAAAATCAAGGCAAGTGATCTAAAACAAGTAACTAAGAGCCCATGGATAACCATGGATGAAAAGGGTGCTAGCATCTTCCCATTTCATAATCTACCCCACGAACCCACGAAAACATCTCAAAGGTTTTTCCTGTGCTTTTTAACCTTTCCTTTAGGATAAAATAAAAAGTAGGTGGCGACTCTTGCTAAACCGAACAAGTGCGAATACAAACGCAAAACCTCAAGTCAGTTCTCCCACCGTATCACACCCTCCATTCCGGATCCCATGGGTAACGATACTGCTATAGCCTTCAGTGGCTCTGAAGATTTGATCTACCAAGCCGAATACGAAGGTGAGGAAGATTGTGAGGTGCCAGGGGAATTGGCCAGACTACTACAACAAGAGGAAAGAGCTATTAAGCCTCATGAGGAGCTGTTAGATACAATCAATTTAGGTACCGAGGAAGATAAAAAGGAAATCAAAGTGGGTCCCAATTTCGAGTCGAGTGTCAAGGAGCGCCTAATTCAGCTATTGCATGATTATGTTGAGATCTTTTCCTGGTCATACGAAGACATGTCGGGACTTGATACAGACATTGTGGTACATCGTCTACCCACAAGAGAAGATTGTCCACCAGTGAAACAAAAAGTCTGCCGCATGAGACCTGATATGTCGGAGAAGATCAAAGCAGAAGTTATGAAACAATTCAATGCCGGGTTCTTGGATGTCACTTCCTATCCTCAATGGGTTGCCAACATTGTTCACATGCCGAAAAAGGACGGTAAAGTAAGAATGTGCGTGGATTATAGAGATTTAAATAGGGCCAACCCTAAAGATGATTTTCCACTTCCACACATCGATATCCTGGTTGATAATACGGCCCAGCACAAAGTATTTTCCTTCATGGACGGATTCTCAGGATATAACCAGATCAAAATGGCACCTGAGGACATGGAGAAAACTACATTTGTCACACAGTGGGGCACATTCTGCTACAAAGTGATGCCATTCGGACTGAAGAATGCTGGGGAAACCTATCAACGCGCCATGGTAGCTTTGTTTCATGATATGATACATCATGAGATAGAGGTCTACGTAGATAACATGATAGCCCGATCACAAACTGAAGAGGTGCACCTTGATCACTTGCAAAAGTTGTTTGTAAGGTTGAAGGAGTACAAACTAAGGTTGAACCCGAACATGTGCACATTCGGAGTCCGGTCCGGTAAACTCTTAGGTTTCATTGTCAGCAACAAAGGCATCAAGGTGGATCCTTCCAAGGTTAAAGAAATACAGGAAATGCCTTCTCCTCGTACTGAGAAGGAAGTCAGAGGATTCTTGGGACGCCTAAACTATATTGCCAGATTCATTTCTCACCTAACATCTACCTGTGAACCAATCTTCAAGCTGTTGAAGAAAGATCAAGTAGTCAGATGGAATGATGAATTCCATATCGCTTTTGACAAAATCAAAGAGTATTTACAAGAGCCTCCTATCTTGATGCCGCCAGTCGAGGGAAGACCACTGATCATGTATCTGACCATTTTAGAGAACTCAATGGGGTGTGTATTGGGGCAGCATAACGAGTCTGGCCAAAAAGAGCACGTTATTTATTACCTGAGCAAAAAGTTTACCGACTGTGAAACCAGATATTCGCTACTCGAGAAAACTTGTTGCGCTCTGGTATGGGTTGCTCGCCGGCTAAGACAGTATATGTTGACTCATACCACTTCGCTGATATCTAAGATGGATCCGATAAAGTACATCTTTGAGAAGCCTTCCCTGTCTGGGAGGATAGCTAGATGGCAGATGATCATAACAGAATATGACATACAGTACACTACCCAAAAAGCTATAAAGGGAAGCGTGCTAGATGATCATCTTGCTCATCAAGCTGTAGAAGATTATCAATCCATGAAGTTTGAATTCCCAGACGAGGACATCATGACATTAGACAACTGTGATGAAATTAGGTCATATGACGGACCTGAACAAGGATCTCGATGCACCCTGTTCTTTGATGGGGAATCCAATGCACTTGGTAATGGTATCGGCGCTGTACTCATATCTCTGAAAGGGTGCCATACTCCCTTTACTGCCAGACTTTGCTTCAACTGTACGAATAACATGGCAGAATATGAAGCATGCATCTCTGGTCTCAAGGCTGCCATAGACTTGGGAATCAAATCTTTAGCTGTATTTGGAGATTCAGCTTTGGTCATCAGTCAGATCAAAGGAGAATGGGACACTAAGCATCCAAACCTTATCCCTTACAAAGAACATGTTTTGACATTGTTACCATATTTCGAGCAGATTACCTTCGAGCATTTCCTGCGAGAAGAAAATCAGCTAGCAGATGCTCTAGCCACAATGTCATCTATGTTTAAACTTAATTGGGATAACGAGGCTCCCTAGACCACCATTGAATGAATGGACGAAACAGCACACTGTCACGAGATTAATATTGAAGAAGTAATGGACCAGCCTTGGTTTCATGAAGTCAAAAGGTATCTCGAGGCTCAATAATATCCAAAAGGAGCTTCAATCAATGATAAAAAGTTCCTAAGGAGATTCTCCGCTAATTTCTTCCTAAGTAATGGCATCCTGTACAAACGTAATCAGGATTCTATTCTACTCCGTTGTGTGGATAAGATTGAAGCTGAAAATATTATGGCTGAATTACATGAAGGTACCTTTGGCACTCACTCTAGTGGGCATACGATGGCGAAGAAAATCCTACGGGCAGGCTATTATTGGTCTACCATGGAAGCAGACTGCTATCAACACTCCCAGACCTGTCATAAGTGTCAAATCTATACAGACAAGGTGCATTTGCCTCCGGTTCCTCTAAATGTCTTAACAACTCCTTGGCCCTTCGCTATGTGGGGAATCGATATGATTAGGGAGATCAAGCCTACAACCTCCAATGGACACCGTTTCATTCTAGTGGCCATCGACTATTTCATAAAGTGGGTCGAAGCAGCTTCCTTCGCATCCGTTACTAAGAATGTTGTCGCTCGCTTCATCAAGCAGAATCTTATTTTCCAATAAGGTATCCCAGAAAGGATCATCACTTATAATGGTACAAACATTAATAATACTATGATCACCGCCTTATGCGAGCAGTTCAAGATTCAACATCACAATTCATCCCCCTATCGGCCAAAGATGAATGGTGCAGTCGAAGCTTCTAATAAAAACATTAAAAAGATCATACGGAAAATGACAGTCACCTACATGACTGGCATGAAATGCTACCGTTTGCTCTCCACGGGTACCGTACCACGGCTCACACATCAACTGGAGCAACACCCTATTCTTTGGTTTATGGCAAGGATGCTGTCTTGCCTATTGAGGTTCAAATCCCCTCCTTGAGAATTATGAAGGATGCAGGTTTGAGTGAGGACGATTAGATCCAGACCCGACTTGATCAACTGAACTCAATTGATGAAAAGAGACTTACTGCTGTTTTCCATGGTCAGATGTATCAAAAACGGATGATCAAGGCTTTCAACAAGAAAGTACGACGCCAAGTATATCAAGTTGGAGATCTAGTGATCAAGCGCATTATCTTGCCACAAAGTGATCCCAGAGGCAAATGGACTCCTACCTATGAGGGGCCATTTGTACTCAAGAACATCTTCTCCGGTGGGGCAATGATCTTAACCACCATGGACGGCAACGATTTGCCACACTCTGAGAACACAAACATAGTCAAAAGATACTACGCATAAGAGACCCGCTAGGTTGACACACCTAGGCAAAACAAGGGAATCCCGGAGAACCAAAAGGTTCCGGCAAAAATTAGGGATAAAATAAAAAAAATTTACACCCGACAAGTTGAAAACCCGAAAGGGCGACTTGGGCAAAAAAGGGTTTCCCGGTGGATTGAAAACCTGAAAGGGAGGTCCAGGAAAAATTTAGGTAATTAAAGTGTATGACTGTGTCTCGCCGGATCACTTTGAGGACAATCTCTTCACTAATAAACTCTGAGCTTCTGATCAATTCAATCATCTTCGGACGAAGCAACAAATAGACAAGATATTCTGAGATACGGAGGCTATAGCAGAATGGGAACCCCATGAGATTATCACACATAGATATATTTCTTTGTATAAATTTTTCTTATTTTTATGACACCATCCTCTTACTAGGATGTTTGTCTCCTTTTTACAAAATACTTATTCAAAGTGAATACAAAGATATCTCTTTAAAGTACAAAAAACTATTTGTCCTTTTCTTTTTACACTTGTGTTTTATTTGCAAAAACGTCCAATGATTCATTAATGAACATATGCATTTGAACATAATTATTGTTTACAGATAAATAAAATGGAAAAGAACAATTACTGACAGGTTGAAAAAAATAGGAAAATGTCTTTAGGCTATTCCATGTGCAATCTCTATAGTACGTCATTAAGATCCCCAACGGAGCTGAAACTTCAAGTTATTAATCCCCAGTGGAAACCATCCAATTTCTCCAAAATTCCCCAGCAAGTTGTCCTGAAGCCTGAAAACCAACCGGACAACAACTAATTTCTGTTTCTCCCTAGCCTAGGATAACTCCCGGGCAGAGTGACAGACGATCGATAGTCTTAAACTTTTTTCCAAACAGGAATAAGCTTTTTCCCCACAAATTTTCATTTCTCCCCAACAGAACGAGGACTCCCATTATTAACTCCTAGTAGAAGTCATCAAAATTCCTGGATTCCCCAAGCAGATTCCTCAAGAAGTACATGGCATTACTCTCACAACAGAATCTTTGTCAATACTCCAACTTCAAAACATGAAGAATCCAAATATCCTCAGCAGCAATCAAGGATTTATTTTCCTCAGCAATACAGTGAATCAGCTTACATGCGCATACATTACATCCACATATCGTAAACATTGATAAAACACATATATTGCATCATACATATCATGCAACATAACTTTGTGTTTTCAACTAACATTTTACCCTTTTCAGGATAGGATTAATAAGCTACCATTAACAATATGCAATCTAGATACAATACATATGCTCCAGACACGGAGGCCATCCTGTTATTCATTCTGATTCATCTTTCAGATACATACAGATACGCTCCAGACACGGATTCCGTCCTGATACTCATTCAGATTTCCAAAGTTCAGATACGCTCCAGACACGGTTGCCATTCTGTTACTTATTCAGATTCATCTCTCAGATGCAGTTCAGATACGCTCCAGACACGGATGCCATTCTGTTGCTCATTCAGATTCAAGTTCAGATACACTCCAGACACGGTTGATATTCTGTTACTCATTCAGATTTCAACTATCGGATTCAAGTTCAGATACGCTCCAGACACGGATGCCATCTTGATACTTATTCAGATTTCAAGATCAGATATAGCTCAGATACGTTCCAGACACGGGCATCATTCTGATACTTATTCTTATGACTTAAAACTTACAATTCAATAAACATTCTTGGATGTCATCTACAAGCCCATCTCCAACAATATTATTTCATCTCTCCAAATGGCATCTTTAAGCCCATTCCCTCAAATACACTTTGTTGAGTGCAAATTTATGGGCACTCTAGTGTCCAATCATCTTTTACCTTCGAGTCACGAACGACAAAGCTCGACAAGGCTTGTATTGAACAGGGGCATCTGTTGTACCCCAAAATTTTCCCTCTCATTTATCAATACTTTTCTCACAAGACTTCTTTGACTCAAGACAAGATTAGGGTTTGGTCAGCTCAAGACATCTCATCTTGCACTGATAACCCAAAATTAGGGTTTGAGTTTGCACAAGGATTTTTGGACCACCAACGCTTCATGTGACTTTCATACATCATTTTGGACCCCTAAGATTTCTCATGTTAAGTTTCAAGCCTTGAACCACATTTTTGATCAATCAATTGGACAATTGACCTAAAAATCAGCTGTATTGAAGAAAAAGTCAACCATGGCCAATTTTCAGTCAAACTTCATAATTTTTGATCCACATCAACATTTTAGACTCATATGTACCATTTTATCAAGTTTGAATTACAACTCCTCAAGAAATTTGATCAAATCATCAAATGGACAAAATGGTCAAAATTAGGGTTTTGACTGAGAAATGGCAATTTCTGATTTTTAACCTAGCCAATGACCAATTGAGTTCAAGCATGATTTCAAGGATTCAATGGCATCATATTGACTCAATTACATGGTTCAAAACATCCCAAGTTCATTGGATTGACAAATGAAATTTACAGTCAACTGATCAAAAGTCAATTGTACACAGAAAAGTCAAACTTTGACTTTTTGGTCAAAATTAAGTACCAAGGGTCATAATTCATCAATATGTGTAAAAATATGAAACTTGTTCACCAAGAAAACCAAATTTGAAAATTAGGGTTTGAATTTGAAAATTTTCATAACTTAGAAATTTTCTAAGTATAAAAATTTTCTTATTTTTTCTCAACTTTACACCACTTTTTCACCATGATGCATTTTGATTCAAGGAAATTCCCCAACATGAAAGTTATAGACCTCCATGAAATATACAACTTTGATTCACAAACTTTTCCCTAAAGATTCTTGGATCTCAAGTTATAAATTTGTGAATACATGGTCATGAACTTCTTAACTTAGTGAAATTTTGCCCTAATTTAGGCAGGTTTTGGACCCAACTTCATGGAAATATTTCACCTAGTTCCAAGAGTTATCTCAAAATTAATTTCAAAGATGGATTATCAAGCACATTGCAAGCTTTCCAAAATGTCCAAGAACACTCCAAGATCATTTTTGAGTAGGGAGAATCGAAGAGAGGAAGTTGGCATTTTCTCACTTTTGTTCAAGCCATTTTCATGAAGAACCAAGTTACAAGTCAATCCTATGCTGGCTATTTCATGCTTTACAGGTCCTAAACTTGCTACACACTCCTTAATTAAATGCTTACTCAGTTTACAAAGCCTCTATCCATGCTTTTGAACCTTTATCCAATTGATAATTCCACTTATGGCAAAAAGGTTTCATTGCCATTTTCATAAAGGGCAACTTTTACAAACTTTGTAATCTTGAGCATTGGACTTGTCCCCTTGATGCATACAAACCACACAGGTCTCAAGCAACTTGTACAAATTTATACCAACCCTAAAGAAAGCTGGTACAAGCATGAGAGTTTTGTCTTGTCACTTTGCTTTAAGTACAAGAAAAGTTGCAAAAAGGCTAGGGCTTGTACAACTGATATGGAGCTGACTTAAAACCATTTCTATACTAATATGCAAAGAATATACAACACATAAAACACCAAGCAAAAGCCTGAAACACTTAGAGCAAGCAAAGCAACAAAAAACGGCCCAAACCTACAGTTTCTGCACATACACATCCAACATCCATTTGGCTCGTGCGTTTTGTGTTTAGACCATTACAACACCTTACATACTTGATACCTAGTCAATCCAAACCATCATCCCTGTTCTGTAACCTCTATTTCACCATTTGCCATTGTTAACTTTGAAGCTTGCAGTTGGACTTGGTCAGGGAGTTCTAGCCACTTTCAGAGCAAGGTAGGGGTTGGAATAGATTCAAGGAAGCTCAAGGAAGCTCAAAAAATCATCAGACTTCCATTAAAGTCCTTACATTTCCATACACGACTCCAGCTGAAGGAGGTAATTTTTCAAATTCTATTTCTTTGTACAGCCAACCTCAGGCCACGATCTATGAATAAAAAATTTAGTTCTCATCATAACGAAGTTGTACATATCATTATCTTGCATTTATATTACTTGTGCTAAGAGAATTTGGAGCTTGAAATCTCTGAAATTTTTAGGTCAGGATTTAGGGATTTCAAAATTCTCTTTGATCTTTGATAGTTAGATTACATAATTTATATGGTTGGAATCGTGAGTTTAAATGCTACATTTTTCATGTTATAAGTTTTCATTTTTATGCAAGCATGAGGAAGTTACAGGTTGAACTGGCCATGACGTGAGGAAGGAAAAGGCAGGACAGGGACGAAGTTGTATTGGGCTTTTTGCTTCTTGGGCTTTTTTGTTTTTGCTAGCACTACCACTGATTTTCTATCTCACCCCCTACTAACTCTTTCATATTTTATTTTTTTTTCATTTTTATATTTAATACTTTAAATTATTTTCTTTAATGATAAAAAATCCTAAAAAATAACTTTATTATTTTTACACTTTTATTATATTTTTTTATTATTTCTCACATAAAAAATATAGTTTATTTTGATAAAATATGATTTATTTTCTTAATAAACTTATAAATATAATCAAATAAACTTAATATTTTTATTTTACATTTCATACTTACAAATACTTATTTTTTGCATATATTTAATTTTTAATATTTATATACAATACTATTTATTTTCATACCAAAAAAAAATGCACAAAATAATAATATATTAACATTATTTTCTTTTAAATAAAAATTAGGGTTTAATCCCTTTCAAAAGAATTAAATATTTTTCCTTATATTTTTTTAGGTTTAAATTCAATATTCTTTTACACAAAAATAAGACATCAAAATCTCTTTACATGTACATTACATTGCATTACATTTTAAATATTGTATTATATTTATTTTAATTCGTGCAAATTTGATTTGGTTATAATAATGTATTTAGTTTTATATTTGTGCAAATTCCCATTCAAACTTGTATTCCCCCATCCCATAAAATTGTTGTAATAGCTTAGTATATTTACATTACGCAATTTATTGCTTTCATATGCCATGATTAGTAATTAGGGTTTGTATGACAAGAACAAAACATAACAAATAGAAAACCCTAAATACAAGACAAAATCAAAAGTATGAAAATGATATACTTTTCACACAAGCACCCCTAGGGTTTCTCTCACTTGGTTTCCTAAAATAAAATGGTCATGTTACGCATGCGAAGTATCTTGGCAAAACAAAACAAATATAAGATCATAGTCCCTCGATGACGTTATTCAAAAGTTTCCTCAACAAAATGATCTTGGTCCCTCAAAAATGCTAAGATACTTTGCAACATTGCTATCATGGTTATACGATGACCCATGCCCGTCCCGTTTACATCCAAAGATAGGGTTGCTTACCAAATCAATGGTAATTAAACAATGTCAAAGGAATAGAAATGCATAAGGAAGACACTTGAGTAGGTAGATAGCTTCTAAGTTACTTGCTCCATTTCAAACAAAATCCTTGCTATTTTCGAAAACAAACGCACACACATTTCAAAAACATCTTACAAACACTAAAAAAAATTTCAAAAGACAAACATCTTTGTATACATTCTTACGAACGAGAATCATTACAAAGATTGTCAAAATGAACGACCTCTTTTACAAAATACTTTCAAAACCACATCAAACACCATTTCAAACAAACCAAAGCAAGTTATCTAAGCAAGTAACTAAGAGCCCATGGAAAACCATGGATGAAAAGGGTGCTAGCACCTTCCCTTTTCATAATCTACCCCCCGAACTCAAGAAAACATCTCAAAGGTCTTTCCTGTGCTTTTTCACCTTTCCTTTTGGATAAAAGAAAAGTCGGTGGCGACTCTTGCTAACCGCAACATTTGCGATAAAACGCAAAACCTTCAAGTCATTTCTCCCACCGCATCACAGTCTCCATTTCTTAGGTAGACTTCTAATAATTTTCTTGACATGATCTGTATTAAAATATCCTCTGTTCAGAACCTTGAGTCCTGCAACAAGCATTTGGAATCTTGAAAACATAGTTTCCATGGATTCATCATCTTCCATTTTAAAGGCTTCATATTTCTGGATTAGGGCCATAGCCTTTGTCTCCTTAACTTGAGTGTTTCCTTCATGAGTCATCTGAAGAGAATCAAAAATAGACTTTGCAGTCTCTCTGTCTGTGACCTTCTCATACTCATTGTAGGAAATAACACTCAGAAAAATTGTTCTCACTTTGTAGTGGTTTTAGTGAATCTTTTTCTGAGCATCTGTCATTGTACTTCTTGCAATCTTTACACCTTTATCATCTACTGGGTGAGTCCAGCCATCAACTACCAAATCCCATAGATCCAAGTCATATCCCAGAAAATAACTTTCAATTTTTTCCTTCCAATAGTCAAACTTTTCTCCATCAAACTTTTCTCTATCATTATTCTTGTTATCAAAAGTGACAACGTCGTTGTTAGCCATTGTTTTTCATACAGTCTGGATCGGTATTGAACACTGTTAGGTGTTGATAAAAACTCAAACTTTTTATCACTCAGAACCGGAGCTTTAATGCCAATGAAAGGTGTGAAAAACACAAGAAAATGGGGGTTTGAATTGGGTTTTAAATCTTTTTTTTGTTTGAAAATATCCCCTTTAACTGAAAAATATTTTCTTCACTTATTGATAATAAAGATAAGATGCAGGAAGTAAAGAACAAGGTATGTTTATACTAGTTCACTTGAAAACTATCAAGCTAGTCTAGTCCGCCCGCCAAGGTGATTTTGCATTTCTCAACAAGGTCTTAATCCAATAATCAAATAGATTATTACAATACACAAGCTAATTGTAGGTGACTAACATTACAACCTCTAAGACACACTAATCTTATACTTCTCAAGGATTCTGACCAAATGGTCTCTTAAGGCACAATCAAATAACAGTTTGAACAAGGTTTTTTTTACAAAAGATATGTTTCTAAACAAGCGGATTAGTAAACAGTGTTTCAAGAACTTAGACTTAAGAAATAAGAATGCTATGAATAGTCTTGTAAGAACGTGAATTAGCAGCCTTCTCTTTAAGTCTTTAAGCCTTTATATAGCCAATAAAATAGTTTAACCGTTGGAGGGTATTTCTAGAACTTCTAGAAAGTTGGAAGCTTGAAACATAGTGGGGGACAAGATCGTACAACGCGTCTGTCCTTCATGGTAGTGTAATGAAATCTTTGTTTGTACCATGTACTATGTGTAATATTATCTTCTTATCTTCTTAACTTCAGAGGCTTCATATGAGCATGAGTTAGAAGTAATAAAATAGAACTTGGATCATCAGAACTTCAAGTATTTAGAGTCTTCAGAACTTCGCCTTCAGAATCTTTAGCACTTGGTCTTTGGAACCCTTTGTCGAACCTTGGGTTATCAGAACTTCAAGTCTTTAGAGTCTTCAAAAACTTGTCTTCAGATTCTTCAGCACTTGGTCTTGAGAACACTTTGTCTTCAGAAACATAAGTCTTCAGCATCTGAACTTCAGTCAGAACTTTTGTCTTTGGATCTTTAGAACTTGGTTTATCGTACGTGTATCAGAGTCACAAATTCAAAACCTTTTGAAGCATTTTGCTACTGTTCCTCAAAACTTGTGTAGCGCAGAAGCAGAACTTGGTCTCTTCTAATGTCTTGGCATCCTTTCATCAGAAGCAGAACCTGTTTGTTAATTACTAAAAATAAAAAATATTAGAGTACCAAAATTGTTTATACAAACATACTCTTTGTTATCATCAAAACTCAAAGATAAAATTGCAGAACCAAATGTTGTTCTAATAAGATAGCCATCCCATGAGGAGGAACAGACATCACATGTTGCATTGTGGGAACTTCAACAACTTGTTGGTATCCTTCAGGCATAAAGTTGATGATACCAAAACACATCGTATATTTGACTTTATTTTCATATGTTTTATTATCATTTTAATTCGATTTCTAGTATTATATTGGTGTTTTTCCTTGGTGTTGGGAAATTGACTAATCAGGAGCTATGTGTGAGGAAACAAAGTAAAACGGATAAAAAATGAAGATTTGGAGCAAGCTTGCATCAGTGGCTACTCCCATGGCTTTCATCTTGGGGCTTCCATGGGTGGTACACACACCAACAAGTAGGATGATCATTGCTTTAACTACATTTTAATCAGGAGTGTGGGACTTGGCCAGTTTAAATTGCTTATTAATTATGAAGTAGTTCACCTTTTCACTCTACCGAATCATTAGTTTACTATTGTCCACAACAAAAATAACCGGCGGTACCAATTAGAAAACCTAGATAAAAACCCATCACCCCCATAAACCCCTCAAACACCTGAAAATGACTATTCTCCTCCATTAAATGAACCTCCATCAACCTTTTTCGCAGGACCTACTGACCCGTAATATGTTGAATATGAGATACATGCACTAAGAAGGGAAGTCATGGATCTTCGCCATGAATAGAGAGAACAAGTGGACAGGATGAATGAAAAAAAGGATCATCTCTTCCAGGAGATTTTATCATTTCACAGAGCTCGCAGCCTATACGGACCCTGATCAGACTACACACCATGTTCCGCCATTCCTTTTTCACATTAGAGTAAAACATTGAGAATAATGTTTTATTCAAGTGCGAGAGAGGAATTTTACATGTTTTTCTAGTTAGATTTCCTTCTTTCTAGTTAGATGTATCACTTTTTAGTAATTTCTTTTCAAAATATAAGATGTCAGTTCTTTATTAAATTTCTTCCTTTTCTTGAGCCATATTGAAAAATTTTGCAAAAATAAACAGTGATTATTTTAAATTTATCGGTTATTAGATGTTTTATAAAGAGTCGGGAAAAGTCATGAGATATCAATATCATTTTAACTTCATAAGTCTCTCAACTATGGAGATCGATTTGGATAATTGTTATGCTCTAGCTTTAAGTTCTCACCTCTAAATGAATCCTTAAGTAGTTTATTTTAGCTGTCAGCTCCAGCTTAAGCATGCTCTACGTAAGGAAGCCGATGAATATAAGTGAATGATCCTAATTTTCTTTTATGCAAAAATAAATTGAAAATAGAGAACGCAACTTCTAAGTTAGGTGGCCCTCACCCGGTCTCTTAGCCCAACAATTGTGGAACCTGCAAAAATAGAATAAGACTTACTGTTAGTTGGTCTAGAAATATCTAGTACTGAACTTGGTAGGGCGGACTATGGTCTGACCCCCCGTAGCTATAATTGGTAAATAAAAGGGTTACACCACCTTAGGTACCAGAACCCTGAGTAAAGGATCAGTGTCATTAATCGGTAGCCTTACTATGAGTATGTATGGATAACGAGCTTAATGTGATTGCACCTGAATGAAAGAGGACGAAAAATGAGAAGAATGAGACAGGTCTAAGTGTAATGACATGATTCAGATTGATTTGTATAGGGGAGATACTTATGATCACGAAATATGAAATGTGTTATTATGATGCTTTTGTATTCGGCAATTTAGTACCTATTGTTATAATTTGTTGAAGAAGAGTCTTTTGAAAGCTCAGAGTAGCTATTGAACTTCACTATTTACTTACATTTTGCTTGAGGACAAGCAATAATTCAAGTATGGGAGAGTTTGATGACACCAAAACACATTGTATATTTGACTTGATTTTCAAATGTTTTATTATCATTTTAATTCTATTTCTATTATTATGTTGGTGTTTTTCCTTGGTTTTAGGAAATTGACTAATCAGGAGCTTTGTGCAAGGAAACGAAGCAAAACGGACGAAAAATGAAGATTTGGAGCAAGCTTGCATCTATGGCTACCCCCATGGTGTTCATCTTAGAGCTTCCATGTGTGGTACATGCACTAACATGTGGGATGAATAATTTGTGCCTAAATTTTGAGCATGGCGGTCGCCACCCTTTGTAATGACCAAACGGTTGAAAACCTACTTTCTTAGCCTCCAAGATTCCACAAAGTGTCCCTACAAGTTTGCCACGTTGTTGGAAGCAGTTTGAAAGCCTTTTAGGGTTTTTGGAATCCTATAAATACCTCACTAGTTACATCATTTGATTCATCCAAGCTTATGCATACTTAAGCCATATATTGTCAATTTGTAAAGAAATAATCTCTTCACATCGGAGGATTATTGTGCCATCTATTGAGTTTGTATCAAGTTTGGAACACTTTTGTACAAGTTTTATTTCTAAGCACTTTATTTCTACCATTTACATTTTGTCAAGATTTACTTCAAGTTATTTCAATTGTACCATATTCAAGACTTTGTTTAGAGTATGTTTTTAATTCATTTAGCATTTACTTTACTTGTATTACCATTACTTTCCTGCCTTATTTACTTGTGTTTATTCTCTTCATCTATTTACATTTGCACTTAAAACTATTTCTGTTTTGTTTCTATAAACATGTCCGACTAATTTATTAAGTGTTGGGATGTAAGGACCATCAATAGGCGATGCTCTACATGTTGTCTCCTTAGGATCACCTTTGTGGGCCGTTTTGATTTAAACACAATTTTTCTGAACTTATTTTAAACCTGCTTATATGAAAGGGAAGCAGTGAAAATGTCGGGTAAGATCGAAAGTCGTCTGACACTAAAGACTAAAATTGGTTTGTTTTTGGTTCACAAATACTGCGAAAGAACTTTGTTAGTTAATTAGGAAAATTTGATATTTCTAGAAGGAGGTTTTAAAAATATTTTCTAACGTGTTTATAGGTTTAAGATCCGGTTACTTGCGTGAAAGCCAGGGACCCTTTTAAGTCGAACTTTCCAATTAAAATTACTTTTCGACTTAGTTAAGAGTTTAATTTCTTAAAAATAGGTTTACCACTTTAACGCGATAAGCACCTTCCATAAGTGACAATGGCAGGCATAAATTATAGAGTAAACTCGCTTCTGAATACGTGAAAGCGAAAGTTCCCATTAAATTGATTCTTTTCAAAGTAGGAAATATTTCCTCGTAAGTAATCTTAGTAGAGACAATCAGAGTATTATTGATTGATGTGAATTACATTCTAGCATTTTTATTCATCTATTTTTATCAAAAGTTTATTTATTTCGTCCCTTTTTCCACTACTATTTTAATTGACTTACATAAACACTGTAACAATTAGAAATAATATATTTGACTATTGGTCTCTGTGGATCGATCTCTTTTTAAGACTACATGATAGGTTATGCACTTGCAATTATATTTTACACTCACTAAATAGCCTATTAAAAGTTAAGTGGCATGCTCCAAGGATATCCATGTAGCATCTAATATTATGGAATACTGACTAGAGCTACAGAAACAGGAGCGGTAACAACTTCAGTGATCACTGTAGTCTAGAGTTGTGCTTAAGCTGAACGAGGAGATGGGGGAGTCGATGACTGATTCTGAAGAGTCACCAAGTTCTCCATCATAGTTGTCAATTTTCCATTCCAGCCCAAAGGGTAGTCGCCTCTTCAGGAGCTCATAATTCCTTTGCTCTAGTGTGATATCCATTCTTTCATTGATTAACCCGGATGTAGCTTGACTCTAATGGAAGGTGTGATACGGTGGGAAAACTGACTTGTGTGTTTTGCGTTTGGTCGCAAATGTTGCAGTTTAGCAAGAGTCGCCACCGACTTTTCTTTTATCTAAAAGGAAAGGTGAAAAAGCACACGAAAGACCTTTGAGATGTTTTCTTGAGTTCGGGGGGTAGATTATGAAAAGGGAAGGTGTTAGCACCCTTTTCATCCATTGTTTTCCATGGGCTCTTAGTTACTTGCTAGATCACTTTCTTTTGTTTGAAAATGTGCTTTGTGTGGTTTTTGAAAGCATTTTTGAAAAGAGGCCATTGTTTAGGAAAACTTTGTAATGATTCTCTTTCGTAAGAATGTATACAAAGTGTTTGATCTTTTGAAAGTGTTTTCAAGTTTTAAAGGTGTTTTGAAATTTTTGGTGTTTGTTTTGAAATGGAGCAAGCAACTAGGAGCATTCTACCTACTCGAAAGTCTTTCATGTTCATTTCCTTTCTCCTTTGACATTGTTATCTTACCATTGATTTGGTAAATAATCCTATCTTTGGATGTAAAAGGGACGGGCGTGGGTCATCGTATAACCATGATTCACAATGTTGCAATGTATCTTAGCATTTTTCTTTAGGGACTAAGATCATTTAGAAAGGAAACTTTTGATAGCGCCATCGAGGGACTATGATCTTGTATTTTGCTTGTCTTTGCTAAGATACCTCACATGCGTAATATGTTCATTTTTGTAAGACAACCAATTGGGTTTACCCTAGGGGTGCTTGTGTGCAAGTGTATTGATTTTCATGCTTTGTTTTTGTCTTGATTAGGGTTTGCTAATTAATTGGTTTTAGTCTTTCCATACAAAACCCTAATTACTAGCATTTGTATATAAAGCGATAAATTGAGGAAATTAAAATTACTATGCTATTACATCATTTAGGGGAGGGGGTATACAAATTATAAATGGAGATTTTGCAAGAAAATTAAACCTAATTATCTATTACAACCATATTGAACATGTACAAATGATTGAATAAATAGTAATATATAAATACAAGAATATAAAAAAAAGAAGATAATTTTTGTTTGGTTTTCATAAAAAGGGTTAAATCTAAACCTAATTAAGAAAAATGATTAGTTAAAATTAAAATAAAATTAACTTAAACTAATTGAGAAAAGAAATTAAACTAAAATAGATTTTTAGGGTTTTTATGAAGAAAAAGGGTTTTAAGTTAAATAAAAATAAAAATGAAAATTAAATAATTAAAAGAAACCTAAATTCTAAATTAATTAAAATAATTATTAAAACTAAGTCTAAATATTTAATTATTTAAAAGAGAAATTAATTTGTTAAAAGAAAATGTTTTTAATATTTTTGTTTCATAAGAAAATAAAATGATAAAGTGTAAATAATAAATAAAATATTTTTGGATTTTTCATGATTAATGAAAATAATAATAATAATAATAATAATTAGAATAATAAATAAAATATGAAAAAAGTAAATAAAATAAAATAAAATAAAATAAAAATAAGTCAGGGAGGTGGATTAATGAAACAGGGGGTCAGAAGTTAGTAAAAACAACAAAGCCCAAAGAAGGGGAGGCCCAGCACTGCAAAAACACTAAAATGTCAAAAAAAGTGGAAAATGGAAAAAAGGTCACAATGGGACTTGAACCCAGGACCTCATAGTGACATGCACGTGCTTTAACAACTGGGGTGGTGATACATCCATTAACTTGTATGAAATGATAAATATATAACCTAAAACGTGTCCTGACTATACTTCATCTTCAACCTCCAGCCAAAGGATCTGTAACTTGCTCATTTCTCAATCATTTGCAAAATGTAAACATGAAAATTGCTCCATTTTTTCACATGAATCCAACCATATAAATATCATAAGCTATAAATCAAAGATAAATGATAATTTCTAAAAGTACCAAATTCTGACCTAAATATTTCAGAAAGTTCAAACTCAAAATTCTCCTAGCTCAATCAAAATAAATGAAATATATGGACATGTATAGTTTCAGGCCAATGATGTCTACATTTTATCTTCACAAATACAAGCCTAATAATGCCTAAATATGAAGATAGAAGTTCAAGAAAAATACCTCAAAACTGGAAATCGTGAAATGAGTTTGAGCTTGTTTCAAGTGATGGTGATGATCAGGTTATTTTCCTTGGACCTCTAGGAAGCTAATGCAATGGCTGGCTTGAGCTGAAGGTGGATGGAATGGTTTGGAGAAGTCCAACTGTGATGCTCTATTTTTGAACTTAGAAATGGATGAATATGGTGTTACAGTCGTGTAACAGGGATATGGATGGCTTATGTATGATGTTTGGAAGCTCTTGGAAGCAAAAGGCCAAGAAACGCACGAGTGAAATGGAAGTTTGAAGTTCTTGGTCAGAATATGCAACAAAGGTGGTTTGTGATGAAGTTGAGTTTGGGGAAGTTTTGGAGCTTGTGTATCCGTCGGTTCTCTTGCAAATAGTATCTTTATTTATAGAGGAAAGGTTTTGAGGTTTGAAATGATCAGAAACAAAGAATCACATGTTATGAGTTCTTGACTTATTTTTGAAGTTATTTTGACAAACATGGTTTCAATGTAATGTACATGTCTTGTAGGGTGGCTAGTACCTTTTAACATGTTTGTTATGAGTTTATAGAGTATGCTTGTGCAGGAAGAACAAGTGCAAAGCTCCATACAAGTTGACTTTGTGATTAAAGTCACTTTTCAAGAATAACAATGGTGCCTTTCTTCTAAAAATGGAAATGCAACTTGGATAATGATTCAAATGCTTGGACAATGGCTCCATATGTTGTGTAAACATTTAATTAAGGAGTGAATTGAAAGTTTGAGGCCTGCAAAGTGAAGATTATGCAGCATGGCTATGGATTTGGTTCATTGTACATCACAAATTTTGCCTTGCAAAACAACTTGAAACTCCAACTTCTGACCTTCGATTCTCCTTTCTCATAAATGATCTCTAGGAGTTCTTGGACATTTTGGAAATCTTGTAATATGCTCTATAACCCCTATTTTAATCACTTTTGAAAATTCCCCTTGGAACTAGGTGAAAATTGGGTCAGAAGTTAGGTCAAAATCCTTACACCAAAACTAGGGCAAAATTTCACTAAGTGTTTAATTTCAAGACCATGACTTTATGAATTAATAACTTGAGATCTATGCACTTTTATAAGAAGTTGTGTAAAGAAATGTTGTAGATATCATGGAGATCTACAACTTTCATGTTGAAAGTTTCTTCTGAATCATCTTGCATCATGGTGAAAAATGTGCTCAAAGTTGTGAAAAAACATGAAGTTTTCAACACTTAGAAAACTTTCTAAGCTAGAAAACTTTGACTTTTCAAAATGAAATCTTGACTTTTTGATTTCTTGATGAATAAGTTTCATATTTTGACATGTTTTGATGAATTGTGATCTTTGACACTTGATTTTGACCAAAAAGTCAAAGTTTGACTTTTCAATGTACAGTTGACTTTTGATCAGTTGATTGAAAATTCACTATCAATCCAATTGATCTTGAGCAATGTTTTGGGTCATGCCATTAGGTCAAAATTATACAATTGAACTCTTGATATCATGCCTCAAACCACTTAACCGTTTTCTAGGTCAAAATCAGAAATTGCCTTTCTTCAATCAAAACCCTGATTTTGACCATTTTCCCTTTTGATGATTTGATCAAATTTCTTGAGGAATTGCTGTCCAAACTTGATCAAATGATACATATGAGTTTATAATGTTGATATGGATCAAAAATTATGAAGTTTGACTGTAAATTGACCATAATTGACTTTTTCCCCAATACAACTGATTTTTAGGTCAACTGTTCCATTAACTGAGCAAAAATGTTATCTAAGTTTTGAAAATTGACATGAGTAATCTTGGGGGTACATAATGATCCATGAAAGTAATAGGAGGCATTGAAAGTTCAATTATCCTTGTGCAATCCCAAACCCTAATTTTGGTCATCAGTGCTTAAGGAGGTGTCTTGAGTTGATCAACCTTAGTGCAGTCTTGAACCAAGAGAGATATTTGTGAGAAAATATTTGATAAGTGAGAGGGAAAATTTTGGGGTACAACAGCTGCCCCTGTTCAATCTTCTTAAACCTGAAGAGTTAGATTGGCGGATTTGTCATTCGTAACCTGAAGGTGGAAGATGATTAGATACTAGAGTGCCCAGAAATTTGCACTCGAGGATGTGGTGGTTGATGGTATAAGGAATGGGCTTAAAGATGCTATTTGGAGAGGTGATGGAAAGTCGTTGGAGATGGGCTTGCAGATGCCATCCAAAAATGAATGCCGATAGGAATAGAAGAAGTGTCAGACTAAATCTCTGGTTGATTTACACTGGAATAGTGGATGTGTTGGGTTGAGTATCAAAATAATATCCATAAATGGACTATTTCTGACTCATTTCTCAAAGTTGAATTTGAATGAGTATCAGAATGGCGTCCGTGTCTGGAGCGTATCTGAACTGTATCTGAAGGTGAATCTGAATGAGTATCAGATTGGTGTCCGTGTCTGAAGCGTATATGAACTATATCTGAAAGATGAATCTGAATGAGTATCAGGATGGCGTTCGTGTCTGGAGCGTATCTGAACTGTATCTGAAAGTTGAATCTGAATGAGTATCAGAATGGCATATGTATCTGAAGCGTATCTGAACTGTATCTGAAAGCTGAATCTGAATGAGTATCAGAATGGAGTTCGTGTTTGGAGCGTATCTGAATTGTATCTGAAAGCTGAATCTGAATGAGTGTCAGAATGGAGTCTGTGTCTAGAGTGTATCTGAACTATATTTGAAAGTTGAATATGAATGAGTATCAGAATGGAGTCCATGTTTGGAGCGTATTTAAACTGTATCTGAAAGTTGAATATGAATGAGTATCAAAATGACATCCGTGTCAGGAGCGTATCTGAATCGTATCTGAATGTTCAGCTGGTCGTGTAGATAATTGTCCCAGCTAGTTTTAGGTATTAATCTCTGACCTTTTGGTAAATTGTTGATGATAGCCATTAGCTGGCTGATCTTTCCTGAAGAGATGAAAGGTTAGTAGTATGCAATGTCATGATGTATGAAATGCATTGTAAAAATGAATGAGATTATGTTGTATGCGTTCGTGTTGTCAATGTCATGACGTATGGATGTGATGTATATGCATATAATCTATGTTGTTGTAACATTGTTGGATTAGGGAAAATAAATCCCCGACTGCTGTTGGGGACGTGAAGTGTAAGTCTTCATGTTTTGAAGTATTGATGAGTTGATGAGCTTTTATTCGTTAGAGAAATAAACTCTGTTATAAGGGAAACACTGTGTGCTGCTTGTGAAATCCTATTGGGGAATCCTGAGAAATTCGGCGACTTCTACCGGGGAGTGATAACTGGAAGTTTTGTTCCGTTGGGGATTAAGTTGCACACTGCGGGGAATCTTATGGAATAGTCTAAATATATTATCCTATTTCTTAAAGCCATTAGTGATTGTCTTCTATTTTTTGCTCATTTGTAAACAATAGTTATGTTCAAATGCATATGCTCAAAAATAAATCATTGGACGTTTTTGTAAACAAAACACAGAAATTAAAGAAAAACAGATAGTTTTGCACTTTCAAAGGAGTATCTTTGTATTAACTTGAATAAGTATTTTGTACAATGAGACGAACATCGTAGTAAGAGAATGTCGTTGTAAAAAATGAAAATTTGATACAAAGAAAAGATAACTATGTGCAATAATCCCATGGGATTCCCATTCTTCTATAGCCTTTGTGGCTCTAAGCATCTTTTCCACTTGCTGCCTTGTCCGGAGTTGATTAGACCCGTTGAGTTTGTCAGTTGAAGCCAAAGATTGTCTGCAAGGTGATCCAATGGGACATAGTCATACGCTTTAATTCCCTAACTTTTTCCTAGACCTCCCTTTCAGGTTTTCAGTCCACCGGGATACCCTTTTTTGCCCAACTCTCCCGTTCGGGTTTTCAACTTGCCAGGTGTACAGATTTTTTGTTTTATCCCTAATTTTTTCCTGAACCTTTTTGGTTCTCCGGGATGCCCTTGTTTTGCCTAGGTGTGTTAACCTAGCGGGTCTCTTATGCGTAGTATCTTTTGACTATGTCCGTGTTCACAGGGTGCGGAAGGTCGTCGCCATCCATAGTGGTTAAGATCATTGCTCCACCAGAGAATATGCTTTTGATCATAAATGTTCCTTCGTAGGTAGGAGTCCATTTTCCCCTGGGATCACCCTATGGTAGTATGATGCGCTTGATCACCAGATCCCCGACTTGATACACTTGGCGTCTGACTTTTTTGTTGAAAGCCTTGATCATCCGTTTTTGATACATTTGACCATGACAGACAGCAGTAAGCCTTTTCTCAATAATCAAGTTCAGTTGATCAAGTTGAGTTTGGTTCTGTGGTACGGTGGGAGAACTGACTTGAAGGTTTTGTGTTTGATCGCAAATGTTGCGGTTAGCAAGAGTCGCTACCGACTTTTATTTTATCCAAAAGGAACGGTGAAAAAAAGCACATGAAAGACCTTTGAGATTTTTTCTTGAGTTCGGGGGGAAGATTATGAAAAGGGAAGGTATTAGCACCCTTTTCATCCATGGTTTTCCATGGGCTCTTAGTTACTTACTAGATCACTTGCTTTTTTGTTTGAAATTGTGCGTTGTGTGGTTTTTTGGAAGTATTTTATAAAGAGACAATTGTTTAGGTAATCTTTGTAATGATTCTCATTCGTAAGAATGTATACAAAGATGATTGATCTTTTGAAAATGTTTTCAATTTTGTAAGATGTTTGAAAGTGTATGTGGTTGTTTTGAAAATATAAAGGATGTTTGTTTTGAAATGGAGCAAGTAATTAGGAGCATTCTACCTACTCAAAAGTCTTTCTTGTACATTTCCTTTTCCTTTGACATTTTTATCTTACCATTGATTTGGTAAGTAACCCTATCTCTGGATGTAAATGGGACGGGCGTGGGTCATCATATAACCATGATTAGCAATGTTGCAAGGCATCTTAGCATTCTCTTTTAGGGACTAAGATCATTTGTAAGGCAACTTAGATAGCTTCATCGAGGGACTATGATCTTGTATTCGTTTTTTTACTAAGATACCTCAAAGGCGTAATATGGCCATTTTGTAAGACAACCAAGCGGATTTTACCCTAGGGGTGCTTTTGTGCAAGTGTATTGTTTTCATGCTTGTTTTTGTCTTGAATTAGGGTTTTCTATTTGATTGATTTTATTCTTTCCATACAAACCCTAATTACTAGCATGTGAATATGAAACATTTAAATTGCAGAAGATAAAAATACTAAGCTATTACATGATTTGTGGGAAGGGGGGTGTACAAAGTATAAATGGGGATTGCAAGAAATTAAACCCTAATTAATCTATTACAACCATATTGAATTGAATAAATAAATGTACAAAATATGAAAAGGAATAATGTATAAAGTAATGAATAATAAAAGAATGAATTTTATTTGGTTTTGTCCTTGTTAAATAAAGTTTTTATTTCTTAACCTAATAAACTAAAAAAAATGCTTAATAAAAAAAACTAATTTAATTTAAAAGAGAAAATATTTTTAAGTTTTATGAAGAAGATTTTAACATTAAACTAAATAGTATGAAAATTAATTAAATTAGGAAAAGTATAAATTCTATGTTTATTTTAAGAAAATAAAATAAGCCTAAATCTATTTAATTAAAAAAAGTTAAGTTTGTACCAAAAATATTTTTGATGTTTTAGTCTAGAAAATAAAATAAAAGTATATAGTATAAATAAATAAAAATATTTTTTATCTTTTTTTTTGTCAATAAAATAAATATTAATAAATAAAAAGAAAAAGAAAAGAAAATAAACAAAAAGTCAGGGGGGTTCATTAGTAAACAAAAGAGTATTCATGAGCAAATATAAACTAAGCCCAATGAAGAGCCCAAATGCTACCAAAAAAGAACAAAAAAAAGAGTCAGAAAATGTAAAAATAACAAAATGGTCACGCTGGGGCTTGAACCCAGGACCATGCGGTGAACAGGCGCGCGCTTTACCACTAGGGTGGCTATACATCCGTTAACTTGTATGAAATGATAAATACATAACACAAAACACGCTCTGACTGTACTTCATCTTCAACCTCCAGCCAAAGGATCTGTAACTTGCTCATTTCTCAACCATTTGCAAAAATGTAAACATGAAAATTGCTCCATTTTGTCACATGAATCCAACCATATAAATATCATAAACTATAAATCAAAGATGAATGACAATTTTTAAAAGTACCAAATTCTGACCTAAATATTTCAGAAAGTTCAAACTCAATTCTCCTAGCTCAATCAAAATAAATGAAATCTATGGACATGTACAACTTCAGGGAAATGATGTCTACATTTTATCTTCACAAATGCTAGCCTAACAATGCCTAAGTAATGTGATAGAAGTTCAAGAAAAATACCTCAAAACTGGAAGTCATGAAATGGATTTGAGCTTGTTTCAGGCAGTGCTGATGATTAAGTTAGCTTCCTTGGACCTCTAGGAAGCTAATGCAATTGCTGGCTTGAGCTGAGGGTGGCTAGAATGGTCTGGAGAAGTCCAACTGTGATGCTCTCTTTTTGTTTATGGAAGACAGGTAAAATGGTGTTACAGAAGTGAAACAGGTACATGGATGAGTTACCCTTGATTCAAGGAAGCTTTAGAAACTAAAAGGCCAAGAAACGCACGAGGGAAATGTGAGTTTGAGGTTCAAGGTCAAAAACTGTGCAACAATGGAGTTTTTCGACAATTTCTTATTTGAGAGATTTTTGGTGTATTTCAGGGTGCTCAAGTTCGTCCTCTAGCTCACAAATAGTGCCTCTATTTATAAGAAACAAGTTTGGAGACTTGTTGTTGATCAGAATTCAAAATCACAAGTTTATGCATAACATGTGTTTTTGGAGAATTTGAAGTTTCCAAGCATTGTCTACTTGCTAAGATAGAGTGGTTATGCTTTAAACAAGCTTGCTTCTGACTTTGTGGATGGATTATGATTAGAGGGAACACGTTAGAGGCTCAAGAATTGACTTTACACAAAAGCTTGCTTTTCTAAAATGGAAGTGTTCACTTTGTGCCATTAATGGAAATGTGGATTGGATAAAGCTTAAACCACTTGGATTAAAGCTCAAAATTTTTTGTAATCCATTAATTATGGATAGATACACAAGTTAGGAGGCATGAAAAGCAAGATTATGTAGCCTAGGTTTGAAATTGGATTCTTGTTCATCACAAAATGCCTTGTAATTCAAGTGACAAAACACCAACTTCATCTCTTCGATTCTCCCTACTCAAGAATGATCTCAAGGAGTTCTTGAGCATTTTGGAAAGCTTGAAATGTGCTATAAACCCATATTTTAATTTCTTTTGAAGATTCACCTTGGAACTATATGAAAAAGTGCCATGAAGTTGAGTCAAAATTCTGACCAAATTAGGGCAAAATTTCACTAAGTGTTTAGTTTTACAATCCTATGTTCTTGAAATTATAACTTGAGATCCAAGAACTTTTGGAAGAATTTGTGTGAAGAAAAGTTGTAGATTTCATGGAGATCTTCAACTTTCATGTTAGAAGTTTCTCTTGAATCATCTTGCATCCTGGTTAAAATTTGGCTAAAAGTTATGAAAAAACATGAAACTTCCAACACTTAGAAAAATTTCTAAGTTTAGAAATTTTGACTTTTCAAAATGAAATCTTGACTTTTTGATTTGTTGATGAATAAGTTTCATATTTTGACATGTTTTGATGAATTATGATCTATGGCACTTGAATTTGACCAAAAAGTCAAAGTTTGACTTTTCAGTATACAATTGACTTTTGATCAATTGACTTCAAAATTCATCTGTCAACCCAATGGATTTGAAATGTTTTGAACCATGTAAATAGGTAAAAATGATGAAATTGGACTCTTGAGATCATGTCTTAAACCAATTGACCATTTTATGGGTAAAAAATCAGAAATTGCCATTTCCCAATCAAAACCCTAATTTTGACCATTTTGCCCTTTTGGAGATTTGATCAAATTTCTTGAGGGATTATGGTCCAAACTTGATCAAATGATACATATGAGTTTAAAATGTTGATGTGGATCAAAAATTATGAGATTTGACTGTAAATTGGACATGGTTGACTTTTTCCCCAATACAGCTGATTTTTAGGTCCATTGTTCAATTGACTAATCAAAAGTGTCATCCAAGGCTTGAAACTTGACATGAGTAATCTTGGGGGTCCATAATGGTCCACGAAATTGATATGAGGCATAGAAAGTTCAAAAATCCTTGTGCAAACTCAAACCCTAGTTTTAGTCATCAGTGCTTGAGGAGGTGTCTTGAGCTGATCAAACCTTAGTGCAGTTTTGAGCCCAAGGAGATCTTGTGAGCAAATTCTTGATAAGTGAGAGGGAAAATTTTGGGGTACAATAGCTGCCCCTGTTCAATCTTCTTAAGCCTGAAGAGTTAGATTGGCATGTCTTGCCATTCGTGACTCGAAGGTGGAAGATGATTGGACACTAGAGTGCCCAGAAATTTGCACTCGGCGATGAGATGGTAGAGGGAATGGGCTTAAAGATGCCATTTGGAGACGTGATAGAAAGTTGTAGGAGATGGGCTTAAAGATGTCATCTAAAAGTGATTGTTTGTGTTGTAATTTATAAGCTAAAAGAATGAGTATCAGAATAACGTCCGTGTCTAGAGCGTATCTGAACTGTATCTAGGAGCTTATTTTCAATGATTATCAGAATGGAATTCGTGTCTGGAACGTATCTGAATTGTATCTGAAAGCTGGTTTTGAATGAGTGTCATAATGGCATCTGTGTCTGGAGCGTATCTGAACTGTATCTGAGAGTTGAAATTGAGTGAGTATCAGAATGGCATCCTTGTCTAGAGCGTATCTGAACTGTATATGAGAGTTGAATCTGAATGAGTATCAAAATGGCATCCGTGTCTGGAGCGTATCTGAACTGTATCTGAGAGTTGAATCTGAATGAGTATCAGAATGGCATCCGTGTCTGGAGTGTATCTGAACTGTATCTGAGAACTCTGAACATTGTTAATGATAGTTGTTAATCTTATCCTGAAAAGGGTAAAATGTTAGCTAAAATGCAGGGTTATGTTGTATGAAATGTATGATATAATGCATTCGTTTTATCGATGTTTATGATATACGAATGCAATATATGCATATGTGAGCTAGTCTATTACGTTGTTTGTTGGATTGGGGAAAATAAATTCCTGAATGTTGTTAAGGATATGTAAGTCTTCATGTCTTGAAGTCGAAGTGTTGATGAATTTCCATTTAGAGATATAAACTTTGTTGTAAGGGAAATTCCAGGCACTGCTTGATAAAATCTGTTTGGGGAATCTGGAGAAATTGGATGATTTCTACCGGAGATTGATAATTGGAAGTTTTGTTCCGCTGGGGATTAAACTGTACACTACGGGGAATTTTTTTAATGGAAAATAACTTGGAGAGATTTCCCTATCCCTTAAATTCATCAGTAATTGTCTTTTATTTTATTTATTTGTAAACAGTAATTATGTTCAAATGCAAATGTTCAACAATGAATCATTGGACGTTTTTGTAAACAAAACACAAGAGTAAAGAAAAATAGATAGTTTTGCACTTTCAAAGGAATATTTTTTTATTGACTTTGAGTAAGTATTTTTGTATAGTGAGACAAAAATTCTAGTAGGATAACGCCGTTGTAAAAAAATGAAAATTTTAATACAAAGAAAAGATAGCTATGTGTAATCATCCCATGGGGTTCCCATTCTGCAATAGCCTTTGTATCTATGAGCATCTTGTCTATTTGTTGCCTTGTCCGAAGATGATTGAATTGGTCAGAAATTTCGAGTTTGCAAGTTGTCCGTAAGGTGATCCAACGGGACATAGTCATACACTTTAATTCCCTAACTTTTGCCTGAACCTCCCTTTCGTATTTTCAGTCCACTGAGATACCCTTTTTTGCCCAAGTCGCCCTTTCGGGTTTTCAACTTTCCGAGTGTACATATTTTTTTGTTTTATCCCTAATTTTTGCCAGAATCTTTTTGGTTCGCCGGAATGCCCTTGTTTTACCTAGGTATGTCAACCTAGAGGGTCTCTTATGCGTAGTATCTTTTGACTATGTCCGTGTTCACAGGGTGCGGCAGGTCGTCGCCATCCATCATGGTCAAGATCATTGCCCCACTAGAGAATATGTTTTTGATCACAAATGGTCCTTCATAGGTAGGAGTCCATTTGCCGTTGGGATCACCTTGTGGCAGTATGATGCGTTTGATCACTAGATCCCCAACTTGATACACTTGGCGTCTGACTTTCTTGTTGAAAGCCTTGATCATCCGTTTTTGATACATTTGACCATGGCAAACAGCAGTAAGTCTCTTCTCATCAATTAAGTTCAGTTGATCAAGTCGGGTCTGGATCCAATCGTCTTTGTTCAGCCCTGTATCCTTCATAATCCTCAGAGAGGGGATCTGGACCTCGATAGGCAAGACGGCCTCCATGCCGTAAACCAGAGAATAAGGTGTTTCCCTAGTTGATGTGTGAGCTATGGTACGATACCCGTGGAGAGCGAATGGTAGCATCTCATGCCAGTCTTTGTATGTGACTGTCATTTTCTGTATGATCTTTTTAATGTTCTTATTTGAAGCTTCGACATCACCATTCATCTTTGATCGGTAAGGAGAAGAATTGTGATGTTGAATCTTGAACTGCTCGCACAAGGCAGTGATCATAGTGTTGTTGAGATTTGTACCATTGTCAGTGATTATCCTTTCCGGGATACCGTACCGGCAAATGAGATTTTTCTTGATGAAACGGCCAACAACATTCTTGGTAATGGAGGCGAAGGAGGCTGCTTCAACCCACTTTGTAAAATAATTAATGGCCACTAGGATGAAGCCGTGTCCATTGGAGGATGTTGGCTTGATTTCCCCAATCATATCAATTCCCCACATAGCAAAGGGCCAAGGAGCCGTTAAGACATTCAGAGGAACCGGAGGTACGTGCACCTTATCGGCATAAATCTGACACTTATGGCAGGTTCGAGAGTGTTGATAACAATTTGCTTCCATGGTAGACAAGTAATAGTCTGCCCGTAGAATTTTCGTTGCCATTTAATACCCACTGGAATGGGTGCCAAAAGTGCCTTCATGCAATTCAGCCATGATCCTTTCAGCTTCAACCATATCTACGCACCTAAGTAACACAGAGTCATGATTGCGTTTGTACAGGATGTCGTTACTAAGGAAGAACTTAGTGTAGAATCTCCTTAAGAACTTCTTGTCATTAACTGAAGCTCCTTCCGGATATTCTTGAGCCTCGAGATACCTCTTGACTTTGTGAAACCAGGGCTGGTCCCCTACTTCTTCAGTATTAATCTCGTGATAGTGTGCTGGTTCATCCATTCGTTCGAGGCTGATTTGGGGAGCCTCGTTATCCCATTTAAGTTTAAACATGGATGACATTGTGGCTAGTGTGTCTGCTAGCTGATTTTATTCTCGCGGGAAATGCTCGATGGTAATCTTCTCAAAATGTGGTAGCAACGTCAAAACATGTTCTTTGTATGGGATAAGGTTAGGGTGTTTGGTGTCCCATTACCCTTTGATCTGACTGATGACCAAAGTTGAATCTCCGAACACACTAAAAGATCTGATCCCTAAGTCCATGGCAGCTATGAGACCAAAGATGCACGCTTAGTATTCCGCCATGTTGTTTGTACAATTGAAGCAAAGTCTGGAAGTAAAGGGAGTATGACACCCTTCTGTAGATATGAGTACAACACCGATACCATTGCCAAGTGCATTGGATGCCCCATCAAAGAACAGGGTCCATCGGGATCCTTGTTCAGGTCTGTCATGTGGCATGAATTCTTTACAGTTGTCTAATGTCATGATGTCTTGATCCAAAAATTAGAACTTCATGGATTGGTAGTCTTCCACGGCTTGGTGAGCAAGGTGATCAGCTAATACACTGCCCTTTATTGCCTTCTGGGTGGTATATTGTATGTCATACTCTATTAGGATCATCTGTCATCTCGCTATTCTCCCGGAGAGAGCAGGTTTCTCGAAGATGTATTTTATCGAATCCATTTTAGATATCAATAAAGTAGTATGAGTCAGCATATACTGTCTTAGCCGGCGAGCAACCCATGCTAGAGCGCAGCAAGTTTTATCAAGTAGTGAATATCTGGTTTCACAGTCGGTAAACTTTTTGCTCAGGTAGTAAATAGCATGCTCTTTTCGACCAGACTCGTCATGCTGCCCCAACACACACCCCATTGAGTTTTTTAAAACAAACAAATACATGATCAATGGTCTTCCCTCGACTGGTGGCATCAACACAAGAGGCTCTTGTAAGTATTCTTTGATTTTGTCAAAAGCAACTTGGCACTCGTCATTCCATTTGACTACTTGATCTTTCTTCAACAATTTGAAGATTGGCTCAGAAGTAGCTGTCAGGTGAGAGATGAATCTGGAAATGTAGTTCAAATGCCCCAAGAATCCTTTGACTTCCTTCTCAGTACAAGGAGCAGGCATCTCTTGTATCGCTTTAACTTTGGTAGGATCGACCTCGATACCTTTGTTGCTGACGACTAAGCCTAAGAGTTTACCAGACCTTACTTCAAATGTGCACTTGTTTGGACTCAACCTCAGCTTGTACTTCTTCAGTCTCTCAAACAGTTTTTGTAAGTGATCAAGATGCTCTTCTTCTCTTTGAGATCTGGCTATCATATTGTCCACGTAGACCTCTATTTCATGATGTATCATGTCATGAAATAAAGCTACCATGGCATGCTGATAGGTTGCCCCAACATTCTTTAGTCCGAATGGCATCACCTTATAGAAGAAAGTACCCCACTGCGTGACAAACGTTGTTTTCTCCATGTCCTCAAGTGCCATTTTGATTTGGTTGTAACCTGAGAATCCGTCCATGAAGGAAAACACTTTATGTTGTGTCGTATTGTCAACTAGGATGTCAATATGGGGAAGTGGGAAATCATCCTTAGGGCTTTCCCTATTCAAATCTCTATAGTCCATGCACATTCATACCTTGCCGTCTTTCTTGGGTACGGGAACAACATTGGCAACCCATTGCGGATAGGAGGTGACGGCCAAGAATCTACCGTTAAATTGTTTAATGACTTCTGCTTTAATCTTCTCTGACATATCTGGTCGCATTCGACTGACCTTTTGTTTTACTGGTGGGCAATCCTCTTTTGTAGGCAGACGATGTACCACAATATCTGCATCAAGTCTCGGCATGTCTTCATATGACCAGGAAAAGACATCAACATACTCATGTAGCAACTGAATCATACGCTCCTTGACACTCAGTTCAAGATTGGCACCCACCTTGACTTCTTTTTTGTCTTCTTCGGTACCCAGGTTGATTGTGTCCACGGGTTCCTCGTGAGGCTGAATGGTTTTATCTTCTTGCAGTAGTAATCTGGCAAGTTCCCCCGGTACTTCACAATCTTCCTCACCTTCATCTTCGGCTTGGTAGATTAGATTTTCAGAGTCACGGAAAGCCATAGCAGAACCGTTACCCATGGGATCCCGAATGGATGTAGACCTGCATTGTGAGTGTGAGTGTGTGTAAGGGTATATCTATCTTTGAAAGATGAAAATGTAAAAAGCAAAAACAATGAGCACAAAGTTTGTATGCATAACGTCCATGATTCATTGATGTCATATGGAAATGAGATAATAACCCTTAAAAATGGACCATTGTGCCTCGGGTAAGACACAAGTGTTGTACTCCAATTTTTGCCCCTAAGATCCCTTCATCATACCATGTTGATTCACTCACAACAAGATCACACTAGGATTCTTGGTTCCCCTCCCTACTTTGAGTTTTTCTCCTTTTGAGGGATTACCAAGCACTTTGACTTATGTTCCTTTTGTGATCATGAATATTGTGTTTATTTCTTCATTTAACTAATAAAATACAATGTTGGCTTGTCTTGCTTGTTATCCATGTAGGTAAGGGCAATGAGATTTAACAAGTTACTCCATGGGTTCATGAGTTTATTTCCATGCCATAGACAATATATCTTGAGAAGTTCAAACCTCACCATTGGATTGGTTTTTGGAGAATTGGCATGGCAAGGTTTCTTTGGTTCATCATATTTCAAGGTTATTAGATTGGAATCAAAAGTACAAGGGATTGATTGGAGAAGTTGTCATGTTTGGACAAGGCCTTGTTCCTATTGGTCACAAGAGCATATTTCACTCAAAATTCAAGATATGGAAGTTTTTTTGGTAGCTATGAATCTTCATTATCATCCTCAACAACTTCTATTCACAAACAATAATATTGGTACAAGAAGTTTGTTCAAACTTGTCAAAGTTCCTCAAGGCACTCTCATGATCTAGAAGTTAGGGTTTTGAACTTCAAAGGAGCATATCTTCCTCACCTTTTGGTATTTTTGAGTTATTCCAAATACATACTTCTCTTCAAAGGGTTATCAACAAATCACTTCAAAAGTTCCAATGAGTTTTCACGTGGAAGAAACTTGGTGAAGAAGAAAGATTACAAGTCCTCCAGATGAATCTCCAATTTTACATAAGTAACTTCAATTGATCATAACTTGGTCAATTTTCATCACCTTGAGTCCATTCTTTTTCCATAATGATCTTTAAGATGTTAACTTTATGCCTTCTTTTATGTGCAAAGTGGGAAAATGGATGGAGGTTGCCTTAAATATGCAAAAGATTATAGATCATTTCATGATTTTTGGCCAAATTCAAAAAGTCATAACTTGCTCAATTTTTGGAGATTTTGAGTGGTTCTAGTTTCAAAATGTGATTCAAGAGATCTAATTCATTCCATCTTTTTTGGTCAAGAGCAAATTCCAAGTGGAAGTCCATGTTTGGATGCAAGACATTATAGGTCATTTTTGAAGAAGAATGTGAAATATTTCTAAGTATGGAAAGTCAACCCTTTTTCTTCAACTTTGACTCAATGCAACTTTCAGCTCAAGCATCCATTTAACTCCATTCTTTTTCCATTGCAAATTTTGTAACCTCATCTTTCTAAAGCATCAAGAATCATGCCTTAAGACCGCTTGAGTTGGGAATGCCATGGATTTGAATTTGGTAACTTGAAACTAAATTTTCCACAAATTCAAAATTTTGAAATCCATAATGTGACTTATAAACACAAGATTTATGCGTGTTTTTGATTTAAACTTGATTAGAAAACTTTCCATAAGTGATTAGCACCCCAAAACGCAAGATTTGGTTGAGTTTTGATGGAAATGAAGTCACACTTCACTCGTGCTCGACCTTCACTCAATTTCCCTCAAAACTTCCTTGTTTCTTCCAATTTTCATTCCCATTCACTTCCCTATAAATAGAGGGTCATTCCCCATTCATTTCTTCAAGTTATTATAGCCAAAAACACCCTGCCAAAACTTCACACGAACCCATTTTTTTTGAATTCAATTTCTGAGATTTAAGCTCCCTTTTCCAAAATTCTTTGCGCATTCATCATCCTTAAGCATCATATAAACTCTCCAGCACTTAAACCAATCAAAACGAGCCATAATTCAAGCTACAGAAATCCAATTTCATAGCTTCTTCCTTGAACTTCGAAAAGGTAGAATTCTCCACCATTTGGATCCAAATCAAGTAATAATCTATTCTACTCCTTCTCTTGATTCCAATGCTGCTTACAATTTTTAAATCCTTTGAGAATTGAGAGAGGAATCTCAAATTGAAGGTGCTCGCTATTTTTTGGGTTTTTGATTCATATCTCTCTCCATACCTTATATAAATTTGGCGCGATGGTGGTGTTAGAATCGTCTTGAAGAGACGAGTTCAATGACACTAGCCTGGGATCCTAATTTTTCCATTTGAAGAATCTCACAAAATCCCCATTGTAGGGTGTCTGGAGGTTGAAGACGATGACATGTCTCGTCTCAGCCAATGATAGTGTGCCAAACGTTTTAATTTCATTGGTTGCGCTTTTTCTGATCCTATGCGTATCTCACTAAGGTCTATATCAAGCACAACGCGTCTGGTCCACTGGATCAGCTTACTAACATGTTTTGACTATGATCTGATGGTCCACATCTTTTTGGTTTTATTTTATTTTCTGATTTTTATATTTTTATTGATTAAATTTTCAAAAATTCATAACTCTTTTATTTTTTATCCAAAAATTATGAAAAAATTCTCAAAAATACTTTGAATTATATCTGATCTCATGACTATTTTTTCACATTTTTATTTTGACATTTGATATTTTTTGTATTTTTTTGAATGATTCGCTTTCTTTTAATTACTTAAAAAATACTTTGACATTTTTTAATTCCGAAAAAATTCATAAATATTATTTTGCATATTTTTTACTTTCTGAAAATTTTATGGAATTTTATATTGAAGTTTACTATTTTTGACCTATTTTTTGTTTGTTTGAGCAATTTTAAATAGTTTAAAAATAGTTTCTGACTTTTAAAAATTACCAAAAATTTTATAAAAATATTTGAGCCTTTTTTCTGATTTTTCTATGGTCTTATTTTTTATTTCTTGATTAATTTGAACATAGTTGATATTTTCCCATTATTTTCTATTTTTAAAACATTTAAAAAATCCTTTTTGTGTATATTAAATGTGATATTATTTTGTGATTATTTTCTGGCTGATCTTGGGTTAGATTTTGGATCATGAACTTTATTAACATCATTGGATCCATGGTGTTGAGTTTAACTCCACAAAAATGGATGAATGATTTTAATAATAGTTTGATTAAAATTTAATTCAAAAGTGGTTTGTATATTTTCCCCCCATCCCTCTTCATCTCATCCCTTTCTTATTGCACTAGATGTTGTTGGAGCATGATCTCTATATCATGTCTCAAAACAAATGGTGCATAAACTGCTATTGACCGGTCTCAAAATAGGTGCGACTTCTATATAAGTCCACTTACGATTGCTTAACATAGCGCTAAATTTTGTCTCGATTCGAATAAATGATCATTCGTGGCCCAAACTTATGATTGCAAGCCCAAGTATGTTAATTTGATCTCTTTGATCCAATAACCTTGAGGTTCATTGTGTGGAGGCTTTGGTTCTACCAATCCTCTAATGAATCTACAACACCTTTGGTTAACGCGGATCACTTAAACATCGTTGATCATTAAATGGTACTTATGAGAATTCCAAATGGATGATATACTTGACAAAAAGCAAATGCAACTTATTGTGTGGAGGCTTTGGTTCTACCAATCCTCTAATGAGTTCCAAATGCAAGCTTCAAGATGGTCATCCAACTAACCACTAATTATTGACTTGTTTTACCTTATGCTTTTATTCTTTTTTTATGCTTTATGTACTATTTACTTTTAGCATTTATATTTCATGCCATTTTCATCTTTGCTCATTTGAGCATTTATTTTCTTGCCATTTTTACTTTGCTCACTTGAGCTTTTCTTTTCCTTTCTTAAGATACTTAATAATCAACATAAACCCTAAAAAATATTTAATGGTACTTGGACTATTTGGTTACTATCCTTGGAATTATGGAGCATGGGACTTTTCTTGGACTTAGGATTAGAAACCTTGGCCTGTCTTGAAGACTTTATAACTTTATCTGATTATTTTGTCTGGAGTTCTTGAGGTTTACTTCAAGATATTGGGTTGCTTATTTGTTTTTGTGTGTAGGTTTTTGTGATTACATCCTCTGTTTGTAATCTGGAATTCACCTATATACATTCGTTACTCTGCCCAATTTTTGTGAAGACTTAATACACTTAAGGTTTGGTTTTCTCAAGAGGTCTAGTATTTTTGCTAGCTTGGTTTCAATCCAAGGAATGGGAAGTATATCTTGGCTCATAATGTCAAGTTTTGACTTTTTATTGGTTAGATGGTTCTTATCCCTATCTTTTACCCTATGCTTTAGGATAGTCTCTTCTTCTCCTCCCATCATCTTTAATTTCAAAATCATCTTCCTCCTTTTGAAAACTCTTCTTGTTTTGAAACTTGAACTATTTTCATAATAAACTTGGACTTATGTCCATGTACTTTCAAAACATTTTCATAAATAAATCTCCAATCAACTTAATAATACCTTGACATTATTTTGTGAGAAGACTAAAAGTTAATCAATCTCATTTTAAACCATTTTGCCACTTTGGCTTTTTACCTTTAAAACTTTTCTTAAAAGATTAAACTCTTGTCAATACTTGTAGTGATGCAAACGACAATACTTCTACAATATGTAGTGAAGAGAGATATTTTCCACTTGGGTGTTCAGTGAGGCATTGTTGATTTTGAAATCCAAGCCATATCCTCCACTCTGAGATGATGCAAATTATCCTTTCTCATGATTGTGGGTAGTAGCTGTGTTTTCCACACGGACAATGACGATGATGTTTTATCTTATAAAATTAACCAACACATTTGTGTTTCAAATTTTCAAAAGAGGAACTACGTGTACCCTTATCCCTTATTGCACGAAAGGTGGTACGTAGGCACTAAAGGTTCGCAACCGCGACAGGTGCAAAAATCATAAAAAATATGTTTCTTTTCTCACCTCCACCATCCATTTTATATATAACAGTTTTTATAGCCAAAATATACAGATTTTACAAAGAGGATCCTGCAGAGTACCAATGATGTTTAGGGTTCTAATACCTTCCCTTTGCATAACCAACCCCCTTACCTTGAATCTTTCCCCCTTTTTTTGGGTTATTCGCTATTTTCCCATTCCTTTGGAAACAATAAAGTGCGGTGACGATTTTTATTTTGATCTGTAAAAGTCTAGTCAATCCAATGGCTTAGTCTTGAACATTTCTACCGCTAAAACAAGGTTTTAAGAGTTTGAATTGTTTTAATATTACAGATCCAACAAAATGTAAAGACAAATTACTGTGGGATAAAAGTGATCAGGACAAAATCTATAGCCTCCCAATTGCTGAGCCCTCCACTAACAGTTGGGAAGATCCAATCCTCCAAGTTGCAACCATCTTCATCATCCTCTACCGCGTTGACTTCACGGTTGCTGATCTTCAGGGGTGGTCCTCCAGCACGAGCGCGGCGTACATCCTTTTGAGCACTTGAAGGAAACCCAAACCGAACTTATCTTACTTGTATGGGATATCCGGGAGTTTTCCCCAGATAGTGCACCCACCTTCTTCTATTACTGTCTTTGCATCCTTCAAAGATGACATCCTGAGTGGAGGCTTTGTGATCTTGGGAACAACTTTGGTTACTGCCACATCTTGCGGGACTTCTTCAAAGTGTTGGAATGGAGTTTCAATAAATTCACCATCTAATTCCACATATTTAAAGGAATTGAGATGGCTGATCATATACTCTTCTTCTCCAATAACGGTGATAGTCTTCCCTTGAATTGGATACTTCGGCATTTGGTGTAACGTAGAAGTGCAGCGCTAGCATTGTGAATCCATGGTCAGCCTAGCAAGCAGGAATATGAGGGACGAATATCCATTACATAAAAAGTTGAATCAAATGTTTGGGTTCCAACCTTTATGGGGATATCCACTTTCCCATGTACCATCCTTTTTGATCCGTCAAAAGCCCTTACTACCATGTTACTTGGCTTCAATGTCAATCCCTCACAGTCAAGCCTATCAAGAGCTTTTTTAGGCAATACATTCAGAGATGAGTCAGTGTCCACCAAAACATGAGCTAAGGTTATGCCCCTACATTCAACTGAGACATGCAATGCCTCATTATGCTTCCATCCTCTTGGCATTAAATCAGCATCTGAAAAACCTAGACCATTATCCTCAGTTAAGCTAGCTATGCAGTCTTGGAACTGATCGACAGATGTCTCTTGGGGTACATGGGCAGTTTTCATGAATTTTACCAAGGCTTTTACATGCCCCTCAGAATATAGTAGTAAAGCTAGCATGGAAATTTTAGATGGAGTTTTCCCCAGTTGCTCAACTACATCGTAGTCGCTTCTTTTTATGATTTTTAGAATTTCCTCCATCTCTTTCTGGGAGGTCTCAGGGATAGCTAATGATTGTGTCTTCGTCTTGAAAGACTCAACCAGAATACCTTTTCCTCGAGTCTCGATTAACTCGGTAGCAAGAGTGTCAGTAGGAATGATAACAGGGATTGTAACAACTTTGTCAGTTGGAGTATTAGTGGAGACAATTGTAGGACTGGGAATAGCCTTCGGGGGAGCAACAACAGGAATGATTATGGGTCCAGAAATAGCTTTTGGGGGAGCAATTTCTGGAGAGAATATCCTTCCGCTTCGAGTAATCTTGCTAGTTCCTGAAATATTACTGATGTCAGAGTTGACTTTCTCGGAACTCGAATCTCCGACGGCTGGCCAATCTTGCTTGATATTGTGGTAGTAGACATCCCCTCCATAATTCCATGGTATGGTTTTGTCTGACGAATATGGGACTGGTCCAGGCATTGTAATTATCAAAGGAGTTGCTTTCGGAACTGATGTAATTCTAACGCGTCTTTTGGTGGAGACCCTGGAAGAATTGGCGGAAATGGTAATGATAGAAACATCTTTAAAAGGAACAGGTGGAACAAAAGTCTTTACAAACAAAATTTCTTTGTTATCTATTAGGCACTGAACGCCTATTTTCAACAAAGGACAACTGGTTGGTGAGGACAAACAGAAATGACAGCCTTCATCACAGCCCGGGAACACATCGTCATTCAACAAGTTCACTTTAATAGTCATGAGTGGGGTCATAAGTTCATCAACTGAAGTAACAAACATTTCTTATTCAATGACATTGGTATTATGGCCATGTTTAGGTATAGGGGCAGGAATGACATTTGGCTTTTCGGGCGCATCGAATTCAATCTCTTTTGCTTTAATGAGGTCTTGTATTTTGTTCTTTAGAGCCCAATAATTATTAGTGTCATGGCCAGGACTCTCAGAGTGGTATGCACGGCGGGCATTAGGATGATAGTGAGGAGATGTTGTATTAGGATTCTTTGGAGCTTCTTTCAAGGTCACCAGGCTGGATCTTAACAGATGTAGCAATACTTGAGATAAGGTCATGTTAATTCTAGTGAATTGTCTGACTGGCCTTTCCATCCTTAGTTGGTTGCTTCTCTGTTGATCAGGCGTAGGTTTAGGAATCATAACAGCCCCACCATTGGACGGTGTTCGACCCTATCTTAATTTCTCTGAGGATAAATAGCAACCAATTCTTTCTTTTCGATAAATGGCTTTCTTATAGCAGCAGAGGATGTATCCTTTTAAAATCTTTCCATTCTTTATCCTGGCTTCTACCCTTTCTCCGGTCAATATCAGTTCAGTAAATCCTGCCGATGAACTCCCAATTAGGTGATTGAAGAAGGGACCAGACAAGGTGCCCAAAAACATGTCTACTAATTCTCTTTTAGATATGGGAGGTTGAACTCTTCCAGCCAAGTCTCTCCATTTTTGCACATAGTCCTTGAAACCTTCATTGAAAACAATGGCTATACTCTAGAGTTGAGTACGGGTAGGCGCAAGATCAACATTCTTTTGGTATTGTTTGTAAAAGGCTGCAACAAGATCTTCCCAGTTATGAACATTGGATCTTTCTAGCTGATAAAACCAATCAAGTTGAGTTCCAGATAGACTGTCTTGGAAGAAGTGTAATATTTGTCAATGGTATGGGGCTGGATTTTCCTCACATAGGACCGGAGATGCATTTTGGGGCATGAGACTCAATCATATTTAGCGATTACAGGTGCTTTGAATTTGGGAGGAATGACAATCCCCGACACTAACCCCAATTCCTCAAAGTCCAAGCCAGGCACTTTTTGGATTTCCATCGCACTCAACTGCTCTTCGAGATGTTTATACTTATCATCAGCTGGAGGGTATTGTTCTTAAGAATAGTCTTCTTCTTCCTCTCCCTCTTCCTCTTCTGACGGGACAACTGTTTCCTTGCCTTTCCCATCTTGATTGTCTCTCTCACCGGATGTCATTGCAAAGTCTAGGGTCCTTCTTGTCTGCCCATGAAATCTTCTTCCCATGTTTAGGACTCCAGTTACCTTCTTTATCTTCTTTTTCTTTTCCTCAGCTAGAAAAGTTTTCAACTCTTCTTGTCCTTTGGCCAGAGTTAAGAACAACTGTTGAAACTGTGCATTATGAGCTTGGAGGTCCTTCACTGTTTGCTCGAGATCAATCTTACTGAAATAAACAGTAAAGAGATGAGGAGACTTGTTGCAAGAAACACTACTTATGTTATGATGAATGATAAATGTGTATGCAATGATTTCAAGGATTTTAATATTCAAATTCGTTTTAGACAAAAAAGGAAACACACGTTATATTAATAAATTAAAGCTTTTGAGTACATTAATGCCTTCTTGGGCAAAACAAATACAATAAACTCTAAGATAAAAAGGTAGTGTGCATCCTCTTTGGTGCAATGTAGGCATTAAGAGTATGCTCCTCATGAAGTAGCCTAGTGAGTTCCAAAACCTTCTTCTCGCTTGCGTAGAATTGGGCTTCGAAGGTATCTCGCTCTCCCTTGAGTTGTATCCAATCCCTTTGTAGGTCTTCAAGAGAGGTAGGCATGTTAGGATGTAGGATATTGTATGGAACATCTCCTTCCATGATAGGCTCAATGATTATTGGGAGAATGGATGGGTAAGGCATCATAAGACACTGAGCACGAGTTCGTACCCATTTGAGGTAAGGCTCAAGAGGGATGAAATTTTTATGCCCCAAAGTCTTGCTATCTACCTTGCTTAACATCCTCCAAGCTCGGATAAATCTCTGGCGAAGACCTTGATAGTTGTTGTCGTAGTCAAATACCAACCCTTGAATTAGTATCTCGTGCGGGCTATCCCTTCAAGCGTAACCAAACTGTCTTAAGGCTAAGCATGGGTTGTAGGTGATACCTCCCCTAATTACAAGTAAAGGGACATTAGGAAATTCTCCATAACGGTCGACAATAGTAACATTCTCTATGGATCAGGAGCACCAATGAATGTCTGAATGTTTGAGGGTCATCAACCTTTGTGACAACCTTGAACCCTGCTCATTCTTTAATACAGATTGGGGAAGATGAGAAATAGGCCATCTTGCCAAGAGAGGAGTGAAACACATAAGGACACCTCTTTTCCTCATTGTACGAGTGTGAAAAGAGTGTAGGATATCCCCTAGAAATGTAGGCACCGGGTTGCGGGATATAAATATTTTGACGATGTTCACATTTATGAGTTGATCAGGATATGGAAACAACACCATACCATAGATGAGGAGAGCCACAATTTCCTCAAAGGCTTGCAGATCCAAGGAATTCCAACAACTTTGAGCTTTCTCAAACAAGAACTTTGCTAAGAAACCCTTGACACCACTCCTTATTTCCCAATGAGTTGTGACATCATATGAGTGCAAGTGTAGAGCTTGAGCAATCTCTTCTGGCTTTGGGTCTCTTTTAGTACCGTTTAAAGGTAGTTGGTTGAGAATGGTAATCCTCAAGAGTCGGGATAATTCTTCCAAAGTAGGCACAAGTTGATAGTCGGGAAATGTGAAGCAATGGTGTAAAGGATCAAAGAACTGAAAGAGCACCTTCATCATGTCCTCATCTGTGTTGGAGGTGACCAAGTTGAGTAGGCGACCATGTCTCTCGGTGAATGGATAGTTTTCAGGAATCCTTGAAGCTAGCTCCCTGAGTTGTGGAGGGATCCTTACAAGATTGACTTGAATAGTTTTCCTGCGAAGTGAATCCATATCCTACAAAATAAGAACAAAGATGAATCCCAAAATCCTTGAAATGGTTAGTGGATGTATATGATGTTCATGATGTTATGTACAAGTATGTATATACAAACAAAACAAACAAATCCTTAGGTTTAGGATTGCATGGAGTTTTATAGGTAAGTACCCTCTTGAAGTTTAGTTAGCTTAAACCTGTCCTAGTAATAGTAACCGGGTTTTAAGGATCTCAATATCACTGGTTTGTTTCCTTGGTCATTGTTTCAGCACAAGCCTCTTTAATGGCGACCGAAATATCCCAAGAAAGGAAACCTTAATGAGTGTAGTATCAAGTATCTACCAACTTCAGACTACACCAAAGCTGATCATCTCACTACATCCTAAAGGCCAAGTTTGTCAAGTAAAGGCTCTAAAATTTCATTAGTGCTTCATGACATCACTCAGCGGCCCCGTATTCTCTTTGATTAACTCAAAGGCTACCGGTACCCACAAATATGTCGCACTAATGTAGCTATTGCTTAGACCATGTCGGTATATCCCGTACAGTTTCCATAACGTATTGCTACTTACATATAATGTATCCCAAATCCGGGTAGATGATTCAAACCAAAACAAAGAACCATAATGTAAAGCATACAAGTCAAACAATGTAAGCAAGTAACTATAATCTAACCCTAAGGTAACCCCACTTTTAGAATTTTCCCCAGCAGAGTCTCCAGTTATGTGGTACGGTGGGAGAAATGACTTGAAGGCTTTGCGTTTGATTGCAAATGTTGCGGTTAGCAAGAGTCACCACCGACTTTTCTTTTATCCAAAAGGAAAGGTGAAAAAAAGCACAGGAAAGACCTTTGAGATTATTTCTTGAGTTCGGGGGTAGAATATGAAAAGGGAAGGTATTATCACCCTTTTCATCCATGGTTTTCCATGGGCTCTTAGTTACTTTCTATATCACTTGCTTTTTTGTTTGAAATTATGCTTTGTGTAGTTTTTTGGAAGTATTTTGTAAAGAGGCCATTGTTTAGGAAATCTTTGTAATGATTCTCGTTCGTAAGAATGTATACAAAGATGTTTCATCTTTTGAAAATATTTTCAATTTTGTAAGATGTTTGAAAGTGTATGTGATTGTTTTGAAAATAGCAAGGTTGTTTGTTTTGAAATGGAGCAAGTAATTAGGAGCATTCTACCTACTCAAAAGTCTTTCTTGTACATTTCCTTTTCCTTTGAAATTGTTATCTTACCATTGATTTGGTAAGTAACCCTATCTTTAGATGTAAACGGGACGGGCGTGGGTCATCGTATAACCATTATTAGCAATGTTACAAGGCATCTTAGCATTCTCTTTTAGGGACTAAGATCATTTGTAAGGCAACTTAGATAGCGTCATCGAGGGACTATGATCTTGTATTCGTTTGTTTTTTCTAAGATACCTCACATGCATAATATGGCCATTTTGAAAGGCAACCAAGTGGATTTTACTGTAGGGGTGCTTGTGTGCAAGTGTATTGTTTTCATGCTTGTTTTTGTCTTGAATATGAAGCGTGTGAATATGAAGCATTTAAATTGCGGAAGATAAAATTACTAAGCTATTACATGGTTTGTGGGAAGGGGGTGTACAAAGTATAAATGGGGATTGCAAGAAATTAAACCCTAATTAATCTATTACAGCCATATTGAATTGAATAAATAAATGTATAAAATATGAAAAAGAATAATGTATAAAGTAATGAATAAAAAAAGAATGGATTTTATTTGGTTTTGTCCTTGTTAAAAAAAGTTTTTATTTCTTAACCTAATGAACTAAAAAAAAAGCTTAATAAAAAAAAACTAATTTAATTTAAAAGTGAAAATATTTTTAAGTTTTATGAAGAAGATTTTAACATTAAACTAAATAGTATGAAAATTAATTAAATTAGGAAAAGTATAAATTTTATGTTTATTTTAAGAAAATAAAATAATCTGAAATCTATTTAATTAAAAAAAGTTAAGTTTGTAACAAAAATATTTTTGATGTTTTAGTCTAGAAAATAAAATAAATGTATATAGTATAAATAAAAATATATCTTTTTTTATCATTTTTTTGTCAATAAAATAAATATTAATATTGATATTAATAAAGAAAAAGAAAAAGAAAATACAAAAAATAAAAAGTCAGGGGGGCTCATTAGTAAACAAAAGAGTATTCATGAGCAAAAATAAACTAAGCCCAATGAAGAGTCCAAATGCTGCCAAAAAAGAACAAAAAAAAGAGTCAAAAAATGTAAAAATAACAAAATGGTCACGGTGGGGCTTGAACCCAGGACCATGGGGTGAACAGGCGTGTGCTTTAACACTGGGGTGGATATACATCTGTTAACTTGTATGAAATGATAAATACATAATACAAAACACGCCCTGACTGTACTTCATCTTCAACCTCCAGCCAAAGGATCTGTAACTTGCCCATTTCTCAACCATTTGTAAAAATGTAAACATGAAAATTGCTCCATTTTGTCACATGAATCCAACCATATAAATATCATAAAATATAAATCAAAGATGAATGAGAACTTTTAAAAGTACCAAATTCTGACCTAAATATTTCAGAAAGTTAAAACTCAAAATTCTCCTAGCTCAATCAAAATAAATGAAATATATGGACATGTACAGCTTTAGGGCAATGATGTCTACATTTTATCTTCACAAATGCAAGCCTAACAATGCCTAAGTAATGAGATATAAGTTTAAGAAAAATACCTCAAAACTGGAAATCGTGAAATTGATTTGAGCTTGTTTCAGGCAATGCTGATGATTAGGTTAGCTTCCTTGGACCTCTAGGAAGCTAATGCAATGGCTGGCTTGAGCTGAGGGTGGCTGGAATGGTCTGGAGAAGTCCAACTGTGATGCTCTATTTTTGGTTGTGTAAGATAGGGGAAATGGTGTTACAGAAGTGAAATAGGTACATGGATGAGTTACCCTTGATGCAAGGAAGCTTTAGAAACTAAAATGCCAAGAAACGCACGAGGGAAATGTGAGTTTGAGGTTCAAGGTCAAAAACTGTGCAACAATGGAGTTTTTGGGCAATTTCTGATTTGAGAGAGTTTTGGTGTATTTCAGGGTGCTCTAGCTCACAAATAGTGCCTCTATTTATAAGCAACAAGTTTGGAGACTTGTTGTTGATCAGAATTCAAAATCACAAGTTTATGCATAACATGTGTTTTTTGAGAATTTCAAGTTTCCAAGCATTGTGTACTTGCTAAGATGAAGTGGTTATGCTTTAAACAAGCTTTCTTCTGACTTTGTGGATGGAGTGTGATCAGAGGGAACAAGTTATAGGCTCAAGAATTTACTTTACATAAATGCTTGCTTTTCTAAAATGGAAGTGTTCACTTTGTGCTATTAATGGAAATATGGATTGGATAAAGATTAAACCACTTAGATTAAAGATCAAAAGTTTGTGTAATCTATTAATGATGGATAGATGCACAAGTTAGGAGGCCTGAAAAGCAATATTATGCAGCCTAAGTTTGAAATTGTATTCTTGTTCATCACAAAATGCCTTGTAATTCAAGTGACAAAACACCAACTTCATCTCTTCGATTCTCCCTACTCAAGAATGATCTCAAGGGGTTCTTTGAAATTTTGGAATGCTTGCAATGTGATCATCAACCAATATTTGAATTTCTTTTGAAGATTCACCTTGGAACTATATAAAAAAGTGCCATGAAGTTGAGTCAAAATCCTGACCGAATTAGGGCAAAATTTCACTGAGTGTTTAGTTTTATGATCTTATGTTCTTGAAATTATATCTTGAGGTCCAAGAACTTTTAGAAGAAGTTGTGTGAAGAAATGTTTTATATTTCATGGAGATCTTCAACTTTCATGTTGGAAGTTTCTCTTGAATCATCCTGCATCATGGTGAAAATTTGGCTCAAAGTTATGAAAAAACATGAAATTTGCAACACTTAGAAAAATTTCTAACTTTAGAAATTTTGACTTTTCAAAATGAAATCTTGACTTTTTGATTTCTTGATGAATAAGTTTCATATTTTTACATGTTTTGATGAATTATGATCTTTGGCACTTAAATTTGACAAAAAAGTCAAAGTTTGACTTTTCAGTATACAGTTGACTTTTGATCAATTGATTGCAAAATTCATTTGTCAACCCAATGGATTTGCAATGTTTTGAACCATGTCAATAGGTAAAAATGATGCAATTGGACTCTTGAGATCATGCCTTAAACCAATTGACCATTTGCTGGGTAAAAAATCAGAAATTGCCCTTTCCCAGTTAAAACCCTAATTTTGACCATTTTGCCCTTTTGGAGATTTAATCAAATTTCTTGAGGGATTATGGTCCAAACTTGATAAAATGATACATATGAGTTTAAAATGTTGATGTGGTTCAAAAATTATGTGATTTGACTATAAATTGGCCATGGTTGACTTTTTCCCCAATACAACTGATTTTTAGGTCCACTGTTCAATTGACTGATCAAAAGTGTGGTCCAACGCTTGAAACTTGACATGAGTAATCTTGGGGGTCCATAATGGTCCCTGAAAGTCATATGAGGCATAGAAAGTTCAAAAAACCTTGTGCAAACTCAAACCCTAATTTTGGTCATCAGTGCTTGAGGAGGTGTCTTGAGCTGATCAAACCTTAGTGCAGTCTTGAGCCCAAGGAGATCTTGTGAGCAAATTCTTGATAAGTGAGAGGGGAAATTTTGGGGTACAACAATTTCCAATCATCGTCACTCAACCCAGCATCCTTCATGATTCTCAAAGAAGGGATCTGGACCTCAATAGGCAAGACAACCTCCATGCCGTATACCAGAAAGTAAGGTGTTGCCCCGGTTGATGTGCACGCCGTGGTAAGGTAACCGTGGAGGGATAATGGTATCATCTCATGCTATTCTTTGTAGGTTATCGTCATTTTCTGTATGATATTTTTAATGTTCTTATTTGCGGCTTCGCCAACACCATTCATCTTTAGCCGGTAAGGGGAAGAATTGTGGTGCTGGATCTTGAATTGTGAACATAGTGCAGTGATCACAGTGTTGTTGAGATTCGTACCATTGTCTGTGATGATCCTCTCTAGGATACCGTAATGATAGATGAGATTCTGTTTGTTGAACTGGGCTACAACATTCTTGGTAACGGAAGCGAAATAATCCGCCTCAACCTACTTCGTGAAATAGTCAATAGCCACTAAGATGAAACGGTATCCATTAGAGGCTGTAGGCTTAATTTCCCCAATCATATCAATGCCCCACATCGCGAATGGCCAGGGAGAAGTCAGGACATTCAGAGGAAATGAAGGTACATGCACATTGTTAGCATAGATCAGACACTTGTGGCAGGTTCGAGAGTGTTGATAGAAATCTGCTTCCATGGTAGACTAGTAAAAACCTGCCTGTAGGATTTCCTTTGCCATCGTATGCCCACTGGAATAGGTGCCAAAAGTTCCTTCATGTAGATCAGTCATGATCTTCTCTTCCTCAACCTTGTCTACGCAACGGAGCAAAACAGAGTCATGGTTGCGTTTGTAGAGAATGCCATTACTAAGGAAGAACTTAGCAAAGAATCTCCTTAAGAACTTCTTATCATTGACTGAAGCTTCTTCCGGATATTCTTGAGCCTCGAGATACCTCTTGACTTCATAGAACCAAGGTCGGTCCACTACTTCTTCAATATTGATCTCATGACAGTGAGCTGGTTCATCCATTCGTTTAATGGTGATCTGGGGAGCCTCATTATCCCATTTGAGTTTAAACATGGATGACATTGTGGCTAGCGCGTCTGCTAGCTAATTTTATTCTCGCGGGAAATGCTCGAAGGTAATCTTCTCAGAGTGTGGGATTAATGTCAACACATGTTCTTTGTAGGGGATAAGGTTAAGGTGTTTAGTGTCCTATTCTCCTTTGATCTAGCTGATGACCAAGGCTGAATCTCCGAATACACTTAAGGACTTGATCCCCAAATTTATGGCAGCTTTGAGACCAAAAATACACGCTTCGTATTCTGCCATGTTATTTGTACAGTTGAAGAAGAGTCTTGCCGTGAAGGGAGTGTGAAATCCTTCAGGGGATATGAGTACAACACCTATACCATTGCCGAGTGCGTTGGACTCCCCATCAAAAACCAGGGTCCATCGGGATCCTTAGTCAGGTACGTCATATGGTGTGAATTCTTCGTAGCTGTTTACCATCATGATGTCTTCCTCTGAGAATTTGAACTTCATGGACTGGTAGTCATCCACAGCTTGATGAGAAAGGTGATTGGCTAGTACACTACCCTTTATTGCTTTCTAGGTAGTATACTGGATGTCATATTCCGTCAGGATCATCTGCCATCTTGCTATTCTCCCTGAGAGGGAAGGCTTCTCGAATATGTATTTTTATTGGATCCATCTTGGAAATCAATAAGGTATTATGGGTCAGCATATACTGTCTTAGCTGGCGAGCAGCCCATGCCAGAGTGCAACAAGTTTTCTCGAGCAGTGAATATCTGGTTTCACAGTCGGTAAACTTTTTGCTCGGGTAATAAATAGCATGCTCTTTTCGGCCAAACTCGTCATGCTTCCCCAGCACACACCCCATTGAATTTTCCAAAATAGTTAGATACATAATCAAGGGTCTTCCCTCGACTGGTGGCATCAAAATAGGAGGCTCTTGTAGGTACTCTTTGATCTTGTCGAAAGCAGTTTGGCATTCATCATTCCATTTGACTACTTGATCTTTCTTAAGTAATTTGAAGATTAGTTCACAAGTAGTTGTCAGGTGAGAAATGAATTTGGCAATGTAGTTTAGCCGTCCTAAGAATCCTCTGACTTCCTTCTCAGTACGAGGAGCGGGAATTTCTTTTATTTCTTTCACCTTGGCAGGATCCACTTCGATACCATTACCGCTGAAGACAAAGCCTAGGAGTTTACCAGACCTTACCCCAAATGTGCATTTATTCGGGTTCAACCTCAGCTTGTATTTCTTTAGTCTCTCAAACAGCTTCTGTAAATGGTCAATATGTTCCTCCTCGGTTTTAGATCTGGCTATCATGTCATCCACATAGACCTCTATTTCGTGATGTATCATATCGTGAAATAGAGCTACCATGGCATGTTGATAGGTTTCCCCAACGTTCTTCAACCTGAATGGCATAACCTTGTAACATAATATCCCCCATTGTGTGACAAAGGTCGTTTTCTCCATGTCCTCAGGCGCCATTTTGATTTGGTTATAGCCTGAGAAACCATCCATGAAGGAAAACACTTTATGCTGTGCTGTATTGTCAACCAAAATATCGATATGGGGAAGTGGTAAATCATCCTTAGGGCTTTCCCTATTCAAATCTTTGTAGTCCACGCACATTCGTACCTTATCGTCCTTTTTAGGCACGGGAACAACATTGGTGACCCGTTGTGGATAGGAGGTGACGGCTAAGAATCCGACATTGAATTGTTTCATGACGTCCGCTTTGATCTTCTCTGACATGTCTGGTCGCATGCGACGGACTTTTTGTTTTACCAGAGGGCGGTCTTCTTTTGTGGGTAAACAATGTACCACAATATCTGCATCAAGTCCTGGAATGTCTTCATACGACCAGGCAAAGACCTCAACATAATCATGTAGCAACTAAATCAGACGCTTCTTGACACTGTATTCCAGATTGGCACCCACTTCGACTTCTTTCTTGTCCTCTTCGGTACCTAGGTTAACTGTTTCCACTGGTTCTTCGTGGGGCTAAATGGTCCTCTCTACTTGTTGTAGTAACCTGGCTAGTTCCCCTGGAACTTCACAATCTTCCTCACCTTCATCTTCGGCTTGGTAGATTAGATTTTTAGAGTCACAACAGACCATAGCAGAATCGTTACACATGGGATCCTGAGTAGATGTAGACCTGCATTGTGAGTGTGTGTAAGAGTATAACTATCTTTGAAAGAAAGTAAAAATGTAGAAAAGAAAGACAGAGAGCACAAAGTTTGTATGCAAAAACGTCCATAATTCATTGATGACATATGAAAATGAGGTAACAACCCTTACAGATGGATTGTTGTGCCTCGGGTAAGACACACGGTTTAAAAAGTCTGAATTGTTTGATTATTACAGATCCGACAAAATTTAAAGATGATTACTATTGAATAAAAGTAATTGGGACAAAATCTTTAGCTTCCCATTTGCTGAGTCCTCCCTTGACAGTTGGGAAAATACAATCCTCCAGGTCGTAGCTATCCTCATCATCCTCCACTGCATTGACTCCGTGATTGTTGATCTTTGAAGGTGGTCCCCTGGCACGAGCACGACGTACAGCTTTCTGGGCTCCTGAGGTGAAACCCAAACCAAATTTGTCATATTTGTATGGGATATCCGGGAGTTTGCCCCAAATAGTACACCCACCTTCTTCTATCACTGTGTTGGCATCTTTCAGAGAAGACATCTTTAGCGGAGGTCTTGTAATCATTGGGATTTGGGAAACAACTTTAGTTACTGCCGCGGTTAGTGGGACTTCCTTGAAATGTTAAAACAGAGTTTCAATGAATTCACCATCCAATTTCACACATCTGAAGGAGTTTAGATGACTGACCATATATTCCTCTTCTCCATGGACAGTAATGATCTTCCCCTTGGTTGGGTATTTCAGCATTTGATGTAATGTAGAGGTGAAAACACCAGCATTGTGAATCCATGGTCGGCCCAATAAGCAGGAGTAGGAAGGGAGAATGTCCATCACATAAAAAGTTGAATCAAAGGTTTGAGTTCCAACCTTAATGGGGATGACTACCTCTCCATGCACCATTCTCTTTGAACCTTCGAAGGCCCTTACCACTATGTTGCTGGGTTTTAAGGTCAAACCTTAACAGTCAAGTCTATCAAGAGCCTTCTTAGGCAGCACATTCAAAGACGAACCAATATCCACCAAGACATGGGCCAAAGTTGTGCCCCGATATTCCACAGAGACATGCAATGCTTCATTGTGCTTCCTCCCTCTAGGTGTCAAGTCAGCATCGGAAAATCCTAATCCATTGTTAGCGGTTAAACTGGACACACAATCTTGGAACTGATCAATAGAGGTTTCTTGTGGTACGTGGGCAGTTTTAAGAAATTTCACCAAGGCTTTCGCATGAGCCTCGGAGCATAATAATAAAGCCAGCATGGAAATCTTTGACAGAGTCTGCCCTAGCTGTTCGACTACGTTGTAGTCGCTTCTCTTTATAATTTTCAGAATTTCTTCCATCTCCTTTTGGGAGGCCTCGAGGATAGATAATGTTTTTTCCTTCATCCGGACAAGCTCAACCAGAATGCCTTTGCCCCGAGTCTCAATTGTCTTGGCGGTAAGAGTGTCAGTAGGGATAACCATAGGGATTGTAGTAGTAGTAGTGTCAATAGGAACAGGAATAGGGATGATCACAGGACCGATAACGGTCTTCGGAGGAGCAATCTCTGGAGAGAAAATTCTTCCACTTCGAGTTATCTTGCTGGTTCCCGCAATATTACTGATGTCGGGGTCAGCCTTCTCAAGAATTGAGTCTTCATCAGCCAACCAATCTTGTTTGACGCCATGATAGTAGACGTCGCCCCCATAATTCCATGGGACAATTTTATTTGATGAGTACAGGATTGGACCTGGCATGGTAATTATCAGTGGAGCTACTTTAGGAACTGGTGTAATCCTAACGGTTCTTTTGGTGGAGACCCTAGAAGGATTAGCGGAAATGGTTACTATTGAAACATATTTGTAAGAAACGGTTGGAACAGGAGTCTTTTCAAACATAATATCTTTGTCATCCATCAGGCGTTGAACACCCGCTTTCAATAAATGATAACTAGTTGGTCGGGATAAACAGAAGTGGCAGCCTTCATCACAGCCCAAAAATAAACCGGCCTTCAGTAGGTTCTTCTTGACAGTCAGGAGAGGAGTAACAAGTTCATCAACAGTAGAAACAAACATATCATCTATAATAGCGTTAACACCGCGGCCATGCTTGGGCGTAGGAGCGGTGATAATATTCGGGATTTCAGGAGCATCAAACTCGACTTCTTTTGCTTCAAGAAGGTCTTGTAACTTGTTTTTCAAAGCCCAACAATTGTTGGTATCATGGTCGGGGCTTCCTGAATAGTATGCACAACAAGCATTAGGATGGTAATGAGGAGAGGTTGTGTTAGGATTCTTCGGAGCTTCTTTCAAAGTTACAATATTAGATCTCAACAAATGTGGCAGGACTTGAGATAGTGTCATATTAATCCGGGTAAATTATCTTACTGGTCTTTCTGTTCTAGGCTGATCATTCCTTTGTTGAGTAGGTATAGGCTTAGGGATCATGACAACCCCTACCATTGGTCGACGTTCAATTCTATCTTGATTTCTTCGAGAATACACAGCACTAACTTATTTCTTCCCAATAAATGGTTTTCTTACAGCGGCGGAGGATGCGTCTTTTTGGATCTTCCCACTCTTAATCCCAACTTCCACTCTTTCACCGGTCAAGATTAGTTCAGTGAAGCCTGTTGAGGAGCTTCCAATTAAATAATTAAAGAAAGGACCAGACAAGGTACCCAGAAACATGTCCACTAACTCTCTTTCAGACAGGGGAGGCTGGACTCTTCCTGCTAAGTCCCTCCATTTTTTAGCGTAGTCTTTGAAACCTTCACTTGAAACCATAGCCATACTCTGGCGTTGAGTACGGGTGGGAGAAAGGTCTATATTGTACTGATATTGTTTATAGAAAGCAGCGGAAAGGTCCTCCCAGTTGTGGATATTGGCCCTTTCCAGTTGATAGAACCAATCAAGTTGAGTTCCGGATAGACTATCTTGGAAGAAGTGGACCCATAAATCTCTGTCAGCAGTGTGAGGCTGTATCTTCCTCACATAGGATGGGAGATGCATTTTGGGGCACGAAACTCTGTCGTATTTAGAAAATATCGGTGCCTTGAATTTTTGTGGAATGACAATCCCATACACCAAACCTAGCTCCTCAAAGTCTAGCCTGGGCACCTTCTGGATTTCCATTGCGCTTAGTCGTTCTTCCAGATGCTTGTATTTGTCGTCGGTCGGGGGATACTGCTCTTCAGAGTAATCCTCTTCTTCTTCCTCTTCAGACTCTTGCTGGATAACCACTTCCTTGCCTTTACCATCTTGATTATCTTTTTCACCAAATGACGTTGTAAAGTATAGGGTTCATCTGCCTTGTCCTTGGAACCTTCTTCCCATATTCATAACTCCGGTTACTTTCTTTGCCTTCTTCTTCTTTTCTTCAATCAACAAGGTTTTCATATCTTCTTGTCCTTTGGCTAGAGTCAAGAAAAACTGCTGAAGATGAGCATTATGTGCCTGGAGGTCCTTTACCGTCTGCTCGAGATCCATCTTACTGAAATAAACAGTAGAAAGATGATAAGACTTGTTGCAAGAAACCTGTTTATGTTATGATGAATGGTAAATACATATGCAATGATTCCAAGGAAATTAGAGATTTTAATTTCTTTAGACCAAAAAGGAACACACGTTATATTAATAAATTAAAGCTTGATTACATCAGGCCTCCTTTGGGCTTACAAAAGCTCTAAGATAAAAAGGTTGTACGCATCCTCTTTGGTGCGTTGTAGGCATTCAGGCTCTGCTCCTCATGAAGTTACTTAGTGAGTTCCAAAATCTTCTTCTCGCTGGCGTAGAATTGGGTCTCAAAAGGGTCTCGCTCCCTCTTAAGTTGTATCCAATTCCTTTGTAAGTCTTCAAGAGAGGTGGGCATGTCAGGATGCAGGATAGTGTATGGAACATCTCCTTCCCATATACGCTATATGATTACTGGGAGAATGGAGGGGTAAGGCATCATAAGCTTTGAGCACGAGCTCGTAGCCATTTGAGGTAAGGCTCAAGAGGGATGGAATTCTTATGCCCCAATATCTTGCTATCTACCTTGTTCAACATCCTCCATGCTCAGATAAATCTCTGGCGGTGACCTTGATCGTCGTTCTCGTAGTCAAATACCAAACCTTGAATGAGCATCTCATGTGGGCCATCCCTTCGGGAGTAACCAAATTGTCTCAAGGCCAAGTAGGGATTATAGGTGATACCTCCTCTAATGCCAAGTAAAGGGACATTAGGGAATTCACCATAACAGTCGATAATAGTAACATTCTCTATGGATCGGGAACACCAATAAATGTTTGAATGTTTGAGCGTCATCAACCTATGTGACCACCTTGAACCTTGCTCGTTCTTCAATAAAGATCAGGGAAGATGCGAAATAAACCATCTTTCTAAGAGGGGAGTAAAACACATAAGGATACCCATTTTCCTTATAGTGCGAGTGTAAAAGGAATGGAGGATGTCCCCTAGCAAAGTAGGCACCAAGTTACGAGACATGAAGATTTTGATGGTCTTCACATCTATGAGTTGGTCAGGATTTGAAAACAAAACCATCCCATAGATGAAGAGAGCCACAATTTCCTCAAAAGCTTGCAAATCCAAAGAGTTCCAACAATTTTGGGCTTTCTTAAACAAGAACTTTGCTAGGAAACCCTTGACATCACTCCTTGTTTCCCAATTAGTTGTGATATCAGATGGTTGCAAGTGTAGAGTTTGGGCAATCTCTTCTGGCTTTGGATCTCTTTCCATACCGCTGAAAGGTAGTTGATTGATAATGGGAATTCTCAAGAGTTAGGAGAATTCTTCCAAAGTTGGCACAAGTTGATAATCGGGAAATATGAAGCAATGGTGTAAAGGATCAATGAACTGAAAGAGCACCTTCATCATGTCTTCATCAGTGTTGGAGGTGAACAAGTTTAGTAGGTGACCATGTCTTTCGGTGAATGGAGAATTTTCAGGAATCCTTGACGCTAACTCTTGAAGTTGAGGAGGGATCCTTACAAGATTGACTTGGATAGTTTTCCTGCGAATAAAATCCATGTCCTACAAAACAGAACAGAGATAAATCCCAAGATCCTTGAAATGGTTAGTGAACATGAGTATGATGTTATGATGTTTATGATGTTATGTACAAGTAAATATACACAAACAAAGCACACAAGTCCTTAGGTTTAGGCTTGTATGGAGTCTCATAGGTAAGTACCCTCTTGAAGTTTAGTTGGCTCAAACCTATCTTAGTAATAGTAATCGGGTTCTATGGAGCTCAATATCAACGGTTTATTTCTTTGGGCATTATTTCAGCGCAAGCCTCTTTAATGGCGACTGAAATATCCCAAAAAACCAAACCTCAATGAGTGTAGTATCGAGTATCTACCAACTTCGGACTGCACCAAAGTAGGTCATCTCACTACGTCCTAATGGCCAAGTTGGTCAAGTAAAGGTTCTAAAGTTCATTAGTGCTTCATGACATCACTCAGCAGCCCCGTATTCTCCTTGACTACTCAAGGGCTATCGATACCCACAAATATGTCACACTAACGTAACTATTGCTTAGACCATGTCGGTATACCCCGCACAGTTTCCACAATGTATTGCTACTTACCTATAAGGTAACCCAAATATGGGTTATGATTTAAACCTAAACAAAGAACCAAAATGTAAAGCAAACAAATCAAACAAAGAAAGCAAGTAAATGTGATCTAACCCTAAGGTAACCCCACTTTTAGAATATTCCCCAGCAGAGTCGCCAGTTCTGTGATACAATGGGAGAACTGACTTGGGTGTTTTGCGTTTGATCGCAAATGTTGCGGTTTAGCAAGAGTCGTCACCGACTTTTCTTTTATCCAAAAGGAAAGGTGAAAAAGAACAGGAAAAACCTTTGAGATGTTTTCTTGAGTTCAGGGGGTAGATTTTGAAAAGGGAAGGTGTTAGCACCCTTTTCATCCATGGTTTTCCATGGGCTCTTAGTTACTTGCTAGATCACTTGCTTTTGTTTGAAAATGTACTTTGTGTGGTTTTTGAAAGCATTTTTTAAAAGAGGCTATTGTTTAGGCAAACTTTGTAATGATTATTGTTCGTAAGAATGTATACAAAGTGTTTGATCTTTTGAAAGTGTTTTCAAGTATGAAAGTTGTTTTGAAAGTGTTGGTGTTTGTTTTGAAATGGAGCAAGCAACTAGGAGCATTCTACGTACTCAAAAGTCTTTCATGTTCATTTCCTTTCTCCTTTGACATTGTTATCTTACCATTGATTTGGTAAATAACCCTATCTTTGGATGTAAAAGGAACGGGCGTGGGTCATGGTATAACCATAATTAGCAATGTTGCAAGGTATCTTAGCATTTTTCTTTAGGGACTAAGATCATTTTGAAAGGAAACTTTTGATAGCGTCATCGAGAGACTATGATCTTGTATTTTTCTTGTCTTTGTTAAGATACCTCACAAGCGTAATATGGTCAGTTTTGTAAGACAACCAAGTGGATTTACCCTAGGGGTGCTTGTGTGCAAGTGTATTGATTTTCATGCTTTGTTTTTGTCTTGATTAGGGTTTGCTAATTGATTGGTTTTAGTCTTTCCATACAAAACCCTAATTACTAGATTTTTATATAAAGCGATAAATTGCGAAATTAAAATTACTAGGCTATTACATCATTTAGGGGAGGGGTATACAAATTACAAATGGGGATTTTGCAAGAAAATTAAACCTAATTATCTATTACAACCATATTGAACATGTGCAAATGATTGAATAAATAGTAATATATAAATATAAGAATCTAAAAAAAAGAGATGATTTTTTATTTGGTTTTCATAAAAAGGGTTTAACCTAAACATAATTAAGAAAAATTATTAGTTAAAATTAAAATAAAATTAACTTAAACTAATTGAGAAAAGAAATTAAATTAAAATAGATTTTTAGCGTTTTTATGAAGAAAAAGGATTTTAAGTTAAATAAAAATAAAAATAAAAATAAAAATTAAATAATTAAAAGAAACCTAAATTATAAATTAATTAAAATAATTATTAATACTAAGTATAAATATTTAATTATTTAAAAGAGAAATTAATTTGTTAAAAGAAAATGTTTTTAATATTTTTGTTTCATAAGAAAATAAAATAAATAAGTGTAAATAATAAATAAAATATTTTTGGATTTTTTTATGATTAATGAAAATAATAAGAATAATAATAATAATAATAATAATAATAATAATAATAATAATAATAATAATAATAATAATAATAATAAATAAATAAATAAATAAAAGCTGAAAAAAGTAAAAAAAATAAAATAAAATAAAAATAAGTCAGAAAGGTGGATTAATGAAACAGGGGATCAGAAGTTAGTAAAAACAACAAAGCCCAAAGAAGGGGAGGCCCAGCGCTGCAAAAACACAAAAATGTCAAAAAAAAGTGGAAAATGGAAAAAAATGTCACGTTGGGGCTTGAACCCAGGACCTCATAGTGACAGGCGCGCGCTTTAATCGCTGGGGTGGTGATACATCCATTAACTTGTATGAAATGATAAATATATAACCTAAAACGTGCCCTAACTATACTTCATCTTCAACCTCCAGCAAAGGATTTGTAACTTGCTCATTTCTTAACCATTTGCAAAAATGTAAACATGAAAATTGCTCCATTTTTTCACATGAATCCAACCATATAAATATCATAAGTTATAAATCAAAGATGAATGAGAATTTCTAAAAGTACCAAATTTTGACCTAAATATTTCAGAAAGTTCAAACTCAAAATTCTCCTAGCTCAATCAAAATAAATGAAATCTATGGACATGTATAGTTTCAGGGAAATGATGTCTACATTTTATCTTCACAAATGCAATCCTAATAATGCCTAAATATGAAGATAGAAGTTCACGAAAAATACCTTAAAACTGGAAATTGTGAAATGAGTTTGAGCTTGTTTCAAGTGATGGTGATGATCAGGTTAGCTTCCTTGGACCTCTAGGAAGCTAATGCAATGGCTGGCTTGAGCTGAAGGTGGCTGGAATGGTCTAGAGAAGTCCAATTGTGATACTCTATTTTTGAACTTGGAAATGGATGAAGATGATGTTAGAGTCGTGTAACAGGGATACGGATGGCTTATGTATGATATTTGGAAGCTTTTGGAAGCAAAAGGCCAAGAAACGCACGAGTGAAATGGATGTTTGAAGTTCTTGGTCAGAATATTCAACAATGGTGGTTTGTGATGCAGTTCTGAGTCTGGGGAAGTTTTGGAGCTTGTGTATTCGTGGGTTCTCTTGCAAATAGTATCTCTATTTATAGAGGAAAGGTTTTGAGGATTGAAATGATCACAAACAAAGAATCACATGTTATGAGTTCTTGACTTGTTTTGAAGTTATCTTGACAAACATGGTTTCAATGTAAGGTACATGTCTTGTAGGGTGGCTAGCAACTTTAAACATGTTTGTTCTGAGTTTATAGAGTATTCTTGTGTAGAAAGAACAAGTGCAAAGCTCCATACAAGTTGACTTTGTGATTAAAGTCACTTTTCAAGAATAGCAATGATGCCTTTCTTCAAAAAATTGAAATGCAACTTGGATAATGATTCAAATGCTTGGACAATGGCTCCATATGTTGTGTAAAAATTTAATTAAGAAGTGAATTTCAATTTTGAGGCCTGCAAAGTGAAGATTATGCAACATGGCTATGGATTTGGTTCATTGTACATCACAAATTTTTCCTTGCAAAACAACTTGAAACCCCAACTTCTGACCTTCGACTCTCCTTGCTCACAAATGATCTCAAGGATTTCTTTGAAATTTTGGAAAGCTTGTAATGTGCTATACAAACCCTCTTTGAATTACTTTTGAAAATTCCCCTTGGAACTAGGTGAAACTTGGGTTGAAAGTTAGGTCAAAATCTTTACTAAAACTAGGGCAAAATTTCACTAAGTGTTTAATTTCAAGACCATGACTTTATGAATTAATAACTTGAGATCTAAGAAATTTTAGAAGAAGTTGTGTAAATAAATTTTGTAGATATCATGGAGATCTACAACTTTCATGTTGAAAGTTTCTTCTGAATCATCTTGCATCATGTTAAAAAATTTGCTCAAAGTTGTGAAAAAACATGAAGTTTTAAACACTTAGAAAAATTTCTAAGTTAGAAAACTTTGACTTTTCAAAATGAAATCTTGAATTTTTGATTTCTTGATGAATATGTTTCATATTTTTACATGTTTTGATGGATTGTGATCTTTGACACTTGATTTTGACCAAAAAGTCAAAGTTTGACTTTTCAGTGTACAATTGACTTTTGATCAGTTGACTGAAAATTCACTATCAATCCAATTGATCTTGAGCAATGTTTCGGGTCATCCCATTAGGTAAAAATGATGCAATTAAACTCTTGAGATCATTCCTCAAACCACTTAACCATTTTCTAGGTCAAAAATTAGAAATTGTCTTTCCTCAGTCAAAACCCTAATTTTGACCATGTTTCCCTTTTGATGATTTGATCAAATTTCTTGAGGAATTATGGTCCAAACTTGATCAAATGATACATATGAGTTTATAATGTCGCTATGGATCAAAAATAATGAATTTTGACTGTAAATTGGCCACAGTTGACTTTTTCCCCAATACAACTGATTTTTAGGTCATGCTCAATTGACTAAGCAAAAATGTGATCCAAGGCTTGAAACATGACATGAGTAATCTTGGGGGTCCATAATTATCCATGAAAGTCATATGAGGCATTGAAAGTTCAATTATCCTTGTGCAATATCAAACCCTAATTTTGGTCATCAGTGCTTAAAGAGGTGTCTTGAGTTGATCAACCCTAGTGCAGTCTTGAACCAAGAGAGATCTTTGTGAGAAAATATTTGATAAGTGAGAGGGAAAATTTTTGGGTACAACAGAAGGAAAAGGCATGAGTAAGACTTTATAATTAAAAGAATAAATGATGAATGATGCATGATATGTGACACAAAAATTATTTAATTTTTTTTTTAGTTTTCAAGGAATTCATTAATCGTAAACTTACAAACATTACAAAGGAAACACTACTCTTTGAAAATAGCTAAAAAACCGCATTTCATTAATCCTAGCAAGATTACATTCGAAGTACAATTTCAAAATATCCTAAAACATAAGAGGAAATATCTTAGGTGCTATGGGTCCTAAGAAGTCCCATCTGAGGAAGAACCAAATGCTCCTTGCAGCCTGAGCTTCCTAATCTTCTCTTCATAGAAAGCTTCCATCTCGGTTTTCTCAGCCACTAACAAATTAAAAACTTTCTTCCACACATAGGGAGCAAGGGTAACATTCATCGTATCTTCCTGCTTCCTATTTCTTTCCCTAGCATATTTCTTAAGCATGTTATCCTTATGACGAAGCTTCTCATCTTTCTCGACGAGCTAACCATATTGAAGAGAGAGTATATCCTCCTTATCCTTCAATTGTATTTCCAAATCCCTCTTTTCATACTCAAAGATATGATACTTTTCTTCCCAAGTGTCTCTTTCCAACTTCATCCTAGCCAATGTTTCTTGATACTCCTCCAAGTTCTCAATGGGAATGGTTGAAGACGAAGATGTTTCAATTGGTAAAAAGGGCCTTTGAAGTAAGTAAGGAATCTTGAGCTTACAAGCTCTGTCATATACCCATAGAGTAAAGGGCTCAAATGTTTCTTTCCCAAACGATCTTTACCTTTCCTTTGAATTTTGCGCCAAGCATCTACAATTTCCTCCATCGGGTACTCAAACGGGCCCCTAGAAAGAATAGGGTTGTAGTTGATTCGTCCTTTTATACCAAGAAGAGGTACAATATTAAAGACACCATAATTGTCAATGATCACTCCAATGTCATAAAATGGGATATACCAAGTTAAATTTGACTGAGTAACGGACATGAGCCTTTGGGACCACCTAAGCTTACTTGGGATATCCTTGAAGAGATGAGACTGTGGAAAGTGTGAACTAAACAACTTGTATAACAAAGGTGCACAACATGTGATGGTTCCATATCCTTTTTTTAGTCCTGTAGCGGTGAAAATCGGAGATCAAGCTATTAATTAACTTGACTCACAAAAGCAAGAGTCGCCACCGTGCTTTATTATTTCCAAGGGAAAAGGGAAAAGAGCGAAATAAAACCCTAAAATATGCAATGTAAAGTAATATTTAAAAGTAATGAAAATACAATGCGTTTCTAAAAGAGATCGAGAGTTCGGGGGTTGGTTATACAATGGGAAGGTATTAGCACCCAATGCATCTGCGGTACTCTGCAGGAACCTTTTAAAATATCTATTTTTGGTTAAAATTGTTTGTTTAGTTAAATGGGTATGGATGAGATTTTGAAGATACGACGACCTAGTGTTGAAGTTTTGACTTAAAAGGGGTGTGAGTTTAAAAATTGATTTATAGGAGATTCGTCTTAAGATTAATAAAACTAAAAAAAGGTATGAAGGGATTTCACATAATCGTATTAGATACTCGATGACATGAAGTCAACAAATTAATTCTTTCCCTTGGATTAAATCGAGCGAGCAAAATAAAATAGACATCAAAATATAAGCAATCAAAATTCACAAGAAAATAAATATAATGAAACAGATTAATGACCAAAAGCATCGAGAAATTAAAATGGCAAAGATATTTAAATAGAATAAAAGAGAATGTAACTAATTATCTAAAGAAGTTATTTAAACTAAATTAAAAAATTTAAGATTACTTACTAAAAAATTTCTAAAACTAACTACAAATTCTAAGGTTGCAAAAATAGTTCTAAAATTACTAAATTAGATCTAAGCTAAATTAAAAATTTTAAGATTAGTAAATTAAATCTAAACTAAATAAAAATTCCAAGGTTGCTAATCTAAAACAAAAAAAGTTCCAAAGTTACTAAACTAAATTTAAATCAAATAAAATTCTAAAAGAATATTAAACTAATTCTAAACAACTAAAATTCTAAACTTATTAAACTAATTCTAAATCAAATAAAGTTCTAAAGTCCCTAAACTAAAACTAACAACTAAAATTCTAAAGTTAACTTAAATAAAATCAAATAAAATTCTAAAGTTTACTAAATTAAAACTAAAACAAATAAAATTCTAAAATTTACTAAGTCAAATCTAAATGAAATAAAATCCTAAAGTTACTAAAATAAAACTAAACAAAATAAAATTCTAAAGTTTACTAAGTCAAAACTAAAACAAATAAAATTCTAAAATTTACTAAGTCAAATCTAAATGAAATAAAATCCTAAAGTTACTAAAATAAAACTAAACAAAATAAAATTCTAAAGCTTACTAAGTCAAAACTAAAACAAATAAAATTCTAAAATTTACTAAGTCAAATCTAAATGAAATAAAATCCTAAAGTTACTAAAATAAAACTAAACAAAATAAAATTCTAAAGTTTACTAAGTCAAAACTAAAACAAATAAAATTCTAAAATTTACTAAGTCAAATCTAAATGAAATAAAATCCTAAAGTTACTAAAATAAAACTAAACAAAATAAAATTATAAAGTTTACTAAGTCAAAACTAAAACAAATAAAATTCTAAAATTTACTTACTAAATTATAAAATCACTAACTAAGCTAAATCAAATATTCTAAAGTTATTAACTAAATTAAACATTCTAACATTATTAACTACTGAATGAAAATTTTAAAATTACTAACTAAGTTTGATAAAAATTCTAAACTTACTAACTAATTCTTAAAAAAATGTTAAGTTGATTCTAAACTAAACTAATTGAGTGAGGTTTATCTAAAATTATGATTAAAAAAATTACTATTAACTAACTAACAATATGAAATAACTAACAAAGGTGGTATGAGAATTTGAAACAGCAAATTGGAGGGTGTACAGAAGGAATCTTGTTGGGCTTAATTAATAAGCTAAAGCCCAACAGTTGCATAAATTGCTGAAGTGAAATAAATAAATTAAAGGAATCTGAAATGGGCCGAAAACATGCCCAGTCTAGAAGAGGGAAAGAAAAGTTTCTAGAAACCCTAAAGATACAAAGGAAGCGCCAGATTTGCATAGCCTTGGAAAGGTAAATCAATTCCAGAGAATCTCCATGTTTATCGTGAAAACAGAACAAAATAAATGAAAAGTCTTTTCCCAATCACAGATCCAACCCTCTAGTTCTTCTCTTCTTCAGTCGCTAATGGAGTCTATTGCAACACAGAACAAGAGATTTACTTTCCCCAACCGAAAATAAAGCTCCACGAAACCCCTTTTTCGACAATGGTGGAAAGTGTAAGTTTCACTACTCTTGAAGCGGTGGGTTCCACGATAGCTTGTTGGCGTTGAACCTTACGTAACCACACCGGATCTGACACCATCCTCGCTTTTTCTCCAAATTAACTCAAGGCAGACGATGTGCTTCCTTCCAGATTCCACAGGTTTGTTCCAGCATTGTAACACCTTTTCAGGTTTGCGGAAATTTGATGTTGTGAAAAAGAATCATCATTAGATGTCTCCTTTCCATGTAAAAACATTTTATATCCACTCTTTCTGAATAAAGATATCCAGGCCAGTACCCTGATTCTTTCGGCAATGGCAAGAAACTTCCATTTCCTATCATCACCATATTAATTTTATGCCACGATTTCGACTAACATTTCCAAATCCTTCAATGCAGATAAGCATAATGGATAAGGGAGTGAATTAGGCTCAACAGAGCCTGTAATATTTTGGTCAGGAGCATTGTCAATTATATGTTCATTGATGGCTGTGACGATTTGTGGACGAGGTGATGATATCGTTATTCGTTTTGTTACGGGTTTGTAGCAGAGAGGTGAAGAACGAGAGTAATAGAAGTGTGGTGTTGTGAGGTTGTGATTTTCACAGAGATTGGAGGGTATAGGAATGGTGACGATGAAGAGGTAATTGGTTTACTGTATTTTCTTTAAGTTTTCGATCTGGTTTCTTTTCTTTATCACAACTTAACAACATCAATTATTTTGAACGCTAACAGTTTTAAGGCAAGCAACAACAATAATCAGCAGGGAAAAAGAAAGGGAAATAAAATTACCGAGTCGGAGCTCCTACGATGGGTCTTCAATCTTCGAGGTCTGATGTTCCTTTTTTACTCTGATTCAATCTTCTTTCTTCATCTACTGTGTTCAAAGTTTAAAAGGCTGTGATTTGCAGGATATTGGAAAGAGAAGTTAGTGATTCATGGTGATGTGAAGTGGTTTTGGATAAAGACAGGCTGAAAATTATGAAGTTCTTGCTAGGTGTTTCCTTTCTTTCAGATTTTTCTATGTTGCTGGTATATCTTTTTTTTTTTTTTTGTTAACCAAGTCTAAGTTTATAGAGAGAACAAAAAATGAAATTTTGGGGGGAAAAGGTTGGTGAAAACATGAACGAATGCAGTGCCTTATTTCATCTCCTTTTGATGCAGTTTTTATATTTTTCCACTTTTGTGCTACATTTGGACTGTTCCTGGACAGGTTTTTGGCAAGTCGTGGTGCAGGTTTTACATCAAAGCAGTAGCAGGGTGCAGCAGCATGACTTCACAGGTTTTGGGCAGCATTGCAGCATACTTTTGGAACAGTAGTGCAGCATACTTTTGGCATTATTTGGGCAGAATTTCGGATCAAGAATAAGCCTTAGCTTTAGGTTTAGATTTTTGTTTTCTTGTACAAACACTTGTGTAAAATTGTTGTGGTAACTTGTAATTTTGACTTAGAGCTTGATTGAATGTAATTTGGGAATTTAAACTTGTGCAACTTGCAAATGGATGAGACAAAGGTTATTTGGAACTTTGAAATTATATTTTTGAGATGTCTTGAGAATTGAATGAGTTTAAATAATGGATGATGAATAGTTAGAAAATGATTTGTTTGATATCCAGTTTTGTTATTGCTGCAAAAATCATGAACTTGTCCTATGAATAATCGTGTGATGATATTGATGTGGTCCCACTCTGCAATTTTCTTTCTCTATTTTTTACAAAAACAAACAAATAATAACATAATAGTAACAATAATATAAGAAGAAGAAAAAAGTATTAGTAACAATAAATAAAATAAAATAATAAAATGCAACAATGATAATAACAATAATGAGAACAAAAATAAAAATAATTAGTAACAATAAAAGATGAAATAATAAAATGCAATAAAGATACTAATAATAATAATAATAATGAGAAAAAGGGAAAATAGTTAGTAATATCTAAAAGAAATAGAAATAGATTAAAATAAGAAAAAAAATAATAATAAGACAGATTTTTGAACTAAAACAAATTCATTGGAAATATGATAGAAAATGCAAATGATAAACTATTTTAATTCTTTTTTTTTAAATAGAAATTAAAATGATGAATAAAAACAAGAAAGTATACGAAATGATCGATTTTTCAAATTAACGACAAAATATGCACCAGTCGAAAAAAGTGAAGGGGCGAAAAATGGGGTGCGACAGTTGTGCCTTGATGAATCAGTCTTCGAGAATCCATAATCAACCGTACTTTTGTTTTGGGAGACTCAAAACCTTAATTGAGGCGCGACACCTGATGCTCTTGATTCAGACCTGTCTCTGCACATGACACAAAAGAAAACATGAACATACACCTTTGTATGCGATTTGAAATTAGTGATACATATGCTAAAAATGTTCAAAACACTTGACAATCTTCGCATAGCCAAAGCTCGAAGGTGAGACATTAAAACCGGCCGTATTTCGTGACCTTGACTTATCTTAAAAAATGCAAAAATAAAAATGGGATCTTAGGTCAAAAATTGGGGTACAACAAGTCCTATGATGAATAGAGTGGTAGGCATCTCCAAACAAAGTAGGCGTTAGGTTACCAATAAAAAATATCCGAATAGCATTAACATCAACAAAATGGTCAACATTTGGGAAGAGCGCAAAACCATAAATAAGTAAGACAAGAATTTCCTCAAAAGCATACCTATTATTTTCTTTGGAAAAAATAGTAGCTTTCTCCATTAAGAACTTGGAAGTCAGACCTTGAAAACCTTTTCTGAAATTGAGATTTTCCTTCAGCTCATATGCTTCTAAATGGAGGAATTTAGAAATAACAGAGGATTTAGGGACCTCTTTAAAGCCACTGAAAGTCAGATCATCTGATACTGGTAAATCAATCCAAAAATAGTACTCTTCTAAGGTAGGAACCAACTGGTAATTGGGGAACGTTAAGAAATGGTATAGAGGATCATATAATTGAACAAGAGTGTCAATAATTCCTTCTGGAACATTGACCTGGAAAATAGCCAAAAGCCTATATTAATGTTTTCTGAAATCTTTATGATTAGATACCAAAGACCCTAGCTTTCTCAACTATTGCAAATAAGGCCTCTTGAAATCGTACTTCTTAGTGTTCCTCTTTCAAATATCCATGATTACAAAACCTATTTATGTTTACAATGAGAATCTATGAGTTCCTTGAAAACCAAGTAAAAGAATTTTTATGAATGCATGATTGCATGGTTATGCAATGATCATAAACATGGTTTATGGGTTTAACATCACGAGCATGGAGCCAAAGGTAAAAACCACCTCACAAGGTATGTATTATGGGTTCATTGTACTGCATAACAAGGTTCTAAAATTTCTCAGGGTCGTGATTCCTCTTTCAGATATTAATGATTCACACAACTACTTATGAGTACTAATAACATTCTCAAGAAAAACTTGTCAGGGCGTAGTATCGCGTAACCACTAATTCAAAACTACTTTTGAATTTTCACCATACTACATCATAAAGCCAAGATAGGTAAAAGGGTTATACGGTCCTTAGCTTCGCGTGCTCTAAAGTTGAAAGTGAAAGTGCTTAAGCAATTGTCTTGTTTTAGCATTAACACCCCCAAAGAGACCTCCTTCGAGTGGGGTTATCATATGCTACTTATGTCAGGATTACTCCAGTCATGTAAATTTTGATTATACCACCATCCTAATCTAAGTGTTACTTAGTCCAGGTTTAGGACTTGTCTTTGCAAAAAGATCACCAAAGCACCCCCAAGGAAATAGGAAATATCACATATATACAAGCAAACAAATAATAACAAAAATGAATAATATAAATTAGGCTATAACCCTCTTGAGGATACTCCCTAGTGAAGTCTCCATCTCTGTTGCGGTGAAAAATCAAGGAGACAAAGTTATTGAGAAAATTGACTCGCAAAGACTTAAAGAAATTACCAACGAACTTTATTATTTCCAAGGAAAGGGGAAAAGATTGAAACCATGTTGTTTGAACATGAAATGCAAGAAGTAAAACTAAAAGAAAAGAAATAATAAAGATATCTGAGGTACGGGATTTAGTTTATACAAAGGGAAGGTATTAGCATCCTATGTATCTATAGTACTTTATAGGAACCTTTTTATAATATCAGTTTTTTGGTTAAAAATTGTTTGTTAGCTAAATGAGTGTGGTGATGGAAAGAGAAAAAAATTTATTTATATTTTTGTTTGGAAAGACAAAACCTCATAGTTCATAGTAAAAATAACAAAATGGTTGATTGTGGTTGATTTTAGGAGAAGATATGTTTCATCATCTTAAGGAGAATGCTTAACTAATACCACCACAAGTATGAGAATATGGATCTTGCATCATCATAAATAATGGATACTAACTTAGATATAAAGATCAACAAGTCACCACTAATTTTCTTATATGGAAATAATCAACATTTACGTCAATCATTGCTATGGGAATAGGAGAATCATATCTCAAATATAAAGAAGATTTATATCTAATCTCTTTGAGAAAGGGTTTTAAATTTAAAAGCCAAGTGGCAAAAATATTTTAGTGAGGTTGAATCACTTTTAGTATTTTGAAATTTGTTTTTTATATGCTTAAATATATTGAAGCATTTATTTAAATAAGAAATTTTGAAAATGCAATGACATAAAGTCAAGATTTTCATATGAAAGTGGTGAAAGTTTGAATATTGATTTTTGAGGGTTTATGTACAAAAGGTTTTAGATTACATAATAATACATAGGGTAAACATAAACAATTACAAGGATAACACACAAGGGTAAACCTAAAAAAAACAATGCATATGCATATGACTATAAAGTCAACAATACTATCACTTTACTTGTATTTTCACACAATATAAGAATATTAATTACTAACATAAGGGCAAACACATACATCACAAGTGTTAAGGACAAAGGTCAAAAAGCAACGTGGCTTTTAAGAGAGTCATTTAAGAAAAAGTTAAATCAAAGATGAACAAGTATTAAAAGGGGGAAGTCAACATGCTTATCAAGTAAAAGTTGTGGAAAAAGATAGAAAATAGAAAAATACTTTGACAAAGCAATCAATCATGGATAACATGTGTATGTAAACAAACACACAAGGTGTAACACCCTAATTCCCCCAACATAAATAATCAAATAAATGGAAGGAACTAAAACAAGTTAGACAATTAGCATGTCACCTTCCTTCATCACACATGCTCATATAATAAGATACGCAACACATAATCACATGTTCATCAAGTTTAAACTTCATTTCATTTACTCGTAGCGGAAAAACATCAACAACAATTATTCTTAACTCTTCAACATGATTTATAATTATCATAACTCAAAATTCAATATAATTTATCAAATAAATCCAACAAAGTGGAGTTCTACAAAAGTTTTACTCCCAACATAACAAAACAAACACAAATATCCCTAGTGTTACGTATCAGAGCTAACACCGACTTAATCTACACAATATGAGGCAATCTCCTTGGCTAACATCAACCTCGAGCTACTTCAGATCATTTGCATGTTACCCATGTAGAGGCAACATTCAAACAGAAGGGGTGAGATATCATAACAATTTAAAAGAAAGCATAATAATGAGCAGATATCAATTTAACAACATATAGTCATACATCTTTACCTCACACCTTCACATCATTTACGACAATCACAAGGCGTATCAACATATAGTCAAATAATCCATACAACACATAATATCCATCATGGTATAATCCATACATCATCTACATCATATAGCATCGAGTTAAAAATAGTAATGTAATGCAATGAGACCGACACTGACTCAATGCATGTGGTACCAACTGGGCATAAGCCCTCTCCATAATGCCAAATAGGGCAGCAACAGGGCATAAGCCCTCAACATAACACCAATCCAGGCAAACAATATCGAATAAGCCCTCAACAATGAATGCATGCAACACCGATATGCAATAATATAATTATGCAATAACAGAGCATAAGCCCTTAACATTACGCCATTCCAGGCCTACAACAACATCATTATCACACAATATCATATGCAATAACAGATTATAAGCCCTTAACATTATACTATTCCAGTCCAGCAACAATATCATCATCATGCAATATTATATGCAAAACAGACATGCAACTCATACAACACCACCATACTCAAACACAACAATCATTATAGCATATTACGCGAAATACACATAGAAGGGCAAAATTTTATGTCAAATAAAATAAACTACTGTATTAAAATTTATTTTTATGAGATAGAAAATAATTTTAGCTTTTCATCGGTCCAAACAGCGCGTCAAACGGACACTCGAGTCAAAAGTTATGAATTTTAAAAACTTTGATAAAATTCTCAGCTTCAATGGGAGTCGGTTCCCTCCAGGAGGGTACCTAGTTCCCACCTCACAGTTTTATCTCCCAGATCCAAAATTACTTGTGGTAATCAATTCCCTCCAAGAGTGTACCTGATTCCCACTGCTGCAGAATCCAAAAACCTGCAACTTTTTGAATACAATTTCCTCTTTTCTAAAACCCCAAAACACCAATTTTGAAAACATAACAATATCTTTTTGCTCTACCAATTATGCACAAACATTTTCCATCAATCTAACTCAATTCACATCATCAATTTTACCAATTACATCACAATATATCAATAATTCATCAACAATATTAAAACACATAAAACAACACATAGAGAGCTCAAGAACACACAACCATGGAAACCTAATCACTACCATTCTCCATCATTATGCAACCCGTTATAGAGTTAGAATCTCACCCTTACCTTAGATTGAAAATTCTCAACTCTTAAGATGAAATCTCTTGCTCTAGCCTTTTTATGCCCTTTCTCCAATTCTCTCTTCTACGATCGATCTTTGTTTTTCACGTTCTGACTTCTCAATTTTCCTCTTATGACCACTCAACCCCTGGGACCCCTAAATTTATATTCCAACTTTGCCATCTTCTAAATTAAATCATTATTTAATTATAAAATTATAATTATCATCATAATCATAATTATTTATAATAATAATATAATATATTATATATTCAATACACCTTTGCTACTACGAAATTAGCCATACACCCCTTACCTTAACTATTTAAATATTTCTAAGGTACTCACTTCTCGCTAAAGCACAACGACATATCCTTACGTTCAACAAAACACACCAAAAACACCACATCATATAATTATTTAAATTAAAATAATTTAAATTGAAGACAAGGTGTTATAACTATCCCCCACTTAAAAATATTTTCGTCCTCAAAAATTTACCTGATGCAACCACTCTGACTACGACTCTCGCATCCTACTCTCCAGTTTCTACGTCAGGTTTCGCAACATTTCGGATACCACTAATAAAAATTCCACATTGCTAACCATAATAATCAAACAAGTTGCAACCCTACTGAGTTTTGAACACATAGGTTCATTTCACTCCTTGTCCCATCACCATAGAATATAGGATCTATCACTTTATGATCTCGTTCATGCTTCGACTGGAACACAACGAGGTCTTTTCCGTCACCATAGATAAAACTTCTCTAATTTCTTTTCATAAGGAAAATATGCTCACCCTTGAGTTCTTACCTTAGGAAACGCGACAACAACATAGATTAAGAACGTAGAGTCTCACGACATGAACATCGACCTAATTATTTGATCACACAACAATATGGTCATAAGAACATCAACACAACTAATTACCGACAACATTGACACACAACCTTAGTGCCACAATGCTACGTTTCATAAATCGAAAATGTAAATCAATACTTCTATTAATACGGTAGTAACACAAATAATATATCAACCTTTCACCTATCACTTCCATTCCGGAATGTCCAATGGTTTGCATCATTCCCGTAGGATTATGATGTTTACCCTTTACTCCTAACGAGTCGCACACACATAATGAAATGTGCCACATTTAAGCTTCTGCTACGCCACTCTGATCATTTACCTTAAAGTCATTGTCCTCATTTTGATTTCCATCAACCATCAGATCCACAAGTTTCATATCTAGCTTCTAACTCTCTTTAATATTTTCCATAAAATTAATGTTCACTTTTGATATCCTCGACCTTCCACTCTATAGTGTTAGCTCGCATACAAACTTGAGTCTCTGAATTGTTCAATAAGTCCCAACTCTTTCATAGCCATTTTTCCATTAGGTTCATTCAAAACGGTGAACGACTATCCTCTTGATAGAATGTCAATCACTTTACACCCTATCAAGCTGGCAAGATAAGCCTATCCTATCCAACACGATCTCGTCTACTATCAACAAGAGATTAAGGTTGATAAGTTCCTCAATTTTTCAATAGGTAGCCGACAACCATAATGGTGGCATAAATCATCATTATCCAACTACAATAGTGTCTTTTATCTTGTGCTCAAAGTTACCTAAGCATAATGTTTAACAATCTCTCTAAGGCTTACAAACGTTTTCTTAATTTTCTTCTTTTCAACCTCGTCAATGATACATAAAGCCCAAAATACATTACATATTCTCCTATACACGCTCGTAGCACAACACAATTGTTAAGTATTCTCCCAATACAGGAATTGCTACTACACCAAGTACAATCCAAATTGGTTCACTCCTAATGAAGTATTTATCCAAGTAGAGGAATTTAACAACACATATAAATCCTTAGTCTTTACTTTAATCTGATAACCTCGATGATCTGTATAGTTTCACATTTTAGTCTCATTCTAATCATAATCTCAACAATACCATCTCATCATCTGGCTGGTGATAGAAACTTTCTGAAATCTTCGAGAAACATGTCGAAACCATTTCATCAATGACATGCAATCCACTTTACTATTTAACTTTCTCCCTTCCTCAAAGATCTCCCACTCTAACCATTCTCAATTGGCATAAGATGCATCTCCATGTGCGACTACAACACTTTCTTAACACATCCTTCTTAACACCAAAAATTTCATTTTCCTCAATTAATCATTACCAAATGTTATAATCCAAAATTCTCCCTCTCAATTTCTCAATAATTCTCTCACAAGATCTCTATTAATTCAAGACTACACAAGGTTTGATCAGCTCAAGACACCTCCTCAAGCACTAATGACAAAATTAGAGTTTGAGTTTTTATAAGGACAATTGGACTTTTAATGCTTCATATGACTTTAATGGATCATTTTAGACTCCCAAGATTGCTCATGTCAAGTTTCAAGCTTTGGATCACATTTTTGCCCAATCAATTGATCAGTTGACCTAAAATCAACTGTATTGAGGAAAAGTCAAATGTGGTCAATTTACAGCCAAACTTCATAATTTTTTATCCATATCAACATTTTGAACTCATACGTCAATTGATCAAGTTTGGATCACATTTCCTAAATAAATTTGATCAAATCATCAAGAGGGCAAAATGGTCAAAATTAGGGTTTTGATTAAGGTTCAATTTTTGACTTTTGACCTAACACATAACTTATTGGTTTGAGACATGATATCAAGGATTCAAATGCATCATTTTTACCTAATGGCATGGATTAAAACATTCCCCAAAGATCAATTGATTGATAGTTAAAATTCAGGCAATGGATGAAAAGTCAACTAATACACTAAAAAGTCAAACTTTGACTTTTTGATCAAAATCAAGTTTCAAAAATCATATTTCATCAAGACATGTTAAATTATGAAGTTTCTTCATCAAGAAATCAAAAAGTAAAATTTCATTTTGAAAAGTCAAAATTCCCAAGACTTGGAAATTTTTCTGTGTTGGAAAATTTACTTTTTTCATAACTTTGTGCCAAATTTTTACCAAGATGCAAGATGATTCAAGAAAAACTTCCAACATGAAAGTTTTAGATCTCAATGATACCTAAAAGGTTGTAGGGAAGGAATTTTTCTAGAAATACTTGAATCTCAAGTTATTAATTCATAAAGACATGTTCATGAAACTAAAAACACTTAGTGAAATTTTGCCCTAGTTAGGCAGATTTTTGACCTAACTTCATGGAAACTTTTCACCTAGTTCCAAATTTAATTTTCAAAAATGTCCAACATGAAAGTTGTAGGGGATGTTACAAGATTTCCAAAATTTCAAAGAACTCATTGAGATCATGCTTGAGCTAATAGAATCTAAGAAATGAAGTTAGGATTTCATTCTTGAATTATAGGTCATTTTGTGATGTGCAAGAACTCAAATCTCAAGCCCATGCTGCATAATATTTGCTTTCCATGCCTTAAACTTGTGTTTCAATCCATAATTGATGGTTTACACAACAGTTTGAGACATTATCCAATTGATTCAATCTTTATCCAAATCAATTTTCCATTTTGGGAAGAAAGTAACATATCCATTCTTGTAAAGCAAGCTTTATGCACAAAGTCAGCTTCTTGAGCTCCTAACTTGTTTGCTCTGATTGCACTACATCTACAAAGTCAAAGGAATTGTGTTTAAAGTGGTTAACAACTCCATTAACAAAAGTACAAGGCATGGAAACTTGTTTTGTCAAGAAAATCACATGTTTAGTTTAAACATGGATTTTGAATTCAGATCAACTTGAGCACTCCAAACCTTTTGCTTATAAATAGAGACACTATTTATGAGCTAAAACATGACTTTAAAAACCCTAAAACTCCCTAAAACTCCCCAAAACCAGAAATTGCAACACAAGCACAAAAGCTTGTCATTTCTGATTTTTGAATCCAATCTCCAAATCCCTTCGTGCGTTTCTTGGCCAAACCATCTATAAAGCTTCTAATACACATATAGAAGCTATCCCAACCCCTTCTTTCAAACTATAACACCATCTTCACCAACCTCCACTTTCAAAAATACGGCATTACATCTTGACTTCTCTAGACCATTCCAGCCATCCATAGTTTAAGCTAATCATTGTATTAGCTTCCCGGAGACTTGAGAAATCTAACCTGATTATCACAACTACTTGAAAGTTGTTCAAACTTGTGGTACGGTGGGAGAACTGACTTGATTGTTTTGTGTTTTGATCACAAATGTTGCGGTTAGCAAGAGTCTCCATCGACTTTTCTTTTATCAAAAAAGGAAAGGTAAAAAAGCCCAGGAAAGACCTTTGAGATTGTTTTCTTGAGTTCGGGGGGTAGATTATGAAAAGGGAAGGTATTAACACCCTTTTCATCCATAGTTTTCCATGGGCTCTTAGTTACTTTCTAGATCACTTGCTTTTGTTTGAATGTGTGCTTGTGATGTGGGTTTTGAAAGTATTTTGAAAAGGGTTTTCTTTGTAACAGTTCTCGTCTCTATAAGAACGCGTACAAAGTGTTGTCTTTCGAAAATGTTTCAAGATGAGAGTGTTGGTGTATAAAATGTTTTTGTTGTGAGCAGGCGAGCAACTAGGAGCGAATCTACCTACTCAAAAGGTCTTAATTGTTCTTTTCCTCCTCCTTTAGATGTTGCTATCTTACCATTGTTTTGGTAAGAAGCCCCATTGTTGGATGTGAAGGGACAGACGTTAGGATGTTTGTATAGTAATAGAAGGCAACCCATGGAACGTTTTAGTAATGTCGTTTTTTGGGACTAGATAATTTACCGAAGGAAACATCGAGGGTCATAGAGGGACTACGATCTTTTATCGAGGGTCTTTGCTGAAACGCCCAAGCTCGAGGGACATGACTATTTTTCCGATAGGCAACAAAGTGGGATTACCCTAAGGATGCTAGTGTGCAAGTGTGTTTAATTGCATGCATCTAGTTTTGATTAGGGTGATCTATTTGTCAATTTCATGTCTTGCCATACACACCCTAATTACTAGCATTATATGAAAGCAATAAAAAGTGAAAAAAATAAAGATTCTACGCTATTACAACCATTGGGGGATGGACTTATTTTGTTTAAGAAAAGAAATAAGTTTTGTTTAAGAAAATACTTTTGATCTTTTTATTTTAAGAAATAAAATAAAGCATGTAAAATGTAAAATGTTTTTGGTGTTTTTGATTAATGAAAAATAAAGGTGATGGTAAAAAATAACAAAGAGAAGGAAGGCAGGATCAGCGCAAAATGTTGAAAGAGAAGAGGTCAGAAGTTCTGACTTTGACGTGCTGCACAAACAGAAACAATGTCAATAGAAATAGGGAAGGACAGAAGTTCTGGATCCACTGGGAACAAAGAAGTTTTCAAAAGTTCTGATGTCACTGGAAGAACTTTGTCTCCCTCTCTATGCTAGTCAGAACATCTGTAACTTAGTCATTTATTAACAGAACAGAAGTTACACATATAATAGTCATGACAAGTTTCATAATGTTTCAGAAGCAAGAAATATCAGCAATATAGATCAGAAGCAAACGTGAATTTGCTAATCCTAATTATGAGTCCTAATTTCTTCATGAAGCTTATGAACTGGAATTCCCTCTACTTAGGCAGGCAGATGCATGAAATCTCATAATATATACATCATCAGAATCAGAATATTTATATTGTATTTTAAACATGCAAAATCTGACAATGCCTAAGTAATATAATGAGAGTCGGTAGAAGCTTACCTTGCAGCTGGAAAAGATTCTGTGAACTGGAGGTTGGTCCTGAACTCTAGTGATGTTCTGAATAACTTCTTCACATACTCAGCAGATTGGAAGTTTCTAGCTTCTGGAACAGCCAAGGGGTGATGTTCTGACTTCTTTGAGGTGGAGGTGGATGGAGAGTGTATTGCAGTATGAATACAGAAGTTAGAATAGCTTCTAATATGTGAATCAGAAACTGTGTGGATGGTTTTAGTCAAGAAACACTTGAGAACAAATGGAATTCAAAGGTTAACAGGTTTTGTATGTTGTGTTTACAGTTTTTGGACTCTTGGAATTTTAGCAGGGATTCCGGGATTTTCTTTCTTAAATTTCCGACCTTTTTACCATTGCCAATGGCTCTCAATTTATAGGCAAAAATCTTGTAGCTTGGATAAATAAAAAATATAGCCATCATATGCTAGGCGTTGACGTGTTCTTGAAGCAAGTTCAAACAAGTATGGTTCAAGGCACAAAGTAAGGTGGTTAACAACTTTTAGCCGTGCCTATGCTGGATTTGTAAGTAGGAATTAAGGAAAAGTAACTTCCAAAGAAAAAGTAACGCATGGGTCCAGCATACTCTTGTACAAGAGTTTGCTTTTCCAAGACAACAATGGTACTTTTATGCCACACCTGGGGAAATCCTTTGGATAAAGACTCAAAAATGGTTGTGAGCATTAAATGAGCATTAAATGATGATGAGATTTATCAAATCAGAAATCCTGCCATGTGAAACTCTGCCTCATTTGTTTATTTCTGGATCAGAAGTTCAGCTTCAACATAGCTTATAATAGACATCCAATCTTCTGATCCTTGTATCTCCTGGCTCCAACATGTTCTGAAGGAGCTCTCAGATTTTCCAGGAAGCTTGCAGCATGCTTTGTAACCTTCTTTGAATTGCCCCTTGATTACTCTGACTGAACCTTTATGAAAACTGGCCCAGAAGTTCTAACCCAATTCTGTCTTGAAAATGTCCAGAATTTGCTGAGTGCTTTAGTTTCATGGATGTATCATTGAACATTTATAACTTGAGATTCCAACATTTTCAGGGGAAGTTCTGTTCTGCAACGTTTTAGATTTTATTGAAATCTATAACTTTTATGCCAGAAGTTCTTACAGAATCAGCTTGCATCATGGTGATAATCTGAGCAAAAGTTCTGAGCTTGCCATATTTCTTAAACACTTAGAAAAATTCTAAGTGTTTAGAATTTTTACTTTTGAATTTCTTGATGAAACAAACTTCATATTTCAACGTGTCTTGATGAACTCGGATTCTGGAAGCTTGATTTTGATCCAAAAGTCAAAGTTTGACTCTTTAGTGTGTAAATGACCATTTTTCCCTTGTGAATGACCTTCTTGAAAAATTTGTAATTCAAGGCTTGAAATTGGAGGGGAGCAAACTTGAGGATTCAGGGTGGTCCTTTGGGAAATAAGGGGGAAAATTTTGGGGTACAACAAAACTCCCTACACGATTTCTAGTTTTGAGGTAAGTTTTCTCAACTTTGAACTCCTTATACAAGCATCATTAATGGTTAATTGTGAATGAAAAATGTAGATAGCATTGCCCTGAAGCTAACCATGTCCATATTTTTCATTTATATTGCTTGAGCTTAGAGAATTTTAAGTTTGAATCTCTGAAAAAATTAGGTCAGAATTTGGTACCATTTAAAATATGTGTTCATCTTTGAGTGTTAAGTTATTTACATGGTTGGATTCGTGATGAAATTTCCAACAACTTTCATGTTTATACTTTTGAAAATGGTTGAGAAATAAGAGAGATAACAATTTCTAAAAATCATATTGAATGGTCTGGCGCGAGGTTGAAGATGATACAGGCCTATGAATGTGTTTCAAATATATATTTATGGTTTTGTATTAATAAACGGATATATAGCCACCCCAGTGATAAGAACGCGTGCCTGTGACTATAGGGACCTGGTTTCGAGCCCCAGTGGTACCCTTTTTTTTCACTTTTTCTTATTTTAGGTTCAATTCAAGCCAAGCCAGTGCGTGTACCATGTGCCTTTCTCCATCACCAACAGATCAGCCAAGCCGTTAAATCTAACACCTCACATGCATGTCCCCATGATGCACCCTTCAAGGCTACCCACAATGGATCACCAGAGGGCGTTGGATTTGTTTTGTGCCTTGAGCATTATTTGGCTTCTAACCCCCTTGTTTGCTTTTAGACACAATCCCATTTATTTTGTTTTTATTTTGTTTTCTAACTTGAACAAAAAATACTTTTGGACCTAACGCCCCTTTTACTACTGTTAACCACCATTTCTATTTTTTAACCCCCTGACTTTAATTGTTATATTTTATTTTTTTTCTATTTTTATTATTATTATTATCATTTTATTAAATAAAAAATACCAAAAATATTTTATATTTATTATTTAAATATCTAGTATATTTTCCATTTAATTTCTTTTAGATAAAAAGACCAAAAAAACATTCCTTTAGCCAAATTATTTTCTTAATTAAATTGATAATTATACTTAAGTTTATTTTATTTTCTTTTAACTAAAATTAATTTAGAACTTAGGACTTTTAAATCAATTAACTTTGTATACTAGTTTAATTTAATTAAACTTTTTTTACAAACAAAACCCTAAACAACTTATTTTCTTAAATAAATTAATCTCTTTTATTAACTTAATTTTAATTTTTTTATTTTAGTTAATTATTTTCTTTTAAGTTAATTAGGTCAAAAATATTTATTTTTTTAAACATAAATCCAAATAAAATCTATTCCTTATTGTTGTACCCAAAATTTTCCCTCTCACTTATCAAGAATTTGCTCACAAGATCTCTTTAGCTCAAGACTGCACTAGGGTTTGATCAGCTCAAGACACCTCCTTAAGCACTGATGACCGAAATTAGGGTTTGAGTTTGCACAAGTATTTTTGAACTTTCAATGCCCCATGTAACTTTCATGGACCATTATGAACCCCCGAGATCACTCATGTCAAGTTTCAAGCTTTGAATCACATTTTTGCTCAGTCAATTGAGTAGTTGACCTAAAAATCAATTGTATTAGGGAAAAAGTCAACCATGGCCAATTTATAGTAAAACTTCATAATTTTTTATCCAAATCAACATTTTAAACTCATATGTATCATTTGATCAAGTTTGGACCTCAATTCCTCAAGAAATTTGATCAAATCTCTAAAAGGGCAAAATGGTCAAAATTAGGGTTTTGACTGGGAAAAGGCAACTTCTGATTTTTGACCTAGAAAATGATCAAATGGTTTAAGGCATGATCTCAAGAGTCCAATTGCATCATTTTGACCTAATGACATGGTTCAAAACATTGCAAGTCCATTGGATTGACAAATGTAATTTTTCAGTCAACTGATCAAAAGTGAAATGTATACTGAAAATTCAAACTTTGACTTTTTGGTCAAATTCAAGGGCCAAAGATCACAATTCATAAAAATATGTAAAAATATGAAACTTATTCATCAAGAAATCAAAAATTCAAGATTTCATTTTGAAAAGTCAAAATTTCTAAACTTAGAAATTTTTCTAAGTGTTGGAAATTTCTTATTTTTTCATAACTTTGAGCCAAATTTTCACCATGATGCAAGATGATTCAAGAGAAACTTCCAACATGAAAGTTGTATATATCCATGAAATATACAACTTTTCTTTACACAAATCCTTCCAAAAGTTCTTAGATCTCAAGTTATAATTCTATGAACATAAGGTCATGAAACAAAACACTTAGTGAAATTTTGCCCTAATTTGGTCAGGATTTTGACCCAACTTCATGGAACTTTTTCATATAGTTCCAAGGGGAGTATTCAAAATCAATTTAAATATGGGTTGTAGAGCATATTACAATATTTCCAAAATGTCAAAGAACTCTTTGAGATTATTCTTGAGTAGGGAGAATCGAAGAGATGAAGTTAGGGTTTTGTCACTTTGATTACAAGCCATTTTAATGATGAACAAAACTCAAATTTAAACTATGTTGCATAAACACTACTTTTCAGGACTCAAACTTGTTAGGAACTCCATAATTAATGGTTTACACAACTGTTATAGGCCTCACTTCAAGCATTCAATGCATGGACATGCTTTATATCTATTTTTGGAAGAAAGGCCACATTGTCATTTTGATAAAGTGACTTTTTGTACAAAACTTGTTCTTGAGCCTTGCAATTGTTCTCTTATGATCAAACAAGTCCTATAACTCATGAGAAATGTTTCAAACACTTACAATCACCCATTCCAAGCTTGTACCTCTTCTTGAAAATTGTTTCCCTCTTTTCTTCAAAATCAAGTAACCTAGCCAAAAGCTAGGAACTTGTACTTCTGATTGTCCAAAGCTCACAAACACTTTTGTTTATACATACAAAAATATTAGACCACAAACGCACGAATTCTCAAGCCTTAAAAGAACCTAGAATTCGGAATCACACTTCACACTTCCATTTTCATACAAACTGACCAAAAACTTGAAACTCATAATTTACTCGTGCGTTTCTTGGCCTTTTGGTTTCTAAAGTTTCTAAACATCATATAGAATAAATCCCACACTCTGTTATAGAACTGTGACACCATTAACACCATCCTCCATTTTCAAAAACTCATCTCTACACATTGACTTCTCTAGACCATTTCAGCCATCCATTGTTCAAGCTAATCATGGCATTAGCTTCCTGGGACCTCAAGGAAGCTAACATGATCATCACCATCACTTGAAACAAGCTCAAACTCAAAACATGATTTCCAGTTTTGAGGTAAGTTTTCTAACTTAGGAACTCTTCATACAGGCATCATCAATGATTTATTTGTGAGTAAAACATGTAGATATCATTGCCCTAAAGCTAACCATGTCCATAGTTTCCATTAATTTTGCTTAAGCTTAGAGAATTTTGAAATTGAAACTTCTGAGATTTTTACGGTTCAGATTAGGGCCATTAAAATTTATGCTTATCTTTGATCTATAGTTTTAATGCTTTACATTTCTGAAACCGTGAGAAAATTTGCTACAAGTTTCATGTTTACAGTTTTCATTTTTTATGAGAAATAAGTAAGTTACAGTTGGTCTGGCATGAGGTTGAAGATGAAGTCATCAGGGCGCATTTTGCCTTGTATATTTATTAATTTGCCTATGTTAACGGATGTATAGCCACCCCAGAGGTAGAAGTGCACGCTTGTAACCTTAGGGACCTGGGTTCGAGCCCCAGTGGTACCCTTTTGCATTTTTTACATGTTTTACATTCCTGACTTTTTTGCAAGCGCCTGGGCCTTATTGGGCTTGTATTGTTTTTTTTTTGTTTTTGCTTACTAACCCCCTTGCAGGCTGTTTGCACCCCTAGCCCAATTTATTTTATTTTCTTATTTTTATTTTAATGATTTCCTTAATATATTTTCTAAATACTAAAAAATCATAAAAATATAAAAAAAAATGATAGATTTATATTTTTACTTTTTTTATTTTTATTTTTCTCACAAAAAAAATATTTTTATTCACTATACTTTATTTATTTTTACTTATTATCTTGTAAGTTTAATTAAAACTAGGTTATTAGTTATTTTCTTTCACACTAATTAAAATATATTATTTTTGATATAAAAGAGACTAAAAATATTTTATAATGCTATAAATATCTCCAAGACAAAAATACCAAAAAATTATTTTCTTAAACTCATTTTTTTTATTAATTAATAGAACTAGGGTTTTATTTAAAATATTTTCTTAATAAATTTAAGTTTAATTAATTATTTTCTTTATTCAATTAGGTTAAGACAATTTCACTTTTTCTTATGAAAACCAAACAAAGATCCATTTACTTCACATTTTGCATTTTTGTACATTTATTCATTTTGTACATTGTATCCATTTAAATTTCGTGTACTTTAATACCAATTCAATATGGTTGTAATAGACTAATTAGGTTTAACATTCTTGCAATCCCCATTCAATTTGTACACCCCCTTCCCCACAAATGTTGTAATAGCGTAGTAACTTTAAATTCCCAATTTATCATTTTTATATATAACATGCTAGTAATTATGTTTTGTATGGAAACACTAAAACCAATACTTAGAAAACCCTAATTCAAGACAAAAACAAGCATGAAAACAATACATTTGCACACAAGCACCCCTAGGGTTATTCCACTTGGTTGCCTTTTACAAAATGACCATATTACGCATGTAAGGTATCTTAGCAAAAACAAGCAAATACAAGATCATAGTCCCTCGATTACGCTATCTAAGTTGCCTTTCAAATGATCTTAGTCCCTAAAGAAAATGCTAAGATACCTTGCAATATTGCTAATCATGGTTATACGATGACCCACGCCCGTCCCGTTTACATCCAAAGATAGGGTTACTTACCAAATCAATGGTAAGATAACAATGTCAAAGGAAGATAAAAATGAACAAGAAAGACTTTTGAGTAGGTAGAATATTCCTAATTACTTGCTCAATTTCAAAACAAACATCCTTGCTATTTTCAAAACAAGCACCTACACTTTCAAAACATATTGCAAACTTGAAAACATTTTCAAAAGATCAACATCTTTGTATAATTTTGTACCCCAAAATTTGCCCTCCCATATTTCTCAACACATGGCAAGTGAGATCCCCAAATTGCTCAAGGAAGTTCAAGAGTTGACCAGACAAACTCTCTTCTAAGGCAGTATACCTCAAATTAGGGTTTCTATTTTCATCAAGATGTGTGAACCACAAAGGACTCAAATGCTCACCATTGTCATAATATGTTCTCAAGATCATCCATGTCAAGTTTCAAGCCGTGGAGAAGAAGTTTTCTCAGTCAATTGCTCAAATGCCTGAAAATCAACTGTGCTATGTCAAAAGTCAATTGTGGCCCACATACAGTCAAACTTCAAGATTTTTGGTCAACATCCTCATTTTGAAGTATTATTCATAATTTTATCAAGGTTTGATCATGATTCCTCAAGGATTGCTCACAATTCATCAAAACCCAAAAGTTGCTAAATTAGGGTTTTGCAGGAAAAGTCAACTCAACTTTGACCAAGCATAACTTTCTCATACTTTATCAAAAATGACCTATCCAAAGCTCATTTTGAAGAGGATGAAATTCCCTACAATTTATCTTCAGATCCCAAGTTCAGAATATGCACTCACAAAAAGATATGAATTTTGACATTATAGGTCCTTTTGAATAGTCAACAAAAACACCTTTTGGGTCAAAGCTTCATACATGAACATGGAAGACTCAATTGAGATGGGAAAAAAAGGGTTGCTTAGAGGACATACTAAGATTTCTAAAAAGTCCAAGAACACCTCTCTATGGTCAAAATTGAGAGTTATGCATTTGCCAAGTTGACCATTTTTGCAAAATTGCCAAAAGTCAAATATGCTCAAATTTGCATTTTTTGCTAAATGGGCCCAACTTTTTATGCTTGCACCTGAATTATAATGTGGTCCACGACTCAAATACTTATCCATAAATTATTTGCTTCATTTTTCAATTTATTTTGATTTTTCATTAATTAAAAAGTGCACTAAATCAAATAAATGATGAAAATTATCAAAGATATGATTTGATTTGTTTTATTGACAGGTTAGCAACCAAGATATGCTGAGCTTGCAAGATAAATTCGAATCAACGACAATTGGTACAAAAAGAGCATGATTGGCATGAAAATAGAAAGATATCACATGGCTAAAGAATCAAATAAAATATCATCAAAGCTTAAAGATTCAATCTGATTTACAACCCTAATTCATTGAGGGATATATAATGAACAAGAACAAAGAAAAAAAGAGAGGTTGGCAGTCGTGAAAACATCAAAAGAAAACTCAAAAATTTGCAAGAAAGTGGGTGGTCGTTCTTGGACTTAGAGAGTGATTGAAGCCATTCTAAGGTTACCAATAGACTCCTGGATATCTCCAGAAGGGATCTCAATCAATTGCAAGCATTTTCACGTCCGGAATCGTAAGCTACAGACCCACGGTTTGCACCTCCAAGCTTGAATTTTATTTCTTAATTTACACACGATTAATCATTCCTAAACATTGCATTGTGTTTATATTGTCATTTGGAAGGTTTTTGTTTATTTGATTTCGTTTTGATGCCTATAGCCAGGATTGCCATTACTAGGGTTTGAGGAGCCGTTTTAGGGCTTCTCTATACAAGTAAAATTAGGCCAGAAAAATGGTATTATGGTACTCATGGGACCAAGGCGAATCGATCCATGTACTCACCTTAAATTTATCATGAATTTTCTTGATTTTTTAAGGTTGCAGGGTTTTAGCTATGGAGTCATGTCCATAGGGTAAAGTGTTTAATCTAAAATGACGGAGTGAGGAAGAAGAAGCTTGCGTGGCAGCGTGTAACTCGTCCATTTGATTTTTCGCGCATTTTTGAAAATAATGTTTGATTTTATTATATTATGCTTTGTCATTATTATAAGTACAACTAAACATCACAGCTCAGCTGGCAGCATGGTATTGGGAGCGAGCATAAGGACCTGGGTTTGATCCCCAGGTCCCAATATTTGTTTCATGTAATTTTTCTCCATATGATCAGGTGCGCTGCTGTCCCACATATCCACCATGCAACTCAATGATCTGGCCATCAAACGCCTCTCCAGCCAAGATCCAACGTGCCATCATTGAAGGCTCACCATACACCTCAAAGTCAACGTTGCATGGTGTTGTACCCCAAAATTTTTCCTCTCATTTATCAAGATTTTTCTCACAAGGTTTCTTTGACTCAAGATTGGATTAGGGTTTGGTCAGCTCAAGGCATATCTTCTTGCACTGATGACCCAAAATTAGGGTTTGAGATTGCACAAGGATTTTTGGACTATCAAAGCTTCATGTGACTTTCAAGCATCATTATGGAACCCCAAGTTTACTCATGTCAAGTTTCAAGCCTTGAATCACACTTTTGCTCAGTCAATTGGACAGTTAACCTAAAAATCAACTATATTGGGGAAAAAGTCAACCATGGCCAATTTTCAGTCAAACTTCATAATTTTTTATCCACATCAACATTTTAAACTTATATGTATCATTTGGTCAAGTTTGGGTCACAATTCCTCAAGAAATTTGATCAAATCACCAAAAGGACAAAATGGTCAAAATTAGGGTTTTAATTGAGGAAGGGCAATTTTGGATTTTTAACGTAGCAGATGACCAATTGAGTTAAAGCATGATTTCAAGTATTCAATTGCATCATCTTTACCTTATTACATGGCTCAAAACATTTCAATTTCATTGGATTGACAGATGAAATTTGCAGTCAACTGATCAAAAGTCAACTTTACACTGAAAAGTCAAACTTTGACTTTTTGGTCAAAATCAAGTGCCAAGGTTCATAATTCATCAAAACATTTCAAAATGTGAAACTTGTTCATCAAGAAATCCAAATTTTAAGATTAGGGTTTAAATTTGAAAATTTTCCTAACTTAGAAATTTTCTAAGTATAGAAAATTTTCTTATTTTTTCTCAACTTTAGGTCACCTTTTCACCATGATGCATAATGATTCAAGGAAAGTTCCCCACATGAAAGTTGTAGACCTCCATGAAATCTACAACTTTTCTTCACACTCTTTTCCCTAAAGATGCTTGGATCTCAAGATATAAATTTGTGAATACATGGTCATGCACTAAATAACTTAGTGAAATTTTGCCCTAATTTAGGCAGGTTTTGGACCCAACTTCATGGCCATTGTTCACCTAGTTAAAAGAGGTATTTAAAAATTCATTTCAAATATAAGTTATAGAGCAAATTTCAAGCTTTCCAAAATGTCCAAGAACTTCTCAAGATCATTTTTGAGTACGGAGAATCGAAGAGATGAAGTTGGCAATTTCTCACTTTTTGTCCAAGCCATTTCATGAAGAACAAATTTGCAATCAGTACCTATTCTGCCTAATCCATGCTTTACAGGTCCCAAACTTGTTCCACACTCCTTAATTAAATGCTTACTCAGTTGATAAATCTTTGATCCATGCATTAGAACCATTATATAACTTGCAATTCCATTTATGGCAAAAAGTGACCATTGCCATTTTGAAAAAGATCAACTTTTGCAAACTTTACAATCTTGAGCATTGGACCTGTCCCCTTGGCACATATAAGTCTCACAGGCCTAAGGCAAATTGTACAAGCTTATACCAACCCTAAGGGAGCAAGTACAAGCATGGCAAGCATTGTCCCTTCACTTTACTTCAAATACAAGAAAAGTTGCAAAAAGGCTAGAATAGGCACAACTGTTGGAGGGTTGACATCAAACCAATTCCATACTAATATACAAACATTATACAACACATAACACGATTAGCAAAGGCCTGAAACACTCCCAACCAAAAAAACACCAAAAATCTGTCCAAACCTGCAGTCTTGGCATAAGCATACCCATCTTCCATTTGGCTCGTGCGTTTCAAGTCTTGATCATTCAAACATCTTACATACTTGATATCAAACCAATCCAAACCTTTATCCCTGTTCTGTAATCACTTTTCCACCATTTGCCATTGTTGATTTCAGAGCTTGCAGTTTAACTTGGTCAAGGAGTTTCAGGCACTCTCAGAGCAAAGCAAGGATTAGAATACATTCAGGGAAGTTCAAGAAAGCTCAAGCAAGCATCAGGCCTCCATCAAACTCACTCAAGTTCCATCCATGATTCCAACTGAAGGAGGTAAAATCTCAAACTCTATCTCCTTGTACAGGCAACTTTAGGCCACGATTTGTGAATAAAAAATATAGCACTCATCATAACGAAATTGTACATATCTTTATCTTGCATTGATTTTACTTGAGTTGAAAGAATTTGGAACTTGAAATTTCTGAAAATATTGGGTTAAAATTTAGGGTTGTTAAAATTCTCTTTGATCTTTGATTGATAGTTCACATAACTTATATGGTTGGAATCGTGAGTTCAAGCACTACAATTTTCATGTTATAAGTTTTCATTTTCATGGAAGTATGAGAGAGTTATAAGATGTCTGGCCAAGCTTGAGGAAGAAGATGAAGTACAGGGCAAGGACTTATTTTGTGTTATATTATTTTTGCTTTCCTTAAGACAATGGATAAACAGTCACCCCAGTGGTAAAGTAGTGCGCTGGTGAGACCCATGTCCTGGGTTCGAACCTGGGCGTGCTACTTTTGTTTTTAAATTTTTCTTCTTTTCAGTTCTTGACCTTTTTTGCAGGTTTGGGCTTCATGTGTGGGCTTTAGTTTTTTTTCTAACTCTTACCACAGTTTTGCTACATCACCCCCTGGCCCAATTTTTTCCATACATTTTTATTTATTCATTTTTGTTTTCATTTTTGTTTATTAAATATTTCTTTAATGCATAAAAATCCCAAAAAAAATGTAAATTTCATAATATTGCATTTTTATTTTATTTTAGTTTATTTTTCACATAAAAATATTTTTTATTTTAATATATATCATATATTTTCTTAATAAATTTATAAAATATAGTTAAAACATATTTAGTTTAATTTATTTTTCATTTCATGCTTATAAATACTTATTTTTGCATATATAAATTTTTTATATTTTTGTACAATATTATTTATTATTCCAATACAAAAAATACAATAATAATACATATGAACTTCATTTTCTTTTAAAATAGAAATTAGGGTTTAAATCTCCCTTTTAAAAATTAATTTCTTTTCCTTGTAATTTTAGGTTTAGATTAAAATTTTCTTTTACATAAAAACAAACAAAAAATATATTTTCTTACATGTATATTATATTGCATCTTTAAATATTGTATCTTATTTATTCTAATTCGTACAAATTCGATTTGGTTGTAATAATTTATTTAGCTTTATATTCTTGCAAAATCCCCATTCAAATTTGTATTCTCCCCTCCCATAAATTGTTGTAATAGCTTAGAAATATTTACATTACGCAATTTATCGCTTTATATGCCATGATTAGTAATTAGGGTTTGTATGATAAGATCAAAACAAATCAAAATAGAAAACCCTAAATACAAGACAAAATCAAAGCATGAAAAATAACACACTTGCACACAAGCATCCTTAGGGTTTCTCCATTTGGTTTCCTAAAACAAAATAGCCATATTACGCATGCGAAGTATCTTGGCAAAACAAACAAATATAAGATCATAGTCCCTCGATGACGCTATTCAAAAGTTGCCTTACAAGATGATCTTGGTCCCTCAATACGCTAAGATACTTTGTAAACATTGCTAATCATGGTTATACGATGACCCACGCCTGTCCCATTTACATCCAAAGATAGGTTTGCTTACCAAATCAATGGTAAGACAACAATGTCAAAGTAATAGAAAATACACAAGAAAGATATTTGAGTAGGTAGATTACTTCTAGTTACTTGCTCCATTTCAAACCATTATCCTTTCTATTTTCCAAAACAAATACACACACATTTCAAAAACATCTTACAAACATTGAAAACATTTTCAAAAAGACAAACATCTTTATATACATTCTTACGAACCAGAATCATTACAAAGATTGCCTAAACGAATGGCCTCTTTTACAAAATACTTTCAAAACCACACCAAACACAATTTCAAACAAACAAAAGCAAGTGATCTAAGCAAGTAACTAAGATCCCATGGAAAACCATGGATGAAAAGGGTGCTAATAACTTCCCTTTTCATAATCTACCCCCCGAACTCAAGAAAACATCTCAAAGGTCTTTCCTGTGCTTTTTCACCTTTCCTTTTGGATAAAAGAAAACTCGGTGGTGACTCTTGCTAACCATAACAATTACGATAAACGCAAAACCCTCAAGTTAGTTCTCCCACCGTATCACAGAACTAGCGACTCTGCTGGGGACTTTTATAAAAGTGGGGTTACCTTAGGGCTAGATCACATTTATTTGCTTACATTTGTTTGACTTGTTTGCTTTACATTATGGTTCTTTGTTTGGGTTTGAATCCTCCACCTGGATTTGGGAAAGATTATAGGTAAATAGCAATACGTTATGGAAACTATGCGGGGTATACCGACATGGTATAAGCAATATCTATGTTAGTGCGACATATTTGTGGGTATCGGTAGCCTTTGAGTCAATCAAAGAGAATACGGGGCCGCTGAGTGATGTCATGAAGCACTAATGTACTTCTAGAACCCTTTACTTAACCAACTTGGCCTTTAGGATGTAGTGAGATTACCGACTTTGGTGCAGTCCGAAGTTGGTAGATACTCGATACTACACTCATTGAGGGTTGGTTTCTTGGGATATTTTGGTCTCCATTAAAGAGGCTTGAGCTGAAACAATGACCAAGGAAACAATCCGGTGATATTGAGCTCCTTAGAACCCGATTACTATTACTAGGACAGGTTTAAGCCAACTAAACTCAAAGAGGGTACTTACCTATAAAACCCCATGCAAGCCTAAACTAAGAACTTGTTTGATTTACTTGTATATGCATACTTGTACATAACATCATGAACATCATGAACATCATATGCATTCACTAACCATTTCAAGGATTTTGGGAGATTCATCTTTGTTCTTGTTTTGTAGGATATGGATTCACTTCGCAGGAAAACTGTCCAAATCAACCTTGTAAGAATTCATCCACAACTCAATGAGGTAGCTTCAAGGATCCCTGAGAATTCTCCATTCACCGAGAGGCATGGTCGTCTACTCAACTTGGTCACTTTCAACATAGAGGAGGATATGATGAAAGTGCTTTTCCAGTTCTTTGATCCTTTGCATCATTGCTTCACATTTCCTGACTATCAACTTGTGCCTACTTTGGAAGAATTCTCTCAACTCTTAAGGATTCCCATTCTCAATCAACTACCTTTCAACAGTACGGAAAGAGATCCAAAGCGAGAAGAGATTGCTCAAGCCCTGCACTTGCACTCAGCTGATGTCACAACTCATTGGGAAACTAGAAGTGGTGTCAAAGGCTTCTTAGGGAAATTTTTGTTTGAGAATGCCTAAAGTTGTTGGAATTCCCTAGACTTGCAAGAGTTTTAGGAGATTGTGGATCTTCTTATCTATGGAATGGTCTTGTTCCCCAATCCTGACCAACTCATAGATGTAAGTGCCGTCAAAATCTTCATGTCACATAATCCGGTGCCTACATTACTAGGGGATATCCTGCACTCTTTTCACACTCGTACAATGAGGAAAAGAGGTGTTCTTATGTGTTGCACTCCTATTTTGGCAAGATGGTTTATTTCTCATCTTCCCCAATCAGTCTTAAAGAATGAGCAAGGATTAAGGTGGTCACAAAGGTTAATGACACTCAAACATTCAAATATTCATTGGTGCTCTCGATCCAAAGAGAATGTTATCATTGTTGACCGTTATGGGGAATTCCCTAATGTCCCTCTACTTGGCATTAGGGGAGGCATCACCTACAGCCCATGCTTGGCTCTAAGACAGTTTGGTTATGCCCGAAGGGATGGCCCACATGATATGCTGATTCAAGGCTTGGTATTCGACTACGACAACGACGATCAAGGACTTCGCCAGAGATTCATCCGAGCTTGGAGGATGATAAACAAGGTGGATAGCAAGACTTTGAGACAAAAGAATTCCATCCCTCTTGAGCCTTACCTCAAGTGGGTACGAACCCGCACTCAAAGTCTTATGATGCCTTATCCTTCCATTCTCCCGGTGATTATTGAGCCGGTTAAGGAAGGAGAAGTTCCATACACTATCCTACATCCTGACATGCCCACATCTCTTGAAGATCTACAAAGGGATTGGATACAACTCAAAAGAGAGCGAGATACTTTCGAAGCTCAATTCTACACAAGCGAGAAGAAGGTTTTGGAACTCACTAGGCTACTTCAAGAGGAGCAGACTCTAAATGCCTACATAGCACCAACGAAGATGTGCACTACCTTTTTATCTTAGGGTATTGTATTATTTTGCCCAAGGGGAATTGATGTACTCAAACTCTATATTATTAATATAACGTGTGTTTCTTTTTGTTTAAAACGAACTTGAATCTTTTAAAATCCTTGAAAACATTACATATGCACATATCATTCATCATAACATAAACAGGTCTTTGCAACAAGTTTCCTCATCTCTCTACTATTTATTACAGTAAGATGGATCTCGAACAGACTGTCAAAGATCTCCAAACTCAAAACATGCAGTTTCAACAGTTACTCACAACCTTGGCCAAAGGACAAGAGGAGCTGAAGACTTTGTTGGCAAAAGAGAAAAAGAAGAAAGAGAAGAAACCAACTGGTGTTGTAATCATGGGGAGAAGGTTTCAAGGGCAGACTAGGAGAACCTTGAATTTCGCAGCAACATATGATGAAGGGAAAGGGAAAGAAACAACAGTTCCGTCAGACTCTGAGGAGGAGGAGGAAAAGGAAGACTACTCTGAGGAATAGTATCCTCTGGCTAATGATAAGTATAGGCATCTTGAAGAGCGTTTGAGCACTATGGAAATATAAAGGGTACCAGGTCTAGACTTTGAAGAATTGGGGCTGGTGTCAGGAATTGTAATCCCACTAAAGTTCAAAGTGCCGCTGTTTGCAAAATATGATGGGGTTTCATGTCCTAAAATGCACATCCGATCATACGTGAGAAAGATTCAGCCGCACTCTGCCGACAAAGACTTGTGGGTCCATTTCTTCCAAGATAGTTTATCCAGAACACAACTCGATTGGTTTTACCAATTAGAAAAGGCCGACGTCCACAACTGGGAAGACCTTACCGCAGCTTTCTATAAACAATACCAGTATAATGCAGATTTGGCGCCTACCCGTACTCAACTTCAGAGTATGGCTATGGCTTCAAATGAGGGTTTCAAAGATTACGCACAGAAATGGAGAGATCTAGCTGGGAGAGTACAACCCCCTCTGTCTGAAAGGGAGTTGGTGGATATGTTCTTGGTCACTCTATCGAGCCCTTTCTTCAACCATTTAATTGGGAGCTCATCTGCTGGGTTTACTGAGTTTATATTAATCAGAGAGAGGGTGGAAGCTGGTATAAAAAGTGGAAAGATTCAGAAGGATTCGTCTGCCTCTACAGCTGTGAGAAAGCCCTTCACTAGGAAGAAGGAGGTAGCTGCTGTTTATCCACAAAGGAACCAAGGGAGAGCTGAATGCCGACCAATGGTAGGGGTCATTATGATCCCAAAGCTTGCATCTAATCAACCAAGGAGTAATCAACCGAGGGTGGAAAGGCTAGTCCGACAATTCACCAGAATTAATATGACTCTATCCCAGATTTTACCACATCTGCTGAAATCTAATCTAGAAACTTTAAAAGAAGCTCCAAAGAATCCCAACACAGTGTCCCCTCATTATCATCCAAATACCAGATGTGCATATCATTCCGAAAGCCCGGGTCATGACACTAATAATTGTTGGGCGTTGAAGAATAAAATTCAAGACCTTATAGATGCAAAAGAGATTGAGTTTGAAGCGCCCGAGAAACCAAACGTCATTTCTGCTCCTATGCCTAGACATGGTCACAACGCCAATGTTGTCGAGGAAGATTTGTTTGTTACTACAGTGGATAAACTCTTGACTCCGCTCCCAATCATTAAGATAAATTTGTTGAAAGCTGGTGTATTCCCAGGTTGTAATGAAGACTGGCACCTTTGTTTATCCTCACCAACTATTTTCCCTCTGTTGAAGACAGGCATTCAACGCCTAATAGACAACCAAGAGATTCTGTTTGAAAGTGCTCCTGTTTCACCTATTCCTTTTAAAGACGTTGCGATCATAACCATCTCCGCCAATCCTTCCAGGGGCCCCAAAAGACCCGTTAGGATTACATCGGTTCCAAAGACTACTCCTCTTATAATTACAATGCCCAGGCCTGTCCCGTACGAAACAGAGACAAAACAGTACCGTGGAATTACGGTGGAGAAATCTACTACCATGGTATCAAACAAGATGGGCTAACCGCCGAAGAGGTGAGCTCCGAAGAAGAGGATTCTGACATTAGCAATATTGCCTGAACCAGTAAGATTACCCGTAGCGGTAGAATCTTCTCTCTAGAAATTGCACCTTCAAAGGCAGTTTTTGGACCCGTGGCTGTTCCGAAGGTTACCTCCATACCAATAATCATATCTGCAAGTGCTCCTACCGAAAAAGACGATACAACCCCTACTGTTATCCCTACCAACACTTCTACTGTTGAAATTAGAGGAAAAAGTATCCAAGAAGAGCATGTCCGGATGAAGGCTCAACCACTGGCTATCCCCGAAACCTCCAAGAAGGAAATGGAAGAGATGCTGAGAAAAATAAAGAAGAGTGACTACGCCGTGGTTGAATAGTTGGGGAAAACTCCCTCCAAGATCTCCATGCTAGCATTGTTGTTGTGCTCTGAGGTACATGCGAAAGCTCTGGTAAAGTTTCTGAACACAGCCCATGTGCCACAAGAGACATCTGCTGACCAATTCCAAGATTGTGTGGCCAGTTTGACAGCTGATAACAGCCTAGGCTTCTCTGATGCTGATTTGACACCAAAAGGGAGAAAGCACAACGAGGCATTACATGTCTCAGTGGAGTGTAGAGGAACAACTCTGGCCCATGTCTTGGTGGACACTGGCTCATCTTTGAACGTTTTACCGAAAAAAGCTCTCGACAGGTTGGATTGCGAAGGACTGACTTTGAAACCCAGTAACATAGTCGTAAGAGCGTTTGATGGCTCAAAGAGGATGGTCCACGGGGAGGTGGGCATCCCTATAAAAGTGGGAACTCAGACTTTCAGCTCAACCTTCTATGTAATGGACATCCTCCCCTCTTACTCCTGTCTGTTAGGACGGCTCTGGATCCATAATGCTGGTGTTGTCACCTCTACCCTACACCAGATGCTGAAATACCCGGTCCATGGAAAGATTATCACTGTCCATGGAGAGGAAGAGTACATGATTAGCCACCTAAATTCTTTTCGATATGTGTAATTGGATGGCAAGTTCATTGAAACTCCTTTTCAACATTTCGAAGAAGTCTCTCAAGAGGTAGCAGTAACCAAGACGGTATCCTCGATTCCCAATATCACAAGACCTCCGCTTCGGATGTCATCTCTAAAGGACGCCAAGGCAGTAGTAGAGGAGGGTGGATGCACCATCTGGGGGCAGCTTCCAGACATTCCGTATAAATCTGACAAGTTTAGCTTGGGGTTTACTTCAAGTGCTCAGAAGGCTGTGCCCCATGCCCGTGCTGGAGGGCCACCTTTGAATATTAGAAACCAAGAGGTCAACATAGTGGAAGACAGTGAAGAAGATGGCAGCTTGGAGGATTGGATATTTCTTACTGTCGACGGAGGACTTCGCAATTGGGAAGCCCGAGAATTTGTCCCAATAACTTTCATCTCTCAGTAATTTATCTTTTACATTTCTATTGGACTTCTAATATTCACAAACAATTCGCACATTAAAAACCTTGTGTCTTACCCAAGGCACAATGGTCCATTTGTAAGGGTTTTTTTATTTCATCTTCATATGACATTCAATGAATCATGGACGTTTTTCACATGCAAACCTTTTATGCTCATTGTCTTTCTTTTACATTTTATTGTTTAAAGATAGCTATACCCTTACACACACCCACACTCACAAATGCAGGTACCCCTCCATTCCAGATCCCATGGGTAACGATACTGCTATGGCCTTTAGTGACTCTGAAGATCTAATCTACCAAGCCAAAGACGAAGGTGAGGAAAATTGTGAAGTACTAGGGGATTTGGCCACACTACTACAACAAGAGGAAAGAGTTATTCAGCCTCATGAGGAACCGTTGGATACAATCAACTTAGGTACCGATGAAGATAGAAAGGAAATCAAGGTGGGCGCCGATCTAGAGCCGAGTGTCAAAGAGCGCCTAATTCAGCTATTGCATGATTATGTTGAGATCTTTTCCTGGTCATACGAAGACATGCCAGGACTTGATACAGACATCGTGGTACATCGTCTACCCACAAGAGAAGACTATCCACCAGTGAAACAAAAAGTCCGCCGCATGAGACCTGACATGTCAGAAAAGATCAAAGCGGAAGTCATGAAACAATTCAATGCTGGATTTTTGGCTGTCACTTCCTATCCTAAATGGGTTGCCAACATTGTTCTCGTTCCTAAAAAGGACATCAAAGTACGAATGTGCATGGATTATAGAGATTTAAACTGGGCCAGCCCTAAAGATGATTTTCCACTAGCCCACATCGATATCCTGGTTGACAATACAACCCAGCACAAAGTATTTTCTTTCATGGACGGATTCTAAGGTTACAATCAAATTAAAATGGCACCTGAGGACATGGAGAAAACTACATTTGTCACACAGTGGGGCACATTCTGTTACAAAGTGATGCCATTCGGACTGAAGAATGCCGGGGCAACCTATCAACGCGCCATGGTAGCTTTATTTCATGATATGATACATCATGAGATAGAGGCCTATGTAGATGACATGATAGCCCGATCCCAAACTGAAGAGGAGCACCTTGATCATTTGCAAAAGTTATTTGAGAGGTTGAATGAGTACAGACTAAGGTTGAATCCAAACAAGTGCACATTCGAAGTCTGGTCCGGTAAACTCTTAGGGTTTGTTGTCAGCAACAAAGGTATTGAGGTTGATCCTGCCAAGGTTAAAGCGATACAAGAAATGCCTGCTCCTCGTACTGATAAGGAAGTCAGAGGATTCTTGGGACGCCTGAACTATATTGCCCGATTCATTTCTCACCTAACAGCTACTTGTGAGCCAATCTTCAAGCTATTGAAGAAAGAACAAGTAGTCAGATGGAATGATGAATGCCAATCTGCTTTCGGAAAAATCAAAGAGTACTTACAAGCGCCTCCTGTTTTGATGCCACCAGTCGAGGGGAGACCACTGATCATGTATCTGACCGTTTTAGAGAACTCAATGGGGTGTGTATTGGGGCAGCATGACGAGTCTGGCCGAAAAGAGCATGCTATTTATTACCTGGAAAAAAATTTTACCGACTGTGAAACCAGATATTCACTGCTCGAGAAAACTTGATGCGCTCTGGTATGGGCTGCTCGTCGCCTAAGACTGTATATGTTGACTCATACCACTTTGCTGATATATAAGATGGATCCGATAAAGTACATCTTCGAAAATCCTGCTCGGTCTGGGAGGATAGCCAGATGGCAGATGATCTTAACAGAATATGACATACAGTACACTACCCAGAAAGATATAACGGGCAGTGTGCTAGCTGATCATCTTGCTCATCAAGCTGTAGAAGATTATCAGCCCATGAAATTTGAATTCCCGGATGAAGACATCATGACATTAGACAACTGTGAAGAAATCAGACCATATGACGGACCTGAGCAAGGATCCCGATGGACCTTGTTCTTTGATGGGGCATCCAATGCACTTGGTAATGGTATCAGCGCCGTACTCATATCTCCGGAAGGGTGTCATACTCCCTTTACTGCCAGACTTTGCTTCAATTGTACGAACAACATGGTGGAATACGAAGCATGCATCTTTGGTCTCAAGGCTGCCATAGACTTGGGAATCAAATCTTTAGATGTGTTTGGAGATTCAACTTTAGTTGTCAGTCAGATCAAAAGAGAATGGGACACTAAGCACCCAAACCTTATCCCTTACAAAGAACATGTTTTGACATTGCTACCATATTTTGAGTAGATTACCTTCGAGCATTTCCCGCGATAAGAAAATCAGCTAGCAGATGCTCTAGCCACAATGTCATCCATGTTTAAAATTAATTGGGATAACGAGGCTCCCCAGATCACCATTGAACGAATGGATGAACCAGCACATTGTCACGAGATTAATACTGAAGAGGTAGTCGACCAACCTTGGTTTCATGAAATCAAGAGGTATCTCGAGGCTCAAGAATATCCAGAAGGAGCTTCAATCAATGATAAAAAGTTCCTAAGGAGATTCTCTGCTAAATTCTTCCTGAGTAATGGCATCCTGTACAAACGCAAGCATCACTCCATTCTGATGCGATGTGCGGATAAGATTGAAGCCGAAAAGATCATGGTTGAATTACATGAAGGTACTTTAGGCACTCACTCCAGTGGGCATACGATGGTGAAGAAAATCCTATGGGCAGGCTATTATTGGTCTACCATAGAAGCAGATTGCTATCAATACTCTCGGACCTGTCACAAATGTCAAATTTATGCTGACAAGGTACATGTACCTCCGGTTCCTCTGAATGTCTTGACGGCTCCTTGGCCCTTTGCTATGTGGGGAATTGACATGATTGGAGAGATCAAGCCTACAGCCTCCAATGGTCACCGCTTTATTCTAGTGGCTATTAACTACTTTACAAAATGGGTCGAAGCAGCTTCCTTCGCGTTCGTTACTAAGAATGTGGTTGCTCGATTCATCAAGCAGAATCTCATTTGCCGGTACGGTATCCCAGAAAGGATCATCATGGACAACGGTACAAATCTTAACAATACTATGATCACTGCCTTGTGTGAGCAGTTCAAGATTCAGCATCACAATTCATCCCCCTATCGACCAAAGATGAATGGTGCCATCGAAGCTGCAAATAAAAACATTAAAAAGATCATACAAAAAATGAAAGTTACCTACAAGGACTGGAATGAGATGCTACCATTTGCTCTCCATGGATATCGTACCACGGCTCGCACATCGACTGGGGCAACACCCTATTCTTTGGTTTATGGCATGGAGGTTGTCTTGCCTATTGAGGTTTAGATCCCCTCTTTGAGAATTATGAAGGATGCATGTCTGAATGAGGACGATTGGATCCATACTCGACTTAATCAACTAAACTTAATTGATGAAAAGAGTCTGACTGCTGTTTGCCATGGTCAGATGTATCAAAAACGGATGATCAAGTCCTTCAATAAGAAAGTCAGACGTCGAGTATATCAACTTGGAGATCTAGTGATCAAGCGTATTATCTTGCCACAAAGTGATCCCAGGGGAAAATGGACTCCTACCTATGAGGGACCATTTGTAATCAAGAACATCTTCTCCGGTGGGGCAATGATCTTAACCACCATGGACGGCGACGACCTGCCACACCCTGCGAACGCGGACATAGTCAAAAGATACTACGCCTAAGAGACCCGCTAGGTTGACACACCTAGGCAAAACAAGGGCATCCCGGGGAACCAAAAAGGTTCGGGCAAAAATTAGGGATAAAATATAAAAGATCTGTACACCCGGCAAGTTGAAAACCCGAAAGGGCGACTTGGGCAAAAAAGGGTTTCCCAGTGGACTGAAAACCTGAAAGGGTGGTCCAGGCAAAAGTTAGGGAATTAAAGTGTTTGACTATGTCCCTTCGGATCACTTCGAGGACAACCTCTTGACTTCCACTGACAAATTCAAAGTTTCTGATCAATTCAATCATCTTCGGACGAAGCGACAAATAGACAAGATATTCAGAGACACGAAGGCTATAGCAGAATGGAAACCCCATGGGATTATTACATATAGCTATCTTTCTTTGTATAAATTTTTCTTGTTTTATGGCGCCATTCTCTTACTAGAATGTTTGTCTCCCTTGTACAAAATACTTATTCAAAGTAAACACAAAGATATCTATTGAAAGTACATAAAACTATTTGTCCTTTTTCTTTACACTTGTGTTTTATTTGCAAAGACGTCCAATGATTCATTAATGAACATATGCATTTGAACATAACTACTGTTTACAAATAAACAAAATGAAAAAAGACAATTACTGACAGGTTGAAAGAATAGGAAAACGTCTTTAGGCTATTCCATGAGCAATCCCCACAATACGTCATTTAAACTCCCAGCGGAACTGGAACTTCAAACTATTAATTCCCGGTGGAAACCGTCCAGTTTCTCCAAATTCCCCAGCAAGTTGTTTGAAGCCTGAAATCCAACTGGATAACAGGTGATTTCTGATACTCCCCAACGGAACAAAGACTCCCATTTATTAAATCCCTAGTAGAAGTCATCAAAATTCTCTGAATTCCCCAAGTAGATTCCTCAAACAGTATATGGCATTATTCTCACAATAGGATTTTGTCAATACTTCAATTTCAAGATATGAAGAATGCACATGTCCTCAGCAGCAATCAAGGATTTATTTTCCTCAATCATACAACAATATAGCAAATCAGCTTACATGCGCATACATTACATCCACATATCATAAACATTGATAAAACACATATATTGCATCATACATCGCATGCAACATAACTTTGTGTTTCAGCTAACATTTTACTCTTTTCAGGATAAGATTGACAACTACCATTAACAATATGCAATCATGATACAATTCAGATATGCTCTAGACACAGATGCAATTCTGTTACTCATTCAGATTCAACTTCAGAGAAAATTCAGATACGCTCCAGACACGGATGCCATTCTATCACTCATTTAGAATCAACTTTAGAGACAGTTCAGATACGCTCCAGAAATGGATGCCATTCTATCACTCATTCAGATTTCAGATATAGTACGGATATGCTCCAGACATGGATTCCATTCTGATGCTTATTCAGATTCAACTTTCAGATACAGTACAGATACGCTCTAGGCACAAACACTATTCTGATACTCATTCTTTCAGCTTACAACTTACAATTCAACAAACATTCTTGGATGTCATCTACAAGCCCATCTCCAACAAGATTCTATCGCTCCTCCAAATGGCATCTTTAAGCTTATTCCCTCAAACTACACATTGTCGAGTGCAAATTTATGGGCACTCCAGTGTCCAATCATCTTTCACCTTCGAGTCACGAACGACAAAACTCGCCAGTCTAACTCTTTAGGTTTAAGAAGATTGAACAGGGGAAGCTGTTGTACCCCAAAATTTTCCCTCTCATTTATTAAGATTTTTCTCACAAGGTTTCTTTGACTCAAGACTGGATTAGGGTTTAGTCAGCTCAAGGCATATCTTCTTGCACTGATGACCCAAAATTAGGGTTTGATATTGCACAAGGATTTTTGGACTATAAATGCTTCATGTGACTTTCAAGCATCATTATGGAACCCCAAGTTTACTCATGTCAAGTTTCAAGCCTTGAATCACACTTTTGCTCAGTCAATTGGACAGTTAACCATAAAATCAGCTGTATTGGGGAAAAAGTCAACCATGGCCAATTTTTAGTCAAACTTCATAATTTTTGATCCACATCAATATTTTAAACTTATATGTATCATTTGGTCAAGTTTGGATCACAATTCTCAAGAAATTTGATCAAATCACCAAAAGGGCAAAATGGTCAAATTAGGGTTTTGACTAAGGAAGGGCAATTTCTGATTTTTAACCTAGCAGATGACCAATTGAGTTAAATCATGATTTCAGGGATTCAATTTCATCATCTTGACCTTATTAAATGTCTCAAAACATTGCAATTTCATTGGATTGACAGATGAAATTTGCAGTCAACTGATCAAAAGTCAACTGTACACTGAAAAGTCAAACTTTGACTTTTTGGTCAAAATCAAGTGCCAAGGTTCATAATTCATCAAAACATGTCAAAATGTGAAACTTGTTCATCAAGAAATCCAAATTTGAAGATTAGGGTTTAAATTTGAAAATTTTCCTAACTTAGAAATTTTCTAAGTATAGAAAATTTTCTTATTTTTTCTCAACTTTAGGCAACTTTTCCACCATGATGCCTAATGATTCAAGGAAAGTTCCCAACATGAAAGTTGTAGACCTCAATGAAATCTACAACTTTGCTTCAGACACTTTTCCCTAAATATGCTTGGATCTCAAGATATAAATTTGTGAATACATAGTCATGAACTAAATAACTTAGTGAAATTTTGCCCTAATTTAGGCAGGTTTTGGACCCAACTTCATGGCCATTGTTCACCTAGTTACAAGAGGTATCTCAAAATGCATTTAAAAAATGAGTTATATAGCACATTGCAAGATTTCTAAAATTTCCAAGAACTCCTCAAGATCATTTTTGAGTAGGGAGAATCGAAGAGATGAAGTTGGCAATTTCTCACTTTTTGTCCAAGCCATTTCATGAAGAACAAAGTTGCAATCAGTACCTATGTTGCCTAATCCATGCTTTACAGGTCCCAAACTTGTTCCACACTCCTTAATTAAATGCTTACTCAGTTTACAAAGCTTTGATCCATGCATTAGAACCATTATACAACTTGCAATTCCATTTATGGCAAAAAGTGACCATTGCCATTTTGAAAAAGATCAACTTTTGCAAACTTTACAATCTTGAGCATTGGACCTGTCCCCTTGGAACATACAAGTCTCACAGGCCTAAGGCAAATTGTACAAGCTGATACCAACCCTAAGGGAGCAAGTACAAGCATGACAAGCATTGTCCCTTCACTTTACTTCAAATACAAGAAAAGTTGCAAAAAGGCTAGAACAGGAACAACTGTTAGAGGGTTGACATCAAACCAATTCCATACTAATATACAAACATTATACAACACATAACACGATTATCAAAGGCCTGAAACACTCCCAACCAGAAAAACACCAAAAATCTGTCCAAACCTGCAGTCTTGGCATAAGCATACCCATTTTCCATTGGGCTCGTGCGTTTCAAGTCTTGATCATTCAAACATCTTACATACTTGATATCAAACCAATCCAAACCTTCATCCCTGTTCTATAATCACTTTTCCACCATCTTCCATTGTTGATTTTAGAGCTTGCAGTTTGACTTGGTCAAGGAGTTTCAGGCACTCTCAGAGCAAAGCAAGGGTTGGAATACGTTCAGGGAAGTTCAAGGAAGCTCAAGAAAGCATCAGGCCTCCTTCAAACTCACTCCAGTTCCATCCACGATTCCAACTGAAGGAGGTAAATTCTCAAACTCTATCTCCTTGTACAGGCAACCTTAGGCCATGATTTGTGAGTAAAAAATGTAGCACTCATCATAACAAAACTGTACATTTCTTTATCTTGCATTGATTTTACTTGAGTTGAAAGAATTTGGAACTTGAAATTTCTGAAAATATTAGGTTAAAATTTAGGGCTGTTAAAATTCTCTTTGATCTTTGATTGATAGTTAACATAACTTATATGGTTGGAATCGTGAGTTCAAGCACTACAATTTTCATGTTATAAGTTTTCATTTTCATGGAAGTATGAGAGAGTTACAGGATGTCTGGCCAAGCTTGAGGAAGAAGATGAAGTACAGGGCAAGGACTTGTTTTGTGTTATATTATATTTGCTTTCCTTAAGACAATGGATGTATAGCCACCCCAGTGGTAAAGTAGCGCGCTGGTGAGAACCATGTCCTGGGTTCGAACTTGGGCGCGCTACTTTTGTTTTTACATTTTTCTTCTTTTCAGTTTTTGACCTTTTCTGCAGGTTTGGGCTTCATGTGTGGGCTTTAGTTTTTTTTCTAACTCTCACCACAATTTTGCTACATCACCCCCTGGCCCAATATTTTCCATACATTTTTATTTATTCATTTTTGTTTTCATTTTTGTTTATTAAATATTTCTTTAATGCATAAAAATCCCAAAAAAATGTAAATTTCATAATATTGCATTTTTATTTTATTTTAGTTTATTTTTCACATAAAAATATATTTTATTTTAATAGATATCATATATTTTCTTAATAAATTTGTAAAATATAGTTAAAACATATTTAGTTTAATTTATTTTTCATTTCATACTTATAAATACTTACTTTTGCATATATAAAATTTTTATATTTTTGTGTAATATTATTTATTATTCCAATACAAAAAATACAATAATAATACACATGAACTTCATTTTCTTTTAAAATAGAAATTAGGGTTTAAACCTCCCTTTTAAAAAATAATTTTTTTTCCTTGTAATTTTAGGTTTAGATTAAAATTTTCTTTTAGATAAAAACAAAACAAAACAAAAAATCTTTTCTTACATGTATATTATATTGCATCTTTAAATATTGTTTCTTATTTATTCTAATTCGTACAAATTCGATTTGGTTGTAATAATTTATTTAGCTTTATATTCTTGCAAAGTCCGTATTCAAATTTGTATTCCCCCCTCTCATAAATTGTTGTATTAGCTTAGAAATATTTACATTACGTAATTTATCGCTTTATATGCCATGATTAGTAATTAGGGTTTGTATGACAAGATCAAAACAAAGCAAAATAGAAAACCCTAAATACAAGACAAAATCAAAGCATGAAAAATAACACACTTGTATACAAGCATCCTTAGGGTTTCTCCATTTGGTTGCCTAAAACAAAATAGCCATATTACGCATGCGAAGTATCTTGGCAAAACAAACAAATATAAGATCATAGTCCCTCGATGACGCTATTCAAAAGTTGGCTTACAAGATGATCTTGGTCCCTCAAAATGCTAAGATGCTTTACAAAAATTGCCAATCATGGTTATACGATGACCCACACCCGTCCCGTTTACATCCAAAGATAGGGTTGCTTACCAAATCAATGGTAAGACACCAATGTCAAAGGAATAGAAAATACACAAGAAAGATATTTGAGTAGGTAGGTTACTTCTAGTTACTTGCTCCATTTCAAACCATTATCCTTGCTATTTTCCAAAACAAATACACACACATTTCAAAAACATCTTACAAACATTGAAAACATTTTCAAAAAGACAAACATCTTTGTATACATTCTTACGAACGAGAATCATTACAAAGATTGCCTAAACGAATGACCTCTTTTACAAAATACTTTCAAAACTACAACAAACACAATTTCAAACAAACAAAAGCAAGTGATCTAAGAAAGTAACTAAGAGCCCATGGAAAACCATAGATGTAAAGGGTGCTAATACCTTCCTTTTTCATAATCTACCCCCCGAACTCAAGAAAACATCTCAAAGGTCTTTCCTGAGCTTTTTCACCTTTCCTTTTGGATAAAAGAAAAGTCGGTGGCGACTCTTGCTAACCGTAACAATTGCGATAAAATGCAAAACCCTCAAGTCAGTTCTCCCACTGTATCACACATGGGAACCAGTATGGTCAAATAGGTTGAGATTTGTTGGGCCCAGAATTTCAACAACATACCCCCAGGATTGTTAATGCTATCAGGCCCACTTCTTTTCTTTCTTTCTTATTTTTATTTCTTTTAATATTCTTCCTTAATTATTTTAATTCAGAAAAACTAATTACTATTTTTTATAAAATCATAAAATCAAGAATTCACAAAAAATTAGAATTAGATTTTTTATCAAATTTAATTTTGTTAATGTAATTTAATTTAATTTAACTTAGGGAAATTTTAACTTGTTTTTTATAAATATAATCAAATAGAAATTAGGTTAAATTCTTGACTTAGTTCTTTTATTTTTTCTCAAATAAATAAAATACAAAAATAGGTTTTAGAGTGGATTAATTAACTTTTCTTAATTTAAAATTAATTAGAACCTAGGATTTTCTTTTTAATTTAATTGTTTCATTATTTTCTTAAATAACAAAACATGACAAAACATCTTTTTTTTAATCAATCGCAAATAGGTTTAGTCAAGGGTCAAAACCCTAGTCGTTTCGTATTTAATCCGCCACGCGCTTATTAGTATTTTGCCAATATTCTTGTAATTGTTCATGGTTTGTAATAGTTAATTTAGGGCTTTATTTACTGTTTAAATCCCCGGGTTTTTGGCTATGTAATTAATCCCCCTCCCCGAAGCCTTGTAATAGCGTAGATTCATTTTCTCGCATTTTTAATTCCCGCAAATATTTAACTGTTTAGATGTATGCTAATAGGTATGTATGGCAAGAATGCATGACAGATTAAAACGGTTAGAAAACCCTAATGTGCAAAGATAAATAAATGAAACAAATCACTCGCACATATCACTCTTAGTATATACTCTCACTTTGGTTTCCTTCGGTAAACGATCATTAAGCATAGGGTGTCTTAGTGGTTTCCCTCCATTCTAAAAAAGATCAAATGTCCCATTCGAATGTTGCCTCGAAAATGTTTCCTCAGAAACGTTGCCTCGGAAATGTTGCCTCGAAAGATCTTAAGACTCTAGGGTTATTACTAAGGTGTCCTAATATTTCTTTAGTAATCGTACATCCCTTTCGAATTGACCCTTACAAATTCCAACGACGGCGCTACCTATTTCTCAATAGTGGGATAGCGTTGTCTAAAGGAAACAAGAATAGAAACGATCTTTTTTCGAGTAGGTAGATGCTAGTAGGTACTTGCTCAAATCAAAACTTTTCACACTTACACTTTTCAAACAAACTTTCAAAACAAACTTCTTCACACCTTTGAGGACTGATACAAGGGTTATCACGAAGAAAAACATTTTTCAAAAGCAAAGCACAAAAACACAAGCAATTTAAAAATGAGCAAGTACCTAAGAGCCCATGGAAAACCATGGATAGAAAGGGTGCTAACACCTTCCCTTTCTATAATCTACCCCTCGTACTCAGAATATCTCGAAAAAGGATTTTTTTTCAGTACTTTTTTCCTTTCTGGTTGGATTCAATAAAAGTCGGTGGTGACTCTTGCTTACTGCGACATTTTGCAAACATAAAACGCAAAACACAAACCAGTATTAAATAGTCGGTTCTGCCACCGTATCACAGAACTGGCGACTCTGATGGGGAAATAATAAGTGGGGTATACCTTAGGATATAGTTCATCATGAATACTTCTCTTGATTGCTTTGTTTGCTTTACTTTTGAGGGTTTTGTTTGGGGTTACTATAGATCCTACACCCGGACCTAGGGAATACCTTTTAGGTAAGTAGAAATAGACTGTGAGGGAATTGTACAGCATAGACTAATACAATTGAAGCAGTATCGGTATCCTTTGTGGAGAAACGAGGAGGATACGGGGCCGCTGTATGGTATCGTTAAGCATCAAATAACCTTAGAACCTTTAATTTCCAAACTTGGCCATTAGAAAGTAGTGAGATAGTCGGCCTCAGTGTAGAGATGAGAACTGGTTGATACTCGATGCTACACTCATTGAGATCATACTCTCGGAATATTTTGGCCGTAAGAAAAGATTGTGTAAGCAGAAACCATGACCGATGGAGGATGGTCAGTGATATTGAGATCCTCTAGAACCCGGTTACTTTTATAGGACAGGTTGAACAAACTTAACTTCAAGAGGGTATTACCTTTGACCTCATGCAAGCCTTAAACCTAAGGGCTTTGTGTGATTTGACTGTGTTTGCAATATTTGTGTTTGCTATACATGTGGTTTATCATGACATCAGGCATCATAACATGCCATTTATGTTTCATTAAACTAACCATTTCAAAGACCAAGGGAATTTATCTTTGTTTTGTTTTTCAGATCATGGCTTCCGTGCGTAGAAATACCATCTGAATCAACTTTGTGCAGATACCTGCCCAACTTAAAAAGCTAGCATCAAGAGTTTCTGAAACTTCTACTTTCATTAAGAGACACGGTCAACTTCTCATCCTGGTTACTTCAAACCTTGATGAACAGATGATGAGTGTACTATTTCAGTTCTTCGATCCCAAGCATCACTGATTCACCTTTCCAGATTACCAGCTGGTACCCACCTTGGAAGAATTCTCTCATCTATTGGGCTTATCCATTCTTGAACAGGTACCTTTCACAGGTACGGAAGAAGTTCCTAAGCCAGAAGTTATTGCCTCAGATTTGCATTTGAAATGGGCCGATGTGGTATCCAATTGGGAAACTCGAAGCGGGGTCAAAGGTTTTCTAGCCAAATTTCTGATAGACCAGGCTTAGTTGTTTTGGGATGATTTGGATTTTCAGGATTTTGAGGATTTTTTGGCTCTTATCTATGGTTTTGTTCTCTTCCCTAATCCAGACTCCTTTGTAGATGTGAATGCTGTCAAGATTTTCCTTTCTCGCAACCCTGTGCCTACCTTGCTTGGAGATATCTTATACTCGTACTATGAAGAGAAGAGGGACTCTTATGTACTGCATGTCATTGTTATCGAGGTGGTTTATTTCTCACCTCCCTAGGTCTGTGCTGAAGAACGAAGAAGGTTTGGGTTGGTCACACAGAATAATGTCACTCGCTCATACGAATATTCTTTGGTGTTCCCGGGCTATGGAAGACACTGCTGTTATTGACCGCTGTGGGGGGTACCCTAATGTCCCATTACTTCATATCAGAGGGGGTATAACTTACAATCCTTGTCTAGCTTTGCGAAAATTTGGTCATGCTCGAAGAGATGGTCCCCATGAGTTACTTCTCGAGGACATTGTATTCGACTATGAGGATGATGTTAAGGGGCATCGCCGAAGGTTCATACGAGCTTGGGGCATGGTAAACAGATCTGACCCTAAAGAGTTGGGACCGAAGACTTCCCTTCCTATGCAGCCTTACCTCCAATGGGCCCGAGCTCGTTCCCAGAAGCTTATGATGCCTTATATGGCCGTATTACCAGTGATTGTGGAGCCCACTAATGAAGAAGGCATTCCTTACACGGTTCTCTATCCTTACATGCCCACTGATCTTGGGGAGCTACAGAGGTCTTGGATTCAGCTGAGGAATGAGTGGGATACTTACCGGGAGCAGTTCCATGATCAAGAGAGGAAGGTTTTAAAGCTCACCAGGCAGCTCGAGGAAGAAAGAGTGATCAATGACTATATCAGCACAAAAAGAACGCGTCCATGGGACTTTTTATTTTTCTTTTCTAGTTTTAGATTTGTTTTATTTACTCCTTTGTAACGCCTTAAAGGCATGTTGAACCTTTCAAATTTAAGCTAATAAATTTTTGTTTATTTTGGTTTGCAAATTTAAATCTCCCAAAGTCTTTGAAATCATTACATGTACATACCATTATCATGCACATAATTATAGGTACCACTACAGGTTTCTCATCTTCTTCGCTGTTTATTTCAGTAAAAATGTCTTCCGATCAAGTCATCAAAGATCTTCAGGCACAAAACGCCCAATTCCAACAGATGTTCATAAGTCTGGCTAAGGGGCAAGAGAATCTGAAGACCCTTATTCTGAAAGAGAAGAAGAAGAAGAAGAAGAAGAAGAAGAAGAAGAATGGTATTCTGAATATGGGTAGAAGGTTTCGAGAAAGGTTGAAGCATCAAACTGATCTAACCTCTTCATCCAAGGAAGGGGAGAACCAAGAAGGGGAAAAGGACCCTAGTCCTGCAATTTCTGACAACGATACTAATTACACTGATGAGCAATATCCTCTTCCTGAGGATAGGTACAAGCAGCTAGAAGACCGTCTGAGTGTTATGGAAGTTAAGAAGATACCTGGTTTGGATTTCAGAGAATTGGGACTGGTATCGGGAGTGGTCATCCCTCATAAGTTTAAAGCTCTGGTTTTTGCTAAGTATGATGGAGTGTCCTACCCAAAGCTCCATCCCCGATCGTATGTCAGGAAGATCCAGCCCCACACAGCTGATAGAAATCTGTGGGTGCACTTCTTTCAAGATAGTTTGTCAGGGACTCAACTTGAATGGTTCTACCAGTTGGAGGGAGCCATTGTCCGAAACTGGGAAGATCCTGCTGCTGCTTTCTACAAGCAGTATTAGTACAATGCCGACCTTGCTCCCACTCGTACTCAACTCCAGAGTATGTCCATGGATGCAGGTAAAGGTTTTAAAGATTATGCTCAAAAGTGGAGAGACTTGGCTGGAAGAGTCTAACCCCCGTTGTCTGATAGGGAGTTGGTTGACATGTTTCTGGGGACGTTGTCTGGTCCATTCTTCAATCACTTAATAGGAAGCTCGTTATCTGGTTTCACCGAGCTGATTTTAACTGGAGATAGAGTAGAAGCTTGAATTCGAATTGGTAAAATACAGAAGGATGCCTCCTCGAGTTCAACAAAGAAGCCTTTCGCTGGCAAGAAGTAAGCCAGTGCGGTCTATAGCCCGAGGGGCCAAAGCAGATCTGAACACCGTCAAACGATAAATACTGTAGTGATACCAAGACCTGCAGTTTCTCAATAATGCAACAATCAACAAAGGGTGGAAAGACCACAACGGTAGTTTACCCGCATCAATATGACATTGGCTGAAGTGTTACCTCACCTGCTGAAATCCAACTTGGTAACCTTTAGAGAGGCTCCCAAGAATCCAAACACTACTTCTCCCAGATACAATCCCAACACGAGGTGCGCCTACTGTTTTAAGAGTCATGGCCATGATACAAATGATTGCTGGTCTCTGATAAACAAAGTACAAGACTTGCTCGAAGCCAAGGAGATAGAGTTTGATGCTCTAGAAAAGTCGAATGTTATAACTGCACCCATGCCCAAGCACGGCTCGGGAATCAATGCTATTGAGGTTGTCTCCGCCATAGAAGATACTGATGATGAGAACCCCGACATCGACATTTGGATCTACCCAACAACTAATGGTGGACCGAATAACTGGACAGCGAGGGACTTCATGCCTGTTTCTTTTATTCCGTAGTAATTAACTTTTGTTTTAAGACTTGTAATAAATAGTTTGAAACTTTACGGCCCTGTGCCTTGCCCAAGGCACCTTGGCTTTGCTTGTGAGGGATTATTATTTGCCATTTCATATATCATTAATAAAGCATTGGACATTTCTTGCATACAAATTTTGCGCTCCTTGTTTTTTCTTTTTTGTCTCCCACTTTATCAAAACAGATATTCTCTTACGCACACTCATGTATCATACTGCAGATCCATATCCACTCTGGATCCCATTGATAACAACTCTGCTATTGCCAGTTATGACTTCAAAAATCCGATCAACCAAGCCGAGGACGAAGGTGAGGATGATTGTGAGGTGCCTGGAGAACTTGCTAGACTGTTACAGTAGGAAGAAATGGCCATACAGCCTCATGAAGAGCCAGTTGAGTCAGTGAATCTGGGTACAGAGGAAGACAGGAAAGAGGTTAAAATAGGTGTGAATCTAGAGCCTAGTGTCAAACAATGGTTAATACAGATGCTACACGACTATGTTGAGATCTTCGCCTGGTCTTATGAAGACATGCCTGGTTTAGACACTGATATTGTGGTACATCACCTGCCGACTAAAAAAGACTGCCCTCCGGTAAAACAGAAGGTCCTCCGTATGCGCCCTGAAATGTCAGAGAAAATCAAGGCAGAAGTCATGAAACAGTTCAACGCAGGATTCTTAGTTGTCACTTCCTATCCGTAGTGGGTTGCTAACGTCGTCCCGGTACCTAAGAAGGACGGTACGGTACGGATGTGTGTGGACTACAGAGATATGAACAGGGCAAGCCCCAAGGATGGCTTCCCACTTCCTCACATTGATGTTCTAGTCGATAACACCGCACAACACAAGATCTTCTCCTTCATGGATGGTTTTTTTGGCTAAGACCAGATCAAGATGGCTCCTGGGGACATGGAGAAGACGACCTTCGTTACACAGTGGGGCACCTTCTGTTACAAGGTAATGCCTTTTGGGTTGAAGAATGATGGGTAAACTTATCAACGTGCCATGGTCACTTTGTTCCATGATATGATTCACCACGAGATCGAGGTTTATGTTGATGACATGATAGTCAGGTCCCAAACTGAGTAAGAGCACCTTGATCATCTCCAGAAACTGTTTGACAGGTTGAAGACGTACAAGCTGAGGTTGAATTCGAACAAGTGTACCTTCGGGGTAAGGTCTGGTAAGCTTTTGGGTTTTGTTGTCAGTGAAAAAGGTATTCAAGTAGACCCCGCAAAGGTAAAATCTATACAAGAGATGCCGGCTCCCTGCACAGAAAAGGAAGTTCGAGGTTTCTTGGGATGTATGAATTACATCGCCAGGTTCATTTCACATCTGACTGCTACTTGTGAGCCAATCTTCAAGCTGCTGAAGAAAGATCAAGTGGTAAAATGGAATGATGAATGCCAGACCGCTTTCAAAAGAATCAAGGAATACCTTCAATAACCACCAATTTTGATGCCTCCAATTGAAGGAAGACCTTTGATATTATACTTGGCAGTGCTAGACAATTCAATGGGGTGTGTGTTGGGGCAACATGACGAGTCTGGTCAAAAAGAGCACGCCATTTATTACCTTAGAAAAAAGGTTACCGACTGTGAGACCTGATACTCATTGCTCGAGAAAACTCGTTGCGCTTTGGCATGGGCTGCTCGCCGACAAAGACAATATATTTTGACTCACACTACCTTGTTGATATCAAAGATGGATCCGATCAAGTATATTTTTGAGAAGCCCGCCTTATCCGGAAGAATAGCAAGATGGAAGATGATCTTAACCGAGTACGACATCCAATACACAACCCAAAAAGCAATCAAGGGGAGTGTATTGGCGGATCCTTTGGCACATCAGGCTATGGATGACTACCAGTCCATGAAAATTGAGTTCCAGGATGAGAATATCATGTTGGTAACCGACTGCGAAGAACCTAGATTAGATGAAGGACCCGAGGAGGGATCCTGATGGTCTATGTATTTTTATGGAGCCTCGAACGCATTGGGTAATGGCATTGGCGCTCTAATTATATCTCCTGAAGGCTATCATACTTCGTTCACCGCCCGATTATGTTTTAACTGCACCAACAATATGGCGGAGTATGAAGCGTGTATCATGGGTCTTCGAGCTGCTATTGACCTGAGGATTAAGTTCTAAAGTGTATTCGGAGATTCCGCTCTGGTGATAAGTCAGATCAAAGGCGAGTGGGATACGGAGCACCCGAATCTTATTCCTTACAAAGAGTATGTACTGACATTACTCCCACACTTTGAGTAGATAACTTTTGAACATTTCCCGCGAGAAGAAAACCAGTTGGCGGACACGCTAGCTACCATGTCTTCTATGTACAAAGTCGGGTGGGACAATGAAGCTCCCCAGATTACCATTGAGAGGTTTGACGAACCCCCCACATTGCTGTGACATTGAGACTGAAGAGGTGACGGATAAACCGTGGTTTCACGAAGTCAAGAGGTATCTTGAGGCTCAAGAATACCTCGAGGGGGCCTCCATTAATGATAAGAAATTTATGAGGAGGTTCGCGGCAAAGTTATTTCTTAGAAATGGGATCCTTTATAAGCGTAACCATGATTCAACCTTACTGCGGTATGTAGACAAGAGCGAGGCAGAAAGGATCATGGCAGATTTACATGAAGGTAAGTTCGAAACTCATTCCAGTGGACATACCATGGCAAAGAAAATCCTACGAGCAGGATATTACTGGTCCACTATGGAATCCGATTGTTATCAGCATTCTCGAATCTGTCATAATTTCCAAGTCTATGATGATAAGGTGCATGTACCTCCGGTTCCCCTGAATGTTTTGACAGCTCCTTGGCCTTTTGCAATGTGGGGCATCGACATGATCGGGGAGATCAGACCTACTGCGTCTAACGGGCATCGTTTCATTCTGGTAGCCATTGATTACTTTACGAAGTGGGTTGAGGCAACTTCCTTTGCTACAGTAACCAAGAACGTCGTGGCACGGTTCATCCGACACAATCTAATATGTCGATATGGTGTACCAGATAGGATTATTATTGACAATGATACAAATCTCAACAACACAATGATCACTGAGATCTGCAAACAGTTCAAGATCCAGCATCATATTTCTTCCCCTTACCGTCCAAAGATGAATGGTGTTGTCGAAGCCGCGATTAAGAACATTAAAAAGATCATACAGAAAATGACAGTCACATACAAAGACTGGCATGAGATGTTACCATTCGCTATCTAAGGGTATCATACCACAACACGCACATCAACCGAGGCAACACCCTACTCTTTGGTATATGGCATGGAGGTTGTCTTACCTATTGAGGTCCAGATCCCCTCTCTAAGAATTATGAAGGATGTAGGGCTGAACAAAGAAGATTGGATCCATACTCGACTTGATCAACTAAACTTGATTGATGAGAAAAGGCTTACTGCTGTCTGTCATGGTCAAATGTATCAAAAACGAATGATCAAGGCTTTTAACAAAAAGGTCAGACGCCAAGTGTATCAAGTTGGAGATCTGGGGATCAAACGTATCATACTGCCGTAAGGTGATCCCAGAGGCAAATGGACTCCTACATACGAAGGACCATTTGTAATCAAAAACATATTCTCTGGTGGAGCAATGATCTTAACCACCATGGATGGCGACTATCTACCACACCCTGTGAACGCAGACATAGTCAAAAGATACTACGCATAAGAGACCCGCTAGGTTGACACACCTAGGCAAAACAAGGGCATCCCGGCGAACCAAAAAGGTTCGGGAAAAAATTAGGGATAAAACAAAAAAATCTGTACACCCGGCAAATTGAAAATCCGAAAGGGCGACTTGGGCAAAAATGGGTTTCCCGGTGGACTGAAAACCCGAAAGGGCGGTCCAGGTAAAAGTTAGTGAATTAAAGCGTATGACTATGTCTCGTTGGATCACCTTACGAACAACCTTTGGCTTCCACTGACAAACTCAGAGGTTCTGATCAATTTAATCATCTTCGGACGAGGCAACAAATAGACAAGATGCTCAGAGACATGAAGGCTATAGCAGAATGGGAACCCCATGGGATTATTTCACATAGCTATCTTTTCTTTGTATCAAAATTTCCATTTTTTACGACGGAACTCTCTTGTTAGAATGTTTGTCTCATTGTACAAATATACTTACTCAAATTCAATACAAAGATATCCCTTTGAAAGTGAAAAACTATCTGTTTTTCTTTACTCTTGTGTTTTGTTTACAAAAACGTCCAATGATTTATTTTTGAACATATGCATTTGAACATAATTATTGTTTACAAATAAACAAAATAAAAAGACAATCGCTGATGGCTTTAAGAGGTGGGGAAATCTACCTAAGATATTTCCATAAAATCTCCCACAGTGTGCAGTTTAATCCCCAACGGAACAAAGCTTCCAATTACCAATCCCCAGTAGAAGTCGTTCAATTTCTCCGGATTCCTCAACAAGATTTTACAGGCAGTACACGAAATTTCCCTTACAACAGAGTTTATCTATCTAAGTGGAAATTTTCCAACACTTCAACTTCACAACATGAAGACTTGCACTCCATATCCTCAACAACATTCAGGGATTTATTTTCCCTAATCCAACAACAGAGCAGTAGATTAGCTCACATACGCATACATCACATCCATGTATCATAAACATTGATAACAAGAATGCACCATACCGTACATTTCATACAATATGACTTTGCATTTTAGCTAACATTTTACCCTTTTCAGGATAAGGTTAACATCTACCATTAATAATGTTTGAAGTTTTAAGATACAATTCAGATACGCTCCAGACACAGATGCCATTCTGATACTCATTCAGATTCAACTTTCAGATACAGTTCAAATACGCTCCAGACACGAATGCCATTCTAACACTCATTCAATCTCTCAGATACAGTTCAGATACGCTCCAAACACAGATGCCATTCTGATACTCATTCAGATTCAACTTTCAGATACAGTTCAAATACGCTCCAGACACGAATGCCATTCTGACACTCATTCAATCTCTCAGATACAGTTCAGATACGCTCCAAACACGGATGCCATTCTAACACTCATTTAATCTCTTAGATACAGTTCAGATACACTCCAGACACGGACGTCATTCTGATAACTCATTCAGAGTCAACTTTCAGATACAATTCAGATACGCTTCAAACATGAATGCCATTCTGATACTCATTCAGTTTCTCTTTCAGATTCAGCAATCACTTTTGGATGGCATCTACAAGCCCATCTCCAACAAATTTCTATCATCTCTCCAAATGGCATCTTTAAGACAATTTCCTCAACCATCACATCACTGAGTGCAAATTTCTGGGCACTCTAGTGTCTAATCATCTTCCACCTTCGAATCACGAATAGAAAAAACTTGCCAATCTAAATCCTCAGGCTTAAGAAGATTGAACAGGGGCAGCTTTTGTACCCCAAAATTTGACCTCTCACTTATCAAGAATTTTCTCACAAGATCTCTTTATCTCAAGACTGCACTAGGGTTTGATCAGCTCAAGACACCTCCTTAAGCACTGATGACCAAAATTAGGGTTTGAGTTTGCACAAGTATTTTTGAACTTTAAATTCCCCATGTAACTTTCATGGACCATTATGAACCCCTGAGATCACTCATGTCAAGTTTCAAGCTTTGAATCACATTTTTGCTCAGCCAATTGAGCAGTTGACCTAAAAATCAATTGTATTAGGGGAAAAGTCAACCATGGCCCATTTACAGTCAAACTTCATAATTTTTTATCTACATAAACATTTTAAACTCATATGTATCATTTGATCAAGTTTGGACCTCAATTCCTCAAGACATTTGATCAAATCTCCAAAAGGGCAAAATGGTAAAAATTAGGGTTTTGACTGGGAAAAGGCAACTTCTGATTTTTGACCTAGCAAATGATCAATTGGTTTAAGGAGTGATCTCAAGATTCCAATTGCATCATTTTGACCTAATGACATGGTTCAAAACATTGCAAGTCCAATTGAATGACAGATGCAATTTTTCAGTCAACTGATCAAAAGTCAACTATATACTAAAAAGTCAAACTTTGACTTTTTGGTCAAATTCAAGTGCCAAAGATCACAATTCATCAAAATATTTCAAAATATGAAACTTATTCATCAAGAAATCAAAAAGTCAAGATTTCATTTTGAAAAGTCAAAATTTCTAAACTTTGAAATTTGTCTAAGTGTTGGAAATTTCTTATTTTTTCATAACTTTGAGAAATAATTTCACCATGATGCAAGATGATTCAAGAGAAACTTCCAACATGAAAGTTGTAGATCTCCATGAAATATACAACTTGTCTTTACACAACTCCTTCCAAAATTTCTTAGATCTCAAGTTATAATTTTATGAACATAGGGTCATGAAACAAAAACTTAGTGAAATTTTGCCCTAATTTGCTCAGGATTTTGACCCAAATTCATGGAACTCTTTCATATAGTTCCAAGGGGATTCTTCAAAAGCAATTAAAATATGAGTTATAGAGCACATTAAAAGCTTTCCAAAGTGTCCAAGAACTCCTTGAGGTCATTCTTTAGTAGGGAGAATCGAAGAGATGAAGTTAGGGTTTTGTCACTTTAATTACAAGTCATTTTAATGATGAACAAAATTCAAATTCAAACTATGTTGCATAAACAATACTTTGCAGACCTCAAAATTGTTAGACACTCTATAATTAATGGTTTAAACAGCTGTTAGAGGCCTCACTTCAAGCATTTAATTCATGGACATGCTTTATATCTAATTTTGGAAGAAAGGCCACATTACCATTTTGATAAAGTGACTTTTTGTACAAAACTTGTTCTTGAGCCTTGCACTTGTTCTCTTCTGATCAAATAAGTCCTATAACTCATGAGAAATGTTTCAAACACTTACAATCACCCATCCCATGCTTGTACCTCTTCTTGAAACTTGTTTCTCTCTTTTCTTCAAAATCAAGTAACCTAGCCAAAAGCTAGGAACTTGTACTTCTGATTGTCCAAAGCTCTCAAACACTTTTGTTTATACATACACAAACCTTAGAACACAAACACACAAATGCTCAAGCCTTGAAAGAACCTAGAACTCAGAATCACACTTCACACTTCCATTTTCATACAAACTGACCAAAAACTTTAAACTCATAATCTACTCGTGCGTTTCTTGGCCTTTTGGTTTCTAAAGTTTCTAAACATCATATAGAATCAATCCCACACCTTGTTACAGAACTGTAACACCATTAACACCATCCTCCATTTTCAAAAACTCAGCTCCGCACATTGACTTCTCCATACCATTTCAACCATCCATTGTTCATGCTAATCATTGCATTAGCTTCATGGGACCTCAAGGAAGCTAACCTGATCATCACCATCACTTGAAACAAGCTCAAACTCAAAACACGATTTCCAGTTTTGAGGTAAGTTTTCTAACTTTGGAACTCTTCATACAGGCATCATCAATGATTTATTTGTGAACAAAACATGTAGATATCATTGCCCTAAAGCTAACCATGTCCATAGTTTCCATTAATTTTGCTTGAGCTTAGAGAATTTTGAAACTGAAATTTCTGAGATTTTTAGGGTTCAGATTAGGACCATTAAAATTCATGCTTATCTTTGATCTATAGTTTTAATGCTTTACATTTCTTAAACCGTGAGAAATTTGCTACAAGTTTCATGCTTACAGTTTTCATTTTTGATGAGAAATGAGTAAGTTACAGTTGGTCTGGCTGGAGGTTGAAGATGAAGTCATCAGGGCACGTTTTGCCTTGTATATTTTTTAATTTTCCTATGTTAACGAATGTATAGCCACCCCAGTGGTAGAAGCGTGCGCCTGTAACATTTGGGACCTGGGTTCGAGCCTCAGTGGTACCCTTTTGCATTTTTTACATGTTTTGCATTCCTGACTTTTTTGCAAGCGCCTGGGCCTTATTGGGCTTGTATTGTTTTTTTTTTGTTTTTGCTTACTAACCCCCTTGCAGGCTGTTTGCACCCCTGACCCAATTTATTTTATTTTCTTATTTTTATTTTATTGATTTCCTTAATATATTTTCTAAATACTAAAAAATCATAAAAGTGCAAAAAAATGATAGATTTATATTTTGGCTTATTTTATTTTTATTTTTCTCACAAAAAAATATTTTATTAACTATACTTTATTTATTTTTACTTATTATATTGTAAATTTAATTAAAACTAGGTTATTAGTTATTTTCTTTCACACTAATTAAAATATATTATTTTTTATATAAAAAAGACTAAAAATATTTTATAATGCTATAAATATTTTCAAGACAAAAATACCAAAAAATTCTTTTCTTAAACTCATTTTCTTTTGATTAATTAATAGAACTTGGGTTTTATTTAAAATCTTTTCTTAATAAATTTATGTTTAATTAATTATTTTCTTTATTCAATTAGGTTAAGACAATTTCCCTTTTTCTTATGAAAACCAAATAAAGATCCAATTACTTCACATTTTGCATTTTTGTACATTTATTCATTTTGTACATTGTATCCATTTAAAGTCCTTCTACTTTAATATCAATTCAATATGGTTGTAATAGAATAATTAGGTTTAAAATTCTTGAAATCCCCATTCAATTTGTACACCCCCTCCTCAGAAATGTTGTAATTGCGTAGTAACTTTAAATTCCATAATTTATCGTTTTTATATATAATATGCTAGTAATTAGGGTTTGTATGGAAAGACTAAAACCAATACTTAGAAAACCCTAATTCAAGAAAAAAACAAGCATGAAAATAATACATTTGCACATAAGCATCCCTAGGGTTATTCCACTTTGTTGCCTTATACAAAATGGCCATATTACGCATGTAAGGTATCTTAGCAAAAACAAGCAAATACAAGATCATAGTCCCTCGATGACGCTATCTAAGTTGCCTTTCAAATGATCTTAGTCCCTAAAGAAAATTCTAAGATACCTTGCAATATTGCTAATCATGGTTATACGATGACCCATGCCCGTCCAGTTTACATCCAAATATAAGGTTACTTACCAAATCAATGGTAAGATAACAATGTCAAAAGAAGAGAAAAATGAACAAGAATGACTTTTGAGTATGTAGAATGTTCCTAATTACTTGCTCAATTTCAAAACAAACATCCTTGTTATTTTCAAAACAAGCACCTACACTTTCAAAACATCTTACAAACTTGAAAACATTTTCAAAAGATCAACATCTTTGTATACATTCTTACGAATGAGAACCATTACAAAGATTGCCTAAACAATGGCCTCTTTACAAAATACTTTCAAAAACCACACAAAGCATAATTTCAAACAAAAGCAAGTGATCTAGCAAGTAACTAAGAGACCATTGAAAACCATGGATGAAAAGGGTGTTAATACCTTCCCTTTTTATAATCTATCCCCCGAACTCAAGAAACAATCTCAAAGGTCTTTCCTGTGCTTTTTCACCTTTCCTTATGGATAAAAGAAAAGTCGGTGGCGACTCTTGCTAATGGAAACATTTGCAATCAAACGCAAAACACCCAAGTCAGTTCTCCCACCGTATCACACTTATCCATTTATATCTTTGTATATTCATTCATTCTTGTACGTTTAATTCTTGTAAATATTCAATATGGTTGTAATAGGTAACTAGATTTTAAATTCTTACAATCCCCATTTGAGTAGGTAGAATGTTCTTAGTTGCTTGCTCACAATCCATCTTCAAAAAACAAACATCTTTTTTTAACACACCAAACACTTTCAAAACATGAAATATTTTCAAAAAGTCCAACATTTTGTATGCATTCTTATAGAGACTAGAATCATTACAAAGTTTTCCTAAACGAAAGCACTTTTGAAAAATACTTTCAAAACCCACCACAAACACATTTCAAATAAAGCAATTTTCAAGTGATCTAGCAAGAAACTAAGAGCCCATAGATAACTATGGATGAAAAGGGTGCTAACACCTTCCCTTTTCATATCTTAACCCTCAAACTCAAGAAAATATCTCAAAGGTCTTTCCTGTTCTTTTCATCCTTTCCTTATTGGATAAAAGAAAAGTCGGTGGCGACTCTTGTTATCTGTAACAATTACGATAAACCGCAAAACATCCAAGTCAGTTCTACCATTGTATTACAGATCTGGCGACTCTGCTGGGGAGGACTTAAAAGTGGGGTTACCTTAGAGTTAGATCACACTTACTTGCTTTCATTGTTTGATTTGTTTGCTTTACATTTTATGGGTCCTTGTTTCGGTTTGTATTGATCCTCTACCCGGATCTGGGAACACCATTAGGTAAATAGCAAAGGTTGTGGAGATTGTACGGTGTAAACTGATATGATTGAGACAATAGTTATGTTAGTGTGACATATTTTTCGGTACCGATATCCCTTATGGCGAATTAAGGAGAATACGGGGCCGCTGAGTGATGTCATGAAGCACTAATGAACCTTAGAACCTTTAATTGAACAACTTGGCAATTAGGAAGTAGTGAGATAGCCGGTTTCGATGGAAAGCTGAAAATTGGTTGATACTCGATACTAAGCTCATTGAGATTGGATTTTTGGGATATTTTGGCCGCAAGAAAAGATTGATTTTGCTAAAACAATGCCCAATGAAGAAAGATTAGTGATATTGAGATTCCCTAGAACCTGATTACTTTCTAGGACAGGTTGAACCAACTAAACTTCAAGAGGGTACTTACCTATGAAACACATGCAAGGCTAAACCTAAGGATTTTGTGTGATTATTATTCATGTCATCATAAACATCATAACATCATAAATCACTCTCACTAACCATTTCAAGGATTTAGGTATTTATCTTTTTTCTGTTTTGTAGGTCATGACTTCCACTCGTAGGAATACCATCCGAGTCAACTTTGTGAAAGTGCATCCTCAACTTCAAGGGTTAGCATCAAGAGTGCCTGGAGATTCTCATTTCACCAAGAAATATGGTCGACTTCACAACTTGGCTAGCTTAAACTTCCAAGAAGAAATGGTGTGTGTGCTTTTCCAATTCTTTGATCCTATGCATCATTGCTTCACCTTCCCTGACTACCAATTGGTGCATACATTAGAAGAATTCTCTCAATTTCTAGGAGTGCATGTGCTTGATCAAATGCCATTCACCGGTTTAGAAGAGACTCCAAAAGCTAAAGTTATTGCCAAAGTTTTTATTTGAAATAATCTGACATTATGGAAAATTGGGAGACAGGAAGTGGAGTTATGGGTTTCTTAGCCAAATTTTTGTAGGAGAAGGCTTGTTTGTTCTAGGAAGATATGCATTTTCAAGATTTTGAGGATGCCTTGGCCCTTCTAATCTATGGTTTGGTTCTATTTCCCAATTCGGACCAATTCATAGATGTGACTGCCATCGAGGTTTTTCTCTCTCATAATCCCATACCTACTTTGTTTGGAGACAATCTACATTATTTCCACACTCGCACCATGAAGAGAAGGGGAGCTCTTTTATGTTGCATTCCATTACTCTCTAAATAGTTTATTTCACACCTACCTCGATCAACATTGAAGAATGAACAAGTCTTGACATGGTCTTAAAGATTAATGTCACTCACACATTCTGATATATATTGGTGTGCTCGATCTATGGATGACCTTACTATTATTGATCGCTATGGGGAATTCCCTAATGTCCCTCTACTTGGAATTACGGGAGGTATCACCTACAATCCTTGTTTGGCTTTGCGACAGTTTGGGTATACTAAGAGGGATGGCCCTCATGATGCACTTGTCCAAGGAATTGCATTTGACTATGAGAGTGATGTCTAAGGTTATCGTTAGAGATACATACGAGCTAAGGGCATGGTTGAAAAGGTTGATAGCAAGACGTTGGGGCATAAGAACTCCATTTCTTTGGAGCCTTATCTCCTGTGGGTGAGGACTCGCGCCCAAAACCTCATTGTTGTACCCCAAAATTTGCCCTCCCATATTCTTCAAGAAACTGCCAAGTCAAACTGCAAAAGTTCCCCAAGGGTTACACAGTGCAAAGATCTCCTATACAGTCAAAATTAGGGTTTGTGTTCTGATCAAGAAAATGAAGTTTCCAAAGGGCCAATCAAGTCTCACATGCCTACAAATATGGTCAAGCATCCTCATATTAAGTTTCAAGACATTCAGCACAAAATTGCACAGTCAAAACCCTAATTGCACTACAGTCAACTGTAGGGGCAAAATGGTCATTTGACAGTCAAAAGTTCAAATTTTTGGTCAACATATCATTTTGAAGCCACAAACATCATTTGATCAATGCTTGATCATGATTCTCAAAGCTTGGCTCAAAAATCATCAAAATGCAAAAGTTTCCTTATTTGGACAGTTGAAAAAGTCAACTGTAAATTGACCAGGGCATAACTTTCACATGGATTATCAGAAAAATTCCATCCAAAGCTCATTTTGAAGAGAAAGACATTTCCTACAACTCATCTTCATACTTCAAGTCCAAGAAATGCTCTCACAAAAAGTTATCAATTTCAACATTATAGGTCATTTTCAAAAGTCAACAAAAAGGGACTTTAAGTCAAAGGCCATAACTTGAGATTGGTAAATCAAAATGACATTGGAACAAAGGCATTGGTTAGCGGACTCAAAGACCTTTCCAAAATGTCCAAGAACATGAGAAAAGCTTAAAAATTGAGCAAGTTATGCCTTGTAGAAGTTGGGAAATGTTTGGATTTTTGAAAAGTCAACATTGGTTCAAATGACCTAAAATTGCTAATGGGCCCATTTTTCTTCCACAATTCATCATCCATAGCATGTGCACGACCACTTGGCCCAAAGGGAAGTATTTCTTCATTTTTTATTTATTTATTTGAATTTTTATTTATATTAATTCATTTAAATCAAATTAAATATATGGAAAATACTTAACCTAAAGTTTTAAATCTTTTTGTGCATGTTTTATACTCAATAATTCGTGCCTAGCCAAATAAGGAAAGATTTGGATTGATTAGATCATAATTGATACAAAAATGCATGGAAAAGATTGAAAAAACAAAGCTTGAAAATCAAATCTTCAAAACCATGATTGCAAGAGATTTTGAGCAAGTTTCTTGACCTAATTCGTTCAGTACATAAGCTAGAATGAAACCCTAATGCAAAAACACGCGCAGCTGCTCAGAAAAGCCATTATCAAATTGGAACTTTTTTGCAAAAAAACTCATAACTGAAAACTGACTTGGAGGTGGTTTCAAGCCACAATTTCCATTCCATTAGCTTCCTCAAGCACCATTGAACGTTTCCCAATCACAAACGCTCATCAAAACCTCAGGAATCGGTATACAGAACTCAATATGTTTCATGAAAAATGCATATTCGTATTTTGATTTGCAGGCATCCTCATAACATTTTGCTCATTGATTCATATTCCTTACGCTATTCTGAAGCTAACCCATGCGTTTAATTGTGTTTTTATGCCTTGTATACGATTTCGCCATGAGAGAACATTAGGGTTTTGCAAGCTTCAGATTAGGGGTTTTGTAACAAGGAAAAGTTGGAACCCCTGACCATCACCATTCAAATCATCACGTTCAGACGATTACAAAGCTATGCTCGCGCTCAATTTATGAGCTTCCTAGGCCTAATCGTTATTTTTCCAAAACTGGCCTAGGAGAACGCGTGCAAAACCGTTGCCTAACATATTTGTTTTTTCAGGAAAATAACACCATGAAGAAGATGACCTCGTGGCGTACGTTGGTTGGTTCTTTTGAATTTCGCGCGCAGAATCCACTAATACATTTGTTTTCTTTTATATTATTTATTCGCTACTATATGTTAATAACGCGTGCAGTAGAACAAATGGCAAGGCGTGTGAGTGTTAACGTCCAAGACCTGGGTTCGAGTCCCAGGTCTACATCACTCCCATATTATTTTTCAATAAGAATTCCCATGCAGACTCAACATCAAGGCGCACCATACACCCTCCAGATCAAACCATCCACGTGCATATTGGAATCAAATCAAAGGCTCAGAATTGATGAACACCATAAACATGGTCAATGCTGCAGCACGCTATCTGGAAAAGGTCAAACGGACCAAGGTTATTGGGCCAGAATTTCCATGATTTCACCTCCACACTGGGGACTGACACTCCCCTAGGTTTGCCAATTTATTTTCTTTCTTTAATTTTTTTTATTATTTATATTTTCTTTTAATTATTGCTTTATTAATTAATGTAATATTTTCATAAATATAAAAAATACACACAAAAATCAGAAAAGAATTAAAACAATAAATAATTTTTATTTTAGTATTTTCTTAAATAAATTTGCATGTAATTGAATTTAGTTTTAAATTAGGTTTGCAATTTTAATTCTTTTAATAAAAATTCTAAAAAATGTAGAGATAGGTTTAATTAATAATTTTTCATCCTTTTTATTTTTCTTTCATAAATATATCAAATAATTAAATATTTTATTTTCATAATTAAAATTGTAAATTAATTAGGGTTTAATTTAGGTTAAAAACTTCAATATTTTTCTTAATAAATTAAAAGCCATTAGAATTAGGGTTAGTATTAATTTTAATTAATACTAAAAAATACCAAAAACAAGTCCTTTCTTTTTTTTAATTAATTAACTTCATCATTAATTTGATTTTTGCAAAAGGGTCCAACGCCCTCGTTTCGTTCTTAATTTCTTATTAATTCGCATACTTATTTCTTTTCCGCTTAAATATTCATGTATCTCTCCCAAGGCCTTGTAACATTTTAATTACTTCTCGCACTCTTATTTACTTTATTTATTTTCTGTCAAATCGGGTTCGAGAAACTTTTGGCGATGTGGACCCGCGCCTTTTGTAATAGCTTAGAATTTACTTTTCCCGCAATATTTTTAACTATTAAATCAAAGCATGAAAGAATGTATGGACAAAAGTAAAAACAAGCGTAGAACACCAATAACATGACAAGATAAATGCAAATGAAAACGACACACAAATCACACACCACCCCTAGGGTACGCCTCACTGTTGCCTTGCCTCGAAAGGTGATCGTCGAGTAGAGGATGTCTTAGTAAGTCCTCATGATCCGGGAACCTGGCATGAGGGTAGCTTCTAAGGTGTCTTCCCATTGCTCTGGTGATCACCATGTCCCGAACCTCGAATTGACCCGAACACCTCCAATGGTGGTGCTACCTACCTCTCAATGGTGGGATGGCACTACTTTAAAGGACATTTACACAGACGAATTCCTTAGGGTAGGTAGACGACTCTATATACTTGCTCTAAATTCAAAACAAATTCAAAAATACTTTTCACACCGACACCTTTTCAAAAAGCTTTCGAAAGCAATTTTTCAAACACTCTTGAGGACCAATACAAGAGTCGAACTGAAATTTTCAAAGAGACTTTTTAAAACCCACAGCTGAAAAGCAAACAAACCATTTTTGAAAACACAAGTGAGCAAGTATCTAAGAGCCCATGGATAACCATGGATAGAAAGGGTGCTAACACCTTCCCTTTCTATAATCTACCTCCCGAACCGAGAGCGATCTCTTTAAGGAATTTTTCTGTGCTTTTGTCCTTTCCATTTGGAGAAAATAAAAGATGGTGGCGACTCTTGCTTCCGCGACATTTCGCGAACCAGCGTTAAACAGTCAGTTCCAGATCCACTGATCACACTCATGATGCCTTATGAAGCCATCTTACATATCATCATAGAGGATGTTGCCAATAGAGATGTTCTGTATACTATCCTTTATCCTAACATGCCTACTTCTCTTGAATATTTACAAAGATATTTGATTCAACTAAATAAAGAGATAGAAACCTTTTAAATCCACTTCTACGCAAGTGAAAAGAAGGTTTTGAAGCTTATGAGACAACTTCATAAAGAGCGAAGTTTGAACGCCTACATTGCACCGAAGAGGATGCGCTCGACCTTTTTGTCTTAGGAGTTTATTTTGTATTTATTTCCTCCATTGTAAGCCCAGGAGGCATGTTTTTAATAAATTTGAACTTATTAATGCAATTGGTGTTTGTTCGTTTTGTCTAAACGAATTTAAATCTTCTAAGTCCTTGAAATCATTTGCATACGCATTTTCATGCATCATACCATAAACAGGTTTCCCACAACAGGTTTCCTTATCTTTCTACTATTTATTTCAGTAAGATGGATATTGAACAAACAGTGAAGGACTTGCAAGCGCGGAATTCCTAGTTCCAAGAGACCTTGTTGACCTTGGCTAAGGGGCAACAAGAGCTGATGAATATGCTAGTAGAAGAGGAAACCTAAAAAGAAGGTCTTCATCAACATGGGTAATAGATTCAAAGGTCAAAATCGTCAGGCACAGATAGTCGAAGAGTCGTCTGAAGAGGACGAAAATCAAGACGAAAAGGAAAGGAGCACCTGTGTTGGAGGTGCCAATAATTAAGCTTTCGAAGACAAAGATTACTTTAATGAGAAATATCCCCCGAATGAGGATAAATACAATAAGTTGGAGGATAGACTAAAGGCTGTTAAAATTCAAGCAGTGCCTGGTTTGGATTTTGGTGAGTTGGGCTTAGTACCTGGGGTCGTCATTCCCTATAAGTTCAAAATACTGGTCTTCGCCGAGTATGATGGGGTTTCCAGCCCGAAACTTCATCTAAGGTCTTACATGCGCAAGATACAACCGCACACTACCGACAAAAAGCTCCGGGTCCATTTCTTCCAAGAGAGTCTGGCTGGGACTCAACTAGAATGATTCTATCAATTGGAGGGTTCCTGCATCCATACATGGGAAGATCTAGCCACTTCTTTTTATCATTAGTATCAATACAATGCCGATTTGGCACCAACTAGAGTCCAACTTCAAGGTATCACAATGGGTACTAATGAGGTGTTCAAGGAGTACACACAAAAATGGAGGGATCTTGTTGGTATGGTCCAACCAACACTAACTGACAGAGAATTAGTTGACATTTTCATGGGTACATTAACTGGCTCACTTTTCAACCTATTTATTGGCATTTCTTTGTCTGGTTTCATCGAGTTGATCCTAACTGGTGAAAGGGTCGAAAGTGACATTAAGAGCAGAAAAATCCTCATGACATCTGCTTCCGCATCCAACACTGTGAAGAAGCCTTTTACTGGAAAGAAGGAAACACATGTTGTGTATGGGGAAAGGGCTCATACCAAGAAGGATCATCGACCTTCTATTACGTTGTGTTAATCTCTAACCCTTCATCTGCTCAAAGGCAATCATCCAACAATCAACGATCTGAAGTTCCTCGAAGACAGTTAACGAGGATAAGCATATCATTATCTCAAGCCTTATAACATTTTTTGAAGGCCAACTTAGTGAAATTGCGCGATCCACCATCTAATCCAAACATTTCATCACCTAAGTACAATCCAAATGCCAAGTGTGCATATCATTCTAACCGCCCCGGGCATGAAACTGATCAAAGCTGGGCTCTGAAGAATAAAATTCAAGATCTGATAGACAATAAAATAATTGACATTGATCCACCTGTTACTCCAAATGTGATAACCGCACCAATGTTGAATCATGGCAAAGGTGTTAACGCAATTGATGATACTACTTTCGTATCTTCCATTGAAGATTTAACAACCCCATTAACTATTGTGAAGTTTAATTTGCTGAGAGTTGGGGTGTTCCCTGGTTGTTCTAAAGATTGTGTTTGATGTGATCAACAAGTAAATGGGTGCAACCGGCTGAAGGAAGGTGTGAAACGCTTGATAAATAGCCGCGAGATTCTGTTTAAGAAGATTCCTACCATCAAAAGTTTAACCAACAAAGATGAAGACCTTTCCATAATAACAATCTCCAATAAGCCTCTTAGGATCCCCTCAAAGGGTCCTATTAGGATTTCAAATGGACCAACAATTGCTCCTTTAATAATCACTTCCCCTGGGCCGATTCCTTACTCCTCTAATAAAGCGGTTCCATGGAACTATGGTGCCGAGGTTTATTATCATGGGATAAAACAAGATTCTTGGATCAACAAAGACGAAGCTGATGTCAATAATATTGAAGGTTCTAGTAAAGTGACAAGAATAGGGAGAATATTTTACCCTGATATTTCACCGCCCACTACTATAATAACTCTCGTCCGCATAACAAATGACAAGTCTAGTGTTAACACTAGAGGCAAAGAGAAAGAAGGTGATCCTGCTGGGATAGAGGCACCTACTAAAGATAATGACACTGAAGAACCCTCCACTCGAGAGATGGAGGAAATCCTGAAAATCATAAAGAAGAGTGACTTCAAAATAGTCGAGCAGGTGGGGCAAACCCTCTCCAAAATTTCCATGTTGTCATTGTTACTCTATTCGAACGTTCATGCCCAGGCTCTAATAAAGTTCTTGAAGAAATCCCATGTTCCCCAAGAAACCACAGCTGACCAATTCGAGAACTGTGTAGCAAGTTTAATGGCTGACAATGGATTAGGGTTCTCCGACGCTGATTTGACTCCTATAGGAAAAAACCACAACAAAGCCTTACATATCTCTATTGAATGCAAGGGGACCACCCTGTCTCATGTCCTAATTGATATCGGGTCATCTTTAAATGTGTTACCCAAAGGTGCTTTGGACCGGCTAGATTGTGAAGGACTGGTATTGAAGCCAAGTGATATTGTCGTAAGGGCTTTCGATGGGTCTAAAAGAATGGTTCATGCAGAGGTGGATCTCCCAATTAAAGTTGGCTCACATATTTTCAACTCTACCTTTTATATAATGGACATATATCCCTCCTACTCTTATTTGCTTGGACGCCCTTGGATCCATGGCGCAGGGGCAGTAACATCCACCCTTCATCAGAAATTGAAATACCCAGTCAAGGGGAATATTGTTATTGTTTGCGGCGAAGAAGAATTTATGGTAATCCGTCTCAATTCCTTCAAGTATATGGAAATGGATGGTGAATTCATAGAGAATCCATGCCAGGCCTTCAAAATTGTTCCTCCTATGGTTGTCTCCACCAAAATCTCCTCCAACATATCAAAAGCTGATGAAGTTATACCAAGAACAGTTTTACTTAAGGATGCTTGTGTCGTGGTCGAAGATGGAAACTGTACTATCTAGGGACAACTTCTCGACATTACAATTAAAGCAGATAAATTCGTATTGGGTTTCACCATCAAAGCTCAGAAAGAAGTAAGAAGTGCTCGTGTAGGAAAGCCACCTCTCCGCATCGGGAATCATGAAGTGAACACTGTGGAAGACTCTGATGATGAAAATACTTTTGAAAATTGGATCTACCCTACTGTCGAAGGAAAGATCAACAACTGGCATGCAAAGGATTTCACTCCCATCTCATTCATTAAGGAGTAATTATTGTTTAGTGTTTTATGTCAATTCAAGAACTTTTGTCTGTAATCTTAAATTCCAAACAATGACTTTTAAGCCATGTGCTTTTCCCTGGGAACTATTGTCCATTTGCTAAGGGTTTTGTTCATGTTCATTTATCATGTGATCATTTAATATAAACCATTGGACCTTTTGCATTCAAATTTTTGTGTTCATTGTGTTTATTTTCCTTTATTACATTTTTTCAATAGCCATGTATCTTACATGAACATACACACACACTTGCAGATCTTCATCCACTCTGGATCTCATTGCCAACGACTCTACTATTTCTAGTTATGACTTTGAACATCCAGTTAACCAAGTCGGAGACAAAGGAGAGGAAGATTGTGAAATACTAGGAGAATTAGCCAGACTTCTAATGCAAGAAGAGAAAGCTATTCAGCCTCATGAAAAGACAGTCGAGGTTATCAACTTAGGTACTGAGACAGATAAGGAAGAAGTCAAGATCGGTGCCATCCTAGAAGATGGTATCATGAGCAGATTAGTTCATATGTTACAGGACTATGTTGAAGTGTTTTCTTGGTCATATGAAGATATGCCAAGGTTGGATACCGACATTATGGTTCATCGTCTGCCAACGAAGGAAGATTGTCCTCCTGTTAAGCAAAAAGTACGTCGTATGCGGCCATATATGTTTGAAAAGATAAAGGCTGAGGTAATGAAGCAATTCGATGCAGGTTTTCTGGATGTCACATCTTATCCTCAATGGGTTACGAACGTGGTCCCCGTGCCAAAGAAAGATGGAAAGGTTTGTATGCGTGTATATTGTAGGGATCTCAATAGGGCGAGCCCCAAAGATGATTTCCCCTACCTCATATTGACGTCTTGGTTGACAACACCGCTCAACATAAAGTCTTCTCCTTCATGGATGGATTTTCTGGCTACAACCAAATCAAGATGGCTCCCGAAGACATGGAGAAGACCACTTTTGTTATGCAATGGGGCACCTTTTGCTATAAAGTCATGTCGTTCGGATTAAAGAATGCAGGGGCAACATATCAAAGAGCTATGGTAGCTTTATTTCATGATATGATTCATCGTGAAATAGAAGTCTATGTTGATGATATGATTGCAAGGTTGCAAACCGAAGAAGAGCATCTCGATCACCTACACAAGATATTTGAAAGGTTGAAGAAGTAAAAGTTGAGGTTGAACCCTAATAAGTGCACATTTGGAGTAAGGTCTGGAAAGATTCTAGATTTTGTCGTCAGTGGTAAAGGCATCGAAGTTGATCCTGCAAAGGTAAAAGCCATTCAAGAAATGCCAGTTCCCCGCTCTGAGAAGGAAGTCATAGGCTTCTTAGGTCGTCTTAATTACATTTCTTGTTTCATATCTCACTTAACTACTACTTGTGAGCCAATCTTCAAACTCCTGAAGAAAGATCAAGTAGTCAAATGAAACGAAGAATGTCATTCTGCCTTTGACAAGATCAAAGAATATTTGCAAGAACCTCCTATCCTTATGCCTCTAGTGGAAGGAAGACCATTGATCATGTACTTGATTGTGCTAGAGAATTCTATGGGGTGTGTGTTTGGAAAATATGACGAGTCTGGCCAAAAAGAGCATCCAATTTACTACCTGAGCAAAAAGTTTATCAACTGGGAAACCAGATATTCACTACTCGAAAAGACTTGCTGTGCTCTGGCATGGGCTTCTCGCTGGCTAAGACAGTATATGTTGACTCACACCACTTTATTGATTTCTAAGATGGACCCTATCAAGTATATCTTCCAGAAGCCTGCTCTCTTCGGACGGATAGCTAGATGGCAAATGATTGTGACTGAATACGATATTCAATATACACCACAAAAGGCCATCAAAGGAAGTGTATTGGAAGATCATTTGGCCCATCAAGCTGTTGATGATTATCAATCTATGAACTTTGACTTCTCGGATTAGAATATCATGTTAGTGAATGACTTTGCAAAACCTGGACTGTATGACGGACCTGAACAAGGATCCCGATGGACTATGGTTTTTGATGGAGCTTCCAACTCTCTGGGTAATGGAATTAGCGTTGTGATAATTTCTACTGAAGGTTGTCACACTCCTTTCACTGCTGGACTGTGCTTCGATTGTACGAATAACATGGCTGAGTACGAGGCATGCATCTTAGGTTTGAAGGATGCTATTGACTTAAGGATCAAGCATTTGGATGTATTCGTAGATTCTAATCTAGTGATCAGTCAAGTCAAAGGAGAATGGGACGCTAAGCATCCTACCTTATTCCTTACAAGGATCTTGTGTTAACCCTAATACTATACTTCGAGGAGATCACCTTTGAACATTTTCCTAGAGAATAAAATCAGTTGGCTGACACCTTGGCAATAATGTCTTCCATGTTCAAGGTCAAATGGGACAACGAAGCTCCTATGATAACAATCGAAAGATTTGATGAACCTGCACACTGCTATAAGCTTGACATTGACGAAGATAAACCATGGTACCATGAGGTGAGGAGATATGTTGAGGCACAAGAATATCCTGAAGGAGCTTTCGTCATTGATAAGAAATTCTTGCGAAGATTTTCAGCCAAATTCTTTTTAAGCAATCGAATCCTATACAAGCGCAACCATGATTCCACTCTACTCTGATGTATGGACAAGAAGGAGGCAAAGAAAATTATGGAAGATATGCATGATGACCTCTTTGGGACCCACTCTAGTGGGCACACTATGGCCAAGAAAATCTTGAGGGCTGGTTACTATTGGTCCATAATGGAAACTGATTGTCATCATCACTCGAGGACTTTCCACAAGTTTCCAATCTATGCTGACAAGGTCTATGTACCTCCTATTATTCTAAATGTCATGACTGCTCCATGGATGTTTTCAATGTATGGCATTGATATGATTGGAGAGATCAAACCTACTGCCTAAAATGGACGCTGTTTCACCCTTGTTGCCATTGATTACTTTACCAAGTAGGTCGAAGCTGCCTCATATGCCTCATACACCAAGAATGTTGTAGCCAGGTTTATCAAGCATAACCTCATTTGTCATTACGGTATCCCCTAAAGGATCATCACTGACAATGGAACCAACCTCAATAATGCTATGATTACGGAACTTGGTACTCAGTTCAGAATCAAGCATCATAATTCTTCTCCGTACAGACCCAAGATGAATGGTGCAGTGGAAGCTGCCAATAAAAATATCAAGAATATTGTGCAAAAGATGGTGGTAACCTACAAAGATTGGCATGAGATGTCACCGTTTGCTCTCCATGGCTACTGTAATTCAGCCCTAACATTAACTGGGGAAACCCCGTTGTGATACGGTGGCAGAACTGACTATTATACTGGTTTTGCATTTGTATTCGCAAATGTTGTGGTAAGTGTGATACGGTGGCAGAACCGACTGTTATATTGGTTTTGCATTTGTGATCGCAAATGTTGCGGTAAGCAAGAGTCTCCAACGACTTTTCTTTTATCCAATTTAAGGAAAGGGTGAAAAGAATAGAAAAAGACCTTTTCGAGAATTTTCTGAGTAAGGGGGGTAGATTATGGAAAGGAAAGGTGTTAGCACCCTTTCCATCTGTAGTTTTCTACGGGCTCTTAGATGCTTAGATCTTTTTAAAAATACCTTGTGCTTTTTGTGTGTTTTTGAAAAGTATTTTGAAAATTCCTTTGTGCGGCGATTCACTTTATGATAACTCTTGTATTAGTCCTGAAGAGTGTTGATAAAGAAAATGTCTTGGAAAGTGTTTATGAAATGTTTTTATGTAAGTGTAAAAGTTTATTTTGGGCAAGCATCTAACCCCTATCTAGTTGTACTCGAAAAGGTTGTTATTTTCCTCCTATCCTTTAGACAGTGCTATCCAACTATTAGTGAGTAGGTAGCCCTATCGTTGGATGTATGAGGGACATTTAAAGGGAAGTTTTTTATAGTCACAGAGGCAACTGGGCAAGAAGTTTTAGTAACTACCCTAATGTTCTAAGATCATATTTTTACCGAGGCAACGTCGAGCAGGTCATTGAGGGACTTATGATCTTTTTGAACTAGAGGGTAGTCACTAAAACCTCTCACGTTTCGAGAGTTGTGACTATTTTTCCGAAGGCAACAAAAATAGGGGTACCCTAGAGGTGTGCATGTGCAATTGTGTTTGTATTCAGTTATTTGTCTTGTGTTAGGTTTGCTAGCGTTTGATTATTAATCTTATCATACAATCCTATTAGTTATACATCTAGCAGTTAATATGAAAGCAATAAAAATGCGGGAATTGTAAATCCTACGCTATTACAGGGCTTTGTGGATTAATTACATGTCCAAGAATAATGGGGAATAAAGCAGGAAATGAAGTCCTAATTATTATATTAGAACCCATGAGCAGTTATAATAATATGAAAAATACGAGAATAGATAAATGTGCGCGAGTTGAGAAAGGATGTCTAAAAATCCTAGAGAAAAGGGAATCTTTTTGTTTTGTTTTTATTTATAAAAGAAAATAAAACTTATGCCTATTTAATTTTAATTTCAAGAAAAGGTTAAAATAATTAATTAATTTGTATACAAAATTTATTTGATTAATAAAACACTAACCTAATGTTTTTTTTTGTGATTTTTTTTTTTATTTTAAGCTGATTCAAATGATAAAGTCACTAAAGAAATTAAGAAAACAAAAATAAAAATATAAAGGGGGCATCCTTCGATCTAGGGAGAAATAGGAGTCTTTCGATTCAGAGGAAGGGGTATTTCGATCCAGGGGAAGATGGCTACCCTTCGATCTAGTGAAAGGATGTGGCTTTCGATTCAGAGGGCATTGTTGAAAGGGCCTGATGGATCACCTGTGAGGGCACTGAATCTGCAAAGATATGTTAGCAAAACAAAGATGCAGGACCTGGGTATCGAACCCAGGTCCTTCGATCTTGTGTGTGTTGGTCTGTTCAGGATGGATTTACAACAAGTGTTAGAAACAAAAAAATGCAGACCTGGGTTTCGAGCCCATGTCCTTAATCTTGAATACAAATCGAATGCATTAGAAGTGTTAATATATCATGCAAATGTAAAGTTTGGTCTTTTTCCAATTCTTACCAACAGCGGGAGGCTTCGATTTGGCACTTCTGGGCGTGGAGATGCTTGCTCAGGGGCTGGTGAGGACTCTGTGATGCAAGGTTTTCATCTGGATAATGCTTGTATGGGCAAGAATGCTTATGTCTGATACAGTGTATGTGTGTTCCCAATGGTTTTTTCCTCTTCCGTCTTTTTCTTGTCCCTGCAATGTGTCCAAGGCCTTGTATTTATAGGTGTTTGATGTGCATGGAAATGGCAAGGGACAGCCATTAACTTAGGCTTTGAAGGCCGTGAGACCAAAATCAGACACATTAAAAGACTTCCATTTTTAAAATATTCATGCCTCTTTGAAATCTTGAATGAACCTGGACACCTTTGACTTTCGAATTCCTTCAGGCCATGCCCTTCGATTGGCCTTAAGTTGCCTCCTTCCAATGGACCTCTTGTGTACCCTTCGAATAGACCTTTTATTACTTCCTTCGAATGGAACATTTGTACATCCTTCTAATGGAACTCATGTACATCCTTCGGCTGGCCCTTTTGTGTGTCTTTCGAATAGCATGCATGTATGCCTCGTGCATTCTTCGAATGGGTCACTAATGTGTGCTCATAATGTGGCAATCATGTGCTGAAAGGTTCAGAGATAGAGTTGACGCGAGCAATTTCGAAGGGAACCATTTCCCAGTAGAAACTAGCACACAGGAAGCCAATGTCTTGTGGATGTTAGCATGAGGAGGTCATTGCTATGTGAATCGAAGGCCAATTGAAAGGCTCTTGGCCTTGTGCATTGAAAGCAAGCACAGAGGAAGCCTTTGCCCTTGTGAATCGAAACAAACTTGTAGGGGGTTCTTGCTTTGCATAGTCGAAGCCTTATGAACTTAACTTGATCGAAGGAAAACCCAACACTCAATCAAAGACCTTGTGAACTTATCTTGATCGAAGGAAATCCCATCGCTCAATCGAAGACTTGTGGACCAAAACCTAATCGAAGGGTTTTAGATGCCCAATCAAAGATCCTTGTTCAGATGCCAATCGAAAAATAAAATGCTCAGGCGCCAATCGAAGACACCTTGTCTCAAAGCCAATCAGAGACACCTTGTTTATCCTCAAAAATTTTATTTTTCTTTAATCAAGTGTTTGTAACCACCCATGTAAGGGAGAATCTTGGAAAACACGAGAGGGCAAATTTTAGGGTACAACAGTTGCCCCTGTTCAATCTTCTTAAGCCTGAGGATTTATATTGGCTTGTCTGCCTTTCACAATCTGAAGGTGGAAGAGGATTGAACACTAGAGTGCCCAGAAATTTGCACTCGCATGGAGTAACACTGATGGTGGATGATGGCGGGAATGGGCTTATGGATTCCATTTAGAGAAGATGACGAAGAGTCATCAGAGATGGGATTAAAGATGCCATACAAAGTAGATGTTGACTTCCTAAGAGGTCTCCTTGTGGGATTCCTATTCCTGTTGTCTGAGTAGGAGTCCGCTGGGGAATGTGGGTTTCTGTTGCTCTCCTGCTTGAGGAAACCCTATGGGGAGTATAGTCTAGGAACTTCAGCTGTCTAAGGCTCTACTGAAGAGTTATCTCTGGAGAGATGAAAGTTTTCTATTTTATGATTGAAATCCAAGCATCACAGTAACTTGCTGGGGATAATGGAATTAACCATTACCTAAAAATGTATTAAAAAGAGCATGTGTAGGGCTGCTTCAGGATGAGTCTGTGTTAGACTGCATCTGGATGATGAGAAGGAACCCGTGTAAGATTGCTTCAAGATGAGACCGTGATAGACTGTATCTCAGAGATCATGAGAAGAAACCCGTGTAAGATTGCTTCAGGATGAGTCGTTGTTAGACTGCATCTGGATGATGAGAAGGAACTCGTGTAAGATTACTTCGTCTGGTCATGTAGATAGTTTTCCTGTCTGGTTTCAGGTGTTAATCTACAAATAAGTTGTTCGCATGTAGTTATCCTGTCTAGTTTCAGGTATTAATCTGGAACTTGAAAATTACTGGTCGTTGAGATAGTCGTTTGGTCTGGTTTCAGGTATTAATCACTGACCTGAGAAAGATAGAAATCTCTCATGGCTTGTTACAAGTATTAATCTTCAATCTCTTCATGTAGATAGTTTTCCTGGCTTGTTACAGGTATTAACCTACAGTCGATCGTCCATAGATAGTTCTCCTGTCTTGTTACAGGTATTAATCTGGAACTTGTTTTGTTGGTCATTTGAGATAGTTTTCCTGGCTTGTTACAGTTATTAATCTCTGACCTGAGAAAGAAAGATAGTTTTCCTAGCTTGTTACAGGTATTAATATTCAATCTCCTCAGGTAGATAGTTTTCCTGGCTTGTTACAGGTATTAACCTACAGTCGGTCGTCCACAGATAGTTCTCCTGGCTTGTTACAGGTATTAATCTGGAACTTGTTTTTGTTAGTCCTTGAGATAGTTGTCCTGGCTTGTTACAGGTATTAATCTCGGACCTGAGAAAGAAAGATAGTTTTCCTGGCTTGTTACAGGTATTAATCTTCAATCTCTTCATGTAGATAGTTTTCCTGGATTCTTACAGTTATTAACCTACAGTCGATCGTCCATAGATAGTTCTCCTGGCTTGTTACAGGTATTAATCTGGAACTTGTTTTGTTGGTCATATAGATCGTTCTCCCGTCTGGTTTCGGGTATTAATTTGTGGCCTGTTATAGTTGTTGGTAAACCCGTCTTATTCTGGGAGTTCATACCACTTAGTCACGTAGATAGCTTCCCCGTCTAGTTCCCGACATTAATCTTTGACCTGCTGTATAAGTTAAAAGTGTTCGTCTGTCTACGAATTCAACCTGAAAAGGTAAAGTCAGTTTCATGCAATGTCATTATGTATGAATTGCACGATGCTCTCAAAATAAATGAGATTGTGATATATGTATTTGTGTTGCATATGCTATGATGTTTGTAGAAATTATATATGAATGGAATGTATGATAATGCCAGTTGTTCCATTGTTGTATTGTTGAATTATGGAAAATAAATCCCTGACTGTTGCTAGAGGTGAAGAATGTAGGTCTTCAAATATGTTGAAGTTGAAATGCCGAGAGACGGATTTCTGTGGTCAGAGAAATAAACTCAGTTGGGGAAGGAAATTCCGTGCACTATTTAGGGATTTTGTTGAAATCCTGTTGGGGAATCCTTAGAAGCTTAGCGACTTCACTGGAGGATCTTTTTGTTGAAGCAATAATTTTGAGACTCTGGCTCTGTCGGGGATATGAGAACACCTGACACCATTAGGATGCATATTAAGAATTTGGAAGTGATCTTGTAGTAGGATGTCTCTTCCTCTGTACTTGTTGGAGAAGGTATCTGCTGGGGAAAACATCTCCGGGGATTTTGTGGAGTGCCCTTAGATATTGTCCCGTCTCTTAAAGTCATTAGTAATTGTCTTTATGTTTTTTATGTGTATATTTGTAAGTAGTAATCACATTCAAATGCATATGTTCAAAAAATAATCACTGGACGTTTTCGCACACAAAACAGAAAAATAAAAACAGAAGTTTTGCACTTTCAAAGGAATAATTTTGTATTAACTTGAATAAGCATTTTTGAACAAGGAGACGAACATCCTAGTAAGAGAATGACATAGTAAGAATGTAAACTACACAAAAATAGTATACAAATAAACACAGCTATGTGAAGTAATCCCATTGGGTTCCCATTCTGCTATTGCCTTTATGTCTTTGAGTGTCTCATCTCTTTCGCTGCTTATCCGAAGCTGACTGGATTGATTAGTACCACTTGAGCTTGATAGTTGATACTGGAGATTAGCTGTAAGGTGATCCAACAGAACATATTTATATGCTTTGAATCCCTAAATTTTTCCTGGACCGCCCTTTCGGGTTTTCAGTCCACCATGATACCCCTTTTTTCCCAGGCCGCCTATTCAGGTTTTCAACTTGCCGGGTGTACAAATGTTTTATGTATATCCCAAATTTTTGCTCGAACCCTTTTGGTTCGCCAGGATACCCTTATTTTTCCTAGGCCAATCGACCTAACAGGTCTTTGTTTATGCGCAATATCTTTTTACTATGTCTGTGTTTACCGGGTGTGGAAGGTCGTCATCGTCCATAGTGCTTAAGATCATGGCACCACCAGATAATATGTTCTTGATTACAAATGGTCCTTCGTATGTGGGAGTCCATTTTCCCTTGGGATCACCTTGCGGAAGTATGATGCACTTGATTACCAGATCACCAGCCTGATATACCTAACGTCTGACCTTCTTGTTAAAAGCCTTGATCATACGTTTTTGGTACATCTGACCATGACAGACAGCCGCGAGACTCTTCTCGTCAATCAGATTTAATTGGTCAAGTCGAGTCTGAACCCATTCATCTTTGCTCAATCCTTCATCCTTCATGATTCTCAAGGAAGGGATCTAGACATCTATGAGTAGGACAACTTCCATACCGTATACCAGAGAGAAAGGAGTTTCCCCTGTTGATGTGCACATTATGGTGCACTAAACATGAAAAGAAAATGGTAACATCTCATGCCAGTCTTTGTATGCCACCTTCATCTTCTGTATGATTTTCTTGATATTTTTATTAGCAGCTTCTACAGCACCATTCATCTTCAGCCGATAAAACAACCGGCCGAACCGTCATCCGATAATTGAAATATCAACAAAGTCGCCACCAAACGTCTTTTATCCCGCCAAGAGGGGAAAGACAAACATCTAGAAAACCTGAAGAGTGTGAAATCACGGTCTTGCGACTGAGAGATCGGGTAAGGTAGTTTGTTATGCAAGGGGAAGGTATTAGCACCCCACACGCCCGTAGTACTTTATGGTATCCACTCTTGTTGTTCTAATCTAAGGGTGTGTAAAAATCTACATATAAGCTGTACAGGGAATGCATGCAAAAGAAAAGAGAAAAGAATGTAGGGAAAATAAAAGTTTTGCTCGCTTGGGCCCTACCCCAATGCCTACGTATCCCTTTTAAGGAATCAGAGCAACCGTAGTCCGGCTCATATATTTTGGTTGGTTTGTGTTTTTTAGTTAAGAAGATAAAAGCAACAATAAAGATGGCAAAACATCAGATAGAACAACAAAAATGTTAACAATGATGATAAAATAGCAAAAAGAGATGATAAGACATCGCATGGAAACACAAACTCAGATAAGGCGATAAAACGCCAGCATGATAGCAAAATATCAGACAAGAAGATGATACATTACACCTAACAATGATATTGAAAATAAAAGTATGATAACAAACATGTTCAATGGCGAAACACCAGCTAAAAGAATGTGCGATGACAAAACGTTGGCTAAGAGATAGGAAGATAACATGCAAAAGATGGAGAAACATCAATAAACTAAAGAACAAAACATCAAACCTAACAATGATATTGAGAATCAAGGTAGGATAACAAACATGTGCGATGGCGAAACATAGGCTATAGAATGTGCGATAGCGAAAAATCGGCTAAGAGATAGGAAGATAACATGGAAAAGATGGTGAAACATCAATAAACCAGAGGACAAAACATCACACCTAACAATGATATGAAGAATCAAAGTAGGATAATGAATATGTGTGATGGGGAATCATCGGCAAAAAGAATGTGTGATGGCTAAACATCGACTAAAAGATTGTGCGATGGAGAAACATCGGCTAAGAGAATGTGCGATGGCAAAACATCGGCTAAGAAATAACAAAATGTCATGGCAATGATGGTAAAACATCAATTTGACAAGATTTAAAACAAAGCCAAGAGGCGCACAAACAAATAAGATTGGTTTGTATTTTTTACCTTGAATAAGGGTTTAAGTTTTATTAGAGATATTTTATGATTTTCCAAGAAGAAGTTTTAGTTTTAAGATACAATATGCAAAGAAAAAGAAAACAACTAAGGGAGACTATCCTAATCTCTAGCCCTAATGTTATCATACAATCATTGGCCATAAGGTTGAGGATGAAAAAGGGAAGTTTCTACCCTATGTTAGCATGCATGAATTCCTATCCTAAAGTCTAACTCGAGGACTAAATCTACACGAGAAATCCTAAGGGAACATGGTATAAATGTCACAGATCATGCGTCAAAAACAAGCAAGCAGATGGAGAAACATCTGGACCAACAACAGCTCGAGTACCACTCGAATATCAAACACCTACAAGGTGTAGGTCTAGTAGTAGAAAGGGAGGTCCCGCCATATACAAGAAACCAAGCATCATACCAAGGGTCAAGCCATAGCCAAGGGGAGCGTATCACCCGAGTCAACAAGCCATAGAAGTATAGGAATGCAAAAGGGTCCTTAATCATTGTATCAATTACCAGGGCAAGAAAGATCTGGGGGAAAAATACATAGTGCATGCGTACACTAAGCATCAGTGTTGGTCAACACGAGCTAAAGAAAGCGTGGGGATCCGATTGCGGGAACCCTTTTCACTTGCCTTTAAAGGACTTAAATTCATTAAGATATTGGGCACATGTTCAGAGCATCTACTTGTAGAAAGTGAGCATAGGAACGACATGGAATGGAATGTGCGTGGGTTGATTACGAACCCTTTTCGCTCGCCTCTTTTGAGGACTTATCACTTGTAATACAATGTGGGCACAAATATAAACACGCGTGCATAATACCTACTCCGAAGGTAGGATTTTAAACAGTCACAATTAGCACACCAACAGAATTTCCTTAAACAGGTCTTTAAATAAACCAGAGGGACTCTTGACATATATCAGCAACGGAGGTCCCATCATGCAATAGAAAGCAATAAGAAGCAAAAACAGTAAAAAGGAAATAGTGTAATACCAAACGGATAATCATCCGTAGCAGCTGAGCCGGAAAAATAGAAACCCCTAGAACCTCAAGCAAGCTAGCATCAGCAAATAAATCAAGTCAGAAATCACGCCATCAAATGTATGCACTGAGGCCTCAAGAGTAGGACTATAGCAGTCACAATCATATATATATATATATATATATATATATATATATATATATATATATATATATATATATATATATATATATATATATCTTGCAAAAGAATGACAAATATGCGAGACACAGGAATAGTACAAACATGACCAATTGTGTTCCGCAAATAAAGAGGAACACTACAGTACCAAGTCTAAATGGAAAACTTTTCCTCGTAGTACCTAGCACATTCAACAGACAAACTAGTGATTTCAAAGAGAAACGGTGCATCAATAAAGGATGGATAATGATATAATAATCAGAATGTAAAATAAACATGATGGCAAACATCAAAAGCAGTAGATGTATGAAGCATCAAGCAAACCCAAACAATAACTAGGTCAAAACTAAAGAACTGTTGCTCCTTTCCTGTCACCATGTTGAATTGACATGTAAATATCAATCAAGGATCAAAGGAGTAAGAGAGGAATACAATCAAAGACTTTAGAAGTCAGTAGCAAACACTTCAGATCCATATTCATTCATTTCATACAAGTATAATAGAAAAGGGATTCCATAAAATGTATTATAAAGCTTGGATCACAATTTAGCAATGAAAGGAATTCAAACAAAAGCAAAGTTGGAGGGCTTAAACCATTAAAAGACTTGAAATCAAGCTTCTAACATGCTATGAGGATATGATCAAAAATTTTTAAAAAATTTAATTCTAATACATGTTGCACAAGTGCATTCAATATACCTCAAGGATTCAAAAGGAAAGAAGAGAGGAACATCAAATCCATATATGAATGAAATTGGTTCAAGTATCAATTGAAAATTAAGGGAAATTGGTTTTTAGAATCAAATCAAACAAGGGGATCATCAAAACCCTAATTGTGTAGAAATTAAACTTAATTATTGATTAGTCAAGTTCCAATTCTAAATAATTCAAACTAAAATCATACACAAATAAAGAAAAATCCATAGATACGAAAACTTATTTTTCCAAATTTTTTGCATTAAGGAAAAGTCAGAAGTAAAATCAAAATTTAAACCATTAAAAAATATTCACATTTTAAAGAAAAATTCTAAACAAAAGTCAGAGAAATATTCAACCAAAACTATATTCAAATATTATAATAAAAAATAAGCTTCTATGATTTTTTTGTGGAATTTTTGAATCAAAGGAGATGTCAAAATAAAATCAAATAACAAATAAACAATTAATTAGTTACATGAATTTTAAAACTAATCAAAACATTTTCAAAAATTCTGAAGAAAAAAATGCAGTAGGTCAGAAATATTATTTTTAGGTTCCATTTATTTTTTCAGAATTTTTCATCAAGTCTTGATTAAGAAATAAAATCAGGAAAGATCAAGTTATAAAGCAAAATTCAAAAAAAAAAGTGAAATTCAAATAGACCAATCAAGAGGTGCCACGCTTTATCTTCAACCTCCAGCCCAAGCAAAAACTCGTTTCTAATAGTTCCAACATGCTCATTTTAGATCCATCAAACAGACACGATTCTCAACCAAAATCCATGAAATTAAGCTCAAATTAAACCTAACATATCATACTACAACATGCAATTCGAATCAAACTCATAGAACAAGCATAGATCGAGAAATCAACACTCAAAAACTAGAAAAAACATACTGTAAACATCAAAACCAGAAACACGATTTCACCAGATCTGCTTGAATCAAAACTCAAATATACATCAATCCTAATGATTGGCCAGCTATAAACGCAATGCACAACTCAAAACACTTCCATTCATGCTCAAATCAAGATTCAGATTCAGTGAGCATACCTATAAAAGAAAAGTAAATTCACTTGGTGCCTCTGACCTCTAGCAAGAAATCCTTTTGGACAGCTTCCATATGTTCCAATGAAGGTGTTTGAGTGAAGAAATGAAGACTGGAGCAAGTGAAATTAGTTGTTCGATTGAACTTGCAGAGAAAAAGAAATGAGAAGTTTAAATGGGGATTCTTTCGATTCTGACTCTCCCTCCCTTTTTCGCCTTTTGAACAAGAAATACAGTGTTTATATAGAGTCTTAGAGTGAGGGTAATAGGGTCATAACTCATAGAAAAATCGTTGGGGGGTAATTTAGCCAAAATAGGCAAATGGAAATGTGAGACCATGTGCTTGCGTTTTGTTTGCTTACTTGGCTTTTTATGTTGTGTTTTGATGAGCTATGAATTGTATGAGGGAGGCAAGCAAAGCATGAGGGGGTGAGGTGGCAAGGGTTGCACATGGGAGTGATTTTCTTGTGATGAAAGTTACCAATTTTGGCAAAAATGCAGAAAGCATGGGGAGACAAGGAAAGTGTGATTGTTTGGCCAAAAGGAGTAAGAAATGAAACGCGTGGTTTGTGCCAAGTGTTGTACCCCAAAATTTTCCCTCTCATATTTCTCAACAAATGGCAAGAGAGGTCCCCAAACTGCTCAAGGAGGTCCAAGAGTTGATCAGACAAATTCTCTCCTAAGGCAGACTACCTCAAATTAGGGTTTCATTTTTCATCAAGATGCTTGAGTCCAAAGGAGCCCAAATGCCTTACAAGGTCCTAATATGTTCTCAAGATCATCCATGTCAAGTTTCAAGCCTTGCATAGGAAGTTTGCTTTGTCAATTGCTCAAAATGCTTGGAAATCAACTATGTTAGATCAAAAGTCAACTGTGGCCCACATACAGACAAACTTTAAGATTTTTGGCCAACATACTCATTTTGAAGTGTTATTCATCATTTGATCAAGGTTTGATCATGTTTCCTCAAGGATTTCTCACAATTCATCAAAACTCAAAAGTTGCTAAATTAGGGTTTTGTAGGAAAAGTCAACTCAACTTTGACCAAGCATAACTTTGTCATAATTTATCATAAATGACCCATCCAAATCTCATTTTGAATAAGATTTAATTCCCTACAATTTATCTTCAACTTCCAAGTTCAAAATATGCACTCGCAAGAAGATATGAATTTTGACATTATAGGTCATTTTGAAAAGTCAACAAAAACACCTTTTGGGTCAAAGCTTCATACATGAACATGGAAGACTCAATTGAGATGAGACCATAAGGGTTGCTTAGTAGACATCTTAAGCTTTCTAAAAAGTCCAATAACACCTCTCTAGGGTCAAAATTGAGAGAGTTATGCATTGGCCAAGTAGACCATTTTTGTAAAATTGCCAAAAGTCAAATGTACTCAAATTTGCATTTTTTGCTAAATGGGCCCAACTTTTATGCTTGCACCTCAATTACAATGTGGTCCACGACCCATAAAACCATCAATGCATTGTTGTCTTATTTATTTGATTTATTTTGGTTTCAATCATTAGAAAAATCAAATTAAATTAGATAAATAATGTGGATTTACTTTGATTTGATTTTTGCATTGAATGATGGATCAAATATGCTGAAAATAGACAAGGAAATCGTGCCATGCTATGAAAGGGAAAGGAAATATTTGAAAATAAATAGATTTGAAGCAAAATTGAAAATTCCATATCTCTTTGGATTTTCTCTAAGAATTTTAACCTATTGGTGGCCTCACACATAAATAAAGGATTCAAACCCTAAAGAAAGAGAGAGAACATACGCAGCCGGCCTAAAAGGAGAAAGAAGATTCCAAAAATTTCAAAGAAGTTTGCAATCTTCAAACACCTTGGTTAGCCTCTTTCCCTCGATTCCAATCGCTCCATCATCTTGTTGAGATTCCCAGGAGTGAAACCAGGCCATTTGCAAAGCCTGTAGCATCCTCAATTCAGCAGATATGTGTCTCACCATTAGTAAAACTTCTTTGACTTCAAACTCGTGCAATACTTGATGTAAATTCATATTGAACATACACATGTGTTTCTACTGATGTTTATGTGTGTTTGGACGTATCACATGCAAAGCTAATGCCCATGATCACGTTATGCCATTGTTGACCGTGGTTAGGGTTCCAAGTTCGAATCTAGTGATGCGTAAGGAATTAGTTAATATAGAGGCCAAAATTGTGATCAGGGGATCTTTTTAAGATAGTTGGCATCATTTGTTTTTCAGTTTGGCTAATATTTTCAGGTGACCCACCGGAGAAGACGGTGGAAACCACCGACTCTGATGGTTGGACTGACCGGTCTTTGGTCAACCAGCTTGCATGGCTGTTTCTCATGATCCCATTGGTTGGATCAAGCGATGTCTTTCTCTCACCTCATCTGATTGACCCATGCTTGCTGACGCGTGCAATTATCTACTGATCTGGATCTAGCACCTTGTTTTCCTTTATGGTTTATTTATTTCATTAATATTATGACTAATGTTCCGGCGCAGTTGGAAAGAGGGGGAATCTATAAAGTACACGTCCTAGGTTCGACCCCAGGCGTGTTACTTTTACATTTTTCTGATATTCTCTATAGGTTCCAGTGCGTCACGCCCTATGAAGTCCATCATGAAACATCAAGATCCAATCATCAGATCCATCAGCTAGCCAGGATCTAACGCCTTTCCAATGAAGGTCCATCATGCACCCTAATTCAACATGTGCATCAGATCCAGCAAAGTCAAACGGGCCTGGATTATTTGGGCTCATAATTTCAACAATATACTCCAATAATTGCTAGCACAGGCCCATCTTTCTTTTCTTTTTTATTTTATTTTATTTAATTATTTTAATATTTCTTTTATTTATTCTTAATTCACAAATTAATCTTTTTTTCATAAAAAAAAATCATAAAATCAATAATTCACAAAAAAATTAGAATTAGTTTTTTTTACTATTATCAAATTTAATTTAATTTAGTTTAACTTAGGGAAACTTTAATTTATTTTCACAATTAAAATTAAATTAGAAAATTAGGTTATCTCTTGATTTATTTTATGTTCTCTTTTTCTCAAAAAAATAAAGAAAACACAAAAATAGGTTTTTTAGATTGAATTAATCTATTTCTTTCTCAGTTTAAAATTAATTAGAACTTAGGATTTTCTTTTTAATTTAATTGTTTCATTAGTTTCTTAAATAACAAAACATGACAAAAACATTTTTTTGATCAATCGTCAATAGGTTTAGTTAAGGGTCAAAACCCTAATAGTTTCGTATTTAATTCATCGCGCACTTGTTAATTATTTTTGCCAATATTTTTATAACTGTTCATGGTTTGTAATAGTTTAATTTAGGGCTTTTACTTATCGCTTTTTTCCCCGGGTTTTTTTGGCTATGTAACTAATCCCCCTCCCCGAAGCCTTGTAATAGCGTAGATTTACTTTCTTGCGTTTTTTTAATTCCTACAAATATTTAACTGTCTAGATGTATGTTAACAGGATTGTATGACAAGAATGCATGACAAATTAATACAGTTAGAAAACCCTAATGTGGAAAGATTAAATAACTGAAAACAGATCACTCGCACATATCACTCTTAGGGTATACTCTCACTTCGGTTGCCTTCGGTAAACGATTATTAAAGTATAGGATACTTTAGTGGTTACCCTTCTGTCTAAAAAAGATCAAATGTCTCGTTCAGATGTTGCCTCATAATGTTGCCTCGGAAAGGTTGCCTCAGAAATGTTGCCTCGAATATGATATTAAGACTCTAGGGTTATTACTAAGATGTCCTAACATTGCTTTAGTGATCGTACATCCTTTTCGAATTGACCCTTACAACTCCAACAACGGTGCTACCTATTTCTCAATAGTAGGATATCGCTGTCTAAAGGAAACAAGAATAGAAATGATCTTTTTTCGAGTAGGTAGATGCTAGTAGGTACTTGCTCAAATCAAATCTTTTCACAATTACACTTTTCAAAAAAAATTTCAAAATAACTTCGTCACACCTTTGAGGACTGATACAAAGGTTATCACAAAGTCAAACTTTTCAAAAACAAATCACACACACGAGCAATTTAAAAAGATGAGCAAGTACCTAAGAGCCCATGGAAAACCATGGATAGAAAGGGTGCTAACACCTTACCTTTCTATAATCTACCCCCCGTACTCAGAATATCTCGAAAAAGGATTTTTCTGTACTTTTTTCCTTTCCGATTGGATGAAATAAAAGTCGGTGGCGACTCTTGCTTACCGCGACATTTTGCGAACAAAAAACACAAAACGCGAACCAGTATTCAAACGGTCGGTTCTGCCACCATATCCAAGAACTGGCGACTCTGCTAGGGAAGAGATAGTGGGGTATACCTTAGGATCTAGTTCATCTTAATTGCATTTCTTGATTGCTTTGTTTGCTTTACTTTTGAGGGTTTTTGTTTGGGGGTTACTATAGATCCTACACCCGGATTTGGGGAATACTTTTTAGGTAAGTAGAAATAGACTGTGAGGGAACTGTACGGCGTAGACCATTACGGTGGAAGCAGTAGCTACGTGGGTGTGGCACATTGGTTGGTATCGGTATCCCTTGTGGAGAAACAAGGAGAATACGGGGCCGCTGCGTGGTGTCATTAAGCATCAACTGACCTTAGAACCTTTAATCGCCCAACTTGGCCATTATAAAGTAGTGAGATAGTCGGCCTCGGTGTAGAGCTGAGAACTGGTTGATACTCGATGCTACACTCATTGAGACCATACTCTCGGAATAGTTCCGGCCGCAAGAAAAGGTTGAGTGAGTTGAAACCATGACCGATGGAGGATGGCCAGTGATATTGAGATCCTCTAGAACCCGGTTACTTTTCTAGGACAGGTTTGAAACCAACTTAACTTCAAGATGGTATTACCTTTGGCCTCATGCAAGCCTTAAACCTAAGGGCTTTGTGTGATTTGACTGTGTGTGCAATACTTGTGTTTGCTATACCTGTGGTTTATCATGACATCATGCATCATAACATGGTATTCATGCTTCATTACACTAACCATTTCAAAGACCACGGGTATTTATATTTGTTCTGTTTTGCAGATCATGGCTTCCGTGCACAGAAATGTCATCTGAGTCAACTTTGTGCAGATACCTGCCCAACTTAAAGAGATAGCCTCAAGAATTTCTGAGACTTCTATGTTCATTAAGAGACACAGTCAACTTCTCAGCCTGGTTACTTCAAATCTTAATGAACAGATGATGAGCATACTATTTTAGTTCTTTGATCACATGCATCATTGCTTCACCTTTCCAGATTACCAGCTGGTACCCACCTTGGAAGAGTTCTCTCATCTATTGGGCATATCCATTCTCGAACAGGTACCTTTCACAGGTATTAAAGAAGTTCTTAGGCCAGAAGACATCACCTCAGCTTTGCATTTGAAACGGGCTGATGTGCTATCCAATTGGGAAACTCGAAGTGGGGTCGAAGATTTTCTAGCCAAATTTCTGATAGATCAGGCTCAACTATTTTGGGAAGATTTGGATTTTCAGGATTTTAAAGATATCTTGGCCCTCCTTATCTATGGTTTGGTTCTCTTCCTTAATCCAGACTCCTTTGTAGATGTGAATGCTGTCAAGATTTTCCTTTCTCGCAACCCAGTGCCTACCTTGCTTGGAGATATCTTGCATGCTCTCCATACTCGTACTATAAAGAGAAGAGGGACTCTTATGTGCTGCATGTCGTTGCTGTCGAGGTGGTTTATTTCTCACCTCCCTAAGTTTGTGTTGAAGAATGTAGAAGGTTTGGGTTTGTTGTACAGAATGATGTCACTTTCTCATACGGATATTCTTTGGTGTTCTCAGGCTATGGAAGGCACTGCAGTTATTGACCGCTGTGGGGGATACCTTAATGTCCCATTACTTGGTATCAGAGGGGGTATAACTTACAATCCTTGTCTAGCTTTGCGACAATTTGGTCGTGCTTGGAGAGATGGTCCCCATGAGTTACTTCTCGAGGACATTGTATTCGACTATAAGGAGGATGTTAAGGAGAATCGTCGGAGGTTTATACGAGCTTGGGGCATGGTAAACAGATCTGATCCCGAAGAGTTAGGACTGAAGACTTCCCTTCCTATGCAACCTTATCTCCAATGGGTCCGAGCTAAGCTTGGGATGCCCTATGAGGATGTATTACCAGTGATTATGGAGCCCACTAATGAAGAAGGCATTCCTTACATGATTCTCTATCCTTACATGCCCACTGATCCTGGGGAGTTACAGAGGTCTTAGATTCATCTGAGGAATGAGCGGGATACTTACCGGGAGCAGTACCATGAGCAAGAAAGGAATATTATGAAAGTCACCAGGCAGCTCGAGGAAGAAAGAGTGATTAATGACTATATCAGCACAAAGAGGAAGCGTCCATGGGACTTTTGATGTTCTTTTTCTAGTCTTAGATTTTGTTTTATTTACTTATTTTGTAAAGCCTTAAACGCATGTTGAACCCTTCAAGTTTAAACTAATAAAGTTTTCGTTTATTTTGGTTTGCAAATTTAAATCTCCCAAAGCCTTTGAAATCATTACATGGGCATCCCATTATCACGCACATCATTACAGGTGCCCCTATAGGTTTCTCATCTTCTTCGCTGTTTATTTCAGCAGAAATGTCTTCCGATCAAGCCATCAAAGATGTTCAGGAGTAGAACGCCCAGTTCCAACAGATGTTCATATGTCTGGCTAAAGGGAAAGAGGATCTGAAGACCCTTATTCTGAAAGAGAAGAAAAAGAAGAAGAAGAAGAAGAAGACTAGTATTCTGAATATGGGTAGAAGATTCGGAGAAAGGTTGAGGCAACCAGCTAATCTGACCGCCTCGTCCAAAGAAGGGGAGAATCATGAAAGGGAAAAGGACCCTAGTCCTGCAGTTTCTGAAGATGATACTGATTATAATGATGAGCAATATCCTCCTGCTGAGGATAGGTACAAGCAGCTAGAAGACCGTCTGAGCGCTATGGAGATTCAGAAAATACCTGGTTTGGATTTCGGAGAATTGGGACTGGTATCGGGAGTGTTCATCCCTCATAAGTTCAAAGATATGGTTTTTGCCAATTATGATGGAGTATCCTGTCCAAAACTCCATCTTCGTTCGTATGTCAGAAAAATCCAACCCCACACTGCTGATAGAAATTTGTGGGTGAATTTCTTTCAAGATATTCTGCCAGGGACTCAGCTTGAATGGTTCTACTAGTTGGAGGGAGCCAGTGTTTGAAACTGGGAAGACCTTGTTGCTGCCTTCTACAAGAAGTATCAGTATAACGCCGACCTTACTCCCACTCGTATTCAACTCCGGAGTATGTCCATGGTTGTAGGTGAAGGCTTTAAAGATTATGCTCAAAAGTTGAGAGACTTGGCTGGAAGAGTCCAACCCCCATTGTCTGATAGATAGTTGGTTGAAATGTTTCTAGGGACGCTATCTGGTCCATTTCCAATCACTTGATCGGAAGCTCGTCATCTGGTTTCACTGAGTTGATTTTGACTGGAGAAAGAGTAGAAGCTGGCATCCGAAGTGGTAAAATACAGAAGGATGACTCTTCAAGTTCGGTAAAGAAGCATTTCACTTGTAAGAAGGAAGCTAGTGCAGTCTATAGCCCAAGGGGCCAGAGCAGATCTAAACACCGTCAAACGGTAAATGCTGTAGTGATACCAAGACCCACAGTTGCTCCACAATGCAACAATCAACAAAGGGTGGAAAGACCACAACGGAAGTTTACCCACATCAACATGACTTTGGCTGAAGTTCTGCCTCACCTGCTGAAATCCAACTTGGTAACCTTGCGAGAGGCTCCCAAGAATCCAAACACTACTTCTCCCAGATACAATCCCAATGCACGGTGCGCCTACCATTCTGAGAGTCCAGGCCACGATACAAATGATTTCTGGGCCCTGAGAAATAAATTGCAAGACATGCTCGAAGCCAAGGAGATAGAGTTTGATGCTCCAGAAAAGCCGAATGTTATAACTGCTCCCATGCCCAAACATGGTCGTGGAGTGAGCATTGTTGACACTTATTTGTTTGTGACCTCTGTTGAAGAAATTTCTACTCCTCTTATGACTGTTAAGAAGAATTTGTTGTTGGCCAGTTTAATTTCGGATTATGGTGAAGGTTGCCACATGTGTCCGACTCTACCTTCTGGTTGTTGTTTGTTGAAGTCAGGTGTTCAGCGCCTGATGGATAATAAAGAAATTTTGTTTGAGAAGACTTTGTTTCTGTTTGTTCCAAATGAAGACGTTGTCATTATAACCATCTCTGCCAATTCTTCCAAGGTTTCCTCGAGAAAACCTGTTAGGATTACACCTGTTCCAAGAATTGCTTCGCTAATAATCATTGTTCCTGGTCCCATCCCGTACACCTCAGACAAGGTTGTACCATGGCATTATGGTGCCGATGTGTATTATCATGGTATTAAGCAAGATCTGAAGAATGAAGAAGCGGATACTGATGTCAGTAATATTGTCGGGACTAGTAAAGTTAACCGAAATGGAAGGGTCTTCTCTCCCGAGATTTCCCCAAAGACTATCATCAAACCTATCGTTATTCCAACTGCTGCTCCAACCAGCACTCCTAACATTTCCCTTGTTCCTACTCCAATTAATACACCTGCTACTATTCCTATTCTTACTCCAGTTATCACCCCTACTGTTGAGCCATTTGGGACTCGGGGCAAAGAAATTATAGGTGAGCCTGCCCGGACGGAGGCACCTAAGAAAATCATTGTGGAAGCCTCTAAACAAGAAATAGAGGAAATCTTGAAGATTATCAAGAAGAGCGACTACAATGCGGTCGAGCAGTTGGAGCAGACCCCGTCAAAGATCTCCATGTTGTCTCTGCTGTTATGTTCTGAAGCCCATGCGAAGGCTTTGATTGCATTTCTCAATACTGCGCATGCGCCGCAGGAAACTTCAGCAGATCAGTTCAAAGATTGCATGGCCAGCCTGACTGTTGACAACGGGTTGGGTTTTTCAGATGCGGACCTGACACCGAAAGGAAGAAGTCATAATGATGCTCTGCATGTGCCGATTGAGTGCAGGGGCACCACTATGGCCCATGTGCTGGTAGATATCGGGTCCTCATTGAATGTTCTTCCTAAAAAAGCGTTAGATCGTCTGGATTGTGAAGGTTTGATTCTAAATTCGAGTAACATTGTGGTAAGGGATTTCGATGGATCAAAAAGAATGGTGCACGGGGAGGTGGACATCCCTGTCAAAGTGGGTTCTCAGACCTTTAGGTCCACCTTCTACATAATGGACATCAAGCCATCGTATTCTTGCTTGTTGGGTCGTCCTTGGATCCATAGGGCTGGGGCAGTTACTTCCACACTCCATCAAATGCTGAAGTACCCAGTGAAGGGGAAAATTGTCATGGTGTGAGGTGAAGAAGAGTATATGGTGAGTCATCTCAATTCCTTCCGCTATGTAGAGATGGACGGGGAGTTCATGGAAACTCCTTGTCATAATTTCGAAGAGGTCCCTCAGTTCTCAGCATCAACTGAAGTTACTACCAGCAAACCTCCGTTGAAGATGGCTTCCCTCAAAGACGCCAGAGCTTTGTTTGAAGAAGGTGGATGTACCAATTGGGGTCAGCTCCCTGATTTCACTCATAAAACTAACAAATTTGGTTTGGGCTTTACTGTAGGGGCTCAAAGGGCTGTTAGGCGCGCTCGGGCAGGAAGACCACCTCTACACATCAGCAATCGGGGAATTAATGTAATTGAGGATAGTGAAGAAGATTCATACATCGACAGCTGGATCTACCCAACAACCAACGGTGGACCGAATAACTGGACGGAGAAGGACTTCATACCTATGTCTTTTATTCCGCAGTAAACGACTTTTGTTTTAAGATTTGTAATAAACAGTTTGAAGCTTTACGGCCCGGTGCCTTGCCCGAGGCACCTTGGCTTTGCTAGTGAGGGCTTATTATTTGTCATTTCATATATTATTAATAAAGCATTTGACGTTTCTTGCATTACAAATTTTGTTCTCCTTGTTTTTCTTTTATGTCTCTCACTTTATCAAAACAGCTATTCTCTTACACATACTCACATATCATACTGCAGATCCATATCCACTCTGGATCCCATTGATAACAACTCTGCTACTGCCAGTTATGACTTTAAAAATCCGATCAACCAAGTCGAGGACGAAGGTGAGGACGATTGTGAGGTGCCTGGAGAACTTGCTAGACTATTACAGTAGGAAGAAAGGGCCGTACATCCTCATGAAGATCCAGTTGAGTCAGTGAATTTGGGTACAGAGGAAGACAGGAAAGAAGTTAAAATAGATGTGAATCTGGAGCCTAGTGTCAAACAACGGTTAATACAGATGCTACACGACTATGTTGAGATATTCGCCTGGTCCTATGAAGACATGCCTGGTTTGGACACTGATATTGTGGTACATCTCCTGTCGACCAAAGAAGACTGCCCTCCGGTAAAGCAGAAGGTTCTCCGTATGCGCCCCGAAATGTCATAGAAAATCAAGGCAGAGGTCATGAAACAATTCGACGCAGGATTCTTAGCTGTCACTTCTTATCCACATTGGGTTGCCAACGTCGTCCCGTTACCTAAAAAGGATGGAAAGGTACGGATGTGTGTGGACTATAGAGATCTGAACAGGGCAAGCCCCAAGGATGACATCCCACTTCCTCACATTGATGTTCTAGTCGACAACACTATGCAACACAAGATCTTCTCCTTCATGGATGGTTTTTTTTGCTACAACCAGATCAAGATGGCTCCTGAGGACTTGGAGAAGACAACCTTCGTTACACAGTGGGGCACCTTCTGTTACAAGGTAATGCCTTTTGGGTTGAAGAATACTGGGGCAACTAATCAGTGTGCCATGGTCGCTTTGTTCCATGATATGATTCACCATGAGATCGAGGTTTATGTTGATGACATGATAGTTAGGTCCCAGACTGAGGAAGAACACCTTGATCATCTCCAGAAACTGTTTGACAGGTTGAAAACGTACAAGCTGAGGTTGAATTTGAACAAGTGTACCTTCGGGGTAAGGTCTTGTAAGCTTCTGGGTTTTGTTGTCAGTGACAAAGGTATTCAGGTGGACCCTGCAAAGGTAAAAGCCATACAAGAGATGTCGGCTCCCTGCATAGAAAAAGAAGTTAGAGGTTTCTTGGGATGGCTGAATTACATCGACAGGTTCATTTCACATCTGACTGCTACTTGTGAGCCAATCTTCAAGCTGCTGAAGAAAGATCAAGTGGTAAAATGGAATGATGAAAGCCAGACCACTTTCAAAAGAATCAAGGAATACCTTCAAGAACCGCCAATTTTGATGCCTCCAGTTGAAGGAAGACCTTTGATTTTAAGCTTGACAGTGCTAGACAATTCAATGGGGTGTGTGTTGGGGCAGCATGATGAGTCTGGCCAAAAAGAGCACGCCATTTACTACCTTAGCAAAAAGTTTACCGACTGTGAGACCCGATACTCATTGCTCGAGAAAACTTGTTGCGCTTTGGCATGGGCTGCTCGCCGGCTGAGACAGTATATGCTGACTCACACTACTTTGTATATATCAAAGATGGATCCAATCAAGTGTATTTTCGAGAAGCCCGCTCTCTCCGGAAGGATAGTAAGATGGCAGATGATCCTAACCGAGTACAACATCCAATACACAACCCAAAAAGCAATCAAGGGGAGTGTATTGGTGGATCATTTGGCGCATCAGGCCATGGATGACTACCAGTCCATGAATTTTGAGTTCCTGGATGAGAATATTATGTTGGTAACCGACTGCGAAGAACCTGGACTGGATGAAGGACCCGAGGAGGGATCATGGTCTATGTATTTTGATGGAGCCTCAAACGCATTGGGTAATGGCATTGGCGCAGTAATCATATCTCGTGAGGGATGTCATACTTCGTTCACCGCCCGATAATGTTTCAACTGCACCAACAATATGACAGGGTATGAAGCGTGTATCATGGGTCTTCGAGCTGCTATTGATATGAGGATTAAGTTCTTGAGTGTATTCGGAGATTCCGCTTTGGTAATAAGTCAGATCAAATGCGAGTGGGATACGAAGCACCTGAATCTTATTCCTTACAAAGAGTATGTACTAACATGCTCCCACACTTCAAAGAGATAACCTTTGAACATTTACCAAGAGAGGCGAATCAGTTGGCGGACGCGCTAGCTACCATGTCTTCTATGTTCAAAGTCAGGTGGGACAATGAAGCTCCCCAGATTACCATTGAGAGCTTGGACGAACCCGCACATTGTTGTGCCATTGACACTGAAGAGGCAGTAGATAAACCATGGTTTCACGAGGTAAAAAGGTGTCTTGAGGCTCAAGAATACCCCGAGGGGGCATCTGTTAATGATAAGAAGTTTCTGAGAAGGTTTGCTGCAAAGTTATTCATCAGTAATGGAATCCTCTATAAGTGTAACCATGATTCAACCTTACTGCGGTGTGTAGACAAGAGCGAGGCAGAAAGAATAATGACAGTTACATGAAGGTACCTTCGGAACTCATTCCAGTGGACATACCATGGCGAAGAAAATCCTACGGGCAGGATATTATTGGTCCATTATGGAAGCCGATTATTATCAGTACTCTCGAACTTGTCATAAGTGCCAAATCTATGCTGATAAGGTGCATGTACCTCCAGTCCCTCTGAATGTCTTGACAACTCCTTGGCCCTTCACAATGTGGGGCATTGACATGATCGGCGAGATCAGACCTACTGCGTCTAACGGGCATCGCTTCATTCTGGCAGCCATTGATTATTTTACGAAGTGGGTTGAGGCAGCTTCATTTGCTAAAGTAACCAAGAAAGTCATGGCCCGATTCATCCGACACAATATGATTTATCGATATGGTGTACCAGAGAGGATTATTACTGACAATGGTACAAATCTAGATAACACGATGGTCACCGAGCTCGGTAAACAGTTCAAGATTTAGAATCATAACTCTTCTCCCTACCAGCCGAAGATGAATGACGTTATTGAAGCGGCTAACAAGAACATCAAAAATATTTTGCAGAAGATGACGGTGACATACAAAGACTGGCACGAGATGTTACCATTCGCTCTTCATGGGTACCGTACCTCAGCACAGACATCGACAGGGGCAACACCCTACTCTTTGGTGTATGGAATGCAGGCAGTCCTACCCATCGAAGTCCAGATACCCTCTCTCAGGATTATGAAGGATGCGGGTTTGAATGAAGGCGATTGGATCCAAACCCGACTTGATCAGATGAATCTAATCGATGGAAAGATACTTACTGCTATCTGTCATGGTCAGACATATCAAAAGCGGATGATCAAGGCTTTTAACAAGAAAGTTAGACGTCAAGAGTATCAAGTCGGGGATCTAGTGATCAAACACATCATACTACCGCAAGGTGATCCCAGGGGTAAATGGACCCCTACATACAAAGGTCCATTTGTGGTTTAGAACATTTTCTCGGGAGGAGCTATGATTCTAACCACCATGGATGGTGACGAACTTCCTCACCCCGTCAATGCAGACATAGTGAAAAGATACTACGCATAATCAAAGACCCGCTAGGTTGACTGGCCTAGGCAAAAATAAGGGCTTCTCGGCGAACCAAAAGGGTTCGAGCAAAAGTAAGGGATGAAAATGAAAAAAACTATACACCCGGCAAGTCGAAAACCTGAAAAGCCGACTTGGGCAAAAAAGGGTATCCTGGTGGACTGAAAATCCGAAAGGGTGGTCCAGGCAAAAATTAGGGATTAAAGCATAACACTATGTCTCATTGGATCATCTTGCAACCAGACTTCAGTATCGACTATCAAGCTCGGACGACGCCAATCAATCTGATCCCCCTTCGGCCAAGCACCAAAGTGATGAGACGCTTGAAGATATAAAGGCAATAGCAGAGTTGGAACCCAATGGGATTGTTTCACATAGCTGTATTTTCTTTCTGTTACACAAATTGTAATTTCTATCTTTCGGCGGCGTTCTCTTATTGGGACGTCAGCCTCCTTGTACAAAACACATATTACAGGTCAACTTCAAAAATCAATACAATTCATTTTCACAAGAAATTTTAACTTGTTTTTTCTTTTTCTGTTTTGTTTTGCAAGAACGTCCAATGATTCATTGTTGATATATGCATTTGAAAATAATGGTTTGCTCATAAATATTTACATAAGAAACAAAATACAATTACTCGTAATTCTAGGAACAGGGACAAACAAGAAGTGCCCAAACCTTATAATTACTCTGCCCATCAGGTACCGGGATAGAGCCAGCTTGAAAATGTGAGTAGTGGTACATACACTCCCCACAGAGTAAAAAGTGTCCAAAGATAGTGGTGTTAGCTTTTCCGAACAGGACATAACTCTCCCCAGCTGAGGTTCACAATCGCGAGTGAGTCAGTAAATTTTACCCCAAGCAGAGTTTAATTCTCTCACAGGCAGAAATTCAATCTCATACAAAATTCATTGTCACCAGCAACGGAAATTCATCCCCAGCTGAGTTATTTCTCCAGATCAACAGGTATATCAACAGAGCATTTTCTCTCCAACATAGTTATTCCTCGCAGAGTTATCCTCAGACAGAGTCTCGTCCGGCAGAATATTTACCAGCCAAGAGGCAAATCCCCAGCATAGTCATCGTTGTTCACCATCCCTAACAGAAGCAGAGGAACTATGGTTTGTTACAGCAGTCAAGAATACCATTTCTCACACTCTCCAAACAACAGTCAGGGATTTATTTTCCCAGACTCAGATTATTATGTCAGCATTTCATGTTCATACATCATGACATGTGCATACATCACATATAACATAGTCTCATTTATTTTGAGAACGCCATTATACAATGCATCTCATGCATCGCACATAACTAACCTTGTATTTCTTTCAGGAAAGACAGTTATTATCAACAATTTCCAGCAAGTCCATGATCAACACTCGAAGCTAAACAAAATAATCATCGGTGCAACGAAAGCAACCTTACCTAGGTTCCCTCTGCAGTTCTACCCAAACTCATCCTTCTCACAGCCCTACTATCCAGGCTCTCATATCGAAGTAACCCTACTATCCAGGCTTTCATTTCGAAGTAACCTTACTATCCAGGTTCCTTCCCACGGCCCTACTATCCATGCTCTCATATCGAAGTAACCCTGCCATCCAGGTTCCTGCTCACAGCCCTACTATCCAGGTTCCTTCTCAAGCCCTACTACCCAGGCTTTCATATCGAAGTAACCCTACTATCCAGATTCCTTCTCATAGCCCTATTATCCCGGCTTTCATATCGAAGTAACCCTACTATCCAGGTTCCTTCTCACAACTCTACTATCCAGGCTTTCATGTCAAAGTAACCCTACTATCCAGGTTTCTTCTCAAGCCCTACTACCCAGGCTTTCATACTGAAGTAACCCTACTATCTAGGTTCCTTATCTTAACCTTACTATTTGGGTTTTCTTCCTCTCTTATCCCCAGGCAACAGTCCACAGCACTGTAAGACTGGGACCCAATCAAACACAATTGATTTCACATTTCCCCAGTAAGTCACGGTGCAGCATATACCCCGACCAAACACACAGTTCACTTCCGCTTCCCAAACCGGTATTATTCCCCAGTAGAGTAACGGACAACTGAAGCTCCTAAAACTCCATTTCTCTCAAGATAGAGACCAGCATTCCCCAGCGAAGTCTACCTCAACAACAGGTATACGGGTTCTCGCGAAGGAATCTCTTATGCGATCGACACTTCTTCGGATGGCATCTTTAAGCCCATCTCTCACAATTCTCTAGCAACTACCAGATGGCATCTATAATCCTATTCCTGATATCACAAATGAAGTATCACTTCATGCGAGTGCAAATTTCCGGGCACTCTAGTGTTCAATCATCTTCCACCTTCAGATCACGAAAGACAGGCAAGCCAATCAATATCTTCAGGTTTAAGAATATTGAACAGGGCCAGCTGTTGTACCCCAAAATTTTCCCTCTCATATTTCTCAATTAATGGCAAGAGAGGACCCCAAACTACTCAAGGAGGTCCAAGAGTTGACCATACAAACTCTCTCCTAAGGCAGTCTACCTCAAATTAGGGTTTCATTTTTCATCAAGATGCTTGAGTCCAAAGGAGCCCAAATTCCTTCCAAGGTCCTAATATGTTCTCAAGATCATCCATGTCAATTTTCAAGCCTTGCAGAGGAAGTTTGCTATGTCAATTGCTCAAAATGCCTGAAAACCAACTATGTTAGGTCAAAAGTCAACTGTGGCCCACATACAGTCAAACTTCAAGATTTTTGGTCAATATCCTCATTTTGAAGTATTATTCATCATTTTATCAAGGTTTGATCATGTTTCCTCAAGTATTGCTCATAATTCATCAAAGCTCAAAAGTTGCTAAATTAGGATTTTGTAGGAAAAGTCAACTCAACTTTGACCAAGCATAACTTTCTCATACTTTATCATAAATGACCCATCCAAATCTCATTTTGAATAAGATTAAATTCCCTACAATTTATCTTCATCTTCCAAGTTCAAAATATTCACTCACAAGAAGATATGAATTTTGACATTATAGGTCATTTTGAAAAGTCAACAAAAACACCTTTTGGGTCAAAGCTTATACATGAACATGGAAGGCTCAATTGATATGAGACCAAAAGGGTTGCTTAGGAGACATCTTAAGCTTTCTAAAAAGTCCAAGAACACATCTCTAGGGTCAAAATTGAGAGAGTTATGCATTGGCCAAGTAGACCATTTTTGCAAAATTGCCAAAAGTCCAATGTGCTCAAATTTGCATTTTTTGCTAAATGGGCCCAAGTTTTTATGCTTGCACCTCAATTACAATGTGGTCCACGACCCATAAAACCATCTATGCATTGTTGTCTTATTTATTTGATTTATTTTGGTTTCAATCATTAGAAAAATAAAATAAAATAAAATAAGATAAATAATGTGGATTTGCTTTGATTTGATTTTTGCATTGAATGATGGATCAAATATGCTGAAAATAGACAAGGAAATTGTGGCATGCTATGAAAGGGAAGGAAATATTTGAAAATAAAGAGATTTGAAGCAAAATTGAAAATTCCATATCTCTTTGGATTTTCTCCAAGAATGTTAACCTATTGGTGGCCTCACGCATAAATAAAGGATTCAAACCCTAAAGAAAGGGAGAGAACACACGCAGTCGGCCTTAAAGGAGAAAGAAGATTCCAAAAAATTCAAAGAAGTTTGCAATAATCAAACACCATGGTTAGCCTCTTTCCCTTGATTCCAATCGCTCCATCATCTTGCTGAGATTCCCAAGAGTGAAACCAGACCATTTGCAAAGCCTGTAGCATCCTCAAATCAGCAGATCCGTGTCTCACCATTGGTAAAACTTCTTTGACTTTAAACTCGCGCAATACTTGATGTAAATTCATATTGATCATACAAATGTGTTTCTACTGATGTTTATGTGTGTTTGGACATATCACATGCGAAGCTAATTCCCAGGATCACGTTATGCCATTGTTGACCATGGTTAGGGTTCCAAGTTCGAATCTAGTGATGCGTAAGGAATTAGTTAATATAGAGGCCAAAATCGTGATCATGGAATCTTTTTAAGACAATTAGCATCATTTGTTTTTCAGTTTGGATAATATTTTCAGGTGACCCACCAGAGAAGACGGTGGAAACCACCGGCTCCGGTGGTTGGACTGACCGGTCTTTGGTCAACCAGCTTGCATGGATGTTTCTCATGATCCCATTGGTTGGATCAAAAGATGGCTTTATCTCACCCCATCTGATTGGCCCATGCTTGTTGACGCGTGCAGTTATCTGTTGATCTGGATCCTGCACCTTGTTTTCCTTTATGGTTTATTTATTTCATTAATATTATGACTAACGTTCATGCGCAGTTGGCAAGAGGGAGAATCTATAAGGTACACGTCCTGGGTTCGACCCCAGGCGTGTTACTTTTACATTTTTCTGATATTCTCTATAGGTTCCAGTGTGTCACGCCATATGAAGTCCATCATGAGACATCAAGATCCAATCATCAGATCCATCAGCTATCCAGGATCTAACACCTTTACATTGAAGTTCCATCATGCACCCTAAGTTAACATGTGCATCAGATCCAGCGAAGTCAAACGGGCCTGGATTATTTGGGCTCAAAATTTCAACAATATACCCCAATAATTGCTAGCACAGGCCCATCTTTCTTTTCATTTTTCTTTTATTTTATTTAATTCTTTTAATATTTCTTTTATTTATTCTTAATTCACAAATTAATCTTTTTTTCATAAAAAAAATCATAAAATCAATAATTCACAAAAGAATTAGAATTAGTTTTTTTTTACTATTATCAAATTTAATTTAATTTAGTTTAACTTAGAGAAACTTTAATTTATTTTCACAATTAAAATTAAATTAGAAAATTAGGTTATCTCTTGATTTATTTTATTTTCTCTTTTTTCTCAAATAAATAAACAAAACACAAAAATAGGTTTTTTAGATTGAATTAATCTATTTCTTTCTCAGTTTAAAATTAATTAGAACTTAGGATTTTCTTTTTAATTTAATTGTTTCATTAGTTTCTTAAATAACAAAACATGAAAAAAAACATTTTTTTGATCAATCGTCAATAGGTTTAGTTAAGGGTCAAAACCCTAATCGTTTTGTATTTAACTCATCGCGCGCATGTTAATTGTTTTTGCCAATATTTTTGTAATTGTTCATGGTTTGTAATAGTGTAGATTTACTTTCTTGCATTTTTTTAATTCTTGAAAATATTTAACTGTCTAGATGTATGTTAATAGGATTGTATGACTAGAATGCATGACAAATTAATACGGTTAGAAAACCCTAATGTGCAAAGATTAAATAATTGAAAACAAATCACTCGCACATATCACTCTTAGGGTATACTCTCACTTCGGTTGCCTTCGGTAAACGATCATTAAAGTATAGGATACTTTAGTGGTTACTCTTCTGTCTAAATAAGATCAAATGTCCTGTTCGGATGTTGCCTCTGAATGTTGCCTCCGAAAGCTGCCTCAGAAATGTTGCCTCGAATATGATCTTAAGACTCTAGGGTTATTACTAAGATATCCTAACATTGCTTTAGTGATTGTACGTCCCTTTTGAATTGACCCTTACAACTCCAACGACAGTGCTACCTATTTCTCAATAGTAGGATAGCATTGTCTAAAGCAAACAAGAATAGAAACTATCTTTTTTTGGGTAGGTAGATGCTAGTAGGTACTTGCTCAAATCAAAACTTTTCACAATTACACTTTTCAATCAAATTTTCAAAATAACTTCGTCACACCTTTGAGGACTGATACAAAGGTTATCACGAAGTCAAACTTTTCAAAAACAAGGCACACACACGAGCAATTTAAAAAGATGAGAAAGTACCTAAGAGCCCATGGAAAACCATGGATAGAAAGGGTGCTAACACCTTCCCTCTCTATAATCTACCCCCCGTACTCAGAATATCTCGAAAAAGGATTTTTCTATACTTTTTTCCTTTCTGATTGGATGAAATAAAAGTCGGTGGCGACTCTTGCTTACCGCGACATTTTGCAAACAAAAAACGCAAAACACAAACCAGCATTCAAACGGTCGGTTCTGCCACCATATCACACCAAGCATGTGTAATATCACTATGAAACCAAACAGAAGTGAAGGATGTATAAAATCTTCAACTTGTATGACCCACGCGTGCACCAAAAGTCAAAATCGAAGGATAATGTTAAAAAAACATGCAACTTGCATGAACCACGCGTGCACAAATAGTCAGTTGATTTCTAAATGAGGCCATAGAAAATTGGCTTGTGCGTCCTCAAATTTTCCTTGAGCCAATTAAAGAATATATTCTAAGCTTCGAAACAAGCTGAGGTTCAAAAGAAAAGATGGAGGGATGAGTAAGACATGAGGCTTAGGATTCCTGGGCAACTCAAATCAACTAGCCCAAGACTGCGCGCGCTGGCCTGCTTAATATAACACTTTGATTGGTCCCAAAATGAGAGAGAACGAAGGGAGCATAAATGAGACTTCAACTAGCCCAAGGTCACTTCGAATGGTCCAGATTGAAGAAGACCAAAGTAGGAAAAGAGGCTTCGACCAGCCTTCAAAGCCACTTCGAATGGTCCAAACTGAAGCGAGAAGAATGAAGCTTCGATCATCTCACAAGGATGATACTTTAATTAGTTCAAATCGAAGAGAGAAAAAATGAGGCTCTTACCAGCCTTCAAGATCAATTCGAATGTCCAAATTGAAGGAAAACGAAAAGGGAAAAAAGAAGCTTCGACCAGCCCATAAGGTTACACTTTGAATGTCCAAACGAAGAAAAAAAGAATGAGGCTTCGACCAGCCCTCGTGGTAGCACTTTGAATGTCCAAACGAAGAGAGATAAAAGTAAGAATAAAGAGGCTTCGACCACCCCTCTAAGCCACTTTGGATGGTCCAAACTGAAGCAAGAAGAATGAAGCTTCGACCAGCTTACAAGGATGACACTTCAATTAGTTCAAATCGAAGAGAGAGAAAAATGAGGCTTCGACCAGCCTTCAAGATCAATTCGAATGTCCAAATTGAGAGAAAACAAAGAGGGCAAAAGGAAGCTGCGACCAGCCCACTTAGCCATCACGAATGGTCCAAGCTGAAGAAAATTAAAGGGAGCACACGGAGGCTTCGACCAGCCCACAAATCCAAATTGAATGGTCCAAGCTGAAGGAAATCAAAGGGAGCAACTCGAATCCAGTTTCAGCATTCAACTTCCTCAACCCACAACTCTTTCGAATTAAAATCAAACGGATTGATTCCAAGCTCAATGAGAAGCTTTCATAGTCCTCTTTAAAATGTATGAAGCACATTTTTTAATTATGCCTTGAAGCAAAAGATATAGGCATGTTACCAACTGTTTGATGAATTTCCTAGGCCAAATGCCTTGCCTTGCCTGGCGAGATGCCCAAGGTGCCTCAACAAATGACCAACTTGCCCTAAACTTCAAAGGCTCATAACTTTTGATTTTGAGTAAGAAGTGTGTTCTTTTCCTCTGTGGAGCCTTGTAGATATCTTTCCCCTCTTCAATTGGCAAAAAGAACCACCAAAATCCCCTGAAAAATGAGAAAGTTATGCCCTTTGCAAAGTCAGGCCAAAGTAAAAAACACTTGGTGAAAATTTCAATCACCAAGATAACTTCAAATCCAAGTAACCTCTCAAACTTGAAATTCTAATCAAAATCAATCATCAATGATCATCCCACATGAAAATACATGTCAAATGCTTCATGTTGACCAAAAGTCCACTTGGTCAACTTTGACTTTGAGTAAAATGATTATTTTTCCCCTTTCATTCAATTGCACCACTTCTCTTCAAAATTGATGATCAAAACTTCAAACATATGATATTCCAAACACATAGAGGCTATGGAAGGAGTTTCCACTTAAAAATCCCAAAGAATCCATGATTAAAACTCAAACCCTAGTTTTACTGATGAATCAAAAGGAAGTGATTCTCCTTATAACAACATAATGCTCAATCTTCTGATGATCCAATGAGGTGGATAAGACATATTGAGACATGTGGTACCTTTAGGGTTGAAAGATCTAGAGGTTTAGATAATGAGTCCCCCCTTTAGCAATTTGTCAATACAATCAATCCTCTAAAGCTTGAGGGAGACTTGATAACCAAAATAATTTAATCCTTACACAATGTATGAATGCAATGCAATATGATATTTATGATGAAACATAAGCCTAAATAAAGAGGGTAAATTTTGGGGTGCAATAGTTGCCCCTATTCAATTATCTTTAACATAATAAGCTAGAAAAGTGTTGAGAGTTAAAGATGATTGAATACGAAAGAACCCGAAAATTTACACTCTTGAAGAAACAGTAGAACCCCCCAAAGACAAAGAATGCCAGCAGACATAGGACTAAGAAGATACCAAACGAAATTGGATTTATCAAACAGAGGGTTTAATGAACATTGGACCTCCAAAGACATGCGTCAGAATGAAATTATGATGTAGATTTTAAAAAAGTTGAAACAGAGCTAAAACTTAGAAGAGTAGACGAAACTAAACTTCAGAATAAATGTGCCAGGGTAAAACTAGGCTTCAAAAGGGGACGAGATAAGACTCAAACCAAAGAGAATAGGCAAAACTAGACTCTGGAAAAGAAAAAGTACGCGGGACAAAGTGGCTAGACTGCGTGATTCTAGGAGCACCTGCAAGTCTCAACCTAAGATAGATAGTTTGAAGGAACTCAAAGAATCCCATGAATAAGGAACAAAACAAGATGAAACTTGACCCAAAAACTAGTTAGACGAAACTAAACTAGATGAGTACCAGGATGAAAATGGATTTCACGTACAGGTAACGAGCCGAAAATCAACCCACAATGAGGGTGGTGAGAGTGCATGTTTCTCAGAGCACCTGCTAGTCTCAGATCAATGGATAAACAGTGATGAAAACTGATAGAAGAATCCAAGGATCAAAAGAGAATGATTTCAACCAGGGATGCAACATAAACACTGCACTCGGTAAATGAACACTGTCAAAAGCTCCAAGGTATGAAAACAAAAAAGAGACGAAACTCGACTCAGTAACTAGTTAGGTGAAACTAAACTAGATGAGTACCAGGACGAAACTGGATTTTATACACAGGCGACGAGATCGAAACTCGAGCCAAAGAAAAGTGATGAGAGCGCATGTTTCTTAGAGCACCTGCTGGTCTCGGATCAATGGATAAACAGTGACGAAAATTGATAGAAGAATCCAAGGATCAAAAGAGACTGATTTCAACCAGGGGCGCAGTACGAACACTGCACTCGGTAAACGAACACCGTCAAAGGGTCCAAGGTATGAAAACAAAAACAAGGTGAAACTCGACTTAGTAACTAGTTAAGAGAAACTAAACTAGATGAGTACCAGGATGAAACTGGATTTCATGCACGGGTGAGGAGACAGAACTCAGATCTCGACCCAAAGCGAGGTGATTAGGGCGTAAAACTAAAAACCTGTTGAAAGTGAATTATCAGGGAGAAACTGGTATTCAAAAGCTACACCAATAGACAATGAAATGAACCGACGAAGGTAAGGAAGACCCGAGAAGAATGTGCAAGAGCGAAACTGAACTAAAATCAAGAGCGGATTCTCAACCAATCAAATGATTAATATCAAAAGGAAATTTGTATTGGGTGAAACTGAGATGATGAGGGTAAAGACCACGCTGGGGATATAACCAGAAGGATTAGAAAATTCATCAGGGGAAACAAAAACAGTAATGGCTTATGTTCCGATGCATGTTTGAATTTTTTTTTATGCGTAACGCTCCATATAATGGAAATGCTACACATTTTGGTAGATGCAATGTAATGATGCATGTTTAAGCGTTTCACTGGGAAATGGCCAAATGAGAAGCAAACAACCAAGAAGTCAGAATCTGACAAGACGTGCAAAAATAAATTGCAAAATCTGCTGTAAAAAAGAAGATATAAGGAACTGTTGAGGAGGAACCCTTGAAGAGATGAAACTTTGTGGGGAGTAACAACTGAGTAACCAGTAGAAACAGGCTACAAACACTGAGAGGAGTTTCAAAAATAAATTGTGAACTCTGTTGGAGAAGATCGGGTCAAAACTGATCAACTTCAAGAAGGAATGCTAAATGAAGATTGGGCGGTGTGGGAGAAGATCAGGGTGAGGCTGTAGCTTCTGAAGGAGAATTCCAAATAGAAATTGGCTGGTGTTGGAGAAGATCAGGGTAAGACTACAAATATCTGGAAAGAACAGCGTATAGCCGCGTTGAGAGTGACACCAAGATAATGGATCACATGTGGGGAATAAAATCTTTTGTTGAGGAAACAAAACTTTGTTTGAGGAACTGGGACTTTATTGAGGAAATAAAACTCCGCTGAAGGGTGTTTCATTGGAGATTTATGAGTCTCTAGTACGTAATCATAAAATAGACCACTAAGATAATCGGGAAGCATCAAGTTTATGATGGAATTGGAAGTTTCATCCATTCATCAATACCACCGAGGAATTGGAAGTTTCCCTCCCGGCAACATTAAGCTCTTCACTGATGTTCATTACGTACGTTCTTTTTTGATGTCAAACAATTGTTTTGAATGCAGAAGGGTGTTTATTATGGGATTGGCAACCCTGATGCGATAATTATGTAAACCTTGAAATTAAAATCCTTGAATGAAAAGATGTCGCATTTCTGTTGTGAATGAATCACTAGCTAGAGTGAAAAAATTCAAAACTTTTTTTCCTTCTTTTTTTTATAAAAAAAACGAACATGATGCAGGCGATAAGATACTAACATGGATATGCAATACATATTTGAGAATTTAGGAAACGCTATCCTGTTGTAGTATGCTTTCGAGTGAAACCTATGTTTCAGTTAGGACTTTTAAAGGTTGTAACGTGGTCTGGTTCATGGTTTTTTTTTGGAAAATGTTTTTAAGGCTCAAGTTATTTGGTTACCACCCCCTTCATGATGTTCTCCATTCTTAAATTCAGTTAATCTTGACACGAGCATTCATCTCTCAGAAGAGTTTATGATGGTTGAGGAACCACAACAATTTTTTTGGATACGACAGCCACCTAACCTTTGGTTTTTTGGGTGTTCGATCACACTACTTTTCTTTTGATGAGGATTTTTACGTTGAATAATCCTTTTCTTCCTTTCAGGCTCTTAAAATTTTCCGCTTTCCCTAATTTTTGTCTGGACCAATTCTTTTGAATTTCAATTTAGAAGTCCAGCGGGATTCCCTAACTTTTGCCTAAGCGCCCCCCCCCCCCCCCCCCCCCCCTTTTTAAGTTTTGACTTAGCGGGGATTTTTGTTTCTTTTTTATTCATACTTTCCATTTTGAACAAGTCGTGTGACCCTAAGTCTTTGAAATTTTTGGAAGAAAGTGACTTCCTTATTCCTTGGTCGGCGAGGGATAACCTTTGTTGTATCAATTCGATCTCGACCTTAGGACTTTTTGTTTCTTTTTCCTTTCACTGGGGAAATAACCATTGTTGTTTTGATCTTTTTCCAACCTCATAATGCAAGGGATAAAATGTGGTGATCCTTGGAGGGGACACTCCTTCTGACATTTGAATGCTTGATCAAATTAACTGAACATTTACCCTGCCCCGGGTTAAAATAAGGGTTTTCTTTCGTGCAGAATAGAAACTCCTACTTCGAAGGCTCGGAGGGGTTAATGAGGGTCTATCTCCCTTATATCTCCGGTGTTTGGGAATTTAAACAAGGCCTATACATCGTCAACAAGGTTCTACTCAAAAAGCATACAATCAAAGATATCGCCCTTCCTCCAATATTTTGATTAGGCAAAAGAATTGAAATAATTGGTATCAAAATGACAGAAAATCATTTAAAGAGTGATAATAAATGGTTTAAGTCAAAAACAAAGAATTTCTTCAAAGCAGACATATTCAGCGCATCAAGGTTGACACTCAAAAATAGACAAGTTCCTGCATGCAGACAATGTTAAATAGTCAATAAAGATACACATGAAAATGCAGCAGAGAAAAATTCCCCCATGGAAGAGGATCGTCTCCATCCAGACTTGTCAATCTGGACGATGCACTGCAATCTTGGTCGTATCTTGACCCACGACCCCTACATTATGAAGAGAAGTTGCAAATGTTTTTTTGTTTGACTTTTCGAAGAAATGAGCATTCAAAGGGAAGAGATAAACCTTTTCCATCAATACGGGGCCAAGAAACAACTTAGCAAAGTACCCACAAGAAAAGTAGTTGAGTATCAACAAGAAAAAAATTAACATGCCCCTTGCATAGCATGACAATTGTACTTATCTTCCGTATTTCAAGCAACAATAACTTAGATTATCATGTTCATGTAGGGCCAACAATGTTTATATGCACATGTTTATCAAAATATTGGACTTTTTGCAAACAAAACAGTAAAAAGGAGTTTATGTGAATATATAAGAGAGGATCTTTTACTGATTTAAGAAATCATCCTGTGAAAAAGGCATTTACATTTGGGAGTAGCTAAATTCAAAATCAAAACAAACAAGTGTTTACAAATGGCAATGTGAATACGAATATCCATTAAGTTTTGACTCTGCTATAACTCTTATGAATTTAACACCTTCGTCTTCCTACTTTTGACACAACCGTCTTGGATTGGCTCTGAACCTCTGCCAGGTGACCGAAAGAGAGAAACAAAGGATATCATGCTGAGCATAGTCATTTGCTTTAAGTCCCTAACTTTTGCCTGAATCTCACTTTTGGGTTTTCGATTCACCGGGACACCCTCTCTTTTTCTAAGCTGCCCTTTCGGGTTTTCAACTTAGCGGGTTTCTTTTTTTTATGCAAATTATTTTTTATCTACATCAGCATTTATAGGAAGAAGGAAGTATTATCCGTCTATGGTTGTGAGCATCATCGCTCCACCAAAGAAAACTTTTCTGACCGTAAATGATCCTTCATAAGTCAAAGCCCACTTGCCTCTGGGATCCCCCTGGGGAAGAATTATCCTTTTGAGCACAAGGTCACCTAGCTTGTAACACTGGGGCCGCACCTTCTTGTCAAAAGCTTTCCTCATCTTTTGCTGATATACCTGACCATGACATACAACTGTCAACCTCTTCTCATCGATATGTTCTAACTGATCCAGCCGATTCTATACCCATTCACCTTCATCAATCTCAACATCCCTCATGATTCTAAGAGAAGGAAATTCGACTTCTATAGGTAACACTGCTTCCATGTCGTAGACCAAGGAAAATGAGGTTTCCCCAGTTGAAGTACACACAGTGGTACGATAACCATGTAGAGCAAAGGGCAGCATCTCGTGCCAATCTTTATAGGTTACTACCATCTTCTGTACAATTTTATGATGTTCTTATTGGCCGCCTCGACGGTGCCGTTCATCTTCGACCGATACGGGGAAGAGTTATGATGCTTTATTTTGAATGACTCGGAAAGCTCCTTCATCATTTTGTTGTTTAAATTAGATCCATTGTCGATAATGATCTTTTCAGGCACTCCGTAACGACAAATAATATTGTGTTTGACGAACCGGGTTACCACTTGTCTGGTGACATTGGCATAAGACGCAACTTTGACCCATTTAGTGAAATAATCGATGGCCACCAGAATGAAATGATTTCCATTGGATGTTGTTGGTTTGATCTTGCCAATCATATCAATTCCCCACATTTTGAACGACCAAGGGGAAGTCAAGACATTTAGTGGTACGGGTGGCACATGTACCTTATCAGCGTAGACTTGACATTTGTGACAAATCTGTGCATGATTATAACAGTCATTCTCCATGTTGGACCAAAAATAACCAGCTCGCAAAATCTTTTTGGCCATGGTATGCCCACTGGAGTGAGTCCCGAAGTCACCCTCATGTATCTCTTTAATGATTCTAGATGATTCTCTCTTGTCAACGCATCTGAGCAGTAAACCATCATGATGCCTTTTATACAACACACCACCACTAAGAAAGAACTTGGCCGAAAATCTTCTCAAGAACTTCTTGTCTGTGACGGATGCCTCCCCAGGGTACTCTTAGGTTTCAAGATATTTTTCGATATCATAAAACCAAGGTTTGTCATCTGATTCCAAATTGGCTTCAAAGCAAAAAGCTGGCTCATCCAACCTTCTAATGGTAATAGAAGGTGCTTCGTTAGCCCACTTAACTTTGAACATGGAAGATAAAGTTTCCAGTGCATCAGCTAAATTGTTCTCTTCTCTGGAGATGTCTTCAAACGTGATCTCTTCGAAGTACATAATCAAATTCATAACATGCTCACGATAGGGAATCAGATTTTGATGACGAGTCTCCCAATCTCCATAAATGCAAGCTTCATATTCGGCCATATTGTTGGTATAATAGAAATAAATACGGGCCGTGAAAGGAATTTGGAATCCTTCAGGGGAGGTGATAACAGCTCCGACGTAGTTGCCCATGGCATTGGAGGCACCATCAAACACAAGTGTCCAATATGATCCTGGCTCGGGTCCTTCGTCTTGGCTTGGTATATTACAATCCCAAATGTACACTATTTCCTCATCTAGAAAGTCAAACTTCATCGGTTCATAATCATCCATGGGCTGATGAGCAAGATGATCGGCCAATATACTACCTTTGATCGCCTTTTGCATAGTGTACTGAATATCATATTCAATGAGTATCATCTGCCAATGGGCTACCCTACCTGTAATAGTTGGATTCTCAAAAATGTACTTGATTGGATCCAATTTGGATATCAAGTAGGTGGTGTGAGTTAACATGTATTGTCTTAAGCGTCTGGCAGCCCAAGTAAGTGCACAACAAGTTTTTCCAACAATGAGTACCTTGACTCGCACTCCGTAAACGTCTTACTTAAGTAATAAATGGCTTGTTCTTTTTTCCCTGTCTCGTCATGCTGACCAAGGACACAACCCATAGAGTTGTCCAACACAGTTAAATGCATGATTAATGGCTTTACTTCCACCGGTGGCATGAGTATCGGGGGTTCCTGCCAATACTCCTTTATTTTGTCAAATGCCTTCTGACAATCTTCCTTCCACCTTACCATCTGATTTTTCTTTAACAATCTGAATAAAGGTTCACACGTGGCCGTGAGATGAGAAACAAATCTAGAAATGTAGTTTAACCTCCCCAAGAAACCACTGACTTCCTTTTCTGTTTTTGGTTCGGGCATTTCTTGTATCGCCTTCACTTTAGCAGCGTCAACCTTAATGCCTTTTTCACTTACAGTAAATCCCAACAACTTGCCAGATCTCACCCCGAAGGTGCATTTATTTGGATTCAGTCTCAATAAGAATTGCCTCTGTCTCTCAAACAACTTCTCCATATGAACCAGATGCTCCTCTTTTTTGTCGGACTTAGCAATCATATCGTCCACATATACCTCAATCTCCTTGTGAATCATATCATGAAAGAGGGTAACCATAGCACACTGATACGTTGCCCCGGAATTTTTCAAACCAAATGGAATCACCTTATAGCAAAAGGTTCCCCAAGGCATGATAAATGTTGTTTTCTCCATATCCTTCGGAGCCATTTTAATTTGATTGTAACCTGAAAAACCGTCCATGAAGGAAAACACTTTAGAGTGAGAAGTGTTATCGACCAACACATCAATATGAGGAAGAGGAAAATCATCCTTTGGGATGGCTATGTTTAAATCCCTATAATCCACGCACATCCTGACCTTTCCATCTTTCTTAGGCATCGACATAATATTTGCAATCCATGGAGGATAATTGATGACCTTCAAGAAATTCGCATCTAACTGCTTTTGGACCTCTTCTTCAATCTTCTTCGACATCTCAGGATGAGTTCTTCGGAGCTTTTGCTTGACAGGGGAGCAACCTTCCTTGAGCGGTAATTGATGTACCACAATATTTGTATCCAACCCTGGCATATCTTCATAAGACCAAGCGAAGATATCAGAATATTCACGGAGTAGCTCAATTAATCTGACTTTCATACTTTCCTCGAGATTTGCCCCTATCTTGACCTCTCTTCTTACCTCTTCAGTGCCAATATTTACCACCTAAATTGACTCTTGATTCGGCTGGATAACTTTCTCTTCTTGTTTTAACAATCTTGCTAATTCTTCGGGAAGATCACAATCCTCATATGCCTCTTCTTCAGCTTGGTAGATTGCATTATCAAAGTCATAATGAGCAATAGCATAGTCGTTATCAATATAATCTGTGGTGGAAGTGCATCTGCATAAACGGTATTTTGGTGTTTTAGTGACGGTGTGTGAAAAGGGGAACATTGCCATTTAAAGAAAAGTAAAAAAAAAATGGAACAAAATTTTGAATGCAAACAAAATGTCCTTTGTTTCATGATAAACTTTTGAAAATAAACACATTGGCCCTACACAAATGATCCTCTGCGCCTTGGTCGGAGCGTAGGGATTATGATATAATAATAAAAGAAGACAAGAAAATTACTCTTCAGCGCTTGAAACTTGGATAACATCCATAAAAGTCCAATTGTTGAGTGCTTGGCCTGGAATGCTTGGACAGATCCAATCTTTAATATTATATCCATCAACCATATCATCACCAATTGCATTGGTGCATCCTTCTTGAGTAGCATTAGGACGGGAGAATCTCACAGGACTAGATAAACCAGAAGCTCTGGAAGTTGCACTTTGCTGACCCAGGATGAAACCAAGAGCGAATTTGTTGAATTTTGGGGTAACATCCAACACTCGACCCCAACCTTTAGGTTACCGTTCTCTACCGCTTTAGCATCCCTAAGAGAAGACATAATAGTTTCCGGCTTCTTTTTCTGTTCTGGGGGAGGAAAATTAACCGCGTGAACTGTCTCAAACGCCTGAAAAGGAGTCTCATGTATTTCACCTTCAACTTCAACATAGTGGAATAATGTCAAATGAATCACAATATACTCTTACTTGCCTCATACAGTTATCACTTTTCCCTATGTAGGATACTTTAGCTTCTGGTGAAGAGTAGAGGTGACTGCCTCTGCCTTGTGAATCCACGGCCGCCCCAATAAACAACAATGCGCTGGTTTTATGTCTATCACAAACAAAGTAGCATTGAAAGTGCGAGGACCCACCTTGATAGGTAATTCCACCTCACCAAATACTGCTCTTCGAGACACATCAAAGGCTTTTACCATCAAATCGCTAGGACGTAGCTCCAAGACGGAATAATCAATTTTCATTAATGCTGACTTGGGTAGTACATTCAAAGACGACCCTGTATCCACCAAAACTCAGGATAGAGTAGTGCCCATGCACTCCATGGATATATGTAACACTTTGTTATGGTCTCGCCCTTCTGGAGGAAGATTAAAATTTGTGAAGCCCAGACCGTTCCCAGCAGATATGTTAGCACAAACATTCTCGAACCGATTGACTGTTATCTCGTGCGGCACGAATGCATTCTTCAACAACTTCATCAAAGCATTTCTGTCAGGTTTTGAATATATCAACAAGGATAATATGGACATCTTAGAAGGGGTGTGACTTAACTGATCAATTATGTTATAATCGCTCTGCCTGATAATTCGTATTAACTCCTCAACCTCATGAGGAACTGAAGAAGCTTCTGGTACCAGAATTGGTTAAATCACATTGGCTGGTGTAACCCTCGAATTACCAATCATCACCTATTGTTTTCCTTTTTCTCTTACAGAGGCATCTACCACATCTTGTGTATTGGAAGGACCAGACACTCTCCTGCTTCTAGTCATTCGACTTACACCGAACAAATCATGAACATCCCCTTCACTGTCTTCAGTATATTCTTCCTCAGAAAGGCAAGGGTTTACCTCTTGCTTCACCCCATGGTGATAAACATCAGCACCATAATGCCATGGGATGGCCTTCTCACTAGTATATGGAATGGGAACAAGTATCGTCATCATCAAAGGAGGTGCTCTAGATGGGGTAGGAATACGCACAAGAGTGTAAGGAATGGATACTATAGAAACATCTTCTTCGGTAACATTTCAGTATCTTGATCTTCTATCGAACTGTAGGGAACCCTCATCTTGATCTTTTAAATCATCACAGCCCTTCGGTTGCTCTCTGCACTTGGCACAGTCTGAAGCACAGCCCAGGAAAATAGAATTGTCAAGAAAATACCTCTTAACACACTACAACAGAGTAGTTACTTGTTCCACATTCATAACTAAATTCAACATTTCTCCATTATCATCAATCATATTAACAACAGCCCCTCCATGTCTAGGCATTGGGTTTTGGGTAACATTCGGTCCAGTTACTAGAGTAAACTCAATTGCCTTAGCATCCAACAAGTCTTATATTCTGCATTTCAACGCAAAACAATTGTCTGTTGAATGACCAATTCCGCCAGAATGGAATTCACATCTTGCGTTAGCATCATAGTTAGGTGGAAGTCTTCTGGGTGTGGTGGCATATTTCTCAAACTAATCAACTTCAAATTGAGCAAATGGTGGAGTGCTTCAGTAGGAGATACTGACAAGAGATCAAATTTTCTCAGTTGTCTTTGTTGTTGATTATTATATTGACGGGGAGCATCTTGATGTCTTTGTTGTTGGGGCACCGGATTCTGTCTCTATTATGGAGGAGCATTAATAGGAATAGAAACAGCATTGATTTGTTAGTGTTGACGATCCTTTCCTCTTCCTCTATGAGAGTAAACCGCACTTGTGTCGCCTTCCCTTTTATTAGGGTAAGCATTGAATGGCTTCTTACCACCCCCTGATGAACCACTAGAGCCACTAATCTGAATCTTTCCTAATTTTAAACCCACCTCAATTCTTTCACCAGCCATAACTAAATCCGTAAATCCTGCTGAAGCACTTCCTATCATGTGATCATAAAACGGCCCTTGCAAGGTACTCAACAACATATCGACGAGTTCTCGCTCCATGAGTGGAGGTCGAACCCTTGCAGCCAGCTCACGCCACTTCTGAGTGTATTCTTTGAAAGATTCTTTTGGTCCCTGTGACAGATTTTGTATTTGAGTGCGATTAGGCGCCATATCCACATTATACTGATAGTGTTTGACAAAAGCTCGGGCAAGGTCATTCCAGCATCGAATATGAGTTTTCTCCATCTTCATGTACCACTCCAGGGACGCCCCAGATATGCTATCCTAGAAGAAATTAATCAAAATCCCATGATCCTCCGTATGTACTGACATCTTTCGGAAATAAGCAGTTGCATGAGTAACGGGACATAATGAACCATTTTACCTTTCAAAAACCGGTGGTTTAAACTTTGGAGAAACTTTCACCCCATATACCAACCCAAGATCATTAGCATCCATACCGAGGACTCCTTGCCCTTCCATAACCTTCAAACGTTCTTCTAACAACTGATACCTCCTATCCTCAATCTAGACATCTGGCTTAGAACACCGCACAGAAAGTTGATCTTCATCCTGATCATAGTCATAATTCTGCTCCTGATAGTTCCTTACACTGCCCTGATTATCTCTTCAGTTTCCCAAAAGACGCGGTCCTGGAGACGGGGGAAATTTCCCCATGTTGCACAGAAAAGGATTGCCAGGTGGCCCGTGAAAATTCTCGACAGGATGATCTTGCACATCCCCTAGTCCTACAGAAATATCCCGATAGAGCCCTTGATTTCCACCATCGACTGGAAACCAACATTGATTGTTGACAATGGCAGCCAATTCCTCCTGTCGATGATTCAATTGGTGATGACCTCCATGAACTGGGTCATTTGAGTAGCCATTTGGGCTCTCATTTCAGCGAGGTTAGGTTGGACTTGTTCTGTTTGTCTTGGAAAATTGTTTCTGGTACAAATACCGGTGAATAGTCGTCTTGAATTCTGAATAAGAAAAGCAGTAGAATAAGAATACCGTCTTGAGATAACCTGTAATGTTATGAGATGCATGATATGCATGATATGTTTGTCATTTCCAGGTATTCAAGAGTCCTTTTAATTATCAATCACGGCGTTCAACCAGATGTAAATAAACGTACAATCAAGGAAAAAAGAAAAACAACAAATCAATACTTCATTCATTCATAAGAAAAAAGATGATGTTCAAGTGATTCTGAACATTTAAGAATGTGACACTAAATAACAAAACACGTGTTTCAAAGTAGACATAACAAAGACTGAGTACAAAAATAAAACGGTCCCCTCCAACAATCCTAGGGGTGACCAATACATCAACAGTAAATAATAAGACTAAATCTCCGGAATAAGAGACGCTTCAAGGTGTTGACAATGTTCTTCGAGACTGGCTTTTTCCTTCAAAAGTTGTGATGCAAGTACTTTACTTTCTCGGAACTTATCCTCCATAGCACGTCTCTGAGATACCTCCTTCTCAACCTGAGCATCCTTGTCTTTGAGCTGTTTTCCAGGTTTTGAATCTTCTTCTTGTAGCTACTCTCAGATGCCGGAAGTTTCTGACACTCTCGCTGCTTCCTACTCAACTCTTCTTCCATCTCAGCATGGGACCTCTTCCTAAACCTTGTTACATCATAAGTTTATCCTTGAGCTTCTTTGAGTTTGCGAGCTAATTGAGCCTTCTCTTGATCTACCCAATAGAATTTCATCCCTGTCTCACGATCTTTGGCATGAAGTTGAATGTTCTCGACATGAACTTGAGTGAAATTCTCGATAGGCACAATGTCACATAAAATAACAGGAGGTTGCTCATATAAAGGAGAAGATCTTGCAAATGGCAACTGCAGAATCTTAACCCAGTCTTTAATCCACTCCATTTAAGGAACCCTAGCAATAGGAACCTTCTTGCTCAAAGTCTCTTTATCCTTCCTGTGAATTCCCTTCCAAGCATTTGTCATTCTCTTTAACCTCTCAATATTACATCCTCTAACAAAGTACACTGATCCAGTCACTTCTTCGTCTTTTAGTGGTCCATCCATTGCGTATCCCAACTGGAGGTAAGAAAGCATTGGGTTATAGTTGATACACCCTTTAGTTCCCATTAGGCGAACATTTGGGAAATCTACGCAGCTAGTGATAATGATTCGCACTTCCCCCATGACATAATTCCATCGGATATCAAATGAAGTGAGGTTGACAAGCCTCGATGACCATTAGAGAGAATGCCTTGTGTCCATGAAAGGCCCATTTATTGGTAAGTGCAACTTAAACCACTGATACAACACGAATGACACAGGCTAACATTACCTCCTTTTCCGTGTCTGAAGTGAATAGTAAAAAGAGTATCTGCCAAAAGCGTCGGTACCGGGTTCTTATTCCTAAAAACACAGATATCCGCCAAATCCATAAAGTTTCTCTTGTGAGGAAAGAGGATGATGCCATATATCATGAGAGCAAACAAGAGGCTAAAGTCACTCCAATTTCCTTTAGCTGCCCAGTCTTCAGCTTTCTTCACAAAGAAATCCAAATAAAACCTCGTAGCATCTTTACTTGATTTCCAATTGTCTTTCACCTCTTTCCACCTCAAATGAAGGGTTTCAGTAATAACTTCGAACTTCAACTTCACTGTCACTTGGGAAAAGGAACTTCATTGGACAACTTGATATTAAGAAGGTATGAGTATTCTTCTAGTGTGGGAACCAGTTGATAGTCTTGAAAAGTAAAACACCGTAATTCCTTGTCATAGAACTAGAAGAGAGTGATCAAAGCTAGTAGCTCAATTGGTAGTGGGAATGCATTGAGCATGTACTTGAACCCCAGGGTACAGGGTTCGATTCCCACAGAAGGAAAAAACTCTACTAGTGAGGGGGTAGAGAAGATCGTAAGGTAATAGTGTCGGGAACGCTAAAGGCTCGGGCTGTTACAGTTGGACCAGTAAAGAATCACACAAATCAAGATCACCAATTCTACATAGCTTCAGAACTACCACAGGAACCCAAGTCACCAGCTAAAACGCAAAGTCACCAACAGTACCTGTACCTATAAGAATAAATCATCCCTCGCCGCTTACGGGCGAAACTAGGTCAGGGTAAGGTCAAAGGTTAAATCAGAGTACAAGAGCTCATCTGTTGGTATTATCATACGATAACACATATCCGAACTTCCTCTGAATTCATGAGTCTCATGGTCGGTGTGATACGGTGGGAGAACTGACTTGAGGTTTTGCGTTTGTGTTCGCAAATGTTTCGGTTTAGCAAGAGTCGCCACCGACTTTTTATTTTATCCAAAGGAAAGGTCAAAAGCACAGGAAAGACCTTTGAGATGTTTTCTTGGGTTCGGGGGGTAGATTATGAAAAGGGAAGGTGCAAGCACCCTTTTCATCCATGGTTATCCATGGGCTCTTAGTTACTTATTTAGATCACTTTCTTTTTGCTTTTCAATTGTTTGAAATGGTGCTTTGTGTGTGTGGTTTTTTGAAAATGTTTTGAAAAAGGCCATCGTTGTGGCAACCTTTGTAATTATTCTTGTTTGAATATATACAAAGGTGTTTGTCTTTTGAAAAGATTTCAATGTTTGAAAGTTTTGTTTTGGGAAATGTTTTGAAATTGTGTTGTGAGGTATGTTCAAAAATAGCAAGGATGTTTTTGCAAGTTTTGATCAAGTAACTAAGAGTTGTCTACTCTATTTTACTCAAAGATCTTTCCTATACATTTTTAACCCTTTTGACATTGTTGTTTTACCATTGCATTTGGTAAACAACCTTGTATTAGGATGTTAAACGGGACAGACGCGGGTCATCGTATAGACCATGATAGCAATTGTGTTAAGTATTTTTAGCAAATTTTCCAAGGGACTAGATTATTTTGTTTAGGCAACCAAGATAGCGTCATCGAGGGACTATGATCTTTTGTTTTGTTTTTGTGTTGCCAAAATACTTAACATGCATAACATGGCCCATTTTTAAGGCAACAAGTGGATGAAACCCTAGGGGTGCAAGTGTGCATTGTGTATTGATTTTCATGCATTTTTGTCTTTGTACTAGTCAAGCTATTTGTTTTATTTTTGGATTGTTGGCATATAAACCCTAATCTCTAATCATGGCATAATTGAAAGCGTAAATGCGTAAAACTAAATCTACCACTATTACAACATGATTATGGGGAGGGGGATACAATTTTTGAATGGGGATTATTTGACAAGAAATTAAAACCCTAATTTTACTATTACATCCAAATTGAATAAATGGCATAAATAATAAATGAATAATATTTAAATAAACAAATTAAATAAATATACCAAATATTATGAATATGCAAAAATGTTTGTGATTATTTTTATGTATGTAAAAAAAATGTTTAGTATATATAAAAAGAAATAAAAGATTATATTTTTTTGTTAAGGGTAAAACCCTAATTTTCTTTTTAAGATAGTAAATATCTTAACTATATTATTTATGTACAATAAAAATAAAAATATATTCAAGTGTAAAAAAATGTATGTTATTAAAAAAAGTATTATTTTTTTTAATAAGGGTGGGAACCCTAGTTTTTTTTGTTTTTTAAGATAATATGTATTAATAATGATTTTATATACAAAAATAAAATATAAATATACACAAATATTTAGATAAATAATAGTATATGATAAAAAATATTATTTTATAGGTATAAATAATAAAAATAAAATATATAATATTTCTATAATATTTATAAGTTTTGATTAAATAAAATAAGAGTATATACTATTTAATACATATTTTTATGTCCAAAAAAGATAATAAAATAATAAAAATAAATGTGAAAATTTATGAAAATAATTTTGGGTATCTTTATGTTTGGAAAATATAAAATAAAAATCATAAAATGAAAATAAGTACAAAAATATAAAATGTAAAGAAATTGGGCCAGGGGGTGTATTCAGCAAAAGGGGGGTGTCAATAGTGAAAGGACCAAAGTCCAGCCCAAGCCAGACTTCATCTTCAACCTCTGTCTCAAATTTGCGCGCGCCTGGTTTTAAACATGAACAACCTGCATATGTGCTCTAATATAAAAACACATAACATCAAAGTTGTAGAATTTTCCAAGACGAATTTAACCATATAAAAAACTTGTCCTAACTCTCAGAGACCAGAGAGAATTTCTCTGGCCCTAAATCTTAACCTATTTTTTTCAGGATGTTCATGGACCAAATTCTCTTAGCATGCTTAACTAAAATGAAAAACTGAGCATATGTACAGCTTCATGGCTATGAATACTACATTTCTTATTCACAAACCTAAGCCTAATTGTTCCTAAATAGAGAGATAGGAAGTTGGCAAAAACCTGTTTCAGTTGACTTCGTGTCTGACAATGTGGAGCTTTTCAATGAGGCCTGAGATGTTTGGGAGCTTGCTTGAACTTCCCCTGACCTTCTCCAATGTCTAGCTTGCCTTGAATGTGCTTGAACAAGCCTACAGAACTCAACCTACACAAGCTGAAATCAAAAATGGCAAACCCTGTAAATGGAGTTACAGTCAGTGTTTAAGGGTTGGTATAGCTTGGATAGGTTATATGGAAGGTGTTTGAACAGGTTTGGGACAAAACGCACGAGCAACTTGTGAGATAGAACTCAAGATGCAGATGTTGCCCTGTTTTGCCAATGGAAGGTGATTTTGTGCTATGGGAGGTTTGAGGGCTCAAAGGGTCGTGTTTCTGGTTCAAGGGGATGTGAGAAACTTGTCTCTAATGCTTGCAAAAGTTGGTTTTCACAGATGTGTAAGTTATGTGACTTTGGACAAATTTCTTGGTTATGAAGCAAAACATGAGAAGTGATGGAAGACAAGCCTGTACAGGCTATCTATCAGCTTGCACACTATGCTCTTGTCCCCTCTACTTTTGTGGATTTTATTTGCTGCATAAGATATGGCTCAATGCTCAAGGATTCAGTTTTGACATAAAGCAAGATTTAAGCAAAAATGGTAATGTTGCTTTTTCTATTTAAGGATTAATCTTGTTTGCAATGCTCTAATGACCAAAACAAAACCTTATACCAATGGATTTGAATTTAATTATTGAGTATGGAATGGTTTTGAGGCCTGTAATCTAGTGCAAAGCAAGCTGATTAGAATTTGCAACTTGTATCACTATGAACATGCCATGGATGAAAAGTGAGTTTTTGCCAACTTCAAGCCTTCGATTCTCCCTAACCACAAATGAGTTTGGAGAGTTCTTGGACATTTTGGAAATCTTGCAACATGCTCTACATTCCATATTTGAAATGAAATTTGAGATTCCAAGTGGAACCATATGAAAAATGGCCATGAAGATAGGTCAAAATCCTGCCTAAATTAGGGCAAAATTTCACTAAGTTAAAAGTTTCATGGACCCTTGTTCTAAAAATCATAACTTGATATCCAAGCTTATTTTGGTAAAACTTTGTGAATCAAAGTTGTAGAATTTGTGGAGGGCTACAACTTTCATGTTGTAAGTTTTGTTTGAATCCAATTGCATCATGGTGAAAATGTTAGGCAAAGTTAGGAAAAGTTAAGAAAATTTCATAACTTAGAAAAATTTTAAGTTATGAAAATTTTCAATCTTAAATCCTAATTTGCAAAATTGGGTTTCTTGATGAACAAGTTTCATGTTTTGACATATCTTGATGAAAAATGAACCTTGGCACTTGATTTTGACCAAAAAGTCAAAGTTTGACTTTTCAGTGTACAGTCAAAATTTGATCAGTTGACTTAAAAAAAGCATATGTCAATCCAATGCAATTGAGATCTTTTGAACCTTCTGAATAGGTCAAGATGATGTCATTGAGTCCTTGAATCCATGATTGAACCCAATTTGCCATTGGCTAGGTCAAAAGTCATAAATTGCCCTTGTGCAGTCAAAACCCTAAAAATGACCATTTTGCCCTTTTGGTGATCTAACAAATTTCTTGAGGAGTTGTGGTCCAAACTTGATCAAATGTTTCATATGAGTTTATAAGGTTGATGTGGGTCAAAATTTATGAGGTTTGACTGTAAATTGGCCACATTTGACTTTTTCCCCAATACAGTTGATTTCTAGGTCAACTGTCCAATTGACTGGGCAAGAATTTGATTCAAGGCTTGAAACTTGGTATGGATAATCTTATAAGTCCAACATGAAGTATGAAAGCCAATTTGAGCATTAGAAGTCCAAAATTCCTTGTGCAAACTCAAACCCTAATTTAGGTCAACAGTGCAAGGAGATGGCTTGAGCAGAGCAAACCCTAGCTTGATCTTGAGTTCAAAGAGCCTTGTGATGAGAAATGTTGATAAAATGAGAGGGAAAATTTTGGGGTACAACAGTTTCCCCTGTTCAATCTTCTTGAACCTGAAGAGTTAGATTGGCGAGTTTGTCCTTTCGTGACTCGAAGGTAAAAGAGGATTGGACACTAGAGTGCCCGTAAATTTGCACTCGTCATAGTATAGTTGAGGGAATGGGCTTAAAGATGCCATTTGGAGCATGTGACAGAGTCTTGTCGGATATGGGCTTAAAGATGCCATCCAATAAAAATTGATCGTATAAAAGATTCCTTTGTGAGGACACATACACCTGTTGTTGAGGAGTACTATGTCGGGGAATGCTGGTCTCTTTTGTGGTAGAAATAGAACTTTAGTCATTTATTATTCTATTGGGGAGTCATCTTTCGGTTGGAGAGGTGACAGTGAACTGTTATCTGGTCAACATCCAGGCTTTACAGTCTTGTATCTTCCTATCTGGTCAACACCCAGGCTTCAGAAGATAATCAAATGGTTATCCGGTCGCCTCCGGGTTTCCCTTTGACTTTGAGGCCTACCAATATCCGGTTGAATCCGGGCTTCAAGGTAATTGGTCGAGTAAACTGCTATTTGGTCAACATCCAAGCTTCACAGTGTATCTTACTGCTATCTGGTCAACATTCAGGCTTCACAGTCTTGTATTTCTATCTGGTCAACATCCAGGCTTCACGATACTTTGCTTCCTATCTGGTCAACGTCCAATCTTCAGAAGAATATTAAATGGTTATTCGGTCAACATATGGGTTTCTAATACTGTATGTGATATCTGGTCAACGTCCAGGCTTCGCAATTCTTTTCTTCCTATCTGGTCAACGTCCAGTCTTCAGAAGAAAACTCAAACGATTATCCGCTAAACATCTGGGTTTCCCTTTTGATTCTGGGGCCTACTAATATTCGGTTGAATCCGAGATTCAAAGTAATTGGCTGAGTAAACTGTTATTTGGTCGACATCCAAGTTTCATAGTTCACCTTACTATTATTTGGTCAACATCCAGGCTTCACAGTCTTGTATTGCCATCTGGTCAACGTCCAGGCTTCGCAATACTTTGCTTCCTATCTGGTCAAAATCCAGGCTTCAGAAGAACCTGTAGGGGATTCTACTACTTTCCAATCGATCTCTAGGCTTCAGTATAATCAAGGTATTATCTGGTCGAATCCAGACTTCATAACTAAAGCAGGAATCTACCCCTTGATTTGAATAAATAAATAGAGAAGCGTCCGTGTCTGGAGCATCTCTAAGTTGTTTTCTGAGCTTTTGAATACCTGTCTTAGGTAGCTATCAATCTCATCCTGAAAAAGGGAAGAATGTTAGCTGAAACACAAAGTTTATGTCGCATGAAATGTTTGATGCAATATATGTGTTTTGTCAATGCTCATGATTTATGAATGTAATGTACGTGCATGTAAGCTGATTAGCTGTCCTGCGGAGGAAAATAAATCCTAGATAGCTGGAGATAATGAAATCTTTGACTGCTGTCGGGGAAAATAAATCCAAGACCGTTGTTGGAGATTCAATGATCTTTAAACACTATGGGGAGAAGCTATACTGCTGGGGAGATCAAGAGTTTGGGTTGTATGCCAATCTACTGGGGACTTCAACAGTGAGGATCTCCGTTCTGTTGGGGATATCAGGGGAAAATTAAATGGTTTTCGTTGGGGATTAGTAGATCAAAGTTTCATCTCTGCTGGGGATCTTCATGACGTGCTGATTCGATCATGGTGACTTCACTGTGGAAGAATAACTCTCTGGGGAATTATCTGGTTTTGAAGTGACTCTTCAGGGATAAAGGAGGGAACTGGATGGTCTGAAGTTTTGGCTCTGCTCGGGGAAGAAAGTTTCATCTTCACTGAGGGTTTGCAATTCAAAGTTTTGCTCCGCTGGGTATCTAGAGTTTGAAAACTCAACTCTGATGGGGGTTCCTGAAATCTAACTCCGCTGGGCATATGCATTTCAAAGCTTTAGTTCCTGCCAAGGATCTGGATGATGTATTGCAGGGGATTTCTCCTGGAATAGCCTAAAGATAACTTTCCTATATTTTCATCATATCAGTAATTATCCTTTCTTATTTCGTTTTATTTGTAAGCAGTGATTATATTCAAATGCATATGCTCATTTTAATAAATCATTGGACGTTTTCAAATAAAACACAAGTGTAAAGAGAAATAAAAGGCAAACAATTTTCTGCACTTTGAAGTATATTTGTATTAACTTTGTATAAGTATTTTGTACAAAGGAAACAGACATCCTAGTAAGAGAGTGTGGTCATAAAATTGAGAAAAATTTATACAAACAAGGATGGCTATGTGTAACAATTCCATAGGGTTCCCATTCTGTTATAGCCTTCACAACTCTGAGTATCTTGTCCATTCGTCGCTTCGTCCGCAAATGGTTGGATTGATCAGAAGCCTGGAGCTTGTCCGTGAAGAGATTGTCCTCAAAGTGATCCGACGAGACATATTCATACGCTTTAATTCCGTAACTTTTTCCTGGACTGCCCTTTTGGGTTTTCGATCCACTGGGAAACCCTTTTTTTTTCCCAAGTCGCCCTTTCCGGTTTTCAACTTGCCGGTGTACAGATTTTTTTTTGTTTATCCATAATTGTTGCCTGAACCGCCCTTTTCGATTCACCGGGATGCCCATTTTTGCCCAAGTCGCCCTTTTGGATTTTCAACTTGTCGGGTCTTTTATGCGTAGTATCTTTTGACTATGTCTGTGTTCGCAGGGTGTGGCAGGTCGTCGCCGTCCATGGTAGTTAGAATCATAGCCCCACCAGAAAAGATGTTTTTGATCACAAATGGTCCTTCGTAAGTAGGAGTCTATTTTCCCCTGGGATCACTTTGCGGAAAGATGATCCGCTTGATTACAAGATCTCCGACTTGATACACCTGACGTCTGACTTTCTTGTTAAAAGCCTTGATCATCCGTTTTTGATACGTCTGACCATGACAAACAGCAGTAAGTCGCTTCTCATCGATCAAATTAAGTTGATCAAGCCGGGTCTAAATCCAATCATCTTCACTTAAACCAACATCCTTCATAATTCTCAAGGAAGGAATCTGAACCTCCATAGGTAAAACAACTTCCATGCCATATACCAAAGAAAAGGGGGTTTCCCCGGTTGAAGTACGCGCCATGGTACGATATCGGTGTAGAGCAAACGGTAACATCTCATGCCAGTCCTTGTAGGTGACTGTCATCTTTTGAATGATCTTCTTGATATTTTTGTTCGCAGCTTCAACAGCACCGTTCATCTTTGGCCGATAGGGAGATGAATTGTGATGTTGAATCTTGAACTGCTCGCACAGAGCGGTGATCACAGTGTTATTCAGGTTTGTATCGTTGTCCGTGATGATCCTGTCGGGGATACCATACCGGCATATGAGGTTCTGCTTGATGAAGCGGGCAACCACATTCTTTGTAACGGAGGCGAAGGAAGCTGCTTCGACCCATTTGGTAATGTAATCAATAGCCACCAGGATGAAGCAATGTCCATTAGATGTCGTAGGCTTGATCTCTCCAATCATGTCGATTCCCCACATTGCGAATGGCCAAGGAGTTGTTAGAACATTGAGAGGAACTGGAGGAATATGTACCTTGTCAGCATAGACTTGGCATTTGTGACAAGTACGGGCATATTGGTGACAGACATCTTCCATGGTAGACCAGTAGTAGCCTTCCCTTAGAATCTTCTTAGCCATCATATGTCCGCTCAAGTGGGTGCCAAATGTGCCACTATGCAGTTCAGTCATGATCTGCTCAGCTTCAACCTTGTCCACACAACGAAGTAGAACACAATATGGTTGCGCTTGTATAGGATACCGTTGCTTAGGAAGAACTTGGCAGCAAATCTCCTTAAGAACTTTTTGTCGTTGACTGAAGCTTCTTCATGGTATTCTCGAGTCTTGAGATACCTTTTGATTTCGTGAAACCAGGGTTGTTCCACTGCTTCTTCGGTATTAATCTCATGAAAGTGCGCAGGTTCGTCCATTCTCTCGATGGTGATTTGGGGAGCCTCATTATCCCAGTTAAATTTAAACATGGAATACATTGTAGCTAAAGCATCCGCTAGCTGATTTTCCTCTCGCGGGAAGTGCTTGAAGGTAATCTGCTCGAAATGAGGCAACAATGTCAGGACATGTTCTTTGTATGGGATGAGGTTAGGATGTTTAGTGTCCCACTCTACTTTGATTTGACTGATAACTAAAGATGAGTCTCCAAAAACAACCAAGGATTTGATTCCTAAGTCAATCGCAGCCTTGAGACCAAAGATACAAGCTTCATACTCGGCCATGTTGTTGGTGCAGTTGAAGCAGAGTCTAGCGGTGAAAGGTGTATGTCAACCTTTTGGAGAGATAAGTATTGCGCCGATACCGTTGCCAAGTGCATTTGAAGCACCATCAAAGTACAGGGTCCATCGGGATCCTTGTTCAGGTCTGTCATACGGTCCGTTACCTTCAATGCTGTCCAATGTCATAATGTCTTTGTCGGGGAAGTCGAACTTCATGGATTGGTAATCTTCGACAGCTTTATGAGCTAGATGGTCAGCTAGTACACTCCCCTTTATAGCTTTTTGGGTTGTGTACTGGATGTCATATTCAGTCAGGATCATTTTCCATCTAGCGATTCTTCCAGATAAAGCAGGCTTTTCGAAGATGTACTTGATCGGATCCATTTTAGAAATCAACAGAGTGGTATGTGTCAACATATACTGCCTTAGTCGGCGAGCAGCCCATACCAAAGCGCGGCAAGTTTTCTCGAGCAGTGAGTAGCGAGTCTCACAGTCGGTAAACTTTTTGCTAAGGTAATAAATGACATGCTCTTTTCGACCAGACTCGTCATGTTGACCCAGTACGCACCCTATTGAGTTATCCAAAACAGTTAGATACATGATTAACGGCCTTCCTTCGACGGGTGGCATCAAGATAGGAGGTTCTAGCAAATACTCCTTGATTTTATTGAAAGCAACTTGACAGTCGTCATTCCATTCAACCACCTGATCTTTCTTCAACAGCTTGAAGATTGGTTCACAGGTAGAAGTTAGATGAGAAATGAATCTTGCAATGTAGTTTAGGCGTCCCAAGAAACCTCTAACCTCCTTTTCAGTGCGGGGGGCATGCATTTCTCGTATGGCCTTGACTTTGGCAGGATCAACCTCAATGCCCTTGTTACTGACGATGAATCCCAAGAGTTTACCAGACCTGACTCCGAAAGTGCATTTGCTAGGGTTCAGTCTGAGCTTGTATTCTTTTAACCTGACAAACAGCTTTTGCAGATGGTCGAGGTGTTCTTCTTCTGTCTGTGAACGGGCTATCATGTCGTCTACGTAGACTTCAATCTCATGATGTATCATGTCATGAAACAAAGCTACCATGGCTCGCTGATAGGTTGCCCCGGAATTCTTCAGTCCGAATGGCATCACTTTATAGAAGAAGGTACCCCACTGCGTAACAAAAGTAGTCTTCTCCATGTCTTCGGGGGCCATTTTGATCTGGTTGTATTCCGAAAATCCACCCATGAAAGAAAACACATTATGTTGAGTTGTATTGTCGACCAAAATGTCAATGTGTGGCAGTGGAAAGTCATCTTTAGGGCTAGCCCTGTTTAAATCTCTATAGTCCACACACATTCTCACTTTTCTGTCTTTTTTAGGAACGGGCACAATGTTAGCAACCCATTGTGGATAGGAAGTAACAACAAGAAACCAGGCATTGAACTGCTTCATCACTTCAGCTTTGATCTTTTCAGACATACCGGGCCTCATTCGGCGGACTTTCTGTTTGATTGGTGGACAGTCTTCTCTTGTAGGGAGACGGTGAACCACAATATCTGTGTCGAGTCCCGACATGTCTTCATAGGACCAGGAAAATATTTCTATTCATTCAACAGTTGAACTAGACGCTCTTTGACATTTGGCTTTAGGTTGGCACCCACTTTAACCTCTCTTCTGTCTTCGGCAGTACCCAAGTTGATAGTCTCTAACAGTTCTTCATGGGGGCAGAATAGCCCTTTCTTCCTGTTGTAGAAGTCTAGCCAACTCTCCAGGCACTTCACAGTCTTCATCACCTTCGTATTCGGCATGATTGACCAGATCTTCAGAGTTACTGAAGGCCAAAGCAGAATAGTCACCCATGGAATCCGAAGTGGATGGGTACCTGCATTTTGTAAGTGTGGATGTGTGTAAGGGATAGCCAGCCTTAAACAAAATAAAATGTAAAAGGAAAGAAAATGAACACAAAAGTTTATAGATGAAAACGTTCATGATTCACTAAAAATGGCATATGAAAATGAAGAGTCAAAACCCTTACAAATGGACCTATATGCCCCGGGAAAGGCACAAAGCAAAAGAGTGTACAAATTGTTTAAAAGTTATTACAGACCAACATAAATGTTCAAAAGATAAATTACTGATTGATGAAAGTAATGGGAATGAAGTCTTTTGCCTCCCTGTTGTTCAGTCCTCCTTCAATGGTCGGGAAAATCCAATCTTCAAAATTTCTCTCATCTTCAACATCTTCCAAAGCATGAACTCCGTGATGAGTGATCTTTAATGGTGGTCCTCCAGCCCAGGAGCGACGCACAGCCTTCTGACTAGCAGCAGTAAAACCTAAACTGAACTTATTCGTCTTGAAAGGAAAATCTGGTAACTGACCCCACACTGTACTTCCTCCTTCCTTGATCACAGCCTCCGCATCTTTAAGGGATGACATCCGGGACATAGGTTTGGTAATGATGGGCACATCAGTCATTGTTTTGGCCGTTGCAACTTCAGGAGAAACCTCTTCAAAGTGTTGGAAGGTGTTTCTATGAATTCACCATCTAACTCCACGTAGCGGAAAGAGTTAAGGTGGCTTATCACATACTACTCCTCACCATGAACTATTATGATTTTACCCTGGACTGGATATATGAGCATTTGGTGTAGAGAAGAAGTGACTGCCCCAGCATTATAGATCCATGGCCTTCCCAACAAGCATGAATATGAAGGACGGATGTCCATCACATAAAATGTAGAGTTGAAAATTTCTGTTCCCACCTTAATTGGGATGTCCACCTCTCCGTGAACCATCCGCTTAGAACCGTCGAAGGCTCTAAAAATGATATTACTGGGCTTTAAGGTCAAACCTTCACAGTCTAGTCTGTCCAATGCTTTCTTTGGTAGGACATTTAAAGATGACCCGGTATCAACCAGAACATGAGCAAGTGTGGTCCCCCTGCACTCTACCGAAACATGCAACGCATCATTATGCTTTCTTACCTTAGAGGTTAGATCAGCGTCATAGAAACCAAGACCATTATCGGCTGTAAGGCTAGCCACACACTCTTGAAACTGGTCTGCAGAAGTTTCTTGAGGCACGTGCGCCGTCTTCAGGAATTTGATCAAGTCTTTGGCATGAGCCTCAGAATAGAGCAATAGGGCCAGCAAGAAGATTTTTGAAGGGGTTTGCCCCAATTGTTCTACGAAATCATAGTCGCTCTTCTTAATTATCTTTAAAATTTCCTCCATTTCCTTTTGGGTGGTCTCGGGGATAACCAAAGTCTGAGCCCTCGTCCTGACGGGCACTTCTTGGATCCCCTTACCTTTATCAGCAGTAACAGCAGAGGGTACAACTTCGGGAGTAACAATTTCTTTGATCACTGGACTTCGCATAGATATCTTGATAGGCACAGGAGAACTTGAGGGTCCGAAGACTGCCCTTGGAGGAGCAATCTCCGGAGAGAAGCTTATTCCGCTACGAGTTATCTTACTTATCCCTGCAATATTTCCCATGTCAGGAGTTTCTTCATCGGAATTCTCTTCGGCTGATTCGATTTGCTTGACACCGTGGTAGAAGATCTCTCCTCCGTAATTCCACGGTATTGTCTTGTTGGACTTATATGGGATAGGCCCCGGCATGGTAATCTTCAGCGGTATAAACTTTGGATCAGGTGTAATCTTAACAGGTCTTTTGCAGGCCTTGGAAAGATTTTCGGAAATGGTGATTATAGGAATATCATTGATTGGAGTAACAGGAGTAATGGTAGCAACATGAGTTTTATGAAAGAGGATCTCTTGAGTATCCATCAGACGTTAGATGCCTGACTTCAAAAGCGGACAGTCGATTTGTAGATACGAACAAAAATAACAATCTTTTTCACAGCCTGGGAAGATCCCGGCTTTCAACATATTTATCTTGATCATAGGTAAAGGAGTCATTAAGTCATCAACAGCAGTAACATACAAATCCTCTTCAATAGCATGGACATTATGACCATGCTTGGGCATTGGGGCAGGAATCACGTTCGGCTTTTCGGGCGCATCGAATTCTACCTCCTTGGCATCTATCAAATCTTGGATCTTTTTTTTGAGGGGCCAACAGTTGTTGGTGTCGTGCCCTATGTTGTCAGAATGGTAAGCACATTTAGCATTGGCATGATAAAAAGGAGAAGTTGTATTCGGATTTTGTGGCAGATCTCTCAAGGTTGTAAGGTTCAGCTTCAATAGATGGGGGAGAACCTGGGCAAGCGTCATGTTTATTTTGGTGAACTGCCTAGCAGGCTTTCCCCCTCTTTGTTGGTTGGTTCTTGGCTGATCATTCCTTGGTTGATCAGCTGCAGTCTTTTGGATCATTACAGCCCCTACCATTGACCGGCGCTCTTCTCTTCCTCGACCTTTTTGAGTGTAAATAGCTGACACCTCCTTCTTAGCTAAAAAAGGTTTTTTGACAGCGGCAAAAGCAGATGTATCTTTCTGAATTTTACCACTCTTGATGCCAGCCTCAACTCGTTCACTAGTCAGAATTAATTCAGTGAACCCTACCGATGAACTCCCTATCAGGTGATTAAAGAATGGACTAGACAGCTTCCCCAAAAACATATCAACCAGCTCTCTATCAGACAAAGGTGGCTGCACCCTTCCAGCCAGGTCCCTCCACTTCTGGGCATACTCCTTAAAGCCTTCATTAGAGACCATACTCATACTCTGTAGTTGAGCACGAGTAGGCGCTAGATCTGCGTTATATTGGTATTGTCGATAGAAAGCAGCAGCCAAATCCTCCCAGTTATGTACATCAGATCTCTCAAGTTGATAGAACCAGTCCAATTGCGTACCCGACAAACTATCTTGAAAAAAGTGGACCCACAGATCCTTATCAGAAGAGTGAGGTTGGATCTTTCTGACGTAGGACCGCAGATGCATCTTCGAGCAAGACAAACCATCGTATTTAGAAAATGTAGGCACCTTGAACTTAGGGGGAATGACAATCCCAGCAACCAACCCTAGTTCTTCGAAATCCAACCCAGGCACTCTTTGTACCTCCATAGCTGCCAACCTCTCTTCCAGATTTTTATACTTATCGTCCCGCAGGAGGATACTGCTGCTCAGAGTAATCTTCCTCCTTTTCTTCTTCTTCCTCTTCAGCTTCAGACTCGGAGGGCATTGCAACTCCCTTACCTTTACCAACCCCTTCGTCAGACGTCGAGGGAAACTCGAGGACCTTTCTAGCCTGGTTCTCAAACCTTCTCCCAAAGTGGCCACACCAGCCCTTTTCTTCTTTTTCTCTTTTTCTTTTTCCTTCTCTCTCTCTAACAGTGCTTTAAGATCCTCCTGACCCTTTGCCAAGGTCATGAGGAGTTGTTGGAACTGAGAATTTTGTGCTTGCAGATCTTTGACCGTCTGCTCTATATCCATCTTACTGAAATAAACAGCAGAAAGATAAGGAAACCTGGTGTAAAGACCTGTTTATGCATATGATGAATGATATGTATTTATGTAATGCATTCAAGGATTCAGAAATTCAAAGTTGTTGCAAACAAAAAGAACACACGTCATATTAATAAGAAGTTTGTTAGTACATAAATGCCCCATGGGCAAAATATTACAAAATTCTTAATGTAAAAAGATGTTGCGCATCCTCTTTGGTGCGATGTAGGTGTTAAGAGTCTCCTCTTCGTGAAGTCGGCGGGTAAGTTCCAAAACCTTCTTCTCACTGGCATAGAAGCTAGTTTCAAAAGTGTTTCGCTCTTCCTTGAGTTGTACCCAACTCTTTTGCAATTCTTCCAATGATGTTGGCATGTCTGGATGTAGGAGGGTGTATGGAACCTCTCCTTCCATAACAGGCTCTTTGATCACGGGGAGAATGTGGGGGTAAGGCATCATAAGACTCTGGGCGCGGGTTCGTACCCACTTGAGATAAGGCTCAAGGGGGATGGAATTCTTGTGTCCCAGTGTCTTACTGTCCACTTTGTTTGGCATACTCCAAGCTCGGATAAACTTTTGTCGAAGTCCTTGAGCGTTGTTGTCGAAGTCAAAAACCAAATCTGGAATTAGCATATCATGAGGGCCATCCCTTCGAGCATATCCAAACTGTCTCAAAGCCAAACATGGGTTGTAGGTAATGCCTCCCCTAATGCCAAGTAGTGGGACATTAGGGAATTCCCCACAACGATCAATGATGATGACATTTTCTCTGGACCGAGAACACCAATGAACATCAGAATGTGTAAGAGTTATCAATCGTTGTGACCACCTCAAGCCTTGTTAATTCTTCAAGACTGACTGGGGAAGGTGAGAAATAAACCACCTTGCTAGAAGAGGAGTACAACATATGAGAACACCTCTTTTCCTCATTGTTCGTGTGTGAAATGAGTGTAGGATGTCCCCAAGCAATGTAGGCACAGGATTTCGAGATATGAAAATCTTGACAGCATTCACATCTATAAGCTGGTCAGGGTTTGGGAACAAGACCAACCATAGATGAGAAGTGCTACAATCTCCTCAAAAGCTTGCAGATCTAGTGAATTCTAGCAGTCTTGTGCCTTCTCAAATAGAAACTTTGCCAAGAAACCCTTGACACCACTTCTGGTTTCCCAATGACCTTTGATATCAGATGGTTGCAAGTGTAAGGCTTGAGCAACATCTTCAAGTTATGGTTCTCTTTCCGTACCGTTGTAGGGTAGTTGATGGAGAATAGGAATCCTCAGGAGTTGAGAAAATTCCTCCAAAGTATGTACTAGTTGGTAATCAGGAAATGTAAAGCAATGGTGTAGGGGGTCAAAGAACTGGAAGAGAACTTTCACCATGTCTTCTTCAATGTTGGAGTTGACCAAGTTGAGAAGTATACCATGTCTTTCACTGAAGGGAGAATTCTCTGGAATCTTGGAAACAAGCTCTTTGAGTAGAGGAGGAATCCTCACAAGGTTGACCTGAATTGTTTTCCTGCGAATTGATTCCATTACCTACAAAACAGGAACAAAGATGAAGATCCAAACCCTTGAAATGTTTAGTGGATGTATATGATGCTTTATGATGTTTATGATGTATGCACAAGTATATGTACAAGCAAGTCACACAAGATCCTAGTTTTAGGCTTGCATGGGGTTTCATAGGTAAGTACCCTCTTGAAGTTAGTTGGCTCAACCTGTCCTATAAATAGTAATCGGGTTCTAAGGGGCTCAATATCACTGGATTATTTTCTGTGTTCATTGTTTCAGTTTAGCCACTTTACTGGCGAGCGAAATATTACAAGAAAACAACCCTCAATGAGTGTAGTATCGAGTATCTACCAACTTCAGACTGCACCAAAGCTGGTCATCTCACTACCCCTAATAAGGCCAAGATGGTCAAGTAAGGTTCTAAGAGTTCATTAGTGCTTCATGACATCACTCAGCGGCCTTGTATTCTCTTTGATTGACTCAAAGGCTACCGGTACCCACAAATATGTCGAACTAATATAGCTATTGCTTCAACCATGTTGGTATACCCCGCACTGTTTCCACAACGTATTGCTATTTTCCTATGAATGTTTCCCAAAAATCCGGGTGGAGGATTCAAACCCAAACAAGAGAACCAAATGTAAAGCAATCAAAGAAAACAAGATAAGCATGTAAAGGAGATCTAAACCCTAATGTTACTCCACTTTTATATTTTTCCCCAGCAGAGTCGTCAGTTCTGTGATATGGTGGGAGAACTGACTTGAGGTTTTGCGTTTGTGTTTGCAAATGTTTAGGTTTAGCAAGAGTCGCCACCGACTTTTTATTTTATCCAAAGGAAAGGTAAAATGCACAGGAAATACCTTTGAGATGTTTTCTTGGGTTCGGGGGGTAGATTATGAAAAGCGAAGGTGCAAGCACCCTTTTCATCCATGGTTATCCATGGGCTCTTAGTAACTTGTTTAGATCACTTGCTTTTTGCTTTTAAATTGTTTGAAATGGTGCTTTGTGTGTGTGTTTTTTTGAAAATGTTTTGAAAAGAGGCCATCGTTGTGGCAACCTTTGTAATGATTCTTGTTGAATATATGCAAAGGTGTTTGTCTTTTGAAAAGATTTCAATGTTTGAAAGTTTTGTTTTGGGAAATGTTTTGAAATTGTGTTGTGAGGTGTGTTCGAAAATAGCAAGGATGTTTTTGCAAGATTTGATCAAGTAACTAAGAGTTGTCTACCCTATTTTACTCAAAGATCTTTCCTATACATTTTTAACCCTTTTGACAGTGTTGTTTTACCATTGCATTTGATAAACAACCTTGTATTAGGATGTTAAACGGGACAGGCGCGGGTCATCGTATAGACCATGATAGCAATTGTGTTAAGTATTTTTAGCAAATTTTCCAAGGGACTAGATCATTTTGTTTAGGAAACCAAGATAGCGTCATCAAGGGACTATGATCTTTTGTTTTGTTTTTGTGTTGCCAAAATACTTAACATGCATAACATGGCCCATTTTTAAGGCAACAAGTGGATGAAACCCTAGGGGTGCAAGTGTGCATTGTGTATTGATTTTCATGCATTTTTGTCTTTGTATTAGTCAAGCTATTTGTTTGATTTTTGGATTGTTGGCATACAAACCCTAATCTCTAATCATGGCATAATTGAAAGCGTAAATGCGTAAAAATAAATCTACCACTATTACAACATGATTATGGGGAGGGGGATACAATTTTTGAATGGAGATTATTTGACAAGAAATTAAAACCCTAATTTTACTATTACATCCAAATTGAATAAATGGCATAAATAATAAATGAATAATATTTAAATAAACAAATTAAATAAATATACCAAATATTATGAATATGCAAAAATGTTTGTGTTTATTTTTTATGTATGTAAAAAAAATGTTTAGTATATATTAAAAAAAAAAGATTATATTTTTTTGTTAAGGGTAAAACCCTAATTTTCTTTTTAAGATAGTAAATATCTTAACTATATTATTTATGTATGTGATACGGTGGGATAGAGAACTGACTGTTTTTGGAATGCTGGTTCACGTTTTGCGTTTGTTTTCGCAAAATGTCGTGGTAAGCAAGAGTCGCCACCGTCTTTTATTTTATCCAACAAGGAAAGGAAAAAAGCACAGAAAAATTCCTTTTTCGAGATGTTTCTCGGGTTCGGGAGGTAGATTATAGAAAGGGAAGGTGTTAGCACCCTTTCTATCTGTGGTTATCCACGGGCTCTTAGGTACTTGCTCAAAGTGTTTTCAAAATTTTCTTTTCTTTGTGTTTGTGGGTTTGAAAGAAGTTTTTGTTTGAAAGAAGTGTGAGTGCGAAAAGTTTTTTTTTTGTTTTAGAATGAGAAAGTACTTAAGAACCATCTACCTACTCGAAAAAGGAATTAGTATGTACAAATTTCCTTTAGACAATGCTATCCCACTATTGAGGAGTAGGTAGCACCGTCGTTGGAGTTTAAGGGTCAATTCGATTAAGGGACGTGTGGTCACTAAAGCAATGTTAGGACGTCTTAGCGGTAACCCTAATGTCTTAGATCATTTTTCCGAGGCAACCGTTTCGAGGCAACTTATAATCTTTGGACACGAGGGCGACCTCTAAAATTTCCTATACTTAATGACCATGTTCGAAGGCAACCAAGTGAGGTGTACCCTAAGAGTGCGCATGTGCGAGTGTTTTATTTCAGTTAATTTTATCTTTGTACATGTCATGGGTGAGCTATGTTGATTTTAAGTTCATACATTTGATCTTGTCATGCATTCCCTATTATCAAACATCTAACAGTGTATAGTTGCGGAAATTAAATTTGCGGAAATTAAATCTAGACTATTACAAGGCGTCGGGTATTTACATCGCCAAAAACAAACCCTTTAATTTAAATTGCGGAAAATAAAAGAAAGCGATAAATAATTAAAGTCCTAATTAAAAGCTATTACATACCGGAAGCAATTACAATATTGGATAAAATGATACGTGTGCGAGAAATTAAATCGGGCGAGTTTTTTAGGGTTTTGACCCTTTTTTGAAAGAAAGAGATTTTTTGTTATTTTTTGAATTAAATGGAAATTAAATAAGGTCAAAATTAATTAATTAATTAATTAAAATATTTTTGGATTTTTGAATATTTAAGGAAATAAAATAAAATGGATTAATGTTAATAAAACCTAATATTCTAGATCAATTTTAATTTATTGCAAAAATAGTGAAATTAACCTAATTAACACTAAATTAATTAATTAATATTTATTTACAAAAATAAAGAAAATGATGAATTTAATAAAAATAATATTTTTTACGTTTTCTGGTTTTATTAACAAAAATAAATTATTTGGTTAGTAATTAATTAAGAATATTAAAATAAATAAAGAAAGTAAAATAAAAATAAAAAGAGATACTCAGGGGGGTGTTGGGCCCTTTGGAGGGTGTGATTTGCAATTTTGAGAGGCCCACCCACGTTGGCCTGATTGGACTTTCATCATTCCACGCATATGCATTGACTGGGGAGTATGGTGAGCCTTCAATCCTGCCCCTTAGATTTGGCCTGAAGGCCATCTGGCAAGTGATTAAGTGATGATGCATGGTGTACCATAATTGCTGAAACGCGCTGGATCTGCAGAAGAAAAATAATAATAGGCAATATGGGGGACCTGGGATTCGAACCCAGGTCCCAAGGGATTTTGTACAAGCGCGCTTACCATCTCAACCACTGCATTTTATTGTTAGTGGAATACACAATAATCAATATATTGGAAACAAGTCATATGCCTGAATTAAAAAAAACAAAAAGCGCGAAATTCGAATTGGCCAATGGGAAGAAGACACATGGTCATCTTCTTCGTTGAAACATTGGTTTTCTTACATGCAGATTTTTATCCGCAGAAAGATACGTGGCTTGCTTCTAAAATTCGTTCTAAGCCATAAAAATTAAATCCAAGAACATGGATGTGATCGTCCCTTCCTCCTAAGCATGTATATACCCATTGTTTGTCCCAATTTTACCTGCAAAGCAAATGCCCAATAACGAACCTCTAAAACCCTAGATTTGGGTATGGTGTTATAGCTCACGAAAACAAAATTAAATGATGCAGAAAGACTGGAAATTGAATGTTAAGCATGATTGTACAAAGATTTTGGCAAAAAGATGCAAGAACAAGAGGTTATGTTTTCGTGTACAGGGCCATGTTCATGAGTACTTACAGTGCGTTTTAGGTGACGAGAGGGCTTGGTTTTGATGCCTATCGCTTCAGTGGATTGCAAACAAGAACACCACGTTGAGTTTTGGTCTTGAAAACGTCCCTAATATGGATTTCGATCTCCAACTTTTTCAAGCTTTTTTCAGTTTTGTATATGTGATTTAGGCAGCTTCCAAGTCGTGTTCTTGTATGCTTCATGTTGTATATGTATCATAGAAACAATTAGGTTAAATCTTGGGCTTGGAATCCTTGTAAATTGATGATTTGAGATATGATTTGATTTCTCCATTAAAGGCCTTCAAATTCTTTCCAAATCCAAGATTTTGTGCATGATATGCCTTGGTACGAATTTGATTGGGTGTATCATGATAATTAAGACCTGTAATGATCAAAAAGATCTTATTCCATCAATTTTTGGATTTTATTTGAATTAATATTGATTTAAAATGAATTAATTCAATAAAAATCAAATAAAATAGAAAATTAATGAATGGACATGAAACTGAAGATAGGACACGTGTGTGGTGTGACAAGATCAAATCAGGTGGAAAAAAGTGGGCCCTTTTGTCAAAAATTGGAGTTTTATGGATAGTTGACTTTTGGCACTTTTAGAAAAATGCCCAACTTCAATAATGCATAACTTCTTCAATTTTGAACTTTTGGAAGTGTTATTGGACTTTTTAGAAACCTTGAGGTGTCCTCTAACCAATCCTTTTTGTCTCATCTCATTTGGATATTTCATGCTCAAGTTATAAGCTTTGTAAAAAAAGGTGTTTTTGTTGACTTTCAAAAATGACCAATAATGTCCAAATTTATAACTTTTTGTGAGAGCATTTCTTGATTTTGGGGTGTGAATATGTATTGTAGGAAATTGCATCCTATTCAAAATTAGCTTTGTATGGGTAATTTCTCATAAAGTATGAGAAAGTTATGCTTGGTCAAAGTTGAGTTGACTTTTCCTACAAAACCCTAATTTAGCAACTTTTGAATCTTGATGAATCTTGAGCAATCTTTGATGAATCATGATCAACCTTTGATCAAATGATGAATTATCCTTCAAAATGAGAATGTTGACAAAAAATCTTGAGGTTTGACTATTTGTAGGTCACAGTTGACTTTTGCCCTAGCACAGTCGATTTTTGGACTTCTTGAGCAATTGACTGACCAAACATTCTCTGCAAGGCTTGAAATTTGACATGGATGAACTTGAGAGCATATCAGAACATTGGGAAGCACTTGAGGTCATTTGGATGTAAGGACCTTGATGCAACACAAAACCCTAATTTTGAATTGACTGCCTTAGGAGATGATTTGACTGTCCAACTCTTGAGCCATCTTGAGTAACTTGGAGATGATTCTTGGCATGTCTTGAGAAATATGGGAGGGAAAATTTTAGGGTACAACAATGTACAATAAAAATAAAAATATATTCAAGTGTAAAAAAATGTATGTTATTAAAAAAAAGTATTATTTTTTTTAATAAGGGTGGGAACCCTAGTTTTTTTTGTTTTTTAAGATAATATGTATTAATAATGATTTTATATACAAAAATAAAATATAAATATACACAAATATTTAGATAAATAATAGTATATGAGAAAAAAATATTATTTTATAGGTATAAATAATAAAAATAAAATATATAATATTTCTATAATATTTATAAGTTTTGATTAAATAAAATAAGAGTATATACTATTTAATAATTATTTTTTAGTCCAAAAAAGATAATAAAATAATAAAAATAAATTTGAAAATTTATGAAAATATTTTTGGGTATTTTTATGTTTGGAAAATATAAAATAAAAATCAGAAAATGAAAATAAATACAAAAATATAAAATGTAAAGAAATTGGGCCAGGGGGTGTATTCAGCAAAAAGGGGTGTCAATAGTGAAAGGACCAAAGCCCAGCCCAAGCCAGACTTCATCTTCAACCTCTGTCTCAAATTTGCGCGCGCCTGGTTTCAAACACGAACAACCTGCATACGTGCTCTAATGCAAAAACACATAACATCAAAGTTGTAGAGTTTTCCAAGACGAATTCAACCATATAAAAACTTGTCCTAACTCTCAAAGACCAGAGATAATTTCTCTGGCCCTAAATCTTAACCTATTTTTTTCAGGATGTTCATGGACCAAATTCTCTTAGCATGCTTAACTAAAATGAAAACTGAGCATATGTACAGCTTCATGGTTATGAATACTATATTTCTTATTCACAAACCTAAGCCTAATTGTTCCTAAATAGAGAGATAGGAAGTTGGCAAAAACCTGTTTCAGTTGACTTCGTGTCTGACAATGTGGAGCTTTTCAATGAGGCCTGAGATGTTTGGGAGCTTGCTTGAACTTCCCCTGACATTTTCCAATGTCTAGCTTGCCTTAAATGTGCTTGAACAAGCCTACAGAACTCAACCTGCACAAGCTAAAATCAAAAATGGCAAACCCTGTAAATGGAGTTACAGTCAGTGTTTAAGGGTTGGGATAGCTTGGATAGGTTATATGGAAGGTGTTTGAACAGGTTTGGGACAAAACGCACGAGCAACTTGTGAGATAGAACTCAAGATGCAGATGTTGCCCTGTTTTGCCAATGGAAGGTGATTTTGTGCTATGGGAGGTTTGAGGGCTCAAAGGGTCGTGTTTCTAGTTCAAGGGGATGTGAGAAACTTGTCTCTAATGCTTGCAAAAGTTGGTTTTCACAGATGTGTAAGTTATGTGACTTTGGACAAATTTCTTGGTTATGAAGCAAAACATGAGAAATGATGGAAGACAAGTCTGTACAGGCTATCTATCAGCTTGCACACTATGCTCTTGACCCCTTTAATTTGTGGATTTGATTTGCTGCATAAGATATGGCTCAATGCTCAAGGATTCAGTTTTGACATAAAGCAAGATTTAAGCAAAAATGGTAATGTTGCTTTTTCTATTTAAGGATTAATCTTGTGTGCAATGCTCTAATGACCAAAACAAAACCTTAGACCAATGGATTTGCATTTAATTATTTAGTATGGAATGGTTTTGAGGCCTGTAATATAGTGCAAAGCAAGCTGGTTAGAATTTGCAACTTGTATCACTATGAACATGCCATGGATGAAAAGTGAGTTTTTGCCAACTTCAAGCCTTCGATTCTCCCTAACCACAAATGAGTTTGGAGAGTTCTTGGACATTTTGGAAAGCTTGCAACATGCTCTAAATTACATCTTTGAAATGAAATTTTAGATTCCAAGTGGAACCATGTGAAACATTGCCATGAAGATAGGTCAAAATCCTGCCTAAATTAGGGCAAAATTTCACTAAGTTAAAATTTCCTGGACCCTTGTTCCAAAAATCATAACTTGAGATCCAAGCTTCTTTTGAGAAAACTTTGTGAATAAAAGTTGTAGAATTTGTGAAGGACTACAACTTTCATGTTGGAAGTTTTGTTTGAATTCAATTTCATCATGGTGAAAATGTTGGGCAAAGTTAGGAAAAATTAAGAAAATTTCATAACTTAGAAAAATTTTAAGTTATGAAATTTTTCAATCTTAAACCCTAATTTGCAAAATTGGGTTTCTTGATGAACAAGTTTCATGTTTTGACATATCTTGATGAAAAATGACCCTTGGCACTTAATTTTGACCAAAAAGTCAAAGTTTGACTTTTCAGTGTACAGTCAAAATTTGATCAGTTGACTGGAAAAAATCATCTGTCAATCCAATGCAATTGAGATCTTTTGAACCTTGTGAATAGGTCAAGATGATTCCGTTGATTCCTTGAATCCATGATTGAACCCAATTTTCCATTGGCTAGGTCAAAAGTCAAAAATTGCCCTTGTGCAGTCAAAACCCTAAAAATGACCATTTTGCCCTTTTGGTGATCTGATCATATTTTTTGTGGAGTTGTGGTCTAAACTTGATCAAATGTTTCATATGAGTTTATAAGGTTGATGTGGGTCAAAATTTATGAGGTTTGACTGTAAAGTGGCCACAGTTGACTTTTTCCCCAATACAGCTGATTTCTAGGTCAACTGTCCAATTGACTGGGCAAGAATTTGATTCAAGGCTTGAAACTTGGTATGGACAATCTTATAAGTCCAACATGAATTATGAAAGCCAATTTGAGCATTAGAATTCCAAAATTCCTTGTGCAAACTCAAACCCTAATTTAGGTTAACAGTGCAAGGAGATGGCTTGAGCAGAGAAAACCCTAGCTTGATCTTGAGTTCAAAGAGCCTTGTGATGAGAAATGTTGATAAAATGAAAGGGAATATTTTGGGGTACAACAGTCGGGTCTACAAGACATATGCCTCATAGCCGCCATGGCCATTCTTTTCCTGGTTCCTATGGAATTCACTCATAGCCTGGGTATGGGGCCTTTTACCTCATGGAACAACCCACCCACCAAGAAAACCAAAATCCAAATAGTCCAGCCAAATCCAATATGCAGATAATAAATCACGCATAGGATGCAATGCGAACAGATAGATATGCAAAATGGTAAAATAAACACCCAAAAAGAAGACAAACAAGATCTAGGATCGACTCCAGAGTAGACCAACAATAAGTTATTCCACCAGTCTCCCCAATGAAGTCGCCGGCTGAAACAAATGGTTGAATCTTCATCCGATATATGAAATATCAATGAAGTCGCCACTGAATGTCTTTTATCCCTTCGAGAGGGGAAAGGTAAACATTAAGAAAATATGAAGAGGGTGAAATCACGGTCTTGCGACCGAGAGATCGGGTAAGGGAGTCTGTTACGCGAGGGGAAGGTATTAGCACCCCACATGCTCGTAGTACTCTACGGTATCCACTCTTGTTGTTCTAATCTAAGGGTGTGTAAAAATATACATCTAAGCTATACAGGGAATGAATGCAAAAGAAAGGAGAAAAGAATGTAGGGAAAATAAAAGTTGTGCTCGCTTGGTTGGTTTGTGTTTTTTAGTTAAGAAGATAAAAGCAACAATCAATATGGAAAAACATCAGATAGAACAACAAAAATGTCAACAATGATGATAAAATAGCAAAAAGATATAACAAGACATCGCATGGCAACACAAACTCGGATAAGGCGATAAAACGCCAACATGATAACAAAATATCAGACAAGATGATGAAACATTACACCTAACAATGATATTGAAAATCAAAGTAGGATAACAAGCATGTGCATGGAGAAACACCAGCTAAAAGAATATGCGATGGCGAAACACCGGCTAAAAGAATATGCGATGGCGAAACATCAGCTAAGAGATAGGAATATAACATGGAAAAGATGTCGAAACATCAATAAACTAGAGAACAAAACATCACACCTAACAACGATATTGAGAATTAAGGTACGATAACAAACATGTGTGATGGTGAAACATCGGCTAAAGAATGTGTGATGGTGAAACATCGGATAAGAGATAGGAAGATAAAATGGAAAAGATGGAGAAACATCAATAAACTAGAGGATAAAACATCACACTTAACAATGATATGGAGAATCAAAGTAGGATAACAAACATGTGCGATGGCGAAAAATCGGCTAAAAGAATGTGCGATGGCGAAACATCAAGTAAAGGAATATGCGATGGCGAAACATCGGCTAAGAGAATGTGTAATGGCGAAACATCGGCTAAGAAATAACAAAATGTCATGGCAAGGATGGAAAAACATCAATTTGACAAGATTTAAAACAAAGCCAAGAGGCGCACAAACAAATAAGATTGGTTTGTATTTTTTACCTTGAAGAAGGGTTTAAGTTTTATTAGAGATATTTTATGATTTTCCAAGAAGAAGTTTTAGTTTTAAGATGCCATATGCAAAGAAAAAGAAAACAAATAAGGGTGACTATCCTAATCTCTAGCCCTAATGTTATCATACAATGATTGGCCCTAAGGTTGAGGATAAAAAAGGGAAGTTTCTACCCTATGTTAGCATGCATGGATTCCTATCCTAAAGTCTAACTCGAGGAATAAACCTACACGAGCAATCCAAAGGGAACATTGTAAAAATGTCACACATCCTGCGTCAAAAACAAGAAAGCATATGGCAAAACATCTGGATAAACAACAGCTCGAGTACCACTCGAAAATGAAACACCTACAATGCGTAGGCCTAGTAGTAGAAAGGGAGGTCCCGACATAGAGAAGCAACCAAGCATCAGACCAAGGGTCAAGCCATAGCCAAGGGGAGCGTATCACCCAAGTCAACAAGTCATAGAAGTATAGGTATGCAAAAGGGTGCTTAACCGTGGTATCAATTACCAGGGAAAGAAAGATCTGGGGGAAAAAGACATAGTGCATGCATACACTAAGCATTAGTGTTGGTCAACACGAGCTAAATAAAGTGTGGGGATCTGATTGCGGGAACCATTTTCACTTGCCTTTAAAGGACTTAAATTCATTCGGATCTTGGGCACATGTTCAGAGCATCTACTAGTAGAAAGTGAGCATAGGAACGACATGAACTGGAATGTGTGGGGGTTGATTACGAACCCTTTTTGCTCGCCTCTTTTGAGGACTTATCACCTGTAATACAATGTAGGCACAAATATAAACACGCGTGCATAATACCTACTCCGAAGGTACGATTTTAAACAGTCACAATTAGCACACCGACAGAATTGCCCTAAATAGATCTTTAAATAAACCAGAGGGACTCCTGACATATATCAGCAATGGAGGTACCATTATGCAATAGAAAGCAATAAAGAGCAGAAACAGTAAAAAGGAAATAGTGTAATACCAAACGGATAACTATCTGTAGCAACTGAGCAAGAAAAATAGAAACCCATAGAACTTCAAGCAAGCTAGCATCAGCAAATAAATCAATTCAGAAATCACGCTATTAAATATATGCATTGAGGCCTCAAGAGTAGGACTATAGCAGTCACAATCACACACACACACACACACACACACACATATATATATATATATATATATATATATATATATATATATATATATATATATATATATATATATATATATATATATATATATATATATATATATATATATATATATATATATATATATATATATATATATATATATCCTGCAAAAGAATGACAAATATGCCAGACACAGGAATAGTACAAACACGACCAATTGTGTCCAACAAATAAAGTGGAAGACTACAGTACCAAGTCTAAATGGAAAAGTTTTCCTTAGAGTACCTCGCACAATCAACAGATAAATTAGTGATTTCAAAGAGAAATGATGCATCAATAAAGGATGGATAATGATATAATCATGAGAATGTAAAATAAACATGATGGAAAACATCAAAAGCAGTAGATGTATGAAGCGTCAAGCAAACCCAAACAACAACTAGGTCAAAACTAAAGAATTGTTGCTCCTTTCCTATCACCATGTTGAATTGACAAGTACATATCAATCAAGGATCAAAGAAGTAAGAGAGGAATAAAATCAAATACTTTAGAAGTCAGTAGCAAACACTTCACATCCATATTCATTCATGTCATACAAGTATAATAGAAAAGGGATTCCATAAAATGTATTATAAAGCTTGGATCACAATTTAGCAATGAAAGGAATTCAAACAAAAGCGAAGTTGGAGGGATTAAACCATTCAAATACTTGAAATCAAGCTTATAACATTCTATGAGGATATGATCAAAAAAATTTAAAAAAAAGTTGATTCTAATACATGTTGCACAAGTGCATTGAATATACCTCAAGGATTCAAAAGGAAAGAAGAGAGGAACATCAAATTCATATATGAATGAAATTAGTTAAAATATCAAAGGTCAAGTGATCTCAAGTATTTATGAGACTATCCTTGATGTATCATTCCTCAACATATTATGATTGGTCATTTGATGACCTCAAACTCAAGCCAAAAGTTTTAAAGTTCAAAGCAAAAACAATAAGAGAACATTACTTAGGAGACATGAATCAAAAGGGTTCATCAACCAATTATGGGAAATAAAGAGAATTGATTTGAATTTTTGTGCGGAAACAGAAGCAACATGATCATTAAATTCCAAATTACAGGCCTCACACAAGTTCATTGGCCATCATACAAATTGTAACAAGATATGCAACATCAATTGGGCACTTTCACTTTGAAAATTCATCAAGGATATAAATAGACTTCCATAATTCAAAAAAAAAATTCTCAGCATCTTTAAGATGTATATAAGTCAGAATGTAAGTCTCAAGTTCATTGATGGTTGAGGAAAGGATCAAGTAAGCTTCAAACATCAAAACTAGTTGGTAAAACCACCAATCTAGACAAGTTTTCAAAATGAATCAATAGAAAATACCAAACCTTATCAACTAATTAAAGAAAAATATTTTTGAGATCCTCAATCCATCTATGAACTTCAAACAATGGTTGAATTCAATTGAAACTTAAGGGATATTGGATTTTAGAATCAAATCAAACAAGGGGTCATCAAAACCCTAATTGTTTAGAAATTAAACTTAATTATTGAATATTCAAGTTCCAATTCTAAATAATTCAAAATAAAATCATACACAAACAAAGAAAACTCCATAGATCCGAAAAATTATTTTTCCAAATTTTTTGCATTAAGGAAAAGTCAGAAATAAAATCAAAATTTAAACCATTAAACAATTAAACAAATATTCACATTTTAAAGCAAAATTCTAAACAAAAGTCAGAGAAATATTCAACCAAAATTATATTCAAATATTAGAATCAAAAATAATCTTTTATGATTTTTTTGTGGAATTTTTTAATCAAAGGAGATGTCAAAATAAAATCAAATAACAAATAAATAATTAATTAGTCACATGAATTTTAAAACTAATCAAAACATTTTCAAAAATTATTTAAAAAATGCAGTAGGTCCGAAATATTATTTTTAGATTCCATGAATTTTTTCCAAAATTTTTCATCAAGTCTTGATCAAGAAATAAAATTAGGAAAGATCAAGTTATAAAGCAAAATTCAAATAAAAGTGAAATTAATATAGACCAATCAGGAGGTGCCACGCTTTATCTTCAACCTCCAGCCCAAGTGTTGTACCCCAAAATTTACCCTCTCATTTCTCAAGAATTTTGTCACAAGACCTTCCATGGCTCAAATTTGCAGTACTGATACATCAATTTAAGTTTGGAATTGGCACAAGGGCAAAATGGTCAAAATACACACTAAAAAGTCAAACTTTGACTTTTGGATCAAAATCATGTTTCAAGAATCACATTTCATCAATACATGTTAGAATATGTAGTTGGTTCAGCAAGAAAATCAAAAGTCAAAGTTACTTTGGAAAAGTCAAAATTCTAAACACTTAGAAATTTTTCTAAGTGTTAAAAAAATATGATAAGTTCAAAACTTCTGGCCAGATTTTTATCATGATTCAAATTGATTCAGGAAGAACTTATAACACAAGAGTTTATATCTCAATAAGATCTAAAACATTTTAGAATATAACTTCTCCTAGAAATGCTGGGATTTCAAGTTATAAACCTTTGAAGACTCGTCCGTGAAACTAGAACACTTAGTAAATTCTGAGCATTTCCAAGTCAGAATTTGGTTAGAACTTCTGGGCCAGTTTTCACGTAGGTGCAATCAGAGTTTGCAAAGATGATTCAAAGATGGGATACAAAGCATGTTACAAGCTTTCTGAAAAGTCTGAGAACTCCTTCAGATCATGCTGGAGCAGGGAGATTAAAAGATCAGAAGTTAGACATTTGTTCTTAATCCAAGTTATGTTTATGCTGAACTTCTGATCCAGATTCAAGCTATGCTACACAATCTCATGTTACATGATTTCTTGCTTGTTAAATCTCATCATCATTTAATGCTTACACCAACTTTTGAGTCTTTATCCAAAGGATCTTCCCACGTGTGGCATGAAGGTACTATTGTTGTCCTTGAAAAGCAAACTTTTGTACAAAGTTTATTTTGAGGACATGCTTCACTTTGCTTCTGAGTATACTTCTCCCATAAATCATGCTTACAAACTCAGATTAGGTGTGCTTAAAGCTGCTAACCACTCTACTTTGCCTTGAAACTTGCTTGTCTAAACTTTCTTCAAAAACAAGTCAATGATCCATAACCCATGATGGCTATACTCCTGATTTCTCTAAGTTGCTAAATCTTTTGCATATAAATTTAACTTCATTTGAAAACTGAGAGGGGGAGACATTGGAAAAAGCCTTGAAACCTTGCTAAAAATTCCAAGAACCTGAAACTTCAGCCCAAACACAAAACCTGTTAATTTCTGGTTTTTGCATCCAAACTCTAATTTTCCTTGTGCATTTCTTGGCCAAATCACCCACACAGTTTCTGATATACACTTCGAAGCCGTCCCAACTTCTGCTTTCAGACTATAACACAATTTTCACCAATCTTCATTTCAAAAATCAAAACTTTGCACCTTGACTGCTCCAGAACTTTCCAACCATTCATAGTTCAAGTTAAGGGTTGCTTTAGCTTTCTGGGAACTTGAGGAAGCTGACCAGAACATCGCAGCAATCTGAACCAGGCTTTAACTCATAGAACAATCTCCAGCATCAAGGTAAGTTTCTTATGAATTTCATCTCATTACTTAGGCATTGTCAGGCTTGCATTTTCAAAGATACAATGTAGATATCATGGCTTTGATTCTGTACATATTTATAGATTTCATTTATGTGGCCTAAGTAGAGAAAGTTTCAGATCAGAACTTCTTGAGGAAATTAGGGTTCAGAATTAGGATTAGCAAAATTCATGCTTGTTTCTGGTTTACAGTTCTAATTCTTTGTATTTCTGAAACCATGATGAAATTTGCCATAACTGCTATGTTTGCATTTTCCATTTTTATTGAGAAATGACTAAGTTGAAGTTACTCTGGCTGGCGCAAAGAAGAAGATGAAGTTTATCATCAGAACTTACTTTATAACATATGTTTATGTTTTTGCTTCTAATCTCGGATGTACAACCACCCCAGCGGTAGAAAGCGTGCACATAAGACATTAGTGTTAAGAGTCCTGGGTTCTAGCTCCGGAAGCATATTTTTATGTTTATTTCTTGTCATTTCTACCCCATTACTTGTCAAACAATATTCCTGAACTAGGACTTCTAGGCATTCTCATCCAACAGCATTGTTACCTCACTCCCTCAACAACCAGAACTTCTAGACTCCCTTAATAACCAGAATTTCTAACCTTCCAGTAACACTAGAACTCCTATGTTTCGAACTGCATCAGAGCTTCTAGGCTCTCTTTGCAATCATAACTTCTAGGCTTTCCTTTTTTCTCAGGAACCTCAGAATGTTAGTGCATCTAGATCCAGAACTTCTGGCTTTCTCCTTATTTTGCTAACATTTGCTTTCTGATTTGCAGCGTGCCTGAGTCAGAACTTCTGCTCTCTCCTCTTTCAGCACTGCGTTGGCTCTAACTTTTATTCCCTTATTATTTTTATCATCACTTTATTTTCATTAATCAAAAACACCAAAAAAATACTTTATATTCACATGCTTTATTTTATTTCTTTTAAAACAAAAAAGACTAAAAATATTTTCGTAAGCAAATTTACTTCTTCTCTTAACAAAACCAAAATAAGTCTATTTTACATATCTTGTACATTATTTCAATATGGTTGTAATAGATAATTAGGAATTTAATTTCTTGCAATCCCCATTTGTAAATTTGTACACCCCATCCCCAGGTGATTGTAATAGCGTAGGATATTTACTTTCTGTAATTTATCGCTTTCAGATAAATGCTAGTAATTAGGATTTGTATGGTAAGATAAAAACAACAAGTAAACAACTCCTAATCAAAGACTAATTGCATGAAAATCAAACACACTATTCACACATGCACCCCTAGGGTTAACTCCACTTATTGCCTAAAAATTGTTATGATATGCATGTGAGGTATCTTAGCAAAAGCAATCAAAATACAAGATCATAGTCCCTCGATGACGCTTCGAATGTTTCCTTACAAATGATCTTAGTCCCTCAACAGAAATGCTAAGATATCTCACAACATTGCTATCATGTCTATACGATGACCCGCGCATGTCCTTTCACATCCAATGATAAGGCTTCTTACTAAATCAATGGTAAGATAGCAATATCTAAAGGAGGAGGAAAGAACATTTAAGACCTTTTGAGTAGGTAGAATGCTCCTAGTTGCTCGCTTTCTCAAAACAAAAACATTTTATACACCAACACTTCCGTTTTGAAATATTAAAAAAAAAACACTTTGTATGCGTTCTTATAGAGACAAGAACCATTACAAAGACACACTTTTCAAAATCACTTTCAAAAACACGTTTCTTTGAACTATTTTCCAAACAACACTTTGTACGCATTCTTATAGAGACGAGAACCATTACAAATACGTTTTCAAAATACTTTCAAAAACCACACCACAAGCACACTCTCAAAAAAAAGCAAGTGATCTAGCAAGCAACTAAGAGCCCATAGATAACTATGGATGAAAAGGGTGCTAACACCTTCCCTTTTCATAATCTACCCCCAAAACTCAAGAAAATAACCTCAAAGGTCTTTCCTGTTCTTTTGACCCTTTCCTTTATTGGATAAAAGAAAAGTCGGTGGAAACTCTTGCTATCCGCAACAATTGCGATCAAACACAAAACATCCCAAGTAAGTTCTCCCACCGTGTTACACCAAGCAAAAACTCATTTCTAACAGTTCCAACATGCTCATTTCAGATCCATCAAACAAACACGTTTCTCAACCAGAATCCATGAAATTAAGCTCAAATTAAACCTAGCATATTTTTGTACCCCAAAATTTGCCCTCTCAATTATCAAGATTTTTCCTCACAAAACCTCCTGGACTCAAGACCAGATTAGGGTTTGCTCAGCTCAAGACATCTCCTTGCACTGATAACCTGAAATTAGGGTTTGAGTTTGCACAAGGATTTTTGGACCATCAATGATTAATGTGACTTTATACACCATCTTGGACCCCTAAGATTGCTCATACCAAGTTTCAAGCCTTGAATCACATTTTTGCCCAGTCAATTGGACAATTGACCTAAAAATCAACTATATTGGGGGAAAAGTCAACCATGGCCAATTTACAGTCAAACTTCATAATTTTTTATCCACAACAACATTTTAGACTCGTATGTACCATTTGATCAAGTTTGGATCACAACTCCTCAAGAAATTTGATCAAATCATCAAAAGGGCAAAATGGTCAAAATTAGGGTTTTGACTGAGAAAGGGAAATTTTTGATTTTTAACCTAGACAATGGCCAATTGGGTTCAAACATGATCTCAAGGACTCAATGGCATCATCTTGACCTAGTCACATGGTTCAAAAGATCTCAAGTACATAGGATTGCAGATGAATTTCGCAGTCAACTAATCAAAAGTCAATTGTACACTGAAAAGTCAAACTTTGACTTTTTGGTCAAAATCAAATGCCAAGGGTCATAATTCATCAAGATATGTCAAAATATGAAACTTGTTGATCAAGAAACCTAAAATTTCAAATTAGGGTTTTAATTTAAAATTTTTCATAACTTAGAATTTTTCTAAGTGTGGAAAATTTCTTATTTTTTTCCAACTTTCCACAACTTTTTCACCATGATTCAATTGGATTCAAAGAAAACTTAAAACATGAAAGTTGTAGTACTCCATGAAATCTACAACTTTGATTCACAAAGTTTTCCCAAAAGATGCTTGGATCTCAAGTTATGATTTTGTGAATAGGGGTCCATAAACTAAATAACTTAGTGAAATTTTGCCCTAGTTTAGGCAGGTTTTTGACCTAACTTCATGGCAACTTTTCACCTAGTTCCAAGAGGTATCTCAAGTTGCATTTCAAAGATTTATTGTAGATCATTTTTCAAGCTTTCCAAAATGTCATGGAACTCTCCAAGATCATTTGTGGTTAGGGAGAATCGAAGAAGGGAAGTTGGCATTTTGTCACTTTTGTTAAAGCCATTTTTACATAAGTTCAAGTGGCAAATCAGATTCAAGAATACTTGTTCCTTGCATTACAGGTCCTAAATCCCTTCTACACTCCATAATTAAATGCAAACTCATTGGATAATGGCTTTATTTTGACCTTTGGAGCATTGTACGAGAGTTTAATCCATAAATGGCATAAAGGGCACATTGCCATTTTGATAAAGCAAGCTTTTTGCAACTTTGCAATTCTTGAGCCATGGACTTGTTTCTTTTGTGCAAGCATTGTCCACAGATGTCAAGTTTTGTTCACCAACTCTCTGCAGCCTACAAGCAAGCAAGGACAACATGTTGGCTCAAGTCACTTCACTTTTCTTCAAAATCAAGAAAAGTTGCAAAAGTGAAGAGAACTTGTACATCTGATAAAGAGAGGGCTTGGCATCATTCAAAAGGACTGGACAAACTTATCTCAAGCTAGAACAAGATTTCTTATGAACTGAAACTCTCCCAAACACCAAAAACACAAATTTCTGCCCAAACAGGGCAGTTTCTACAAAACACTTGCCAACTCAAAATTTTCTCGTGCGTTTTGCCTTGTAATACTTCAAACATCCTCCATACATCCTACCTAAACCATCCAAGCCTTTGCACTACAACTGTAACCCCTATTTCAGACATCATCATTTCCAAACTTGAAGGTTGCAGGTTGACTCGTGCAAGAAGTTTCAGCCATCCACAAGGCCAGCTAAGCATTGGAAAAGCTTGAGGGAACTTCAAGGAAGCTCACACGATCCTCAGGCCTCACTCAAAGTCCCCACATTTCCATATCCAAACTCAGTTGAACAAGGTATTTTTCAAAACTCTATCTCTCTATTTAGGAATCCTCAAGCTTTGATTTGTGAAGCAAAAATATAGTCCTTAACTTGCTGGAGCTGTACATATGCATAGTTGTCATTTATATTAACTGAGTAGTGAGAATTTGAAGCTTGAAGTTCATGAAAAAACTAGGTCAGAAATTAGGGCCACTGAAATTCTCCCTGGTCTTTTAGAGTTAGGTCATGAATTTAATATCACTAGAATCGTGAGATCATAAGCTACATTTTTTGTGTTATGAGTTTTTGATTTTATGCAAGCTAGAGCAAGATACAAGTTTGAAGCAAAAACGCGCGCGTTTGGGAGAGGCTGGAAGACAAGGATGAAGTCCTGGGCCTGGCGCGCCTTGGGCCTGTTTGTTCTACTTTCCATACCCCTTGATACACTATTTGCACCCCCCTTTGCTTATTTTGTATATTTTTCATATTTTCTTTTCACTTTTATTTTTATTGATTTTATTTATTTTTCTGAACCATAAAAAATCATGAAAAATATTTTCTTTATTTTTTGCATTTTATTTTATTTTTATTTTATTTTTTTGCATAAAATAATAGTTTATTAGGTTAATATGCATTATTTTCTTAAAATAAATAATACATTTAAAAGTATCATACATTTTTATTTATTTTTATTCATACACATAAAATATTATTTCCACATATATTTTAATTTTTAATATTTGTAAATAATTTTTTTTTGGACATAAATAGACAAAATAAATATAGAACATATATTTTCTTTTAAATCAAAAGACTAGGGTTTCCCCTTTCAAAAAATAACAATATTATTTTTTCTTATTTTTAGGACTTAAATAATATTATTCTCTCATACATAAAACAAATACAAAACATTTTTTGCATATTTACATTTTTATTGCATTTTTAATATTTGTTTATTTATTTAATTTACAAATATTCAATTGGGTTATAATAGTATTTTAGGGTTTTATTTTTTTGCAAATATCCCCATTCAAAAACTTGTATCCCCCCTCCCATGATAATTGTTGTAATAGCTTAGATTTACTTTACGCAATTTATCGCATTTATACTATGCTAGTAAACTAGGGTTTGCATGAAAAGACCAAAAATCAAAACAAATAGAAAACCCTAAATACAAGATCAAAAGCATGAAAATGATATACTTTGCACACAAGCACCCTTAGGGTTTCTCCCACTTGGTTGCCTAAAATAAAATGGCCATGGTATGCATGCAAAGTATCTTGGCAAAACAAAACAAAACAAAACAAAAGATCATAGTCCATCGATGACGCTATCAAAAGGTTGCCTAAAACAAAATGATCTTGGTCCCTCAAAACATGCTAAGATACTTGGCACCATTGCTATCATGGTCATACGATGACCCACGCCCGTCCCATTTAACATCCAAAGATAGGGTTGTTTACCAAAGCAATGGTAAATCAACAATTTCAAAGGAATAAAGATGCATAGGAAAGACATTTGAGTAGGGTAGATAGTTTCTTGTTACTTGCTCTCTTCAAAACAATCCTTGATATTTTCAAACAAACACACACACATTTCAAAACATTTTCAAACACCTTTCAAAACATTGAAACATTTTTCAAAAGACAAACATCTTTGTATACATTCTTACGAACGAGAATCGTTATAAAGATTGCCTAAGCGATGGCCTCTTTTCAAAATACTTTCAAAACCACACAAAGCGCCATTTCAAACAATTGTAAAAGCAAAGCAAGTGATCTAAGCAAGTAACTAAGAGCCCATGGAAAACCATAGATGAAAAGGGTGCTAGCACCTTCCCTTTTCATAATCTACCCCCCGAACTCAAGAAAACATCTCAAAGGTCTTTCCTGTGCTTTTTTACCTTTCCTTTTGGATAAAATAAAAGTGGGTGGCGACTCTTGCTAAACCGAAACATTTGCGACGAAACGCAAAACCTCAAGTCAGTTCTCCCACTGTATCGCCAAAACTGGCAACTCTGCTGGGGAGTATTATAAAAGTGTGGTTACCTTAGGGTTTAGATCACCTTTATTTACTTACCATGGTTGCCTTGTTTGCTTTACATCTTGGTTCTATTGTTTGGGTTTGAATCCTCCACCCGGATTTGGGAAACATTCATAGGTTAATAGTAATACGTTATAGAAACTGTGCGGGGTATACCGACACGGTCTAAGAAATAGCTATGTTAGTGTGACATATTTGTGGGTACCGGTAGCCTTTGAGTCAATCAAAGAGAATACGGGGCCGCTGAGTGATGTCATGAAGCACTAACGAACTTCTAGAACCTTTACTTGACCAACTTGGCCTTTTAGGATGTAGTGAGATGACCGGCTTTGGTGCAGTCCGAAGTTGGTAGATACTAGATACTACACTCATTGAGGGTTGGTTCCTTGGAATATTTCGGTCGCCAGTAAAGAGGCTGAATTGAAACAATGAACAAGGAAACAATCCAGTGATATTGAGCTCCTTAGAACCCAGTTACTATTTTCTAGAACAGGTTGAGCCAACTAAACTTCAAGAGGGTACTTACCTATGAAACCCCATGCAAACCTAAACTAGGAACTTGTGTGATTTGCTTGTACATATATACTTATGCATAACATCATGGACATCATGAGCATCATATGCATCCACTAACCATTTCAAGGATTTTGGAAATTCATCTTTGTTCCTGTTTTGTAGGTTATGGATTCACTTCGCAGGAAAACTATCCAAGTCAACCTTGTAAGAATTCCTCCACAACTCAAGGAGCTAGCTTCGAGGATTCCTGAGAACTCTCCATTCACCGAGAGGCATGGTCGTCTTCTCAACTTAGTCACTTCCAACACAGAGGAAGACATGATGAAAGTTATTTTCCAGTTCTTTGACCCTTTACACCACTGCTTCACATTTCTTGACTACCAGTTTGTGCCTACTTTGGAGGAATTTTCTCAACTCTTAAGGATTCCTATTCTCAATCAACTACCCTTCAATGGTACGGAAAGAGATCCAAAGCCAGAAGAGATTGCTCAAGCCCTGCACTTGCACTAATCTGATGTCACAACCCATTGGGAAACTAGAAGTGGTGTCAAAGGCTTCTTGGCAAAGTTCTTGTTCGAGAAGGCCCAAAGCTGCTGGAATTCTTTGACTTACAAGCTTTTGAGGAGATTGTAGCTCTTCTCATCTATGGGATGGTCTTGTTCCCTAACCCTGATCAACTCATAGATGCGAATGTTGTCAAAATCTCCATGGCTCACAACCCGGTGCCTACTTTGCTTGGAGATATCTTACACTCTTTTCACACTCGAACAATGAGGAAAAGAGGTGTTCTCATGTGTTGCACTCCTCTACTGGAAAGACGGTTTATTTATCATCTTCCTCAATCAGTCTTGAAGAATGATCAAGGTTTGAGGTGGTCACAACCATTAATGACTCTTACACATTCAGATATTCATTGGTGTTCTCGATCCAAAGAGAATGTTATCATCGTTGACCGTTGTGGGGAATTCCCTAATATCCCTCTACTTGGCATTAGGGGAGGCATCACCTACAACCCATGCTTGGCTCTAAGACAGTTTGGTTATGCCCTAAGGGATGGCCCACATGATATGCTGATTCAAGGCTTGGTTTTCGACTTCGACAAAGACAATCAAGGACTTCGTCAAAGGTTTATCTGAGCTTGGAGGATGCCAAACAAGGTAGACAGTAAGACCTTGGGACACAAGAATTCCATCCCCCTTGAGCCTTACCTCAAGTGGGTACGAACCCACGCCCAAAGTCTTATGATGCCTTACCCCTCTATTCTCCCAGTGATTATAGAGCCTGTAAAGGAAGGAGAGGTTCCATACACCCTCCTACATCCTGACATGCCAACATCACTCGAAGATCTGCAAAGGAGTTGGATACAGCTCAAGGGAGAATGCGATACTTTTGAAGCCCAATTCTACGCAAGTGAGAAGAAGGTTTTAGAACTCACTCGATTACTTCACGAAGAGCAGACTCTCAACACCTACATTTCACCAAAGAGGATGCGCAATGTCTTTTTATCTTAGAATTTTGTACTATTTTGACCTAGGGGCATTGATGTAAACAAATTCTATTTTATTAATATAACGTTTGTTCCTTTTTGTTTAACACAAATTTGAATTTTCTAAATCCTTGAAAGCATTACATGAATACATATCATTCATCATATGCATAAACAGGTCTTCACACCAAGTTTCCTCGTCTCTCTGCTGTTTATTTCAGCAAGATGGATATTGAACAAACGGTTAAAGACTTGCAAGCTCAGAATTCACAATTTCAACAGCTACTCTTGACCTTGGCTAAGGGGCAGGAGGAGCTCAAGACTCTCCTAGGGAAAGAAAAAGAGAAAAAGAAGAAGAAGCGAGCCAGTGTAGTTATCATGGGCAGAAGGTTTGAAGGACAAGCCAGGCGGACATTGGAATTTCCATCAACCTCTGAGGAAGGGGAGAGAAAAGGTAAAGAGACTGCAGTGCCTTCAGATTCTGAAGCTGAAGAAGAAGAGGAAGAGGACTACTTTGAACAACAGTACCCTCCGGCCGATGACAAATACAAAAACTTGGAATAGCGTCTAGCTGCTATGGAGATACAGAGAGTACCGGGGCTGGACTTTGAAGAGTTAGGGTTGGTATCTGGAATTGTAATCCATCCTAAGTTTAAAGTACCTTTATTTGCTAAGTACGATGGGTTGTCTTGTCCCAAGATGCACCTACGATCTTATGTCAGGAAAATTCAGCCACATTCTACTGACAAAGATTTGTGGGTCCACGTTTTCCAGGACAGTTTGTCAGGAACACAACTTGATTGGTTCTACCAGTTGGAGAGGTCTGATGTCCATAATTGGGAATTCTTGGCAGCCGCCTTCTATAAAAAGTGTCAATACAACACCGACTTGGCACCAACCCGTACTCAACTCCAGAGTATGGCCATGGTGTCTAATGAGGGCTTCAAAGACTATGCCCAAAAGTGGAGGGATTTAGCCGGAAGGGTGCAACCACCTTTATCTGAAAGAGAGCTAGTGGATATGTTCTTGGGGACTCTGTCAGGTCCTTTCTTTAATCACCTGATTGGAAGCTCCTCTGCATGTTTCACTGAGTTGATTCTAACTGGCGAGAGGGTGGAAGCCGGTATTAGAAGCGGGAAAATTCAGAAAGACGCGTCTATCTCTGATGCTGTAAAAAAGCCCTTCACAGGAAAGAAGGAAGTGTCTGTTGTCTATACACAGAGGAATCAGGGAAGAACCGAACGACGACCAACTGTGGGGGCCGTTATGATTCAAAAGTCTGCTCCAGACCAGCCAAGAAACAATCAGCCGAGAAACGATCAGCCGAGAAATAACCAGCAAAGGGTGGAAAGGCTTGTACGGCAATTCACCAAGATAAACATGACTCCCGCTCAAGTCTTACCACATCTCTTGAAGTTGAATTTGGCCATGCTAAAAGAGGCCCCTAAAAATCCCAATATTGCATCTCCACACTACCATCTGAATGCCAGGTATGCTTACCATTCAGAAAGTCTAGGGCACGACACCAACAACTGTTGGGCTCTGAAGAACAAGATTCAAGATCTGATTGACGCAAAGGAAGTTGAATTTGAAGCTCCCGAAAAACTGAATATTATCTCTGCTCCAATGCCTAGGCATGGACACAATGCCAGTGTTGTGGAAGAAGATCTGTTTGTTTCTAATGTGGATGAATTGATAACTCCTCTCCTAACCATCAAGTTGAATTTGTTGAAAGTTGGGGTGTTCCCAGGTTGTGACCAAGATTGCCATACTTGCCTATCCTCCTCATTTGATTGTTCTCTGTTAAAGAATGGTATCCAACAATTGATTAATAACCAGGAAATTTTGTTTGAGAAAGCTCCTGTTTCACCCATTCCAATTCCAGAAGTTTCAATAATAACCATAGACGCCAATCCTTCCAGGGTTCCTAAAAAACCCGTTAGGATTACATCCGCTCCTATGACTACTCCGTTGAAGATAACAATGCTCGGGCCAGCCCCTTACAAGTCAGATAAAATGGTACCATGGAACTATGGTGGAGAAATCTACTACCATGGTGTCAAATAGATTAAACAGACTGTCGAAGATGAGAGTTCTGAAGAAGACAATTCTGACGTCAGTAACATTGCCGGAACAAGCAAAATTACCCACAGTGGGAGAATTTTCTCTCCAGAGATTGCGCCTCCAAAGGCAGTCTCTGGACCCGTGGCTGTTCCGAAGATTACAACTGTACCAATGATTACACCTGCAAGTGTACCCGCCAACAATGACAATGCAATTCCTATCCCTACTTCCGCTACTGAGAATAAAGGAAAGAGTGTTCAAGAGGAGCATGTCTTGACGAAGGCTCAATCACTAGTCATTCCTGAGACATCCAAGAAGGAGATGGAAGAAATCCTGAGGATCATTAAGAAAAGTGACTATGATATGGTAGAACAACTGGGGCATACCCCCTCCAAAATCTCTATGTTAGCCTTGCTGCTGTGCTCGGAGGCACACGCTAAAGCTTTGGTAAAAATTTTTGAAGACAGCTCACGTGCTGCAGGAGACTTCGGCTGATCAATTCCAAGAGTGTGTCTCCAGTCTGACAACTGACAATGGCCTGGGTTTCTCCAATGCCGACTTGACCTCCAAAGGGAGAAAATATAACGATGCACTACATGTCTCGGTGGAGTGTAGGGGAACCACCCTAGCTCATGTTTTGGTTGATACTGGATCATCCCTGAAGGTCTTGCCAAAGAAAGCCTTGGATAGTTTAGATTGTGAAGGCCTAACCCTGAAACCCAGCAATATAATTGTGAGAGCATTTGACAGCTCTAAAAGGATGGTCCATGGAGAGGTGGACATCCCGATCAAGGTGGGTACCCAGACGTTCAATTCAACATTTTACGTGATGGACATCCGTCCTTTTTACTCTTGCCTGTTGGGACGCCCCTGGATTCACAATTTCGGTGCAGTCACCTCGACTTTGCATCAGATGCTGAAATACCCTGTCCAAGGGAAAATCATAATTGTCCATGGTGAAGAGGAATACATGATTAGTCATCTGAATTCTTTTCGATATGTAGAATTGGATGGCAAATTCATTGAGACCCCTTTCCAACATTTTGAAGAAGTTTCTCAGGAAATAGCAGCGACCAAAGCAGTGTCCTCAACTCCAGTGATCACAAGACCTGTACCTCGGATGTCTTCTCTAAAAGATGCAAGGGCAGTGGTGGAAGAAGGCGGATCCACTATCTAGGGGCAGCTTCCCGACTTTCCTTTCAAATCAGACAAATTTGGCCTGGGATTTACTTCGACAACTCAGAAGGCCGTGCATCGCGCCCGTGCCGGAGGGCCACCTGTGAAGATCGGCCACCAAGGGGTTAATGCACTAGAGGACAGTGATGAAGATGGCAGCCTGGAAGACTGGATTTTTCCTACTGTTGGAGGAGGACAATGCAACTGGGAAGCGAAAGACTTTGTTCCGATTACTTTCATACCGCAGTAATTTATCTTTTCCATTTCTGTTGGATCTGTAATAATTTACAAATAATTCGTACTTTTTCAACCTTGTGTCTTACCCGAGGCACATAGGTCCATTTGTAAGGGTTATTATTTCATTTTCATATGTCATTTTAATGAATCATGGACGCTTTTCATATTTAAAACTTTTGTGCTCATTGTCTTTCTTTTACATTTTGTTGTTTTAAGATGGTTATGCCCTTACACACACCCACACTCACAAATGCAGGTACCCTTCCACTCTGGAACCCATGGGTAACGATATTGCTATAGCCTTCAGTGACTCTGAAGATCTGATCTACCATGCCGAATACGAAGGTGAGGAAGATTGTGAGGTGCCAGGGGAATTGGCCAGACTTCTGCAACAAGAGGAATGAGCTATCCTGCCTCATAAGGAGCAGTTGGATACAATCAACTTGGGTACTGAGGAATACAAGAAAGAAATTAGTGTGGGTGCCAACCTAGAGCTGAGTGTCAAGGAGCGCTTAATTCAGTTGTTGCATGAATATGTTGAAATCTTTGCCTGGTCATACGAAGACATGCCGGGACTCGATACAGACATTGTGGTACACCGTCTACCCACAAGAGAAGAGTGTCCACCAGTGAAACAAAAGGTCCACCGCATGAGGCCCGACATGTCAGAGAAGATCAAAGCAGAAGTTATGAAACAGTTTAATGCTGGATTTCTTGCTGTTACTTCCTATCCACAATTGGTTGCTAACATTGTGCTCGTGCCTAAAAAGGACGGCAAAGTGAGAATGTGCGTGGATTATAGAGATTTAAATAGGGCCAGCCCTAAAGATGACTTTCCACTTCCACACATCGACATCTTGGTTGATAACACAGCTCAGCACAAAGTATTTTCTTTCATGGACGGATTCTCAGGTTATAAACAGATTAAAATGGCACCTGAGGACATGGAGAAAACTACTTTTGTTACACAGTGGGGTACGTTCTGCTACAAAGTGATGTCATTCAAACTGAAGAATGCTGGGGCAACCTATCAACGCGCCATGGTAGCTTTGTTTCATGATATGATACATCATGAGATAGAGGTCTACGTAGATGACATGATAGCCCGATCACAAACTGAAGAAGAACACCTTGATCACTTGTAAAAGCTATTTGTCAGGTTGAAGGAGTACAAGCTACAGTTAAACCCTAACAAGTGCACATTCGGAGTCCGATCCGGTAAACTCTTGGGTTTCATTGTCAGTAACAAAGGCATCGAGGTTGATCCTGCCAAAGTCAAAGCTATACAAGAAATGCCTGCTCCTCACACCGAGAAGGAGGTCAGAGGTTTCTTGGGACACCTAAACTACATTGATAGGTTCATTTCTCACCTAACATCTACTTATGAACCAATCTTCAAGCCGTTGAAGAAAGATCAGGTAGTTAGATGGAATAATGACTGTCAATTTGCTTTCGATAAAATCAAGGAGTATTTTCTAGAGCCTCATGTCTTGATGCCGCCCGTCGAGGGAATACCGCTAATCATGTATCTGACCGTCTTGGAGAACTCAATGGGGTGCGTATTGGGGAAGCATGACGAGTCTGGACGAAAAGAGCATGCCATTTATTACCTTAGCAAAAAGTTTACCGACTGTTAAACTAGATATTCACTGCTCAAGAAAACTTGTTGTGCTTTGGTATGGGTTGCTCGCTGGCTAAGGCAGTATATGTTGACTCATACCACTTTGTTGATATCTAAGATGGATCCGATAAAGTATATCTTCGAGAAGCCTGCTTTGTCTGGAAGGATAGCTAGATGGCAGATGATCCTTACAGAATACGATATACAGCACACAACCCAAAATTCTATAAAAGGGAGTGTGCTAGCCGATCATTTGGCCCATCAAGCTGTAGAATATTATCAATCCATGAAGTTTGACTTCCCTGAAGAAGACATCATGACATTGGACAATGTTGAAGATTGCAGACCATATGACGGACCTGAACAAGGATCCCGATGGACTCTGTACTTTGATGGGGCCTCCAATGCACTTGGCAACAGTATCGGCGCAGTACTCATCTCCCCAGAAGGTTTCCACACTCCTTTCACTGCTAGACTTTGCTTCAACTGTACGAACAACATGGCAGAGTTTGAAGCATGCATATTTGGGCTCAAGGCTGCCATAGACTTGGAAATCAAATCTTTAATTGTGTTTGGGGACTCATCTTTGGTCATCAGTCAGATCAAAGGAGAGTGGGATACTAAGCATCCAAACTTCATCCCTTATAAAGAACATGTTCTAACATTGTTACCACATTTTGAGCAGATTACCTTCGAGCACTTCCCGCGAGAAGAAAATCAGCTAGCAGATGCTCTAGCTACAATGTCATCCATGTTTAAACTTAATTGGGATAATGAGGCTCCACATATCACCATTGAACGGATGGACGAACCTGCACACTGTCACGAGATTAATACCGAAGAAGTAGTGGACCAGCCATGGTTTCATGAAGTCAAAAGGTATCTCGAAGCTCAAGAATACCTTGAAGGAGCTACAGTCAATGACAAAACGTTCTTAAGGAGATTCTCAGCTAAGTTCTTCCTAAGTAATGGCATCCTGTACAAATGTAATCATGATTCTATTCTACTCTGTTGTGTGGACAAGACTGAAGCTGAAATGATCATGGCTGAATTGCATGAAGGTACATTTGGCACTCACTCTAGCGGGCATACGATGGCTAAAAAGATTCTAAGGGCATGCTATTACTGCTCTACCATGGAAGGTGATTGTTATCAACACTCCCGAACTTGTCATAAATGTCAAATCTATGCAGACAAGGTACACGAGCCCCCAGTTCCTCTAAATGTCTTAACAGCTCCTTGGCCCTTCGCTATGTGGGGAATCGACATGATTGGAGAGATCAAGCCTACAGCCTCCAATGGACACCGCTTTATTCTAGTGGCCATTGATTATTTCACCAAGTGGGTCGAAGCAGCTTCCTTCGCATTCATGACTAAGAATGTTGTTGCCCGCTTCATCAAGCAGAATCTCATTTGCTGGTACGGTATCCCCGAAAGGATCATCACTAACAACGGTACAAACCTTAACAATACTATGATCACCGCCCTGTGCGAATAGTTCAAGATTCAACATCACAATTCATCTCCCTATCGGCCAAAGATGAATGGCGCAGTTGAAGCTGCAAACAAAAATATCAAGAAGATCATACAAAAAATGACAGTCACCTACAAGGACTGGCATGAGATGCTACCGTTTGCTCTCCATGGGTACCGTACCACGGCTCGTACATCAACTGGGGCAACACCCTATTCTTTGGTTTATGGCATGGAGGCTATTTTACCTATTGAGGTTTAGATCCCCTCTTTGAGAATCATGAAGGATGCCAGTTTGAGTGAAGACGATTGGATTCAAACCCGACTTGATCAATTAAATTTAATTGATGAGAAGAGACTTACTGTTGCTTTCCATGGTCAGACGTATCAAAAATAGATGATCAAAGCTTTCAACAAGAAAGTCATACGCCAGACATATCAAGTTGGAGATCTTGTGATCAAGCGCATCATTTTGCCACAAAGTGATCCCAGGGGAAAATGGACTCCTACCTATGAATGACCATTTGTAATCAAGAACATCTTTTCAGGTGGGGCAATGATCTTAACCACCATGGACGGTGACAACCTGCCGCACCCTGCGAATGCAGACATAGTCAAAAGATACTACGCTTAAAAGACCCGCTAGGTTGACACACCTAGGCAAAACAAGGGCATCCTGGTGAATCGAAAACCCGAAAGGGAGGTTCAGGAAAAAATTAGGGATAAATAAAAAAATTTGTACACCCAGAAAGTTGAAAACCGGAAAGGGCGACTTGGGCAAAAAAGGGTTTCCCGGTGGATCGAAAACCCGAAAGAGCGGTCCAGGCAAAAGTTAGGGAATTAAAGCGTATGACTATGTCTCGTCAGATCACTTTGAGGATAATCTCTTCATCGACAAACCTGGAGCTTCTGATCAATCCAATCATCTTCGGACGAAGAAACGAATGGACAAGATATTCAGAGTTACGAAGGCTATAGCGGAATGGGAACCCCATGGATTTTTTACACATAGCTATCTTTCTTTGTATAAAAAATTTTTCTTACTTTTACGACACCATCCTCTTACTAGGATGCCTGTCTCCTCTGTACAAAACACTTATTCAAAGTAAATACAAAGATATCTCTTCAAAGTGCAGAAAACCATTTTGTCTTTTTCTTTTTACACTTGTGTTTTATTTGCAAAAACGTCCAATAATTCATTAGTGAACATAATTACTATTTACAAATAAACAGGAATGAAAAAGAACAATTACTGACAGGTTGAAAGGATAGGAAAATGTCTTTAGGCTATTCCAGAGGCAATCCCTACTGTACATCATCTAAATCCCCAGTGGAGCTAAATTTCAAACCCTTAATCCCCACTAGAGTTAAAACTTAAAACTCCCAATCTCCAGCGGAGCCAAGACTTTGAACCACGAATCCCCAGTGGAGCTGAAACCTTCATTCCCCAACGGAGTCAAAATTTCCAACTATTACTCCCCAGCGGAAACCATTCAGTTTCTCCAAATTCCTCAGCAAGTTATCTTGAAATCTGAAAAGCAACCAGATAACAGTTAACTTTTTGTCCCTCCCCAACCTAGGTTGATTCCCCAGTAGAGAGGCATACAACCCAAACTCCTGAACTTACTCCCCAGCAGTAAGCCTTCTTCCCCATAGAGCTTTATTATTCCCCAGTGAGGTCTCCGGAATAAAGATTCTCATTCTTAATTCCCCACAGAAGTTATCAGAATTTTATCTATTCCCCAGTAGACGTCAACAAAGTTCTCTGGATTTCCCCAAGCAGATTTCTCAGGCAGTACATGGCATTACTCTCACAACAGAATTTTTGTCAATACTCCAAGACTTGAAGGATCCCCATATCCCCAGTAGAGTCATCAGGGATTTTTAATCCCCAACGGACGCCAAGGATTTCTCATCCTCAGCAGTCAAGGATTTATTTTCCCCGGCGGCAGTCAAGGATTTTATTATCCCCAGCTGTCAAGGATTTATTTTCCTCAGCAAAACAGCAAATCAGCTTGCCTGCGCTTACATTACATCCATATATCATAAACATTGATAAAGCACATATATTGCATCATACGTTTCATGCAACATAACTTTGTGTTTCATCTAACATTTTACCCTTTTTCAGGATAAGATTAACAGCTATCATTAACGATGTTCAAAGATTTCAGATACATTACATATACACTCCAGACACGGAAGTCATTCTGTTACGTATTCAGATACACTCCAGACGCGAAAGTCATTCTGCTACTCATGCAAATCTCATTCAATTTCAAGTTCGGATACACTCCAGACACGGAAGTCATTCTGCTACTTATCCAGATCCCAGTCCAGATACGCTCCAGACACGGTTTCCATTCTTTCACTTACTCTGATTTTTCCCCAGCTTAGATACGCTCCAGACACGGATGTCATTCTGTCGCTTATTCTGATTTCAGATTCAGATACAATACAGATACACTCCAGACACGGAAGTCATTCTGTTATTCATTCAGATTCAAGTTTAGTTATAGCTCAGATACGCTCCAGACACGGCTGCTACTCCCTTGCTCATGCAGATTCAGTCTCTAGATACAGTTCAGATACGTTCCAGACACGGACACCATTCTGATACTTATTCTTCTGATTTACAACTTACAACTCAACAAACATTCCTGGATGGCATCTACAAGCCCATCTCCAACAAGATTCTATCACCTCTACAAATGGAATCTTTAAGCCCATTCTCACAATTACACTTTGACGAGTGCAAATTTACTGGCACTCTAGTGTCCAATCATTTTTTACCTTCGAGTCACGAACGGCAAAACTCGCCAATCTAACTCTTCAGGTTCAAGAAGATTGAACAGGGGCAGCTGTTGTACCCCAAAATTTGCCCTCTCAATTATCAAGATTTTTCCTCACAAAACCTCCTGGACTCAAGACCAGATTAGGGTTTGCTCAGCTCAAGACATCTCCTTGCACTGATAACCTGAAATTAGGGTTTGAGTTTGCACAAGGATTTTTGGACCATCAATGCTTCATGTGACTTTCATACACCATCTTGGACCCCTAAGATTGCTCATACCAAGTTTCAAGCCTTGAATCACATTTTTGCCCAGTCAATTGGACAGTTGACCTAAAAATCAGCTGTATTGGGGAAAAAGTCAACCATGGCCAATTTACAGTCAAACTTCATAATTTTTTATCCACAACAACATTTTAGACTCGTATGTACCATTTGATCAAGTTTGGATCACAACTCCTCAAGAAATTTGATCAAATCATCAAAAGGGCAAAATGGTCAAAATTAGGGTTTTGACTGAGAAAGGTCAATTTCTGATTTTTAACCTAGCCAATTGCCAATTGGGTTCAAGCATGATCTCAAGGACTCAATAGCATCATCTTGACCTAGTCACATGGTTCAAAAGATCTCAAGTACATAGGATTGACAGATGAATTTTGAAATCAACTGATCAAAAGTCAACTGTACATTGAAAAGTCAAACTTTGACTTTTTGGTCAAAATCAAATTCCAAGGGTCATAATTCATCAAGATATGTAAAAATATGAAACTTTTTGATCAAGAAACCTAAAATTGCAAATTAGGGTTTTAATTTGAAATTTTTCATAACTTAGAATTTTTCTAAGTGTGAAAATTTTCTTATTTTTTTCCAACTTTCCACAACTTTTTCACCATGATGCAGTTAGATTCAAAGAAAACTTCCAACATGAAAGTTGTAGTCCTCCATGAAATCTACAACTTTTTTCACAAAGTTTTCCCAAAATATGCTTGGATCTCAAGTTATCATTTTGTAAATAGGGGTCCATAAACTAAATAACTTAGTGAAATTTTGCCCTAGTTTAGGCAGGTTTTTGACCTAACTTCATGGCAACTTTTCACCTAGTTCCAAGAGGTATCTCAAGTTTAATTTCAGAGAATGGATTTTAGAGCATGTTGCAAGATTTCCAAAATGTCCAATTACTCTCCAAGATCATTTGTGGTTAGGGAGAATCGAAGAAGGGAAGTTGGCATTTTGTCACTTTTGTTCAAGCCATTTTTACATAAGTTCAAGCTGCAAATCAGATTCAAGCATGCTTGTACCTTGAATTACAGGTCCTAAATCCCTTCTACACTCCATAATTAAATTCAAACTCATTGAATAATGGATTTATTTTGACCTTTAGAGCATTGTACAAGAGGTTAAACCATAAATGGCATAAAGGGCACATTGCCATTTTGATAAAGCAAGCTTTTTGCAACTTTGCAATTCTTGAGCCATGGACGTGTTTATTTTGTGAAAGCATTATCCACGAATATCAAGCTTTGTTCACCAACTCTCTGCAGCCTACAAGCAAGCAAGGACAACATGTTGGCTCAAGTCACTTCACTTTTCTTCAAAAGCAAGAAAAGTTGCAAAAGTGAAGAGAACTTGTACATCTGATAAAGAGAGGGCTTAGCATCATTCAAAAGGACTGGACAAACTTATCTCAAGCTAGAACACGATTTCTTATGAACTGAAACTCTCCCAAACACCAAAAAAACAAATTTCTGCCCAAACAGGGCAGCTTCTGCAAAACACTTGCCAACTCAAAATTTTATCGTGCGTTTTGCCTTGTAATACTTCAAACATCCTCCATACATCCTACCTAAACCATCCAAGCCTTTGTACTACAACTGTAACCCCTATTTCAGACATCACCATTTCCAAACTTTAAGGTTGTAGGTTGACTCGTACAGGAAGTTTCAGCCATCCACAAGTCCAGCTAAGCATTGGAAAAGCTTGAGGGAACTTCAAGGAATCTCACGCGATCCTCAGGCCTCACTCAAAGTCCCCACATTGCCATATCCAAACTCAGTTGAACAAGGTATTTTTCAAAACTCTATCTCTCTATTTAGGAATCACAAGCTTTGATTTGTGAAGCAAAAATGTAGTCCTTAACTTGTTGGAGTTGTACATATGCATAGTTGTCATTTATATTAACTGAGTAGTGAGAATTTGAAGCTTGAAGTTCACGAAAAAAGTAGGTCAGAAATTAGGGCCACTGAAATTCTCCCTGGTCTTTTAGAGTTAGGTCATGAATTTTATATCACTGGAATCGTGAGATCATAAGCTACATTTTTTGTGTTATGAGTTTTTGATTTTATGCAAGCTAGAGCAAGATACAGGTTTGAAGCAAAAACGTGCACGTTTGGGAGAGGCTGGAGGACAGGGATGAAGTCCTGGGCCTGGCGCGCCTTGGGCCTGTTTGTTCTACTTTCCACACCCCCTGATACACTATTTGCACCCCCTTTGCTTATTTTGTATATTTTTCATATTTTCTTTTCACTTTTATTTTTATTTATTTTATTTATTTTTCTGAACCATAAAAAATCATGAAAAATATTTTCTTTATTTTTTGCATTTTATTTTATTTTTTTATTTTATTTTTTTGCTTAAAATAATAGTTTATTAGGTTAATATGCATTATTTTTTTAAAATAAATAATACATTTAAAAATATCATACATTTTTATTTTTTTTATTCATACACATAAAATATTATTTCCACATATATTTTAATTTTTAATATTTGTAAATAATTTTATTTATTTTTTCTTGTACATAAATAGACAAAATAAATATAGAACATATATTTTCTTTTAAATCAAAAGACTAGGGTTTCCGCTTTCAAAAAATAACAATATTATTTTTTCTTATTTTTAGGACTTAAATAATATTATTCTCTCATACATAAAACAAATACAAAACATTTTTTGTATATTTACATTTTTATTGCATTTTTAATATCTGTTTATTTATTTAATTTGCAAATATTCAATTGGGTTGTAATAGTATTTTAGGGTTTTATTTTGTGCAAATATCCCCATTCAAAAACTTGTATCCCCCCTCCCATAATAATTGTTGTAATAGCTTAGATTTACTTTACGCAATTTATCGCATTTATACTATGATAGTAAACTAGGGTTTGCATGAAAAGACCAAAAATCAAAACAAATAGAAAACCCTAAATACAAGATCAAAAGCATGAAAATGATATACTTTGCACACAAGCACCCTTAGGGTTTCTCCCACTTGGTTGCCTAAAATAAAATGGCCATGGTATGCATGCAAAGTATCTTGGCAAAACAAAACAAAACAAAACAAAACAAAAGAACATAGTCCCTCGATGATGATATCAAAAGGTTGCCTAAAACAAAATGATCTTGGTCCCTCAAAACATGCTAAGATACTTGGCACCATTGCTATCATGGTCATACGATGACCCACGCCCGTCCCGTTTAACATCCAAAGATAGGATTGTTTACCAAAGCAATGGTAAATCAACAATGTCAAAGGAATAAAGATGCATAGGAAAGACATTTAAGTAGGGTAGATAGTTCCTAGTTACTTGCTCTCTTTAAAACAATCCTTTCTATTTTCAAACAAACACACACACATTTCAAAACATTTTCAAACACCTTTCAAAACATTGAAACATTTTTCAAAAGACAAACTTCTTTGTATACATTCTTACGAACGAGAATCATTACAAATATTTCCTAAGCGATGGCCTCTTTTCAAAATAATTTCAAAACCACACAAAGCACCATTTCAAACAATTGTAAAAGCAAAGCAAGTGATCTAAGCAAGTAACTAAGAGCTCATGGAAAACCATGGATGAAAAGGATGCTAGCACCTTCCCTTTTCATAATCTACCCCCCGAACTCAAGAAAACATCTCAAAGGTCTTTCCTGTGCTTTTTTACCTTTCCTATTGGATAAAATAAAAGTCGGTGGAGACTCTTGCTAAACCGAAACATTTGCGATGAAACGCAAAACCTCAAGTCAGTTCTCCCACCGTATCACACATATCATACTACAACATGAAATTCGAATCAAACTCAGAGATCAAGCATAGATCGAGAAATCGAATCTAAAAAAATGGAAAAAACATACTGCAAACATCAAAACCAGAAACACGATTTCACCATATTTGCTTGAATTAAAACTCAAATATACATCAATCCTATTGATTGGCCAGCTATAAACGTAATGCACAACTTAAAACACTTTCATTCATGCTCAAATCAAGATTCAGATTCAGTGAGCCTACCTACAAAAGAGAAAAGTAAATTCACTTGGTGCCTCTGACGTCTAGCAAGAAATCATTCTGGACATCTTCCTTGTGTTCCAATGAAGGTGTTTGAGTCAAGAAATGAAGACTGGAGCAAGTGAAATCAGCTGTTCGATTGAACTTGCAGAGAGAAAGAAATGAGAAGTTTAAATGGGGCTTCCTTCGATTCTGACTCTCCCTCCTCTTTTCTCCTTTTGAACGAGTAATGCAGTGTTTATAGAGTCTTAGAGTGAGGGTAATAGGACCATAACTCATAGAAAAACCGTTGGGGGGTAATTTTGCCAAAACAGGAAAATGGAAATGTGAGACCATGTGCTTGCGTTTTGTTTGTTTTCTTGGCTTTTTATGTTGCATTTTGATGAGATATGAGTTGTATGAGTGAGGCAAGTAACCCGTGAGGGGGTGAGGTGGCAAGGGTTGCACATGGGACTGATTTGCTTGTGATAAAAGTTACTAATTTTGGCAAAAATGCAGAAAACATCGGGAGACAAGGAAAGTGTGATTGTTTGGCCAAAAGGAATAAGAAACGAAATGTGTGGTTCGTGCCAAGCATGTGAAATATCACTCTAAAACCAAAAAGAATCAAAGGATGTATAAAATCTGCAACTTGTATGACCCACACGTGCACCAAAAGTCAGAATCGAAGGATAATGTAAAAAAAACTGCAACTTGCATGACCCACGTGTGCACCAATAGTCAGTTGATTTCTAAATGAGGCCATAGAAAATTGGCCTGTGCATCCTCAAAGTTCCCTTGAGCCAATTAAAGAACATATTCTAAGCTTCGGAACAAGCTGAGCTTCAAAATAAAAGATGGAGGGATTAGAAAGACATGAGGCTTAGGATTCCTGGGAAACTCAAACGAACTTGCCCAAGACTGCGCGCATGCTGGACTTCTCGATATAACACTTCGATTGGTCCCAAAATGAGAGAGAACGAAGGGAGTAGAAATGAAACTTCAACTAGCCCAAGGTCACTTTGAATGGTCCAGTTTGAAGAAGACCAAAGTAGGAAACAAGAGGCTTCGACCAGCCTTCAAAGCCACTTCGAATGGTCTAAACTAAAGCCAGAAGAATGAAGCTTCGACCAGCTCACAAGGATGATACTCTAATTAGTTCAAATTGAAGAGAGAGAAAATGAGGCTTCGACCAGTCTTCAAGATCAATTCGAATGTCCAAATTGATGGAAAACGAAGAGGGCAAAAGGAAGCTTCGACCAGCTCATAAGGTTACACTTTGAATGTCCAAACAAAGAAAAAAAGAATGAGGCTTCGACCAGCCCTCATGGTAGCACTTTGAATGTCCAAACAAAGAGAGATCAAAGTAAGAATAAAGAGGCTTCGACCATCCCTCAAATCCACTTCGAATGGTCCAAACTGAAGCAAGAAGAATAAAGCTTCAGCCAGCTTACAAGGATGACACTTCAATTAGTTCAAATCAAAGAGAGAGAAAAAATGAGGCTTCGACTAGCCTTCAAGATTAATTCGAATGTCCAAATTAAGGGAAAATGAAGAGGGCAAAAGGAAGCTTCGACCAGTCCACTTAGCCAACTCAAATGCTCCAAGATGAAGAAAATCAAAGGGAGCACAAGGAGGGTTCGACCAGCCCACAAAGCCAACTCAAATGGTCCAAGCTAAAGGAAATCAAAGGGAGCAACTCAAATCCAGTTTCAGCACCCAACTTCCTCAACCCACAACTCTTTCGAATTTAAATCAAACTGATTGATTCCAAGCTTAATGAGAAGCTTTCATAGTCCTCTTCAAAATGCATGGGGCACATTTTTAAATTATGCCTTAAACCAAAATATATAGGCATGTTACCAATTGTTTGATGAATTTCCTAGGCCAAATGCCTTGCCTTGCCTGGCCAGACGCCCAAGGTGCCTCAACAAATGCCCAACTTGCCCTAAACTTCAAAGGCTCATAACTTTTTATTTTGAGTAAGTGTGTTTTTATCCTATGTGTAGACTTGTAGATCTCTTTCCCCTCTTTAATTGGAAAAAATAACCACCAAAATCCCCTGAAAAATGAGAAAGTTGTGCCCTTTGCAAAGTCAGGCCAAAGTAAAAAACACGGTGAAAATTTCAATCACCAAGATAACTTCAAATCCAAGTAACCTCTCAAACTTGGAATTCTCATCAAAATCAATCATCAATGATCATCCCACATGAAAATACATGTTAAATTCTTCATATTGACCAAAAGTCCACTTGGTCAACTTTGACTTTGTTGACTTTGAGTAAAATGACTGTTTTGCCCCTTTGATTCAATTGAACCGCTTCTCTTAAAAATTGATGATCAAAACTTCAAACATATGATATTACAAACACATAGAGGCTATGGAAGGAGTTTCCACTCAAAAATTCCAAAGAATCCCTGATTTAAACTCAAACCCTAGTTTTGACTGATGAATCAAAAGGAAGTGATTCTCCTTATAACAGCACAATACTCAATCTTCTGATGATCCAATGAGGTGGATAAGACATCTTGAGACATGTGGTACCTTTGGGATTGAAAGATCCATAGGTTTAGATAATGAGGCCCTCCTTGAGAAATTTGTCAATACAATCAATCTTCCAAAGCTTGAGGGAGACTTGATAACCAAAATACTTTGATCCTTACACAATGTATGAGTGCAATGCAATATGATGTTTATGATGAAACATAAGCCTAAATTAAGAGGGTAAACTTTGGGGTGAAACATCCGGTAAGGAGAAGAGTTATGATGATGGATCTTGAATTGCATGCAGAGCTCGGTGATCATAGTGTTGTTGAGATTGGTACCATTATCTGTGATGATTCTTTCTAGAATACCATACCGACAGATAAGGTTGTGTCTGATGAATCGGGCCACCATGTTCTTGGTAACATAAGCAAATGAAGCTGCCTCGGCCCACTTTGTAAAGTAATCAATGGCAACCAGGATGAAGTGGTGCCCATTAGAAGTTGTAGGTCTAATTTCTCCAATCATATTGATGCTCCATATTGCAAACGACCAAGGAGCAGTCAATACGTTCATAGGAACTGGAGGCACGTGCACCTTATCAGCATAGATCTGGAATTTGTGACAAGTCCATGAATGCTGATAACAGTCTGCTTCCATAGTGGACCAGTAGTATCCTTCCCGTAGGATCTTTTTAGCCATTGAGTTCCCACTAGAATGAGTGCCAAAGGTACCTTCGTGTAAATCAGCCATAATATTTTCTGCCTCACTCTTATCTACACACCGAAGCAAGGTAGAGTCGTGGTTGCGCTTGTAAAGGATCATGTTACTGAGAAAGAATTTGGCAGAGAACCTTCTTAGGAACTTCTTATCATTGATTGAAGCTCCCTCGAGATACTCTTGGGCTTCGAGATATCTTTTGACTTCATGGAACCAAGGCTTGTCCATTACTTCTCCAGCACCAATCTCGTGAAAGTATGTGGGTTCATCCATCCTCTCAATAGTGATCTGGGGAGCCTCATTATCCCACCTGACCTTGAACATGGATGACATCGTAGCTAGCGCGTCCCGTAGTTGATTTTCCTCTCATGGAAAATGCTCAAAGGTAATTTCTTCAAAATGCCGAATCAATGTCAACACATGCTTCTTGTAAGGGATGAGATTAGGATGCTTCGTGTCTCATTCTCCTTTAATTTGGCTGATTACTAAAGTCGAGTCTCCAAATACACTCAAGAGTTTGGTCCTCAAGTCGATAGCAGCTTTGAGACCCATGATACATGCTTCATACTAAACCATATTGTTGGTACAATTGAAACATAATCTGGCAGTGAAAGGAGTATGACAGCCTTCAGGAGATATGATCATATCACTGATGCCATTGCCAAGAGCGTTGGAAGCTCCATCAAAAAGCATAGTCCATCGGGATCCTTTTTCAGGTCCTTCATACGGTCCAAGTTCTTCACAGTCAGTTACTAACATGATGTTCTCGTCCGGGATCTCAAAATTCATGGCTTGATAGTCATCCACAGCCTGATGAGCCAAATGATCAGCTAGCACACTTCCCTTAATTACGTTTTGGGTTGTGTATTGAATTTCGTATTCGGTCAAGATCATTTGCCATCTTGCTATTTTTCCGGAGAGAGCGGGCTTCTCAAATATGTACTTGATAGGGTCCATTTTAGATATCAACAAGGTAGTGTGAGTCAACATATATTGTCTTAGTCGGCGAGCAGCCTATGCCAAAGCGCAACAAGTTTTCTCGAGCAGTGAGTATCTTGTTTCACAGTCGGTAAACTTTTTGTTAAGGTAGTATATTGCATGCTCTTTTCGAACAAACTCGTCATGCTGCCCCAGCACACACCCCATTGAGTTCCCTAACACGGTTAAGTACATTGTCAGAGGTCTTCCTTCAACTGGCGGCATCAAAATTGGAGGCTCTTGAAGATATTCCTTAATTTTATCAAAGGAGTTCTGGAAATCATCATTCCACTTCACTGCTTGATCTTTCTTCAGTAATTTGAAGATTAGCTCACAAGTAGCGGTCAGATGAGAAGTGAATCTGGAAATGTAATTCAGACGTCCCAAGAATCCCCTGACCTCCTTCTCAGTGCGAGGAGTTGGAATTTCTTGTATAGCTTTGACCTTCACAGGATCAACTTCAATACCTTTTCCACTAAAATGAAGCCTAAGAGCTTACCGGATCTTACTCCAAAGGTGCACTTATTCGGGTTCAGCCTCAGCTTGTACTTCTTCAACATTTCAAACAATTTCTGTAAGTAATCAAGGTGCTCCTCTTCAGTCTGAGACCTGGCTATCATGTCATCAACATAGACCTCTATCTCGTGATGGATCATATTATGAAATAAAGCTACCATGGCGCGTTGATAGGTTGCCCCGGTGTTTTTTAGCCCGAATGGCATAACTTTATAACAGAAAGTGCCCCACTGTGTGACAAAGGTCGTCTTCTCCATGTCCTCAGGTGCCATTTTGATCTGATTGTACCCGGAGAAACCATCCATGAAGGAGAATACCTTATGTTGTGCAGTGTTGTCAACCAGAACATCAATATGGGGAAGCGGAATGTCATCCTTGGGGCTTGCCCTGTTCAGATCTCTATAATCCATACACATATGTACCTTACCATCCTTCTTAGGTACTAGAACAACATTGGCAACCCATTATAGATAAGAGGTGACAGCTAAAAAACCAGCGTTGAACTGTTTCATGACTTCAGCCTTGATCTTTTCTAACATCTCAAGCCGCATACGACGAACATTTTGTTTCACAGGAGGGAAATCCTCTTTAGTAGGTAGGCAATAAACCACGATATCAGTGTCAACTCTCGGCATGTCTTCGTATGACCAGGAAAAAACCTCAACATAGTCATGTAGCATTTGTATTAACCGTTCTTTGATACTATGATCCAAATTGGCACCAATCTTGACTTCTTTCTTATTCTCTTCGGTACCCAAGTTCACTATCTCAACCGGCACTTCATGAGGTTGTATTACCGTTTCTTCTTATTGTAGCAGTCTGGCAAGTTCTCCTGGTACTTCACAATCTTTCTCACCTTCATCCTCGGCTTGGTAGATCGGACTTTCAAAGTCATAATGGGAAATAGCAGAACCGTTATCGATGTGATCTAGAGTGGATATGGATCTGCAGTTTGATATGTGGGTGTGTATAAGAGCATAGTTGTATATTTTTTATAAAGTAAAAAGCAGAAAAGAAAAATAAAGAGTGTAAAATTTGTATGTGAAACGTCCAATGTTTTATTAATGACATATGGGAATGAACTAATGACCCTCACAAATAGACCATTGTGTCTCGGGTAAGACACAAGGCTTTCATGTTTCAATTGTTCAAATATTACATTATCCTTAAAACAAAAAGTCAAATTACTCTTGAATAAAAGTAATGGGTACAAAATCTTTAGTCTCCCAATTGTTGAGTCCACCACTGATGATTGGGAAGATCCACTTGTCCAGGTCATTATCATTGTCACTGTCTTCCAGGGCATTGAATCCATGGTTGCTGATCCATAAAGGTGGTCCCCGGCGCGAGCATGATGAGCAGCTTTCTGGGCTCCTGAAGTAAAACTCAAACCAAATTTGTCAGATTTGTAGGGAATATCTGAAAGTTGGCCCCAAATTGTACACCCACCTTCTGCAGCTACTGCCTTGGCATCCTTCAGAGAAGCCATCTTCAATGGAGGTGTATTAGTCTTAGGAACACTGGCAGTGATTTTAGTTGCAGCAACGGTCTGTGGAACCTCCTCAAAGTTCTGACAGGGGGTCTCAATGAACTTGTTGTCCATTTCAACATACCTGAAAGAGTTCAGGTGGGGTGGGTCACCATGTACTCCTCTTTCCCATGAACTATGATAATTTTCCCATTGACTGGGTATTTCAGCATATGATGTAGGGTGGAAGTCACATCACCAGCCCCATGGATCCAAGGTTGACCCAATAAACAGGAGTAAGACGGGTGGATGTCCATCACATAGAAAGTGGAATTAAAAGCCTGAGTACCCACTTTGATAGGGATGTCCACCTCCTCGTGCACCATTCTTTTAGAACTGTCGAAGGCCCTCACCACAATGTTACTAGGCTTTAGTGTGAGTCCTTTGCAATCCAACTTGTCAAGAGCATTCTTGGGTAAGACATTCAGCGATGGACCTGTATCCAATAGAACATGGGCTAAGGTAGTGCCCATGCACTCAATGGAGACATGCAGGGTGTCGTTGTGTTTCCTTCCCTTGGGAGTTAAATCCGCATCAGAGAATCACAGGCCATTATCAGCTGTCAAGCTAGCCACGCAATTCTCGAATTGATCAGCGAAGGTCTCTTGAGGCACGTGGGCAGACTTCATGAATTTTACTAAAGCCTTGGAATGGGTTTCAGAGCATAATAGTAGGGCCAGCATTGAGATTTTTGAAGGGGTCTACCCCAATAACTCCACGACATTATAATCTCTCTTCTTGATTATATTTAAAATCTCTTCCATCTCCTTTTTAGAAGCCTCGGGAATGACTTCTGGGTGCGCCCTCGTCCGGACAGGCTCAACCAATACCTTTTTGCCCCGAGTCTCGGCTGAGTCGGTAGCAGGGATAACAGCGGGACTAACAGTAGGAGTAGCAATGGGAATACTAACAGGAGCAGCAACAGGAATAATCACAGGAGTAGTAATGGGAGTATTAGCAGGAGCAACAGTAGGAATGATCACAGGAGTAGCAACAGTTTTTGGAGAGATCTCGGGAGAGAAAACTCTTCCGCTTCTTGTTATCTTACTGGTCCAAACGATATTGTCAACGTCGGGATCAGTACCTTCAGCAACTTTGCCTTCAATAGAAAATAGATCTTGCTTGACGCCATGGTAATAGACGTCAGCCCCATAACTCCAGGGAACAGCTTTATTCGAAGAATATGGTATTGACCCCGACGTGGTGATGATCAGGGGAGCAAACTTTGGAACAGGTGTAATCCTGACGGGTCTTTTGGTGGAGACCCTGGGAGGATTGTCGGAAATAGTGATTATCGAAACATCTTCACATGAACTTCTTATAAGAGGAACTTTCTCAAACATGATTTATTTATTAACCATCAGGCGTTGGACGCCCATCTTCAATAACAAACAGCCATCTGGTAGAGTCATACACAAGTGGCAACCTTCACCATAACCCAAAAATAAACTGACTCGCAATAGATTCTCTTTGACAGTCAAAAGAAGAGTAGTTAATTTATCCACAGAAGAAACAAAATGGTCATCATCAATAGCAATGACACCTTGTCCATGTTTGGGCATGGGTGCAGTTATTACGTTAGGTGTCTCAGGAAGGTCAAACTCAATCTCCTTCGCCTCAATGAGATCTTGTACCTTATTCTTTAAATCCCAACAGTCATTTGTATCATGCCCCAGAGTCTAAGAATGATACGCACATCGAGCATTTGGATTATAACGAGGAGAGGCAGTATTAGGATTCTTCAGGGCTTCCTTCAGAGTTACCAAATTGGACTTCAGCAGGTGTGGCAAAACCTGGGATAGGGTCATGTTGATCCGAGTAAACTGTCTTCTAGGCGCATATGGTATGTGCTGATTGTTTCGTTGTTGGTTTGAGGCAAGATGGGAAATCATAACAGCCCCTACCATCGGACGATGCTCAGTTTTGTTATGATTTCTTTAGCCATAAGCAGCATCGACCTCCTTCTTTCCAGTGAAAGGTTTCTTTGCAGTACTGGAGGATGCGTCCCTCTGTATTTTACCACTTTTAATGCCACCTTCTACCCGTTCACCAATTAAGATCAATTCAGTAAACCCAGCAAAAGAACTTCCAATCAGATGGTTAAAGAATGGCCCAGATAACATGCCCAAAAACATTTCTACCAGCTCCCTATCAGACAACGGAGGATGGACTCTTCCCGCAAGGTGTCTCCATTTTTGGGCATAATCTTTAAAACCTTCACTGGAACCCATAGACATACTTTGCAATTGTGTACGAGTCGGGGCGAGGTCAGCATTATATTGATACTACTTATAGAAAGCAGCAGCCAGATCTTCTCAATTGCGAATGTTGGTTCTATCTAGTTGATAGAACCATTCCAGCTGAGTCCCTATCAAACTCTCCTGGAAGAAATGTACCCATAGATTCCTGTCAGTAGTGTATGGTTGAGTCTTCCTGACATACGACCTTAAATGAAGTTTCAGACATGAGACACCGTCGTACTTAGCGAATGTAGGGACCTTGAATTTTTGTAGGATGACCACCCCTGAAGTCAGTCCTAGCTCCTCAAAATCCAGCCCGAGTATCCTCTGGATCTCCGTAGCATTGAGTTGATCCTCTAGTTGTTTGTATTTATCATCATAAGGAGAATATTGCTCCTCAGAATAGTCAGGTTCATCTTCCTCAGACCCTGGATTATTGTTTTGTTCCTCTGGCTTCTCTTCATGATTGTCCCCCTCATTTGACGGGGTTGCAAAATATATGGCTCGCTTAACCGGTCCTCTAATCCTTCTTCCCAGATTCAATACACCAGTTGGTTTCTTTTCCTTCTTGGTCTTCTCTTTGACGATCAGAGCTTTCAGGTCTTCTTGCCCCTGGGCCAGAGCCAGGAACATTTGCTGAAACTGAGCATTATGAGCTTGGAGGTCTTTCATTGTTTGTTCAAGAGCCACTTCTTTTTCTAAAATAAATAGAGAAAAGAATAAGAAACCTGTCTTGCAATACCTGCTTATGCAATGAAATGCATGATAATGTTTATGCAATGTTTTCAAGGACTTTTAAGATCTTAAATTTGCTTAGTCAAAGAGAAGAACAAACATTAATTGCATTCATAAGTTTAAATGATTACAATGATGCCCCTTGGGCTTACAATGGAAGAGACAAAAGTGAAAATAAACTCCTAAATCTAACAGGACTCGAGCCTCCTATGAGCGCATCCTCTTTGGTGCAATGTAGGCATTCAAACTCTGTTCTTCATGCAGTTGTCTTGTAATTTCCAAAACCTTTTTCTCACTTGCATAGAACTGGGCTTCAAAGGTATATCGCTCCTCTTTAAGTTGAACCTAAGACCTTTGCAATTCCTCGAGAGTAGTCGGCATGTCAGGATGGAGAATAGTATGAGGTACATATGTATCTGCAATCGGTTTCATGATGATGGGTAGAATGGCGGGGTTAGGCATCATGAGATTTTGAGTGTGTGCTCGTACCCACTTAAGATAAGGATCCAAAAGGATGGAGTTCTTATGCCCCACTGTCTTACTATCCATTCTGTTTACCATGCTCCAAGCTCGGATGAACCACTGACGGTACCCTTGAACATCATCCTCGTATGTGAACACAATTCCTTGAACCAATACATCATGAGGACCATCCCTCCTAGCATACGCAAACTGTCGCAACGCCAAACAAGGGTTATAAGTGATTCCTCCCCTAATTCCTAGGAGATGGACGTTGGGGAATTCCCCACAACGATAAATACCCTCTTGAAGTATAGTTGGTTCAACCTGTCCTATCAACAGTAACTGGGTTCTAGGGAATCTCAATATCACTGATCTTTCTTCACTAGGAATTGTTTAAGCACAAGCCTCTTTATTGGCGACAGAAATATCCCGGAAGTCAGATCTCAATGAGTGTAGTATCGAGTAATAACCAACTTTGGACTGCACCAAAGTCGGATATCTCACTACTTCCTAATGGCCAAGTTGGTTCAATTAAAGGTTCTAAGGTCAGTTTATGCCTCATGACACCACACAGCAGCCTCGTATTCTCCTTGACTACTCAAGGGATGTCGGTACCAATAAATGTGCCACATCAACGTAGCTATCATTTCAACCGTTTTGGTATACCCCGCACAGTCCCCACGATCTATTGCTACTTACCTAAAAGGTATCCCAAATCCGGGTGTAGGAGCTTTACATGTAAAACCAGGAAAAACCCTTTAAGATAAAGCAAACAAAGCATACAAGGAAAGCAATTTAAATGATGAACTAAACTCTAAGGTAACCCCACTTTTTATTAAATCTTCAGCAGAGTCGCCAGTTTGGTGATACGGTGGCAGAACTGACTGTTATACTGGTTTTGCATTTGTGTTCGCAAATATTGCGGTAAGCAAGAGTCTCCACCGAATTTTCTTTTATCCAAATTAAGGAAAGGGTGAAAAGAACAGAAAAATACTTTTTCGAGATTTTTCTGAGTAAGGGGGGTAGATTATGGAAAGGGAAGGTGTTAGCACCCTTTCCATCCATAGTTTTCTACGGGCTCTTAGATGCTTAACTCATTTGAAAAATACCTTGTGCTTTTTGTGTGTTTTTGAAAAGTATTTTGAAAATGCCTTAGTGTGGAGATTCGCTTTATGATAACTCTTGTATGAGTCCTCAAGAGTGTTGATAAAGCAAATGTTTTTTAAAGTGTTTTTGAAATGTTTTTGTGTAAGTGTAAAGGTTAGTTTTGAGTAATCATCTAACAACTATCTAGTTGTACTCGAAAAGGTTGTCTTTTTCCTCATATCCTTTAGACAATGCTATCCTACTATTAGTGAGTAGGTAGCCCTATCGTTGGATGTATAAGGGATATTCAAAGGGACGTTTTTTATAGTCACGAAGGCAACTGGGCAAGAAGTTTTAGTAATTACCCTAAGATTCTAAGATCATATTTTTACCGAGGAAACGTCGAGCGGGTCATCGAGGGACTTATGATCTTTTTTAACCAGAGGATAGTCACTAAAACCTCTCACGTTTCGAAAGTTGTGACTATTTTTCTGAAGGTAACCAAAATAGGGGTACCCTAGAGGTGTACATGTGCAATTGTGTTTGTATTCAGTTATTTGTCTTGTGTTAGGTTTGCTAGCGTTTGATTATTAATCTTATCATATAATCTTATTAGTCATACATCAAACAATTAATATGAAAGCAATAAAAATGCGGGAATTGTAAATCCTATGCTATTATAGGGCTTTGGGGATTAATTACATGTCCAAGAATAAGGGGAATAAAGCAGCAAATGAAGTCCTAATTATTATATTATAACCCATTAGCAGTTACAATAATATGAAAAATACGAGAATAGATAAATGCGCGCGAGTTGAGAAAGGATGTCTAAAAATCCTAGAGAAAAGGGAATCTTTTTGTTTTGTTTTTATTTATAAAAGAAAATAAAACTTAGGCCTATTTAATTTTAATTTCAAGAAAAGGTTAAAATAATTAATTAATTTGTATACAAAATTAATTTGATTAATAAAACACTAACATAATGTTTTTTTTGTGTTTTTTTTATTTTAAGTTGGTTCAAATGATAAAGTCAATAAAGAAATAACAAAAACAAAAATAAAAAAATAAAGGGGGCATCCTTCGATCCAGGGAGAAATAGGAGTCTTTTGATTCAGAGGAAGGGGTCTTTCGATCCAGGGAAAGATGGCTACCCTTCGATCCAGTTAAAGGATGTGGCTTTCAATCCGGAGGGAATTGTTGAAAGGGCCTGATGGATCACCTGTGAGGGCACTGAATCTGCAAAGATATGTTAGCAAAACAAAGATGCAGGACCTGGGTATCGAACCCAGGTCCTTCGATCTTGTGTGCGTTAGTCTATTCAGGCTGGATCTGCAACAAGTGTTAGAAACAAAAATGCAGGCCTGGGTGTCGAACCCAGGTCCTTAATCTTGAATACAAATCGAATGCATTACAAGTGTTAATATATCATGCAAATGTAAATTTTGGTCTTTTGATAATTCTTACCAATAGTGGGAGGATTCGATTTGGCACTTCTGGGCGTGGAGATGCTTGCTCAGGGGCGGGCTGCTTCAGACTCCTGGATGCAAGGTTTTCGTCTAGCTAATGCTTGTATGGTCAAGAATGCTTCTGTCTGGTACAGTGTATGTGTGTTCCCAATGATTTTTTCCTCTGCCCTCTTTTTCGTGTCCCTGTAATGTTTCTAAGGCCTTGTATTTATAAGAGTGTGATATTCATGGAAATGGCAAGGGACAGTCATTAACTTAGGCTTTGAAGGCCATGAGACCAAAATCAGACACATTAAAAGACTTCCATTTTTGAAATATTCATGCCTTTTTGAAATATTGAATGAACCTGGACACCTTTGACTTTAGAATGCCTTCAGGCCATGCCCTTCGATTGGCCTTAAGTTTCCTCCTTCGAATGGACCTCTTGTGTACCCTTCGAATGGACCTTCTGAATGCTTCTTTGAATGGACCTTTTATTACTTCCTTCGAATGGAACATCTGTACATCCTTCGAATGGAACACCTGTACATCCTTCGAATGGACCTTTTGTGTGTCTTTTAAATAGCATGCATGTATGCCTCATGCATTACTCGAATGGGTCACCAATGTGTGCTAATAATGTGGAAATCATGTGCTGAAAGGTTCATAGATAGAGTTGACGCAAGCAATTTCGAAGGGAACCATTGCCCAGTCGAAACTAGCACAGAGGAAGCCAATGCCTTATGGATGTTAGCATGAGGAGGTCATTGCTCTGTGAATCGAAGGCCGGTTGAAAGGGTCTTATCCTTGTGCATTGAAAGCAAGCACAGAGGAAGCTTTTGCCCTTGTGAATCGAAACAAACTTGTAGGGGGTTCTTACCTTGCGCAGTCGAAGCCTTGTGAACTTAGCTTGATCAAAGGAAAACCCAACGCTCAATTGAATACCTTGTGAACTTATCTTGATCGAAGGAAATCCCAGCGCTCAATTGTAGACTTATGGACCAAAGCATGATTGAAGGGTTTTAGATGCCTAATTAAAGATCCTTGTCCAGATGCCAATTGAAAAACAAACTGCTCAGGCGCCAATCGAAGACACCATGTCTCAAAGCCAATCTAAGACACTTTATTTATCCTCAAAAAATTTATTTTTCTTTAATCAAGTGTTTCTAACCATCCATGTAAGGGAAAATTTGGGAAAACATGAGAGGGCAAATTTTGGGGTACAACAGTAAGCAAGATTCGCCACCGACTTTTTATTTATCCAACAAAGGAAAGGATGAAAAGAACAGAAAAGACCTTTCGAGAGTTTTATGAGTAAGGAGGGTAGATTATGGAAAGGGAAAGTGTTATCACCCTTTCCATCCGTAGTTACCTACGGGCTCTTAGATGCTAGCTCATTTGAAATAAATAACTTCTGCTTTGTGTGTTTTTGAAAAGTATTTTTGAAAGTGTCTTAGTGCGGAGATTTGTTTTATGATAACTCTTGTATCAATCCTCAAGAGTGTTGATAAAGCATTTGAAAATGTTTTTGAAAGTTGTTTTGTGTAAGTGTAAAAGTTTGTTTTTGAGGAAGCATCTAACAACTATCTACTTTTACTCTAAAGGGTCGTTCTTTTCCTCTTTTCCTTTAGACAGTGATATCCTACTATTAGTGAGTAGGTAGCCCTATCGTTGGATGTATGAGGGACATTCTAAGGGACGTTTGTAGTCACAAATGCAATTGGGCAAGAAACTTTTGTAACTACCCTAGAGTTTTAAGATCACCTTATCGAGGAAACATCGAGAGGGTCATCGAGGGACTTGTAATCTTTAAATCAGAGGGTAGCAACTAAAATCTCTCACGTTTTAATAGTTGTGACTATTTTCCAAAGGCAGCCAAAGTGGGAGTACCCTAAAGGTGCGCGTGTGCAATTGTATTGTGTTTCAATTATTTATCTTGATGTTAGGTTTTGCTAATGTTTGATTTTGATCTCTTGCCATATAATCCTATTAGCATACATCTAAATAGTTAATATATATACAGGAAATATAAAGTGCAGAAATTAAATCATACGCTATTACATCCTGTGGGCAGTTACATAATAGAAAAATAAGGAAACATAAACTAAACTATTACAAAATTTCCCATGCAACCTATACATTATTTCTAGAATTTAAATGGCAAATAAATAGAAAAATGATAAGAAAAAATATAAAAATGTCCTGAAACCTTAAGTATTAAGAAAAATGATTTTTTGGTATTTTTGAGAAATAGAACTAAAATTGATTAGAATCTTAAGTCTATTGATTTTAAATTAAACAAAATGTTAAAGTAATTTATTTATTTATTTACAAAATTAGCTAAATTAATAAAAATACTAACCTAATGTTTTTTTGTGATTTTATTTATTTATTAAAAGAAAATTAAATCTTGAAAATAAAATATGAAACAAATAAACAAAACAAACTAAAACAGTAAAAGAGGAAAACACAAACGGGTCTGTTAAAAAAATAATAAAGGGGGTGCAATGTTTGAAATTTGTCAGGCCCAATTAAGCTGGCCCAGGGTGCGTTAGGATCTGGTGAGGACGCATCTGGAGAGTCCACGGTGGGGACTGCATGCTGGAGGCGCTGGATCCATGTTGTATGGATCTAATGGTGCTGATGGTAGAGTGCTTAGTGCACATATTTAGACTTGAAGCGCCAGATCTTTCAATATAACATGAGAAAAATAGAAAGGCTGAAGCCTGGGATCGAACCTAGGTCCTCTAGCCCATCGCGTGCTTCTTCACCACCCAACCACCTACTTCAATTGTTAGTACAAACAACAAAACAGTAATATATTTGAAACCCAGTCAGAAATATGTTTGAATAAAACATTAATATGCCATGGTTGAATAGAATAGTTTCAAATTCCCAAACAAATGGCAGATTCTTATCTTGATGTCAATATTCGCATGTGAGGACTATAACACACACAAACACGTTAGAGAGGAAAAAATCCTTGAATTAAGAGATTGAATTTCAAAATTTATTCATATGGCCGATATACTTTGATCTGCAGTTTTGACTATGGAACCACTTTGTTTAAATTTGGAGAAAAGTTGGTGTGGTTTTCTGGGGGTAATGTTTTCATCTGGCTAATGTGTGTGTGTGTGGCAAAATATTTCTGTCTGGCCAAAGTGTTTCTGTCTCTGGTGGCCAACGTTTGTGTCTGAGCTTTACTTGCGCTTTTAACTATGTATTTATAGGGGTAGTGGTGAATGGAAATGGCAAGAATCAGCCATTAACCAGGCTTTAAAGGCAGAATCGAAAGCCTTAAAATGTTGCCTTTTTTGATGATTTTCTACCCTTTTGGGTTTTGAATGAACCTGGACAGGTTTCTCATCTTAACTCCTTTGAATGCCCTCAAGCCTTGTTCTTTGATTGGATCTGAATTGCTCCTTTCGATGGCTCTGGGCTTCAATTAGATTTTCTCATGGTTTCACCCTCATGGCTCCTTTGATTGAGTCCATCTACATTGGTTGTTTGACCTAGAAAATTTTCCTAGTCGAATTCCATTCTTATTATCTTTGATTTCCTTTTCTTGGAGTTTCCTTCTTTTCACCTCCTTCGAACACAGTTTTGACTCCAATCCTTACTTTTGTTTTTTGCTTACAAAGCCATCCTTATTGACCCTTAGTTCACCTTCGATTGGTGAATACAGCTTGTATTGCACCAATCAAAGGATAACCTATGAGCACCTTCGATCACCCAACTCCCTTGTACATTCAAGCACATGCATGAGGCATATTCATCCTAAAACTACAAGATGACTCATATATGGATGACTCGTTTCTAGATATCATTCGATCACGCCATATTTGAAGGTTGTATGTCCTTCGAATCATTAGCCTTCCACATGTTTCTTTGGATAAAGTAAAAGCTTTTTTATTCCAAAATATTCTTCTTTTCAAAGTGCCCATTCGAACAAACGTGTCAATCGAAAGGTCTTTTCTTGTAGTGCTTCGAATAGCTTATGTTTCCATGATTCGAAAACAACACCCTTTGATTCCTTTACCAACTCTTCCAATCGAAGACTTTAGAAAAAGCCTCCTCACGCATTCTTTCGATCCAGCCTTCCTTGGATGTTTCAAATGGCTTATATCCTAGTGGTTCGAAAACAAACCCTTCGAAGCTACTTATTAGCTCTTCCAATCAAAGACTTCTTTAAATCCTCCTCACATTTTCTTTCGAATTGGCCTTCCTTCGACCCCTCAAATTAGCCTGCATATTATTGTAGAAACTGCTTCGACCCAAAAACCCTTAGGCATATCTTCAGCCCTCAATCTACACTTTGTCATGCGCACTTCTTTTATTTCTTTAAGCTATGCCATTATGATGAGGCCTATATGGTGCCATGAAAATCTTTTGAAGCTCTGGAACTCACACATCTTGGTGAAAAGTGAAATTAGTTGAAAGGGCCCTGCTTAAGAGGATAATTTATCTGAACAATTCTTGGTCAACCTTGAGCAATTAGGGACCTTAATGAGCTTGCCCTGAAAAAAATGGGAGGGAAAATTTTGGAGTGCAACAGCTACCCCTGTTCAATCTTCTTAAACCTGAAGATGTAGATTGGCTTGTCTGCCTTTAGTGATCTGAAGGTGGAAGATGATTGAACACTAGAGTGCCCAGAAATTTGCACTCGCATGAAGTAACGCCATTGGTTGATAATATCAGGAATGGGCTTACAGATGCCATTTGGAGAAGATGACTGAGAGTTGTTGGAGATGGGCTTAAAGATGCCATCCAAAGTAGATGCTGACTTCATAAGAGGTCTCTTTATGGGGATTCCCGTTTCTGTTGTCTGAAGAGGACTCCAATGGGGAATGTTAATTTATGTTGTTCTCCTGCTTGAGGAAAACTCTGGGGAATAGAGTCTTTTAGTTGACCATGGATCTACTGAGGAGTTATCTCTGGACTGGAGAGATGAAAGTTAGTTGTTTTCTGGTTGACATCCAGGCTTCACAGTAACTTGTTGGGGGGAATGAAATTAATTGTTATCCAGAAATGTATTAAAAGGAGCCTGTGTAGGGTTGCTTCAGGATGAGTCCGTGTTAAACTTCATCTAGAGATTGTGAGAAGAAACCCTTGTAAGATTACTTCAGGATGAGCCCGTGTAAGGCTGCATCTGGAGATCATGAGAAGGAACTCGTGTAAGATTACTTCGTCTGTTCGTGTAGATAGTCGCCCCGTCTTGTTTCAGGAATTGATCCATAATCAATTATTTACAGATAGTTGTCCTGTCTTGTTTTAGGTATTAATCTGGAAATTGCTTTTGTTGGTCGCTGAGATAGTTGCCCTGTCTGGTTTCAGGAATTAATCTCTGACCTAAGAGAGAGAAATATATTTTCCCCATCTTGTTTCAGGAGTTAATCTCCAATCTGCTCATGTAGATAGTTGTCCTGTCTGGTTCCAAGTATTAATCTACAATCAGTCGCTCACAGTTAGTTGTCCTGTCTTGTTTCAGGTATTAATCTAGAACTTGTTTTTGTTGGTCGTCGAGATAGCTAACCTGTCTAGTTTCAAGAATTAATCTCTTACCTATTTGCGAAAGAAAGATCGTTTCCCCATCTTGTTTCGGGAGTTAATCTTCAATCTACTCATGTAGATAGTTGTCATGTTTGGTTCCAGGTATTAATCTACAATCAATCGTCCACAGATAATTGTCCTGTCTTATTTCAGGTGTTGTACCCCAAAATTTGCCCTCGCGCTTTTCCACAAGAAATCTCAGCTTCAAACATTTCCTGACTTCTCAAACTGGCTCAAGAATCGGACAAACGGACTTTTCTTGACAGTCAATCAAATTAGGGTTTTTTCTGATTTTCAGAGCTCTGAATTGTTTCATACAGTGGGCTTAGGGTTTAGTTGATTTTTGGTTCAATTTTGATCAAGCAAGCGTGATTTGGCATTTAATCGGGAATTAGGGTTTTATGGGCATATTCTCAGAAGAATTTGAATTCCACAGCACTTTGCGGTTTATTTCAAGATTCGGATTAAAATGCGCGTTATCTTGGTTTAATCAGTAAAAGAGACGGTGGTTTGAATTCAGTACGTTTTGATTGGGCCAGTCAGATGCAAGATGCAGTTTTGAATTCACAGTGCTTATGCGTTTGATCAGTCCATTTGAGTTAATTGCTGCTTTGCTTTGGATGTTGAATAAGACGGGTTTAATTGATCAAGGTTGTTTTATTTTAGTTATTTATTATTCTGAAATTGAATGATTGAATTTATTTTTCAATTGTTTTAATTCTAAGAATTTTAAATAAATAAATAAACAATAAAGAAATTAGAATTAATTGGATAATTTAAACTTTTATTGATGTTTGAATTATTTGTACAAATTGTCGTTTATTACAGACAATAATTTACATTTAATTTAAATATTACATAGAATGAAAAAACTATCCTATTTTCTAAATATTCTTCGTTCTTCACTCCGCTCCGGTATTCCTTTTTTCATCTAAAAACAAGAAAAGTCAGAAAGCATTAAATTGGAAAGGACAGATAAAAAGTTGCTCATCATTAGGGGCCACTGACTGGGATCAGTTGCCCTCTCTGCAAATCACGGGATTTCTCCCGGTTCACAGAGAGGGAAGATTTTCATTTCATGAAATGCAAATGCATAAGTTATAAAATTCAAGCTACATAAGAATCTCAATTTCCAATTCCAAACCATATAGTTCAAATCCAAACTTCCCATTCAAAACTAAACTGAAAGTCCAATGCCAAAGGTATCAAAGATTTCAAAAGTGCATTTGCTGTCACAAGCATACAGGCTGTCAAAGAAAGATATGGGACATATCACAAAGTCCCAAGATATCAAAGAAATGCAAAGTCAGAGCAAAGCACAAAAGCTGGAGATAAAGATGCAATAGTGTTTTATGCAAGAGATTTTTTCATCATTTCCCTAGTCAAACCCCTTCAGAGCAAGTACAGAATAAAATCATATAATAATTCAAAACTGTACTAGGAGAGAAGAAAAAGAGATAAAGCATAGGCAGGGTTAGGCATGGTTCAGCAGTTCAGAAGACAGTTCAGCAAGATAGCAAAAGAGAGATATACAAAATCAAAAGAGCCAACTCAGTACACAACAGACAGTAGGCAGGAGATACAGAGGAAAAATATACAAAACACCAACTCTGCCTCAGTACAGGAGACACAAGCCAATAGACAGGAAGGAGGTTTAAGATAGAAAAGAAAATATGCAAAACAGTCCAGTGGAGCAGAAGCAAAGATAACCAAAAACTATCAAAACCTGAACTTTGCCAAAAACCCCCCATAACCTGATAACCAATTCTGCACAATTCTGCATAGTAAAAAGAAGCAGGCAGAAGAGAGTAGAAGAAAAAATATACAAACTCTAAAAGTCACAAAGCCAAGAACCAGCCTGCTGTCCACAAACTTCATCCACTCTGCAATAGACACAAACCAAGACCAAGGCAGTTCAGTAAGGTTAGAAAGGAAGAGAAAAGATACAAAACTCAAACTCAAGCCAAAGCCTACTGTCCAGAATCACATAACACATCTCAAACCTCACATAACCAAAAACTGAGTTATCAAGCCAAGCTAACATTACTCAGAACTTGTCAAAGACCATCAAACCAGCATTAGCCTCAACCTTCAAAAACACCACAACCTCTAACCTTGATAAGTAGAACAACATAACATACTAAAATATAACTTGCATCAGCATTAGCAATCAAACCTCAAACCCTCCAGGCCTCAGGAAAATGTTCATCATTGGCCATTTCAAATTAAGCAATCCAGAGGGAAGCTAATCAAAACAATAGTTGTTTCAACCATAGCATCTAGCAACGAATTTTCGAAGGCAACCTAAGCCCTCAGTGAAACACATCATAGGGCAAGCTCAAGGCAAAACATTTGAGGCAACAGTTCTAGGCAAGCAAAAGGGCAAGCTCAAGGCAAAACATCTCAGGCAACATACAACAACCCAAGGCAACGCATTGTGGAAGAAGAAGATAAAAAAAAAGTGAATTTTAAGAAGGGTTTTCAGGCAAAATCTAGCATCATCATCAAAGCCCTAAATATAGCAAAGAACGAAGTTACCAGGAAGGCATCAAAAGCAAGCATCTAGCTTCGTCACAGAAACGACGTTCCGGCCTCCTAAGCGCCATAGCTCCCTCCACCTCTCCTCCATCCCCAAAGTCAGGTAGTCCATATTCTTCCCATTTCCCCTTCACTAGCTCATAATAATGCGAATTTAGGAATCAAGACTCACACTAAAACATAAATTCGTAAAGAACAGAACATAAACACTAAAGCGAACCTTAAATCGATGACGCTGGGCTCCCGTCAATAGGGGGAAGAAAGGCTTCAGGATTGGAGCTGGTGGCCGGAATCGAGCGTTCAGGGAAGTGAAGTTTGAACGGAGAAGACGAAACTCAACGCGTCGTCGCTGCCTCACAAGCCCTAGCCTTCGTTCCCAACTGAACCAATTGCCTAAACCCTAATTTCGTTCAGAATCCAAACATGGGCTTAACCCGTTCACATTTCCTCTAAAGCCCAACAAGAAAATCATCTCATTAAACATTAACCTCTTTTCATTTTCATCAACAATATTCATTTAACCTATTCTTCTTTTATATATTAATACTAACCCTTTAATATTTTTTATGAAAAAAACACTTCATTTGCTTTATTAAAAAATCATTTTAATGCAAATACTTTCTTTTTTATTTACAATTTAATTAAAGCATTTTATACATACTTAATTTAATTAAAAATCACTAATTTAATTTAAAAACATCTTTTATCATATGATTAAAACATCCCTTTTAAATATATGTTTATACATAAAAATGACCAAATACTTTTTATACACAATTAACTTTTAAAACATTAATTTGTATATATTATCTTTTCTTTTATCACACAATTAAATTGAAAATACTTTTTGAAATACATTATTTGTACATACATTTTAAAACATTGATTTTGTACATATTATACATCTCTATACATAATTAAAATTAAACTCTTTTTTTAGTTAACATTCTTTTTGTACATAACAATTTAAATACACATTTTCTCTAATATTAAAAACTCACAAACATTTGGACTAAAACACTTTCCAATTAAAAACTTAACATTTAATCAAAACACTTCTTTTCTCTTTGTACAATTAACATATAAATCAGAAATACAAGATTAAAACATTTATCTAGGTCAAAACCCTAATACGACTCAATTTCACATTTCGCACTTGTTACACGATTCACATACATATACACTTGTACACTTACACAAATACATTCACATTGCCCTATACACATTTTTATCTTATATTTGTATATTTGATATTCATATTGATCGCACATTCGATTTGGTTGTAAATTATTGGATACTACAAGTCTCATCCCCTTGTACATTTATACTCCCACTCCCGGACACTATTTTGTAATAGCGTAGATTTACATTCCGCAATTTACAGTTTTCCAATTATACCATGGTTAGACCTAGGGTTTGTATGTACATAAAATCAAACGCTAGATAACCTAATACAAGACAAATACATGTAATCAACACACAATCACACTTGCACCCCCTAGGGTAATCCCACATGTTGCCTTCCAAAATGGGTCATGCTTGCACGTCGAGTTTCTTTGGCAAAACGAATTCAAATGATCATAAGTCCCTCGATGACGCTTTCGAAAGTCGCCTATCAAAATGATCAAGTCCCTTCAAAGCAAATTGCCAAAGACACTTGGCATCATTGCATTCATGGTCCATACGATGACCCGCGCCCGTCCCGAATAAACTTCCTAAACGCAAGATTGTCCATCAATTTCAATGATGGAACAAAATTGTTAAAAGGGGTTAAAACATGACAAAAACCTTTGAGTACAATAGGGTAGACAAGACTCTTAGTTACTTGAGATCAAACTTGCAAAAACACTTGCCTTCTTTTCAAAAACCACAATCCACACACACACCATTTTCAAAGCAATCGAAAAACAAGGCAAGTGATCTAAAAAACCAAGTAACTAAGAGCCCATGGATAACCATGGATGAAAAGGGTGCTAATACCTTCCCTTTTCATAATCTACCCCCGAACCCACGAAATATCTCAAAAGGTTTTTGCTGTGCTTTTTTAACCTTTCCTTTAGGATAAAATAAAAAGTCGGTGGCGACTCTTGCTAACCGCACAAGTGCGAATACGAACGCAAAACACAAGTCAGTTCTCCCACCGTATCACAGAACTGGCGACTCTGCTGGGGATAATTTAAAAGTGGGGTTACCTTAGGGTTTAGATCACTTTTGTTTTCAATTGGTTGCTTTGTTTGCTTTTACATTTGTGGGCTTTGTATCGGAGTTTTATAGATCCTAAACCGGATCTGGGGAAACCCTTTTAGGTAGCAACAAGGCTGTGAGGGAACTGTGCGGGGTATACCGACATGGTTGAAGCAGTCTGCTACGTTGATGTGGCACTTTGGTGTGTACCGGTAACCCTTGAGTTCAGTCAAGGAGAGTACGGGGCCGCCGCGTGGTTTCGTGAAGCATCAACTGACCTTAGAACCTTAATTGACCATCTTGGCCTCTTTAGGGTAGTGAGATGACTACTTTGGTGTACTCCGAAGTCGGTTGATACTCGATACTACACTCAATTGAGGGTTGTTTTCTTGGGATATTTTGATCGCCAGTCAGTGGCTAAATCGAAACGATGAACAATGAAAGCAATCCAGTGATGTTGGGACCTCTAGAACCCGGTTACTTTTGATAGGACAGGTTTTAACCAACAAACTGAAAGAGGGTAGTACCTGAACCTCATGCAAGCCTAAACCTAAGGCCTTGTGTGCTTTGTGTGAATATCGTTTGCCTGTATATACACTCACTTGCTTGTGCATACATGTACATAACATCATGACATCATACCATAGCATTTTAGCATTTTCAATAACCATTTCAAGGAGCTCGAGGGTTCTTTTGATGCAGGGTTACGTTGAACCAGACATCTATCAAGGGGCAAGAGGTTTCTCCTCTAACCAATCCAGTCAAAGTTCAAGTGCAACAACTTGAATCAGTGGCTATGACCCACTCGACATGGTGAGCTTGATTCTCGTGGAAAGACATCCACCAACACAAAGCTCTCCAAACAAAGGTCGAGGACAACAACTTGAATCAGTGGCTATGACCCACTCGACATGGTGAGCTTGATTCTTGTGGAAGGACGTCCACCGGTGCAGAGATCTCCAATCCAAGAGCAGAGTTCAACCTCTAACATTTTCTTGTGTTTACCCCAAGAGATCCTTGAAAACATGCATCCACATATCATGCATTGCATTTTGACGACCTTTCCTTTTTCAGGTTTCCTTACTCTCCTGCTGTTTATTTCAGCAAGAGATGGCTCTAGAACGGTCTGTCAAGGACATCCAAGATCAGACTGCTCAGCTGCAAGAGATGTTCTTGAACTTGTCTCTGGGGCAAGAAGAGATGAAAGCTCTCCTCACCAAGGACTTAGGGAATTCCAACAATGCCAGGAGTGATCAGATTGCGGAGCTGCAGTTTGATCTGACAACACTGAGGACTCAAATGATGGGACAGTTGGTGGGCCAGATGGCTCTCATCCAAGACCTATCTCAAAGACAAGAGGAACTCAGAGTTCTGGTCCGCCAACTGCTTCCAAACAACCAACTGGGGCAAACATCTGAGGTCGAAGAGCAAGTCACCGCTCAGCCTCCATCCACTCAAGAAGACAAAGGGAAAGCTCCTCTGCTAGCTTCAGGGTCACAAACCCATCAACAACCTCGCCAGCGTCAACGGGGCAATCGACGTAAGCAAGAAAAGTCGGGAAGACAGTTTACGGAGACTGAGATACCATCATTCTTCATACTGAAGCGCCTGTTGGAGGCCAATTTGCTCACCGTAAAGGACCCTCCTCAGAAGCTCAATATCTCCTCTCCTCGCTTTAATCCCGACGAATTTTGTGTTTACCACTCCTGCAGCCCGGGGCACAGTACCAACGACTGTTGGGCCTTGAAGAACAAGATTCAAGATCTGATCGACATTGGGGTGCTGGAATTCATGCCAGACGGCGAGATGAAGATCTTCCGTTGAAGGGTTCTCCGCTTGAAGTGACGAAGCTCGAAACTGAAAGACTTTTGCTTCTTTTTGAATTTTCAAAGTTGTAATTTCTTTTGCTGTCAAACAATTATCTGTTGATGTTAAACTCTGTTTTCATTAATGCATTGCATATGTTTGTCTTGAATTCATCCATTCGTTTCACTACTCTTATGCTTTTCTTTATGATATTTGACTCTTGATAAAAAGCTGCAAGCCTTTAGAGGGAGGATGACGAAACAATACCATAATCTCATACAGTATGCTTTTGAATAGACCTTGCTGATGATGTACAGGCATTTCTTTCAAATCCCAAACACTGGAGTTATAAGGAAGTTAATCCCTAGTCAACCCCTTCGAGCCAAAGAAGTAGGAGTTTCTTGTTCTGATACCATCAAAACCTTTGATATAAACTTGGGGCAGGGTAGTATCTCAGTTAATTCAAAAGAAAATGCGCATTGAAATCGCAAACTCTCAGTTCGTAACACAACGAACGACGTCGAAAAAGAAAGCATTCCTTCGGAATCAAAAGACAAGGGTGGTTCCCTATCACATAGGCAGTCAATCTCTCAAAAGAGAAAAGCCCGCTGAGCCAAAACCTATAAAGGAGGCTTAAGAAAGCTGGGGCATCCCGCTGACAGTAATCCCGAAAACGGTAACCGTCAGGCAAAAGTTAGGGATAACAAATCAAAATCAAAATAGTGAGGTCATTACAAAATCCTCAACAACATGAAAAATGTTGGAAAAATAAAAAGGAGATGATGACTGTCTCCCAAATTCAAACCGGTGAACCATCGCCCAAAAGTCGCTCCAAACTCAAAACAGAGTGTGACGCACAATTAACTGAGCTTAGGTTGAAGAACATCACGAAGAGCGGGTGGGTACAAATATACTTTGAGCCGTTATCCTTTGTTTCTTAAACCGTGAACCAGGCCACGTTACAACCCTTCAAAAGTCCTAATTGAAGCATGGGTTAGTTCGAAAGCATACTGTTACAAAAGGTATCCTGACTCCTGTAGGGCTTTGCTCTAAATCTTGTGTTAACTTGTCTTATGAAAAGTTTTCTGCTAAAAACGCATTTTTCAAAACTTCGAGACAAACATAAACTTTGCATTATTCGAATGTCACTGTCTGCATTTAACCCCTTTTGTTTGACATCGAAGAAATTCATACAGCGAATGTTCGAAGGAACGAAAACTCTCTCAGTAAGTCAAAATCACTTCAAGAGGATAACACTTCCATCAAATCTCCTATCAACAAGGGGCATGACATTTCAAAATTCAGTTAACCTGGGGCAGTCCAGTCAAGGTCCAACAGATCCTTCAAAGTCCAATTAACCTGGGGCAGTCCAGTCAAGATTTCAAGAAATCTCTCAATATGCAGGGTAATCTGATTCAAGATTCCTTCATCACCACTTGGGGCATTCGAATGTCAAAAGTGTTCAACAAATCAACTACAACATTTCCAGATTCGACTCCTGTATCCAGCCAGGGCATATCTGTTGACCACATTTCCAGACTCGACTCCTGTATCTAGCCAGGGCATGTCTGAAGAGTTTGAAGATTCGATTTCTGTATCCTGCCAGGGCATATCTATCAACTATCACCTTTCCAGATTCGACTCCTGTATCCAGCCAGGGCATGTCTGAAGAATTCCATATCAACACCTGCAACAACCCAGGAAACATCTGTGAACAACCGATTGTAGACCGACACCTGTAATAAACCAGGATTTTATCTACATCACCACTTGGGGCATTCGAATGTCAAAAGTGTTCAAACCCGATGCAGTTTTACACAAGCTCATCATCAGGAATCCCTACACCGGTTCCTCTCCAAGACTTCTGAAACAAGTTTACGGATTCTTCCCAACAACGGACGCCAATCTACCGACTTGTTCAGATTCTTATCAAGACTTCTGAAAACAGTTCATGGATTCATCCCAACAACGGATGTTAATCTATCAACTTGTTCAGATGCAACCTTTGAATTCAGTTTACGGACGCTTCCCAACAACGGATGTTGTTCTATTGCTGATTCCTCTCCAAGACTTCTGAAACAGTTTACGGATTCTTCCCAACAACGGACGCCAATCTACCGACTTGTTCAGATTCTTATCAAGACTTCTGAAACAAGTTTACGGATTCTTCCCAACAACGGACGCCAATCTACCGACTTGTTCAGATTCTCTTCAAGACTTCTGAAAACAGTTCATAGATTCATCCCAACAACGGATGTTAATCTATCAACTTGTTCAGATGCAACCTTTGAATTTAGTTTACGGACGCTTCCCAACAACGGATGTTGTTCTATTGCTGATTCAACTTCAAGATTTCTGAAAACAGTTCACGGGTTCTCCAAGTAAACGGATGTTAACCTATCGCTTGTTCAGATTCTTCTCAAAGCTAACCACCACGGAAGACCGCGCTCGCCAAAATTCTCCCTATCCCCAGCGGAGTTCCTTCAATCCCCAGCGGAGTCAGATTTTCAAACCTTCTCCCCACAGAGTTTTGAGGAAGCAATTTTTGAGTTCCCCAGTGAAGTCTCCAGGGTTACCTCCCATCAAACCAAAGACTCTCAATCTGGTCTCCCCGGCATGAGTCTACTAGTTGGAGCTCCCCAGTAGAGGTCATCAGGAATTCTCTTCCCCAGCAACAGTCAAGGATTTATTTTCCCCGGCAGCGGTCAAGACGCTTTTATCTTCAGCCATCTCGGAATCATGTATCCTTGGCAGGATTAGCTCATCAGCTTACATGCGCATTCATTACATTCATATCATAAACATTAAATGTCACATGCATTGCATCATGCATCATAACATTACATACAACTAACCCTTTACCTTTTCAGGTAAGATCAGTCGACAGACACAGATCATCTCCTGAGATTCATCCAAAAATAGTTCAGATGTGACCCGGACACGGCAACATTTTGATACTTATTCCAGATTCATTCGGACGCATCAGCAGAAACCTTACACCGGTTCCTCTTCAACTTCTCAACTTCTGAAACAAGTTTACGGATTCTTCCCTATAACGGACGCCAATCTACCGATTTGTTCAGACTTTTCTCAACTTTTGAAGACAGTTCACGGATTCTTCCCTACAACGGATGTCAATCTACCGATTTGTTCAGACTCTTCTCAAACTTTTGAAGACAGTTTACGGATTCTTCCCTACAACGGATGTCAATCCACCAACTGATTCAGACTCTTCTCAAATTTTTGAAAATAGTTTACGAACGTGTCCCAACAACGGATGCTGCTCTATGGCTTATTCAATCTCAAATAGTTTACAGATTCTCCAAACACGGACGTCAATCTGTTGCTTGTTCGGACCCCAATTCAGAGACGTTTCAAAACAGGGATGCCCTTCTGATACTCGTCCACTCACCATTGACCTGCAGTTCAACATCACCATATGGCATCTATAAGCCCATCCTCCTACCAGCAGTCGCCGAATGGCATCTGTAAGCACATTCTCAGATGGCATCTCTAAGCCCATCCCCCGACAAAATTCTCTCGCACCAGATGGCATCTTTAAGCCCATCACCAAATGGCATCTTTAAGCCCATTCACCTCCACCGTCACATCAACGAGCGCAAATTTTCTGGGCACATTAGTGTCCAATCTCCTTTTACCTTCAAGTCACGAAAGGCAAACTTGCCAATCTAACTCTTCAGGTCAAAGAAGATTGAACAGGGGCAACTGTTGTACCCCAAAATTTGCCCTCGCGCTTTTCCACAAGAAATCTCAGCTTCAAACATTTCCTGACTTCTCAAACTGGCTCAAGAATCGGACAAACGGACTTTTCTTGACAGTCAATCAAATTAGGGTTTTTTCTGATTTTCAGAGCTCTGAATTGTTTCATAAAGTGGGCTTAGGGTTTAGTTGATTTTTGGTTCAATTTTGATCAAGCAAGCGTGATTTGGCATTTAATCGGGAATTAGGGTTTTATGGGCATATTCTCAGAAGAATTTGAATTCCACAGCACTTTGCGGTTTATTTCAAGATTCGAATTAAAATGCGCGTTATCTTGGTTTAATCAGTAAAAGAGACGGTGGTTTGAATTCAGTACGTTTTGATTGGGCCAGTCAGATGCAAGATGCAGTTTTGAATTCACAGTGCTTATGCGTTTGATCAGTCCATTTGAGTTAATTGCTGCTTTTCTTTGGATGTTGAATAAGACGGGTTTAATTGATCAAGGTTGTTTTATTTTAGTTATTTATTATTCTGAAATTGAATGATTGAATTTATTTTTCAATTGTTTTAATTCTAAGAATTTTAAATAAATAAATAAACAATAAAGAAATTAGAATTAATTGGATAATTTAAACTTTTATTGATGTTTGAATTATTTGTACAAATTGTCGTTTATTACAGACAATAATTTACATTTAATTTAAATATTACATAGAATGAAAAAACTATCCTATTTTCTAAATATTCTTCGTTCTTCACTCCGCTCCGGTATTCCTTTTTTCATCTAGAAACAAGAAAAGTCAGAAAGCATTAAATTGGAAAGGACAGATAAAAAGTTGCTCATCATTAGGGGCCACTGACTGGGATCAGTTGCCCTCTCTGCAAATCACGGGATTTCTCCCGGTTCACAGAGAGGGAAGATTTTCATTTCATGAAATGCAAATGCATAAGTTATAAAATTCAAGCTACATAAGAATCTCAATTTCCAATTCCAAACCATATAGTTCAAATCCAAACTTCCCATTCAAAACTAAACTGAAAGTCCAATGCCAAAGGTATCAAAGATTTCAAAAGTGCATTTGCTGTCACAAGCATACAGGCTGTCAAAGAAAGATATGGGACATATCACAAAGTCCCAAGATATCAAAGAAATGCAAAGTCAGAGCAAAGCACAAAAGCTGGAGATAAAGATGCAATAGTGTTTTATGCAAGAGATTTTTTCATCATTTCCCTAGTCAAACCCCTTCAGAGCAAGTACAGAATAAAATCATATAATAATTCAAAACTGTACTAGGAGAGAAGAAAAAGAGATAAAGCATAGGCAGGGTTAGGCATGGTTCAGCAGTTCAGAAGACAGTTCAGCAAGATAGCAAAAGAGAGATATACAAAATCAAAAGAGCCAACTCAGTACACAACAGACAGTAGGCAGGAGATACAGAGGAAAAATATACAAAACACCAACTCTGCCTCAGTACAGGAGACACAAGCCAATAGACAGGAAGGAGGTTTAAGATAGAAAAGAAAATATGCAAAACAGTCCAGTGGAGCAGAAGCAAAGATAACCAAAAACTATCAAAACCTGAACTTTGCCAAAAACCCCCCATAACCTGATAACCAATTCTGCACAATTCTGCATAGTAAAAAGAAGCAGGCAGAAGAGAGTAGAAGAAAAAATATACAAACTCTAAAAGTCACAAAGCCAAGAACCAGCCTGCTGTCCACAAACTTCATCCACTCTGCAATAGACACAAACCAAGACCAAGGCAGTTCAGTAAGGTTAGAAAGGAAGAGAAAAGATACAAAACTCAAACTCAAGCCAAAGCCTACTGTCCAGAATCACATAACACATCTCAAACCTCACATAACCAAAAACTGAGTTATCAAGCCAAGCTAACATTACTCAGAACTTGTCAAAGACCATCAAACCAGCATTAGCCTCAACCTTCAAAAACACCACAACCTCTAACCTTGATAAGTAGAACAACATAACATACTAAAATATAACTTGCATCAGCATTAGCAATCAAACCTCAAACCCTCCAGGCCTCAGGAAAATGTTCATCATTGGCCATTTCAAATTAAGCAATCTAGAGGGAAGCTAATCAAAACAATAGTTGTTTCAACCATAGCATCTAGCAACGAATTTTCGAAGGCAACCTAAGCCCTCAGTGAAACACATCATAGGGCAAGCTCAAGGCAAAACATTTGAGGCAACAGTTCTAGGCAAGCAAAAGGGCAAGCTCAAGGCAAAACATCTCAGGCAACATACAACAACCCAAGGCAACGCATTGTGGAAGAAGAAGATAAAAAAAAAGTGAATTTTAAGAAGGGTTTTCAGGCAAAATCTAGCATCATCATCAAAGCCCTAAATATAGCAAAGAACGAAGTTACCAGGAAGGCATCAAAAGCAAGCATCTAGCTTCGTCACAGAAACGACGTTCCGGCCTCCTAAGCGCCATAGCTCCCTCCACCTCTCCTCCATCCCCAAAGTCAGGTAGTCCATATTCTTCCCATTTCCCCTTCACTAGCTCATAATAATGCGAATTTAGGAATCAAGACTCACACTAAAACATAAATTCGTAAAGAACAGAACATAAACACTAAAGCGAACCTTAAATCGATGACGCTGGGCTCCCGTCAATAGGGGGAAGAAAGGCTTCAGGATTGGAGCTGGTGGCCGGAATCGAGCGTTCAGGGAAGTGAAGTTTGAACGGAGAAGACGAAACTCAACGCGCCGTCGCTGCCTCACAAGCCCTAGCCTTCGTTCCCAACTGAACCAATTGCCTAAACCCTAATTTCGTTCAGAATCCAAACATGGGCTTAACCCGTTCACATTTCCTCTAAAGCCCAACAAGAAAATCATCTCATTAAACATTAACCTCTTTTCATTTTCATCAACAATATTCATTTAACCTATTCTTCTTTTATATATTAATACTAACCCTTTAATATTTTTTATGAAAAAAACACTTCATTTGCTTTATTAAAAAATCATTTTAATGCAAATACTTTCTTTTTTATTTACAATTTAATTAAAGCATTTTATACATACTTAATTTAATTAAAAATCACTAATTTAATTTAAAAACATCTTTTATCATATGATTAAAACATCCCTTTTAAATATATGTTTATACATAAAAATGACCAAATACTTTTTATACACAATTAACTTTTAAAACATTAATTTGTATATATTATCTTTTCTTTTATCACACAATTAAATTGAAAATACTTTTTGAAATACATTATTTGTACATACATTTTAAAACATTGATTTTGTACATATTATACATCTCTATACATAATTAAAATTAAACTCTTTTTTTAGTTAACATTCTTTTTGTACATAACAATTTAAATACACATTTTCTCTAATATTAAAAACTCACAAACATTTGGACTAAAACACTTTCCAATTAAAAACTTAACATTTAATCAAAACACTTCTTTTCTCTTTGTACAATTAACATATAAATCAGAAATACAAGATTAAAACATTTATCTAGGTCAAAACCCTAATACGACTCAATTTCACATTTCGCACTTGTTACACGATTCACATACATATACACTTGTACACTTACACAAATACATTCACATTGCCCTATACACATTTTTATCTTATATTTGTATATTTGATATTCATATTGATCGCACATTCGATTTGGTTGTAAATTATTGGATACTACAAGTCTCATCCCCTTGTACATTTATACTCCCACTCCCGGACACTATTTTGTAATAGCGTAGATTTACATTCCGCAATTTACAGTTTTCCAATTATACCATGGTTAGACCTAGGGTTTGTATGTACATAAAATCAAACGCTAGATAACCTAATACAAGACAAATACATGTAATCAACACACAATCACACTTGCACCCCCTAGGGTAATCCCACATGTTGCCTTCCAAAATGGGCCATGCTTGCACGTCGAGTTTCTTTGGCAAAACGAATTCAAATGATCATAAGTCCCTCGATGACGCTTTCGAAAGTCGCCTATCAAAATGATCAAGTCCCTTCAAAGCAAATTGCCAAAGACACTTGGCATCATTGCATTCATGGTCCATACGATGACCCGCGCCCGTCCCGAATAAACTTCCTAAACGCAAGATTGTCCATCAATTTCAATGATGGAACAAAATTGTTAAAAGGGGTTAAAACATGACAAAAACCTTTGAGTACAATAGGGTAGACAAGACTCTTAGTTACTTGAGATCAAACTTGCAAAAACACTTGCCTTCTTTTCAAAAACCACAATCCACACACACACCATTTTCAAAGCAATCGAAAAACAAGGCAAGTGATCTAAAAAACCAAGTAACTAAGAGCCCATGGATAACCATGGATGAAAAGGGTGCTAATACCTTCCCTTTTCATAATCTACCCCCGAACCCACGAAATATCTCAAAAGGTTTTTGCTGTGCTTTTTTAACCTTTCCTTTAGGATAAAATAAAAAGTCGGTGGCGACTCTTGCTAACCGCACAAGTGCGAATACGAACGCAAAACACAAGTCAGTTCTCCCACCGTATCACATCAGGTATTAATCTGGAACTTGTTTTTGTTGGTCGTTTAGATAGTTGCCTTGTCTAATTTCAGGAATTAATCTCTAACCTAAGAGAAAGAAAGATAGTTCCCTCGTCTTGTTTCGGGAGTTAATCTTAAATCTGCTCCTGTAGATAGTCACCCCGTCTTGTTTCGGAAATTGATCTACACTCAGTCGTTCATAGATAGTTTCCCTGTCTGGTGTCAGGAATTAATCTGGAACTATTGAAAGTTGCTGATGATATTTGTCTGTTTGCTAGCTTTCCTAAAAAAGTTAAAGAGTCAGTTGTATGTAGTGTCATGATGCATGAGATGTATCGGGTAATGATGTTCTCAAAATAAATGAGATTGTGATATATGCATTTGTGTTGCATATGCCATGATGTTTGTAGAATGATGTATGAATGCAATGTATGAGTGTATCAGTTGTTCTACTGCAGTATTGCTGAACTGGGGAAAATAAATCCCTGACTGTTGTTGGGGATGAAGAGTATAAGTCTTCAAATTTTGTTGAAGTTGAAATGATGTGAGGCGGATTTCCATTTTTAGAGGAATAAACTCTGTTGGGGAAGGGAAACTCCGTGAACCGCTTGGGGATTTTTATGAAATCCTGTTGGGGGATCCACAAAGCTTGTGAACCAGGCTAGGGGAAAAAATTTAGATGTTGGGGCAGTAATTAGAGATTCTTGCCCTGCTGAGGATATCAAAACTTGGACATCATTAGGCTGTATACTGAGGATATGACAGTGACTTTATGGTAGGATGCCCCTTCCTCTGTACCTGCTGGAAAAAGTATCTATGGGGATTTGCAGATGGCCTTTATACATTGTCCTGCTTTTTAAAGCCATTAGTAACTGTTTTTCTGTTTTTTATGCTTGTATTTGTAAACGGTAATCACATTCAAATGCATATGTTCAAAAATAATCACTGGAAATTTTCGCAAACAAAACAGAAAAATAAAAACAAATAGTTTTGCACTTTCAAAGAGATAGTTTTGTATTAATTTGAATCGGAGTTTTTTGTACAAGGAGACGAACATCCTAGTAAGAGAATGTCGTCGTAAGAATGAAAGCTATACAAAATAGTATACAAAGAAAAATAACTATGTGAAATAATCCCATTGATTTCCCATTCTGTTATTTCCTTTATGTCTTTGAGCATCTCATCTCTTTGCTGCTTGTCCGAAGTTGACTAGATTGATTAGTACATCTTGAGCTTGATAGTTGAGGTTGAAAATTGGTCGTAAGGTTATCCAACGGAACATAGTTATACGCTTAAAATCCCTAACTTTTGCCTGGATTGCCCTTACGGGTTTTCAATCCATCGGGATACCATTTTTTGCCCAAGCCGCCTTTTCAGGTTTTCGACTTGCCCGGTGTACAGATTTTTTTCATATGTATATCCCTAATTTTTGCCCGAACCCTTTTGGTTTGTCGGGATGCCCTTATTTTTGCCTAGGCCAGTCAACCTAGCGGGTCTTTGTTCATACGTAGTATCTTTTAACTATGTTCGTGTTTACAGAGTGCGGAAGGTCGTCATCGTCCATAGTGGTTAAGGTCATGGCTTCATCAGAAAATATATTCTTGATCATAAATGGCCCTTCATATGTGGGGGTCCATTTGCCCCTGGGATCACCTTACGGCAGGATAATGCGCTTGATTACTAGGCCACTAGCCTGATATAACTGACGTCTGACCTTCTTGTTAAAAGCTTTAATCATTGGTTTTTGGTCATCTGACCATGACAGAGAGCCGCGAGCCTTTTTTCATCAATCAGGTTCAACTGGTCAAGTAGAGTCTTAATCCATTCGCCTTCATTCAAACCTGATTCCTTCATGATTCTCAAGGAAGGGGTCTAGACTTTAATTGGTAGGATAGCTTCCATACCGTATACCAAAGAGAAAGGAGTTTCCCCTGTTGATGTGCGCATTGTGGTACGGTAACCATGAAGATAAAATGGTAACATCTTGTGCCAGTCTTTGTATGTCACTGTCATCTTTTGTATGATCTTTTTGATGTTTTTATTAGCAGCCTCTAGTGCGCCATTCATCTTCGGCCGGTAAGGAGAAGACTTATGATGATGGATCTTGAATTGCATGCAGAGCTATGTAATCATAGTATTATTAAGATTGGTACCATTATCCGTAATTATTCTTTCTGGAATACTGTACCAACAGATAAGGTTATGTCTGATGAATCGGGCCACAACGTTCTTAGTAACAGAAGCAAAAGAGGCTTCCTCAACCCACTTTGTGAAGTAATCAATGGCAACTAGGATGAAGCGGTATCCATTAGAAGTTGTAGGTCTAATCTCCCTAATCATTTCGATGCCCCACATTACGAATGGCCAGGGAGCAGTCAAGACGTTCAACGGAACCAGGGGAACATGTACTTTATCAGCATAGATCTGGCACTTGTGACAAGTTGTGAATGTTGATAACAGTCTACTTCCATAGTGGACCAGTAGTATCCTTCCTGTAGGATCTTTTTAGCCATTGTGTGCCCACTAGAATGGGTGCCAAAGGTGCCTTCGTGCAAATCTGCCATAATCTTCTCTGCTTCACTCTTGTCTACACACTGAAGCAAAGTAGAATCGTAGTTGCACTTATAGAGGATTCTGTTACTAAGAAAAAACTTGGTAGAGAACCTTCTTAGTAAATTCTTATCATTGACTGATGCTCCCTCAGGATACTCTTAGGCAAGAAACCTTAGTAACTACCCTAGAGTTTTAAGATCACCTTATCGAGGCAACATCGAGAGGGTCATCTAGGGACTTGTGATCTTTAAACCGGAGGGTAGCCACTAAAACCTCTCACGTTTCGAGAGCTGTGAATATTTTCCGAAGGCAACCAAAGTGGGAGTACCCTAAAGGTGCGCATGTGCAATTGTATTGTGTTTCAATTATTTATCTTGATGTTAGGTTTTGCTAATGTTTGATTTTGATCTCTTGCCGTATAATCCTATTAGCATACATCTAAACTATTAATATATGTACAGGAAATATAAAGTGCGGAAATTAAATCCTACGTTATTACATCCTGTGGGCAGTAACATAATAGAAAAATACAGAAAAATAAACTAAACTATTATAAAATTTCCCATGCAACCTATACATTCTTTCTAGAATTTAAATGGCAAATAAATAGAAAAATGATAACAAAAAATTTAAAAATGTCTTGAAACCTTAAGTATTAAGAAAAATGATTTTTTGGTATTTTTGAGAAATAGAACTAAAATTGATTAGAATCTTAAGTCTATTGATTTTAAATTAAACAAAATATTAAAGTAATTAATTAATTTATTTACAAAATTAGTTTAATTAATAAAAATACTATCCTAATGTTTTTTTATGATTTTATTTATTTATTAAAAGAATATTAAATCTTGAAAATAAAATATGAAACAAATAAACAAAACAAACTAAAACAATAGAAGAGGAAAACACAAACGGGTCTGTTAAAAAAAATAATAAAGGGGGTGCAATGTTTTAAATTGGTCAGGCCCAATTAAGCTGGCCCAATTTGCGTTAGGATCTGGTGAGAACGCATCTGGAGAGTCCACGGTAGGGACTGCATGCTGGAGGCGTTGGATCTATGTTGTATGGATCTGATAGTGTTGATGGTAGAGTGCATGGTGCACATATTTAGACTTGAAGCGCCAGATCTATCAATATAACATGAGAAAAATAGAAAGGATGAAGCTTGGGATCGAACCCAGGTCCTCTAGCCCATCACACGCTTCTTCACCACCCAACCACCTGCTTCAATTGTTAGTAAAAACAACAAAACAGTAATATATTTGAAACCCAGACAAAAATATGTTTGAATAAAACAATAATATGCCATGGCTGAATGAAACAGTTTAAAATGCCCAAACAAATGGCAGATTTTTATCCTGATGTCAGTATTTGCATGTGAGGACTGTAACACAAACAAACACGTTAGAACAAAAAAATGCTTGAATTAAGAGATTGAATTTCAAAATTTATACCTATGGCCGTTATACTTTGACCTGCAGTTTTGAGTATGGAACCACCTTGTTGAAATTTGGAGAAAAGTTGGTGTGGTTTTCTGGGGGTAATGTTTTCGTCTAGCTAATGCGTGTGTGTATGGTAAAATATTTCTATCCGGCCAAAGTGTTTCTGTCTCTGGTGGCTAACGTTTTCGTGTCTGGGCTTTGCTTGCGCTTTTAACTCTGTATTTATAGGGGGCAGTGGTGAATGGAAATGGAAAGAATCAGCCATTAACCAGGCTTTGAAGGCCGAATCGAAATCTTTAAAAGGTTGCCTTTTTTGATGATTTTCTACCATTTTGGATTTTGAATGAACCTGGATAGGTTTCTCATCTTGACTCCTTCGAATTCCCTCAAGCCTTATTCTTCGATTGGCTCTGAATTTCTCATTTCGATGGCTTTGGGCTTCAATTCGATTTGCTCACGGTTTCACCCTCATGGCTCCTTCGATTGAGTCCATCTACATTAGTTGTTTGACCTGGAAAATTCTCCTAGTCGAACTCCATTCTTATTCTCTTTGATTTCCTTTTCTTGGAGTTTCCTTCTTTTCACCTCCTTCGAACAAAGTTTTGACTCCAATCCTTACTTTTGTTTTTCCGTTTACGAAGCCATCCTTATTGACCCTTAGCTCACCTTAGATTGGTGAATATAGCTTGTATTGCACCAGTTGACGGATAACCTATGAGCACCTTCGATAACCCAACTCCCTTGTATGTTCAGGCACATGCCTGAGGCATATTGATCCTAAAACTACAAGATGACTCATATCTGGTTGACTCGTTTCTAGTTGTCCTTTGATCACGCCATATTTGAAGGTTGCATGCCCTTCGAATTATTAGCCTTCCACATGTTTCTTTGGATAAAGTAAAAGCTTTTTGATTCCAAAATATTCTTCTTTTCAAAGTGCCCATTTGAACAAACGTGTCAATCGAAAGGTCTTTTCTTGTAGTGCTTCGAATATCTTATGTTTCCATGATTCGAAAACAACACCCTTCAATTCCTTTACCAGCTCTTCCAATCAAAGACTTTAGAAAAAGACTCCTCACACTTTATTTCGATCTAGCCTTCCTTGGATGTTTTGAATGGCTTATATCTCAGTTTTTTGAAAACAAACCCTTCGAAGCTACTTATTAGCTCTTCCAATCAAAGACTTCTTAAAAGCCTCCTCACATTTTCTTTTAAATTGGCCTTCCTTCGATCCCTCAAATTAGCCTGCATATTGCTGTAGAAACTGCTTCGACCCAAAAACCCTTAGGCATATCTTCAGCCTTCGATCTACACTTTGTCATGCGCACTTCTTATCTTTATTTCAGCTATGCCATTATGGTGAGGCCTATATGGTGCCATGAAAATATTTTGAAGCTCTGGAACTCACACATCTTGGTGAAAAGTGAAATTAGTTGAAAGGGCCCTGCTTAGGAGGATAATTTATCTGATCAATTCTTGGTCAAACTTGAGCAATTGGGGACCTTAATGAGCATGCCCTAAACAAAATGGGAGGGAAACTTTGGGGTGCAACACTCGTTCCCCCTTGTCTATGGCATGGAAGTTGTCGTCCATGTCGAAGATCAGATCCCTTCTCTAAGGATTATGAAGGAAGCAGATTTAGGCGAAGACGAATGGATTCATACTAGGTTGAACTAGTTGAACTTGATTGACGAGAAGCAACTGGCTGCTGTTTTCCATGGTCAAATGTGCCAAAAACGTATGATTAAGGCTTTCAACAAAAAGATTAAACCTCGAGTATATCAGACTGGCGACTTGGTAATAAAGTGCATTATTCTTCCACAAGGCGACCCCGGAGGAAAATGGACTCCCACTGACGAAGGACCATTTGTTGTAAAGAAAGTTTTCACTGGTTGTGCAATGATGTTGACTACTATGGATGGCTTAGACTTCCCACACCCTCTGAACACAGATATAGTTAAAAAATACTACGCATAAAATGACCCGCTAGGTTGACATATCTAGGAAAAAATAAGGGCATCCCGACGAACCAAAGAGGTTCGAGCAAAAGTTAGGGATATATGCAAAAGATTGTACACCCAGCGATTCAAACACCCGAAAGGGAGATTTAGGAAAAAAATGGGTATCCTGGTAGGCTGAAAACTCGAAAGGGCGGTCCAGGAAAAAGTTAAGGATTAAAGCATATGACTATGTCCCGTAAAGTCTCTACATCCAGCCTTATTACCAAATTCCAAGTTCAAATGGTCCAAGATCAATCCAATCAACTTCTATTCAAACGGTAAGGGATAATGTTCGAAGACATGGAGGCAATAGTAGAGTTGGAACAGAATGGGATCGCTTCCACATGGCTATTATTTTGTTTTCACTTTGTACACTTTTCATTTCTTTTGACGATTTCCTCTTACTAGGATCTTGGTCTCTTTGTACAAAAATGCCTATTCATGGGCAAAACATCAATACAAATATACTTTGAAGTGCAAACTTTTTGTTTTTTCTGTTTTGAGTGCAAAAGTGTCCAATGACTAAAATTGAATGAACATGTGCATATGAACATGATTAAACTTTTAACAAATGTATGCTTAAAAACAGTGACAAGCATCTCCTTAAATGCATTTGATATATCCCCACAGAGTCATTTCAATAACATTATCTCCACAGATTGGGATTCATAAAATCCCCAGTCAGAATTTCAATCTCTGGAAGATTCTCTCCCCAAGCTGAGTTGGTCTTAAAAAGAAGCCTTTTGGATCTCTTCCGAAAGAGACACCTCCCCAGCAGTTCATCAAATATCCTTTTAAACAGGGTTTATTTCCCCCAAAAACTACAAACTCCCCAGCTTGAGTTTTCCTCTCAGACTATTACAAATCAAGGGACCGTAACCCCTAATCCCCAGTGAAGTCGCCAACAGAGTCATTTCTATCTCTGAAAGTTTCTTTAAAGCCTATAACCTGACCAGATAACAGTCAACTTCATCCATTCAAGCCATTTTCTACGAAGCCTCGACCCAACCAGATACTAGTTCAACTTCATCCTACTCTCAACTTACTATGAAGACTGGACCCGACCAGATAACAATAAATCTCAATTCCAAGTTACTAAAGCCTGGACCCGACCAGATATAAGTTTAAATTGTTTAAGCCTGGACCCGACCAGCTAACAGTTCAAGCCTGGACCTGACCAGATACCAGTTAACCATTTAAATTTCTGAAGCCTGGACCCGACCAGATAACAGCTTCAATTTCTGAAACCTGGACCCGACCAGATAACAGTAAATCTCAAATTTAGTTGCTAAATCCTGGACCCAACCAGATATTAGTTTAACTCCTTTAACTGCAGAGCGTGGACCCGACCAGTTAACAGTTCGAGTTACTGAAACCTGGACCCGACCAGATAACAGTTGATCTCAAGTTGAAATTGCTGAAAACTGGACCCGACCGGATAACAGTAAACCTCAATTTCAAGTGGCTAGAGCATGAACCTGACCATATAGTAACTTAACTTCTCCATCTACTGCAAAGCCTAGACAAAACTAGTTAACAGATCGAGTTGTTGAAACCTGGACCCAGCCAAATAATAGTTTAATTCTTACGGATCACTAATAAAACTCCTCTTCCCTAGTAGAGTTTGCCACTATCCTAGCGAGTTGCTGCAAAGCCTAGAATACGACCAGATAACAGTTAACTTCTTTATTCCCAGCAAGTTGTTGTGAAGCCTCGAATCTGACCAGATAACAACTAACTTTCAAGAGATAATTCTCCACCAGAGCAATGGACAACTAAAACTCCTGAATTTTAGTTCCCAAGCAGAAATAAACACTCTCCACAGAGTCTTCTCAAGCAAAGCCAATATTCCTTATTGGAGTTTCTTCTCAACAAATTAGGAATCCCCAGCAGAAGCATTGTTAACAAAGTCTGAAGATACACATTGTGATACGGTGAGAGAACTGACTTGAGGTTTTGCGTTTGTGTTCGCAAATGTTTCGGTTTAGCAAGAGTCGCCACTGACTTTTCATTTTATCCTAAGGAAAGGTCAAAAAGCACAGGAAAGACCTTTGAGGTGTTTTCTTGGGTTTAGGGAGTAGATTATAGAAAGGGAAGGTATTAGCACCCTTTCTATCCATGGTTATCCATGGGCTCTTAGTTACTTGCTTAGATCACTTGCTTTGCTTTTCAATTGTTTGAAATGGTGCTCTTCAATTGTTTGTAATGGTGCTTTGTGTGTGGTTTTGAAAGATGTTTTGAAAAGAGGTCATCGTTGTGGCAACCTTTGTAATGATTCTTGTTTGAATGTATACAAAGGTGTTTTTGTCTTTTTGAAAAGTTTTCAATATTTGAAAGTAGGGTTTTGAAATTGTGTTGTAAAGTGTATTTTGAAGATATCAAGGATGTTTTTGCAAGTTTTGATCAAGTAACTAAGAGTTGTCTACCCTATTTTACTCAAAGATCTTTCTTATGTTTTTAACCCTTTTAATAGTGTTGCTTCACCATTGTATTTGGTGAATAACCTTGTGTTAGGATGTTAAACGGGACAGGCGCGGGTCATCGTATAGACCATGAAAGCAATTGTGTCAAGTATTTTTGGCAATTCTCTTGAAGGACATGATCATTTTGTTTAGGCAACTCAGATAGCGTCATCGAGGGACTATGATCTTTTGTTTTGTTTTTGTTTTGCCAAGGTACTTGACATGCATACCATGGCCCATTTTTGAAGACAACAAGTGGATTGTAACCCTAGGGTTGCAAGTGTGCATTGTGTTTGTTTTTCATGCATTTTTGTCTTTGATTAGGTCCAACTATTTGTTGGTTTTGATTTTGCATACAAACCCTAATTCTAATCATGGCATAATTGAAAGCTTAAGGGTGCGAGAATTTAAATTCTCAGCTATTACAACATGATATAGGGAGGGGGTACAAATTTGAATAGGGGAGTATTTTGCAAGAAATTAAACCCTAAATTATTACAACCAAATTGAATTTGCAAGGCATAATATTTAAATGTACAATATTTAAATAAATACAATAAATAAATATTAAATAAAATGTATTATGCAAAAAAAAAAAGTTTTTATTATATGTAAAATATTTTCAATGGAAAGAAATGTAAAGAAATAAATAAAAAAAGTCAATTTTAATTATTTTTGTTTTTAGGGCAAAAACCCTAATTTCTTAAGAAAACAAATATAATGTATTTATTTATGTACAAAAATGTATCAATATGTACAAAAAATGAATTATATTCAAAAAAAGTATTTTTTTAGTATAAAATGTCAATAAAATAAAATGTATTATTTTTTTGTTTTTTATTCTATGTTTTTAATAAAATAAAGTGTGTATATATATATATATATATATATATATATATATATATATATATATATATATATATATATATATATATATATATATATATATATATATATATATATATATATATATATATATATATATATATATATATATATATATATATATATATATATATATATATATATATATATATATATATATATATATATATATATATATATATATATATATATATATATATTAAGTGTGAAAAGTAAAATAAATTATTTACAAAAATGCAATATATTCAAGAAAATATTTTTGGTGTAAATAAAAAATAGAAATGAAAATAAGAATATTTTTGCATGTTTTTTAAGTTTTAACAAAATAATATAAAGTATTTAAACATGTTTATATTAGGACAAATTAAAATAAAATATCTAATAAATGAGGAAGTTTCATCTTCAACCTCCAGAAGTTTGAAAAACGCGCGTTTTCCACACAAACTTGTATCTCCTGTATTTGTGATCCTTTGACAAAACTCAAAACATGAAACTTGTAGAGCATCAAACAACGAATCTAACCATATAAAAAACTTAAGTTAACTCTCAAAGACCAGAGAGAATTTCTCTGGCCCTAATTTCTAACCTAGTTTTTTCAGATAGTTCATGGATGAAATTCTCCTAGCACGATTAATATAAATGAAAACTAAGCACATGTATGGTTTCAGGGCTATGAATACAACATCTTTTATTCACAAACCTAAGTCTAACTATTCCTAAATAGAGAGATAGAAGTTCATGAAATACCTGTTTCAGTTGAGTTCAAGTTGGACAATGCAGCAACTTCCAATGGTGCCTGGGGTTCTTTTGAGTTTACCTGATGTCCACTGAACCTTTCCTAATGCTTAGTTTGTTTTAAAGTGGCCTGAATCGTGCTACAGAACTCAACCTGCAAAGCTTCCAAACAAAAATGGCAATGTGTGTTAATGGAGTTACAGCAACTTGTGAATGGTCTGGATAGCTCAGGTTGATTGATTGGAATGTGTTTGAAGTGCTTTTGGACAAAACGCACGAGGGGATTTGATTATGGCTGGTGATTTGCAGAACTGGCTCTGTTTTGCAAGAAAAAGTGGTTTTGTAGTATGAGGATGCTTTAGGGGTGAAAGGGTCGTGCTTCTGACTTGTGAGGATGTATCAAACTTGTTTCAAAACTTTTATTGAGTTGGTTTTATCAGATATGAGAGATACACGCTTTTGGCCCTTTGACTTGTTTTGAAAGCAAAGTTTGAAGTGAAGTGAGATAGGCCTGTACAGGCTATCTCCAAGCATGCACCTTCTTCTTGTACTATGCCTGAGATTGTGGAGCTTGTTTGTTGTAAAGGAAGAAAGTCCAAGGCTCAAGAAAAAGCAATTTGACATAAAGTGCCCTTTATGAAAATGGAAGTGTGACCTTTATGCTCAAAATGGCAATGTTCATTGTACAAAGCTCTCTTGATCAGAACAATGCCAATATCCAATGTATTTGCATTCAATTTTGGAGTGTAAATTGGTTTAGAGGCCTGTAATTATGTACTAAGCTAGTTTGGTCAGATTTGCAACTTGGTATGAACATGTATTGGCCATGGTTGCAAAGTGAGTTTTTGCCAACTTCAAACATTCGATTCTCCCTAACCCCAAAGGTGTTTGAGGAGTTCTTGGACAATTTGGAAAGCTTTCAACATGTACTATAATCCATATTTGAAATGAAACTTAATACTCCAAGTGGAACTATGTGAAAAATGGCCAAGAAGATGGGTCAAAATCCTGCCTAAACTAGGGCAAAATTTCTCTAAGTTAAAAGTTTTAGGTACCCTTGTTCCAAAAATCATAACTTGAGATCCAAGCTTCTTTTGAGAAAACTTTGTGAATCAACGTTGTAGACTTTGTGATGGAATACAACTTTCATGTTGTAAGTTTTGTTTGAATCCACTTGCATCTTGGTGAAAAAATGGGACAAAGTTAGGAAAAAATAAGAAAATTTTATAACTTAGAAATTTTCTAAGTTATGAAATTTTTCCATTTTAAACCCTAATTTGCAATTTTGGGTTTCTTGATGAACAAGTTTCATAATTTGACATATCTTGATGAAAAATGACCCTTGGCACTTGATTTTGACCAAAAAGTCAAAGTTTGACTTTTTAGTATATAGTTAAATTTTGATCAGTTGACTGAAAAATTCATATGTCAATCCTATGCATTTGAGATCTTTTGAACTTGTTGAATGGGTCAAGACAATGTCATTGAGTACTTGAGTCCATGGTTTAGCTTGATTTGCCATTGGTTAGGTCAAACAGTCAAAAATTTCCTTTGTATAGTCAAAACCCTAAAAATGACCATTTTGCCCTTTTGGTGATCTGATCAAATTTCTTGTGGAATTGTGATCCAAACTTGATAAAATGGTTCATATGAGTTCATAATGTTGAGGTGGGTCAAATTTCATGAGGTTTGACTGTCAATTGGCCACAGTTGACTTTTTCCCCAATACAGTTGATTTCTGGGTCAACTGTCCAATTGACTGGGAAAAAATTTGAATCAAGGCTTGAAACTTGGTATGGGAAAACTTGTGAGTCCAACATGAAGTATGAAAGTCACTTTGGGCATTGTAGGTCAAAATATCCCTATGCAAACTCAAACCCTAATTTAGGTCAACAATGCAAGGAGGTGTCTTGAGCAGAGCAAACCCTGGCTTGATCTTGAATTCCAAGAGTCTTGTGATGAGAAATGTTTGATGAAATGAGAGGGCAAATTTTGGGGTACAACACACATACTCTTCATCCCCAACAGCAGTCCGAGATTTAACTTCTCAAATCTCCCCAGTGTCTGTCAAGGACACGCTTAGACAACATATCGCATTCATACATCATATAACATAAATAACATATACATGCAATATAAATATCATTTATTTTGAGAAACATCATTATACCATGCATACATTCGCATACGGCTAACTCCTTTTGTTCCTTGCAGAAAAAGTCATTGATCCAAAGACCTCTTCTGGATCAGAATTAATTCTTCCAGTTAAAGACAGTCAAGACACCTAGTTTTCAGCATGAATTGACCAAATATTTATGTTGATGTTTCTCCCAGTTTCTACCATCATCTCTCCAAATGGCATCTATAATCCCATTCCCGGGTCAATACACCATCAAGTGCAAATTTCTGGGCACTTTAGTGTTCCATCATCTTTCACCTTTAAGTCACGAAAGGCGGATCCGTCAATCTAACTCTTCAAGTTCAAGAAGATTGAACAGGGGAAGCTGTTGTACCCCAAAATTTTCCCTCTCAAGTTCTCAAGAATTCTCTCACAAGATCTCTATTAATTCAAGACTGCACAAGGTTTGATCAGCTCAAGACACCTCCTTAAGTATTGATGACTCAAAATTAGGGTTTGAGTTTGTATAAGGACAATTGGACTTTTAATGCTTCATAAGACTTTCATGGATCATTTTGGACTCCCAAAATTTCTCATGTCAAGTTTCAAGCTTTGGGTCACATTTTTGCTCAGTCAATTGATCAGTTGACCTAAAATCAACTATATTGGGGAAAAAGTCAATTGTGGTCAATTTACAGCCAAACTTCATAATTTTTTATCCATATCAATATTATGAACTCATATGTAAATTGATCAAGTTTGGATCACAATTCCTCAAGAAATTTGATCAGATCATCAAAAGGGTAAAATGGTCAAATTTAGGGTTTTGACTAAGAAGATTCAATTTTTGACTTTTGACCTAACACATGACTTGTTGGTTTGAGACATGATATCAAGGATTAAAATCCATCATTTTGACCTAATGGCATGGCTTAAAACATTCCCCAAAGATCAACTGATTGATAGTTGAAATTCAGTCAACTGATGAAAAGTCAACTGATACACTGAAAAGTCAAACTTTGACTTTTTGATCAAAATCATATTTCATCAAGATATGATAAAATAGGAAGTTTGTTCATCAAGAAATCAAAAAGTAAAATTTCATTTTGAAAAGTCAAAATTTCCAAGACTTGGAAATTTTCTAAGTGTTGGAAAATTTACTTTTTTTCATAACTTTCTGCCAAATTTTCACCATGATGCAAGATGATTCAAGGAAAACTTCCAACATGAAAGTTGTAGATCTCAATGAGATCTAAAACATTGTAGGGAAGGACTTTTTCTAGAAATTCTTGTATCTCATGTTATTAACTCATAAAGACATGTTCATGAAACTAAAAACACAGTGAAATTTTGCCCTAGTTAGGCAGATTTTTGACCTAACTTTAGGGCAACTTTTCACCTAGTTCCAAATTGAATTTTCAAATATGTCCAACGTGAAAGTTGTAGGGGATGTTAAAGATTTCCAAAATGTCCAAGAACCCATTGAAATCATGCTTGAGCTAAGAGAATCGAAGAAATGAAGTTAGGGTTTCATTCTTGAATTATAGGTCATTTTGTGATGTGCAAGAACTCAAATCTCAAGCCCATGCTGCATAATATTTGCTTTGAAGGGCTTAAACTTGTGTTTCACTCCATAATTAATGGTTTACACAACTGGTTGAGACATTATCCAATTGATTCAAGCTTTATCCAAATCAATTTGCCATTTTGGGAAGAAAGTAACATATCCATTCTTGTAAAGTAAGTTTTATGCACAAAGTCAGATTCTTGATCTCCTAACTTGTTTGCTCTGATTGCACTCCATCTACAAAGCCAGAGGAATTGTGTTTAAAGTGGTTAACAACTCCATGAACAAAAGTACAAGGCATGGAAACTTGTTTTGTCAAGAAAATCACATGTTCAGTTTAAACATGGATTTTGAATTCATATCAACTTGAGAACTCCAAACCTTTTACTTATAAATAGAGACACTATTTATGAGCTAAGATGCGATTTTACAAGTCCTAAAACTCCCCCAAACTCCCCAAAACCATAAATTGCAACACAAGCACAAAAACTTATCATTTCAGATTTTTGAATCCAATCTCCAAATCCCTTCGTGCTTTTCTTGGCCAAACCATCCACAAAGCTTCTAATACACATATAGAAGCTATCACAACCCCTGTTTTCAAACTGTAACACCATCTTCACCAACCTCCATTTTCAAAAACAAGGCATTGCATCTTGACTTCTCCAGACCATTCCAGCCATCCATAGCTTAAGTTAAGCATTACATTAGCTTCCTGGAGACTTGAGAAAGCTAACCTAATCATCACAACTCCTTGAAAGTTGCCCAAACTCCCTACATGATTTCCAGTTTTGAGGTAAGTTTTCTTAACTTTGAACTCCTCATACAAGCATCATTAATGGTTAATTTGTGAATGAAAAATATAGATATCATTACCCTGAAACTAACTATGTCCATGGTTTTCATTTATATTGCTTGAGCTTAGAGAATTTTAAGTTTGAACCTCTAAAAAAACTAGGTCAGAATTTAGTATCATTTAAAATTCGTGTTCATCTTTGAGTGTTAGCTTAAGTTATTTACATGGTTGGATTCGTGATGAAATTTCCAGCAACTTTCATGTTTATACTTTTGAAAATGGTTGAGAAATGAGAGAGATAGCAATTTCAAAAAAATCATGTTGAATGGTCTGACGCGAGGTTGAAGATGATACAGGACTAGGAATGTGTTTTAAATATATATTTATAGTTTTGTATTAATAAATGGATGTATAGCCACCCCAGTGGTAAGAGCGCGCGCCTGCGACTATAGGGACCTGGGTTCGAGCCCAAGTGCTACCCTTTTGTTTTTTCGCTTTTTCTTATTTCAAGTTTAATACAAGCCAAGCTAGTGCATGTAGTATGTGCCTTTTTCCATCACCACCAGATCAGCCAAGCCATTAAATCCAACACCTCACATGCATGTCCACATGATGCACCCTTCAAGGCTGCCCACACTAGACCATCAGAGGGTGCTGGATTTGTTTTGGGCCTGGAGCATTTTTTGGCTTCTCACCCCCCTATTTTCTTTTAGACATATGCCCATTTATTTTGTTTTTATTTTTTTATCTGACTTGAACAAAAAATACTTTTTGGCCTAGCGCCCCTTTTACAACTGTTAACCACCATTTCTATTTTTTAACCCCCCTGACTTTAATTTTTATATTTTTATTATTATTATTATTATTATTATTATTATTATTATTATTATTATTATTATTATTATTATTATTATTATTATCATTTTATTAAATAAAAAATACCAAGAATATTTCATATTTATTATTTAGATATTTAGTATATTTTCCATTTAATTTCTTTTAGATAAAAAGACCCAAAAAAAAACATTCCTTTAGCCAAATTCTTTTCTTAATTAAATTGATAATTAGACTTAAGTTTATTTTATTTTCTTTTAACTAAAATTAATTTAGAACTTAGGACTTTTAAATTAATTAACTTTGTATACTAGTTTAATTTAATTAAAACTTTTTTCACAAACAAAACCCTAAACAACTTATTTTATTAAATAAGTTAATCTCTTTTATTAACTTAATTTTAATTTTTTATTTTAGTTAATTATTTTCTTTTAAGTTAATTAGGTCAAAACTTTTTTTAACAAAAATTCAAATAAAATCTATTCCTTATCCATTTATATCTTTGTACATTCATTCATTCTTGCATGTTTAATTCTTGTAAATATTCAATATGGTTGTAATAGGTAACTAGAATTTAAATTCTTGCAATCCTCATTTGTAAATATGTATACCCCATCCCTAATTGATGTAATAGCATAGGATATTTACTTTTCTCAATTTATCGCTTTCATATAAATGCTAGTAATTAGGGTTTGTATGGCAAGATAAAATCAATCTTAGAAAACCCTAATCCAAGACAAAACAAGCATGAAATACAAAACACTTGCACACTTGCACCTCTAGGGTTAACTCCACTTGTTTCCTTAATAAATAAATGGTCATGGTATGCATGTGAGACACCTTAGCAAAAACAATCAAAAATACAAGATCATAGTCCCTCGATGACGCTATGAATGATGCCTTACAAATGATCTTAGTCCCTTAAGAAAAATGCTAAGATATCTCACAATATTATTATCCATGACAATACGATGATCCACGCCCTTCCATTTACATCCAAAGATAGGGTTACTTGTCAATCAATGGTGAGATAACAATATCAAAGGAAGAGAGAAATGAACAAAAGACTTTTGAGTAGGTAGAATGTTCTTAGTTGCTTGCTCACAATCCATCTTCAAAAAACAAACATCTTTTTTTAACACACCAAACAATTTCAAAACATGAAATATTTTCAAAAAGTCCAACATTTTGTATGCATTCTTATAGAGATGAGAAACATTAAAGTTTTCCTAAACGAAGGCGCTTTTCAAAAATACTTTCAAAATCCACCACAAGCACATTTCAAACAAAGCAATTTTCAAGTGATCTAGAGGGCAACTAAGAGCCCATACATAACTATGGATGAAAAGGGTGCTAACACCTTCCCTTTTCATAACCTACCCCCTGAACTCAAGAAAATATCTCAAAGATATTTCCTGTTCTTTTCACCCTTTCCTTATTGGATAAAAGAAAAGTCGATGGCGACTCTTACTATCCGCAACAATTGCGATAAAACACAAAAAAACCAAGTCAGTTCTCCCACCGTATTACATTAACCTATTGCACTTGACCTCGTATCATAACACAAATTTACTTCTTTTTAAAATTGAGACAGTACTCAACTAATCCCAAAAAGCTTCTAATCTTCGTAACCAACTTTGGAGTCTCTCATTGTAGAAGTGCATCTGTTCTGGACGGATCCATATATATCATTACCTGAATTAGAATGTCCAAGAAAACTCACCTCCTCAAACCAACATTCACACTTTCACCACTTAGCATAAAGTTTTCCTCTTTTTTTTTTACACCATAGTTCAAATCACAATGTTCAACATGCCTATATTCTGACTTAGATTAAATCATAGTGTCCTCAATAAATATTGTAATGAACTGATCCAAATACTTGTGACACCTATACTGAGTTCTGAAAGTTGTCTTCTAACTATACTCACCCTTCACCCGAATTTGAAGGTAACTCAACCGTAATTTGATTATACTTAAGCCATACTCGTCTACCAGTTGGTCCATCAATCGTCAATCCATTTGAAGTGGATATTTAATCTCAATCACTACCTTAATCAACTATCGGTAATCCATATACAATTTCGTACTACCTTTTTTCTTCTTAAATAATAACATCAGAGCTCCCAGTGATACACTTGGTCTCACAAATTTCCTTTCCAACAAATCTTCTAATTTCTTCTTCAATTCACCCAACTCTGAAGTTGACGTCTTGTATGGCGCTATAGAAATAGATCTGGTACAAAGGACGAGATCAATAACAAACTTCACCTCTCATCCAACATCACCATGTGACAAATAAATTAATTCCAGGTAACGGGACCATTTTTAAAACAAAGTTCATTATGTTATCTTTCTAACGCTTTGAACGAAACTCAAATCGGACGTCCGGAACTCAAGTTATAAATTTTCGAAGTTTTTCATAAAATTCAGTTCAGCATAGTGGTAAATAATTAAATAAATAAAAGGAATTAAAACAAGTTAGACAATTAGGATGTCACCTTCCTTCATCACACATGCTCATATAATAAGATATGTAACACACAATCGCATGTTCATCAAGTTTGAACTTCATTTCATTTACTCGCAGCGGAAAAACATCTAAAACAATTATTCTTAACTCTTCAACATGAGTTATAATTATCATAACTCAAAATTCAACATACATCATCAAATAAATCCAACAAATTGGAGTTCTACAAAATTTTTACTCCCAACATAACAAAAAAATGCAAATATCCCCAGTGTTACGTATCAGAGTTGACACTGACTCAATCTATACAATACGAGGCAATCTCCTCAGCTAACATCAACCTCGAGCTACTTCGGATCATCAGCATGTTATCCATGTAGAGGTAACATTCAAACAAAATGGGTGAGATATCATAACAATATAATAGAAAGCATAATAATGAGCAGATATCAATTTAATTACACACAATCATATTTCTTTACCTCACACCTTCATATCATTTACGTCAATCACAAGGCGTATCAACATACAATCAAATAATCCATACAACACATAATATCCATCATGGTATAATCCATACATCATCTACATCATATAGCATCGAGTTAATAATAATAATGTAATGCAATGAGACCAACACCGACTCAATGCATATGGTACCAACAGGGCATAATCCCTCTCTATAATGCCAAATAGGGCAGAAACGAGGCATAAGCCCTCAACATAATGCCAATTCAGGCCAATAATATGACATAAGCCATTAACAATAAATGCATGCAACACTGACATACAACAATATAATTATGCAATAACATAGCATAAGCCTTCAATGTTACGCCATTCTAGGCCAGCAACAACATCATTATCACACAATATCATATGCAATAACATATTATAAGCCCTCAACATTACACTATTACAGGCCAGTAACAATATCATATGCAAATCAGCCATGCAACTCATACAACATCACCATGCTCAAACAAAATAGTCATTATCGCATATTACACGAAATACACACATACGGGCATAAGTTTATGTCAAATAATCATCTATTGTTTTCCAATTTATTTTTTTGAGATAGAAAATAATTTTATATTATAATCAGACTAAACGGCGCGTCAAACAGACACCCGAGTCAAAAGTTATGAATTTTATAAGTTTTGAAAAAATTGTCAGCTTCCGTGGGAATTGGTTCCCTCCAGGAGGGTACCTGGTTCCCACCTCACAGTCTTATCTCCCAAACCCAAAATTACACATGGGAGTCGATTCCCTCCAGGAGTGTACCCGATTCCCACGGCTGCAGAAGCCAAAAACCTGCAACTTTTTGAATACGATATCCTCTTTTCTAAAACCCCAAAACACCAATTTTGAAAACAAAACAATATTTTTTGTTCTAACAATTATGCAAAAACATTATCCATTTATCTAACTCAATTCACATCATCAATTTTACCAATTACATCACAATACATCAACAATTCATCAACAATATTAAAATCCACACAAAATAACACATAGAGAGCTCAAGAACACACAACCATGAAAACCTAATCACTACCATTCCCCATTATTATGCAACCCGCTATAGAGTTAGAATCTCATCCTTACCTTAGATTAACGATTCTCAACTCTTACAATGAAATCCCTTGCTCTAGCCTCTTTGTCCCCTTTCTCCTCTTCTCTCTTCTACAATCGATCTTTGCTTTTCACGTTCTGACTTCTCAATTTTCCTCGTATGGCCACTTAACCCATTGGACCCCTAAATATATATTCCAATTGTGCCCTCTTCTAAATTAAATCATTATTTAATTATGAAGTTATAATTATAACCATAAACATAATTATTTATAATAATAATAATAATAATAATAATAATAATAATAATAATATATATTATATACTCAATACACCTTTGCTACTACGAAATTAGTCATACACCCCTAACCTTAACTATTTCAAGATTTCTAAGGTACTCACCAAAATACATATCCTTATGTTCAACAAAATTCACCAAAAACACCACATCATATAATTATTTAAATAAAAATAATTTAAATTGAAAACAGGGTGCTACATAAGGTACATGGTAAAGAAAACAACCATCTTATCATGTCAAACATCAACTTCAAACAACAAGAGAATTCAAAAAAATTAGTCATCAAAGTAGTAAAAGCCATGGCATCAAAGTTAGGATCATACATGAATGTGTAATAGAAATAGGATTTAACTCATGGTAACCATATCAAGACATTTATCGTGGTAGAAACAAGTGAGTATCAACAAGCCATTGCATCAAAAGTAAAGGGAAAGCACCAAAATAAAATTAGGGTTTCTTGAAATTATCAAACATAAAGTTCACTTTATTAAACATGCTAAAACCATAAGTTTAACTAAATTAAACATATCATCAACATCAAGTGAAACTCAACCAAGGTATACTATGGTTACTTAAACATAAATTATCAATTAAGCAAGAGAATCAATCAAAAGAACATCACAAAAGTTTTTAAAACACCTAAAAAGGACTAATTTTAGATTGAATAAAAAAAGTGAAATAAATATTATTTTTTTGGGATTTTTTTATATATTAACAAGGTAGAGGTAGTAAATGAAGAGTGTTCAAAAAATCAGCTTAAAATAAGTCAATTTGCATATGGAAATAATTGAAAGAAAATGGTAAAACAAACTAAAAAAACAAGTAATAAAAATTAAGCAAAGGGGCTCCCAAGGCTTGAACCTGCACCCTTGGGGTTACCACTCAAAATACTATCCACTGAGTCATGCACTCAATGGTGATGACAAATACACATACAAAATTATATTTGAAATAAATCAGTGAATGTATAACAGAACAAAAAAAATGGAAAAATGCAAAAGGGGGGTTCACATTGGTTTGAATCCTCGCCCTTGGGGTAACACAAAGTCTTTGCATGAACGCTTCAACCACTGGGGTGACAATACATCTATTAACTAAAACATAAACAATTCAATAAGTAATAAAACAAAGCCCATGATTCAAATAATACGTGCCATGGCTGCATCATCTTCAATGTCATGATTTCCATGGTTTCGAAGACTCAACTCTTTCATTTCTCAACCATTTCAAAAGATGTAAACATCAAAGTTATTTAGAATTTAACATGGAATTCAGACATACCAATCATTTTAATCAACACTAAATAATTAACACGAATTTACTCAAGAACCAGTAAACCCTAAAAATGTTCAAAAGCACAAATCTCAACACACATGCATGATTCAAGCCAGTAGACTTAGGGTTAAGCATCCACATATTATGAATCAGATTTTTGCTTTAGAATGTATGCAGTAATGGTCAGTGTATCATGTAGTTCGAAGTGGGTCAAAATTTTACCTCTTTGGAGAAAGTCCAAAGCTTCTTCTAATACTTCCATATGAGAAATAATGGTCCCTGGAGCTTGCTTGAACCTCCCTGAAGTTGTGTGCACCTTTACTTTGCTTTGAACCGTGCTAAAACTCCCCACCCAAGTTAATATGCACAACTCTGTTTTTTTGAGTTAGTGAAGGGTGAAGGTACAATTAAAATTGTGATTTGAAGGTTTATACGAGTTCTATATGAGTTATAAAAGCTTTGTAAATGATTTAGAGTGAAAACGCACGAGTCGATTGAGTGTTTGGTGTTTAAGGTTAGAAGTTGCAACAATGGAGTTTTATGTGTAGCTTCTGAGTTTGAGAGGTTTTGAGGTTGGGATTCGTGTCAATAAAGTGAAAATGAGCCTCCTATTTAAAGGGAAAACACAAAGGAAGTGAATTGGTTTTAAATGCAAGTTGTTGAGTTATGGTTTGGTTGGAATGGAAATGGCAATTTACAAGAATATGATGGTTCCAAGGCATGGTACACTTGCTTTTGAAGTTGTTGGATGGCTCAGGTATGTTGCTTCTTGCTTTTGTGCTTGAGTGTGACCAGAGGGAACCACTACAAAGCTCAATGCATTGACATTATGCAAAAGGCATGCTTTTCAAAAATGGAAATGGTGCTTTTCTCCTCTAAATGGAAAAATGGTTTGGACAATGCTTCAAAACTTGGATAATGGATCAATCAGTTATGTAAACACTCAATTATGGTGAGATTTACAAGCCCAATGACCTGAAAAGTGTGATCTCGTTGCTTAGGCTCGTGTAGAAAGAAGTTGGTTATGGCAAAATGACTTGAAATTCAGTTTGTGAGAGACTATGTTCATCTGTTCGATTCTCCTAGCTCAAGTGTTGTACCCCAAAACTTTCCCTCTCAATTTCTCAAGAGCTCTCGCACAAGATCTCCATTGATTCAAGACCGTACCAAGATTGATCAGCTCATGATACCTCTCCAAATACTGATGATCCAAAATTAGGGTTTGAGTTTGTATAAGGACAATTGGACCTTTAATGCTTCCTATTATTTCCATGGGTCGTTTTGGACTCCCAAGATTACTCATATCAAGTTTCAAGCTTTGGATCATATTTTTTTTACTCAGACAATTGATCAGTTGACCTAAAATTAAATGTATTGGGAAAAAGTCAATTGTGGGCAATTTATAGTCAAAATTCATAATTTTTTGTCCATATCAACATATTAAACTCATATATGTCAATTGGTTAAGTTTGGATCACAATTCCTCAAGAAATTTGATCAAATCACAAAAAGGGCAAAATGGTTAAAATTAGGGTTTTGACTAAGAAGGCTTGATTTTTGACTTTTTACCACATACATGACTTATTGGCTTAAGAAATGATATCAAGAATCCAAATGCATCATTTTAATCTAAGAGCATGATTCAAAACATTTCTCAAGATTAATTGATTGATAATTGAAATTTGGTCAACTGATGAAAAAGTCAATTGTACACTGAAAAGTCAAACTTTGATTTTTAGATCAAAATCATATTTCACCAAGACATGTCAAAGTATGAAGTTTGTTCATCAATAAAATCAAAAGTCAAGATTATTTTGAAAAAAAAAGTCAAAGTTCTAAGCACTTGGAAATTTTTCTAAGTGTTAAGAAAAATATGGTAATTTCATAACTTTGTGCCAGATTTTCATCATGATCCAAGATGATTCAAGGAAAACTTCCAACATGAAAGTTATAGATATCAATAAGATCTGAAACGTTGTAGGACAGAACTTCTTCTAGAAATTCTTGGATCTCAAGTTATAAATCCATGAAGACATGTCCGTGAAACTAAAACACTTAGTAAAATTCTGGGCGTTTTAAGTCAGAATTTTGACAGAACTTTTGGGCCAATTTTCAAACAGTTACAATGAGATTTTGCATAAGTGATTCAAAGAGGGATTATAGAGCATGTTACAAGCTTTCTGAAAAGTCCAAGAAGTATTTCATATCATGCTGGAGCGGGGAGAATCGAAGATCAGAAGTTGGACATTCATTCTGAAATTATGAGTCAGTTTCATGATGAACATCTGACCCAATTCCAAGCAATGCTGCATAATCCCACTTTTCAGGCCCTCTAACGTGTGTATATATCCTTAATCAGAAGATTACATAAACTTTTGAGTTATGAACCACTTCATTTAAGCTTTGTCCAATACACCTTGTCGTTTAAGGAAAAAAGTTCACACTTCCATTCTGGAAAAGTGATTTTAATTACAAAGTCCACTCTCCTTGAGCTTTGTGTTTGTTCTTTCTGCACAAGCATCCCCTACAAATTCAGAACAGGCGTGTTTAAAGTTGCTAGACACCCTATCTTTCCTTGGAACCATGTTTGTCTAAGCTTGCTTCAACAACAAGTTAAAATCCACAACATGTGATTTTGTACTTCTGACTTCCCCAAACTTCCAAACCCTTTGCCTATAAATTAAACAAGTTCACACTTCCATTCTGGAAAAGTGACTTTAATCACAAAGTCCACTCTCCTTGAGCTTTGTGTTTGTTCTTTATACACAAGCATCCCCTACAAATTCAGAACAGGCGTGTTTAAAGTTGGTAGACACCCTATCTTGCCTTGGAACCATGTTTGCCTAAGCTTGATTCAACAACAAGTTAAAATCCATAACATGTGATTTTGTACTTCTGACTTCCCCAAACTTCCAAACCCTTTACCTATAAATTAAACCTTCATTTGCAAACTGAAAGGGGATTGGAAGAGCCCTGAAACTTGCTAAAACTCTCTAGAACCAGGAACTGCAACACAAGCACAAAAAAACTTGTCATTTCTGATTTTTGAATCCAATCTCCAAAACCCCTCGTGCGTTTTTTGGCCAAACCATCCACAAAGTTTCTGATACACATATAGAAGTTATCCCAACCTCTGTTTTCAGACTGTAACATCATCTTCACCAACCTCCATTTTCAAAAATAGAGCATTACATATTGACTCCTCCAGAACATTCAAGCCATCCATAGCTCAAGCAAACCATTGCATTAGCTTCCTGGGAACTTGAGGAAGCTAACCAGATCATCACAGAAACTTGAATCAAGCTCTAATTCAAAACACGATCTCCAGCTGCAAAGGTAAGTTCTTCTGATTTTCATCTCATTATTTAGGCATTGTTAGGTTTACATTTTCAAAGACAAAATGTAGATATCATGACTCTGAAACTGTACATATCTATAGATTTTATTTATATAGCCTGAGTAGATAGAATTTAGGATCAGAACTTCTTAGGGTTCAGATTAGGGCTGGAAAAATTCATGCTTGTTTCTGATTTATAGTTTTAATTCTTTATAGTTCTGGAACCATGATGAAATTTGCCATCACTTTTATGTTTCCATTTTGGTTGAGAAATGAATGAGTTACAGATGCTCTGGCTGGCGCGAGGAAGAAGATGAAGTTCATCATCAGAAATAATTTTGTAATATATGTTTATGGTTTTGTTTATAATATCGGATGTATAGCCACCTCAGTTGTAGAGAGTGCGCGCGTAAGGAATTGGTGTTAAGGGTTGTGGGTTCTAGCCCCAGGAGCACCTTTTGTTGTTTTCATTTCTTAACATTTTACCCCATTTATCTGTGGACACCACACCTGGGCCATAACTTCTAGGTTATCTCATTTCCATTTACCTTCTAATAGCACACCTAGGCCAGAACTTCTAGGTTATCTCATTTCCATTTACCTGCTAATAGCACACCTAGGCCAGAACTTCTAGGTTATCTCATTTCCATTTACTGTTAATAGCACACCTAGGCCAGAACTTCTAGGTTGTCTCATTTCCATTTACCTGCTAATAGCACACCTAGGCTAGAACTTCTAGGTTATCTCATTTCCGTTTACGTGCTAATAGAACACCTAGGCCAGAATTTCTAGGTTATCTCATTTCCATTTACCTGCTAACAGCACGCCTGGGCCATAACTTCTAAGCCTTCTCATTCTACTTCCAGCATCATCCCTCCATATACTTGTTAAACAGCACGCCTAGACCAGGACTTCTAGGTTGTCTCATTCTCACGTAAAAATATCCTTTCCACTTTCTAACCCCCCCTGATTTTATTTTTATTTTTATTTTCTTTCCTTATTATTATTATTTTTATTGATCAAAAACACCAAAAATATTATATTAAGTGTTTAAATCATTTATTTTTTTTATTCAACTTCTTAAAATAAAAAGACCAAAAACATTTTCTCAATTAACTTCTTTTCTTAAACTTAATATTAAACTTAGATTTAGTTCATTTTCTTGGTTTAATTTTAAAATTAACTTAGTTTAATTTTCTTACTTCTAACTATCTATCCCCTTTTATAAAATTAGGTTAAAATATTTTCTCAAACAAAATCAAAACAAATTCATTTTCTTTTCATTCATGTCTTGTACATTATGTACATTTCAATTTTTGTACATTATTCAAGTTCAATGTGGTTATAATAGATAATTAGGTTTAATTTCTTGCAACCCCCATTTGTAAATTTGTACACCCCATCCCCAAGTGATGTAATAGCGTAGGATATTTACTTTTCCGTAATTTATCGCTTCCATATAAATGTTACTAATTTAGGGTTTGTATGGAAAGATAAAATCAATGCTTAGAAAATCCCTAATCCAAGATAAACCAAGCATGAAATAAAAACACTTGCACACTTTGCACCTCTAGGTTTAACTCTACTTCTTGCCTTAGGAAAATGGTCATGTTACGCATGTGAGACATCTTAGCAAAAACAAACAAAATACAAGATCAAAGTCCCTCGATGACGCTACGAATGTTGCCTTACAAATGATCTTAGACCCTCAAGAGAAAATGATAAGATATCTCACAACATTACTATCCATGACTATACGATGACCCACGTATGTCCCTTTACATCCAAAGATCAGGCTACTTACCAATCAATGGTGAGATAGAAATATCAAAGGAAGAGATAAATGAATAAAAGATTTTTGAGTAGGTAGAACGTTCTTAGTTGCTTTCTCACAATCCATCTTCAAAACAAACATCTTTTCAAATACACTAAACACTTTGAAAAACATGAAATATTTTCAAAAAAAAAGTCCAACACTTTGTATACATTCTTATAGAGATGAGAATCATTACAAAGTTTTCCTAAACAAAGGCGCTTTTAAAAAATACTTTTAAAACCCACCACAAACACATTTCAAACAAAACAATTTCAAAAGTGATCTAGCAAGCAACTAAGAGCCTGTAGATAAATACGGATAAAAAGGGTGCTAACACCTTCCCTTTTTATAACCTACCCCCCGAACTCAAGAAAACATCTCAAAGGTCTTTCCTGTTCTTTTCACCCTTTCCTTATTTGATAAAAGAAAAGTCGGTGGCGAATCTTGCTATCCAAAACAATTGCGATCAAACACAAAAACAACCAAGTTAGTTCTCTCACCGTATGACAGAACTGGCGACTCTGCTGGGGAAAACTTAAAAGTGGGGTTACCTTAGAGTTAGATCACATTTAATTGTTTCCATTGTTTGATTTGTTTACTTTACATTTATGGGTATTTGTTTGGGTTTGTATTGATCCTCTATCCGGATCTGGGAACATCATTAGGTAAGTAGCAATAGATTATGGAAATTGTACGGTGTAGACCGATATGGTTGAAACAATGGCTATGTTAGTGTGACGCATTTGTTGGTACCGATATCCCTTGTGTTGAATCGAGGAGAATACAGGGCCGTTGAGCGGTGTCATGAAGCACTAACTGACCTTGGAACCTTTAAATTGAACAACTTGGCCATTAGGAAGTAGTGAGATAGCCGGTTTCGGTGGAAAGCTGAAAATTGGTTGATACTCGATTCTACGCTCATTGAGATCGGACTTTTGGGATATTTTGGATGCAAGAAAAGATTGATTATGCTAAAACAATGCCCAATGAAGAAATATCAATGATATTGAGATACCCTAGAACTCGTTTACTTTGTAGGATAGGTCGAACCAACTAAACTTCAAGCGGGTACTTACCTATGAAACCCATGCAAGCCTAAACCTAAGGTTTATTTGTGCTTTGTTTGTGATTATTATTCATGTCATCATAAACATCATAACATCATAAGCATTCTCACTAACGATTTCAAGGATTTAGGAATTTATCTTTGTTCTGTTTTGTAGGACATGACTTCCACTCATAGGAATACCATCCAAGTTAACTTTGTGAAAGTGCATCCTCAACTTCAAGAATTAGCATCAAGAGTGCCTAGAGACTCTCACTTCACCAAAAAATATGGTCGACTTCTCAATTTGGCTACCTCAAACTTCCAAGAAGAAATGATGTGTGTGCTTTTCCAATTCTTTGATCCTATGCATCATTGCTTCACCTATCCTGACTACCAATTGGTGCCTACATTAGAATAATTCTCTCAATTTCTAGGAGTACCTATGCTTGATCAAATTCCATTCACTGGTTTATAAGAGACTCCAAAACCTGAATTCATTTCCAAAGCTTTACATTTGAAAAGATCTGACATTATGGAAAATTGGGAGACAAGAAATGGATTTAAGGGTTTCTTAGCCAAATTTCTGTTGAGAAGGCTTGTTTATTCTGGGAAGATATGGATTTTCAAGCTTTTGAGGATGTCTTGGCCCTTCTAATCTATGGTTTGGTTCTATTTCCCAATCCGGACCAACTCATAGATGTGAATGCCGTCAAGTTTTTTCTCTCTCATAATCCTATACCTACTTTACTTGGAGACATTCTACATTGTTTCCACACTCACACCATGAAGAAAAGGGGTGCTCTTTTGTGTTGCATTCCATTACTCTCTAGGTGGTTTATTTCGCACCTACCTCGATTAACATTGAAGAATGACCAAGGCTTCACATGGTCTCAAAGGATGATGTCACTCTCACACTCGGATATCCATTGGTGTTCTCGATCTTTGGAGGATATTACCATCATTGACCGTTGTGGGGAATTCCCTAATGTCCCACTCTTAGGAATTAGGGGAGGTATCACCTATAACCCTTCTCTCTCATTACGATAATTTGGGTATGCACGAAGAGATGATCCCCTTAACACACTCATTCAAGGTTTGGTATTCGACTACGAGGGAAACGACCAGGGCTATCGTCAAAGGTTCATACGAGCTTGGAGAATGATAAACAAAGTGGATAATAAGACATTGGGACATAAGAATTCCATCCTCCTTGAGCCTTACCTTAAGTGGGTATGAACTCGTGCTCAAAGTCTCGTGATGCCTTACCTCGCCATCCTGCCTATCATCACGGAGCCTGTCGCCAAAGGAGATGTTCCATATACTGTCCTTTATCCTTATATGCCTACTTCTCTTGAAGATTTGCAAAGAGCTTGGATTCAGCTAAAGGGGGAGCGAGACACTTTTGAAGCCCAGTTTTATGCAAGAGAGAAGAAGACATTAGAGCTCACGAGACAACTTCATGAGGAGAGGAGCTTGAATGCCTATATCGCTCCAAAGAGGAAGCATCCATGGGAGACTTGAGCCATTTTTATTGTATTTTAGTTCATTTTGTTTCTTTTTTTTCAATGTAAGCCCAAGAGGCATGTTGTAATCAATTTGAATTTATTAATACAATTAATTTTTGTTCCTTTTTGTCTAAAAAAATTTAAATCTTCTAAGTCCTTGAAATCATTCGCATACGCATTTTCATGCATCATAACATAAACAGCTTTTCCACAACAAGTTTCCTTATCTTTCTACTGTATTTCAGTAAGATGGATATCGAAAAGACAATGAAGGACTTGCAAGCGCAAAATACCAGTTCCAAGAGACCTTGCTGACTCTGGCCAAGGGGTAACAAGAGCTGATGACTATGCTAGTAACCAAGAAGAAAACCAAAAAGAAGGCCATCATCAACATGGGTAAGAGATTCAAAGGTTCGGTTCGTCAGGTACAGATAGTCAAAGAGTCGTATGAGGAGGAAGAAAATCAAGACGAGGAGGCAATGAGAACCCATGCTAGGGGTTCCAATAATTAAACTTACGAAGATGAAGACTACTTTGATGAACAGTACCCACCTGCCGAGGATAAATACAACCAGTTAGAGGATAGACTAAAAGTTGTTAAAATTCAAGTCGCACCTGGTTTGGACTTTGGTGATTTGAGCTTTGTACCTGGGTTTGTCATCCCCCATAAGTTCAAAGTACCGGTCTTCGCTAAGTATGACGGGGTTTCCTGCCCGAAACTTCATCTAAGCTCTTACGTTCACAAGATGCAGCCGCACACTACCGACAAAAAGCTCTGGATCCATTTCTTCCAAGAGAGTCTGGATGGGACTCAACTAGAATGGTTCTATCAATTGGAGGGTTCTCGCATCCATACATAGGAAGATGTAGCCACTGCTTTTTATCATCGATATCAATACAATACCGATCTGGCGCCTACTAGAGTCCAACTTCAAAGTATGACCATGGGTAATAATGAGGGGTTCAAGGAGTATGCACAAAAATGGAGGGATCTTGTTGGTAGGGTCCAACCACCACTAACTAACAGAGAACTAGTTGACATGTTCATGGGTACATTAACTGGCCCATTTTTCAACCTTTTGATTGGCAGTTCTTCGTCTGGTTTCACCGAGTTGATCCTAGCTGGTGAAAGGGTTGAAAGTGGCATTACAAGCGGAAAAATTCCCATGACATCTGCTTCCGCATCCAACGATGTAAAAGAGCCTTTCACTAGAAAGAAGGAAACAAATGTTGTGTATGGGACAAGGGCCCATACCAAGAAGGATCATCGACCTTCTATTGATGTTGTGTTACTCTTAAACCTTCCATCTGCTCAAATACAATCATCCAAAAATCAACGATATGAAGTTCCTCGAAGACAGTTAACAAGAATTAGCATGTCACTGTCCCAAGCATTGCAACATCTGTTGAAGGACAACTTAGTGATATTGCGTGATCCACCATCCAATCCTAACATTTCATTGCCAAAATACAATTCTAATGCCAAGTACGCATATCACTCAAATAGTCCTGGGCATGAGACCATTCAATGCTGGGCGTTGAAGACCAAGATTCAAGATCTGATAGAAAATAAGACAATTGAGTTTGATCCACCCGCCACTCCAAATGTGATAACCTCACCAATGTCGAACCATGGCAAAGGTGTCAACGCGGTTGACGATACTGATTTTGTGTCCTCCATTGAGGATTTAGAAACTCCATTAACTACTGTAAAGGATAATTTGCTAAGAGACGGGGTATTCCCTAGTTGTTCTAAATATTGTGTTTGATGTGATCAACAAGTAAATGGGTGCAAGCGACTGAAGAAAGGTGTGCAACGCCTGATAAATAGCCGCGAGATTCTGTTTAAAAAGATTCTTATCATCAAGAGTTTGACCAATAAAGCTAAAGACCTGTCCATAATAACAATTTCTAACAAACCTCTTAGGATCCCCTCAAAAGGTCCTATTAGAATTTCAAATGAAACAACCATTGCTCCTTTAATAATCACTGTCGTTGGGCCTGTCCCCTACTCCTCTGACAAAGCAGATCCATGGAACTATGGTGTCGAGGTTTATTATCATGGGATAAAATAATATTCTTGGATCAACAAAGATGAAGCTGAAGTCATTAATATTACAAGTTCTAGTAAAGTGACAAGAACAAGGAGGATCTTTTCCCCTGACATTTCACCACCCACTACTATAACAACTCCCGTCCGCATAACCAATGACAAGTCTAGTGCCAGCACTAAAGGCAAAGAGAAAGAAGGTGAGCTTGTTAGGATAGAGGCACCTACCAAAAATATTGAAGTTGAAGAGCCATCCACTCAAGAGATGGAGGAAATCCTAAAAATCATAAAGAAGAGTGACTTCAAAATAGTTGAGAAACTGGGGCAAACCCTCTCCAAAATTTCCATACTGTCATTATTACTCTATTCTGACGTTCATGCCCAGGATCTAATCAAGTTCTTGACGAAAGCTCGTGCACCCCAAGAAACCACAGCTGACCAGTTCGAGAATTGTGTAGCAAGTTTAACGGCTGACAATGGATTAGGATTCTCCGGCGCTGATTTAACTCTTATGGGAAGAAATCACAACAAAGCCTTGCATATCTCTATTGAATGCAAGGGAACCACCCTGGCTCATGTCTTAGTTGATAATGGCTCATCTTTAAATGTGTTACCCAAAGGTGCTTTGGACCGGCTAGATTGTGAAGGACTGGTTTTGAAGCCAAACAGCATTGTTGTAAGGGCTTTCGATGGATCTAAAAGGGTGGTTCATGGAGAGGTAGATCTCCCAATTAAAGTTGGCTTGCAAATTTTCAACTCCACTTTTTATATAATGGGCATACGTCCCGCCTATTCATGCTTGCTTTGGCGTCCTTGGATCCATGGGGCAGGGGCAGTAACATCCACCCTTCATCAAAAATTAAAGTATCCAGTCAAAGAGAAGATCGTTACTGTTAGCGGCGAAGAAGAATTTATGGTGAGCCATCTTAATTCCTTCAAGTATGTGGAAATTGATGGTGAATTCATAGAGACTCTGTGCCAAGCCTTCGAAATTGTTCCTCCTATGGTTTCCTCCACCAAAATCTTCTCCAACATATCAAAATATGATGAAGTTATACCAAGAATGGTGTCGCTTAAGGATGCTCGTGCCGTAGTCAAAGATGGTAATTGTACTATCTGGGGACAACTTCCAGACATTCCGTTTAAAGAAGATAAATTTGGGTTGGGTTTCACCATCAAATCTCGGAAAGAAGTCAGGTGCGCCCGCAAGGGAAATCCACCTCTCTGCATCGGGAATCATGAAGTGAACGTTGTGGAAGACTCTGATGATGAAAATACTTTTGAATATTGGATCTATCCAACGGTCGAAGGAAAGCTCAACAACTGACAGGAAAAGGATTTCACTCCCATATCCTTCATTGAGGAGTAATTACTGTTTACTGTTTTCCGTTAATTCAAGAACTTTTATCTGTAATCTTAATTTCCAAAACAATGACTTTTAAGCCATGCACCTTGCACGGGGAACTATGGTCCATTTGTTAAGGGCTTTGTTCATGTTCATTTATCATATGATCATTTAATATAAACCATTGGACCTTTTGCATTCAAACTTTTGTGTTCATTATCTTTCTTTTTCCTTTATTACATTTTTTCAATAGCCATGCATCTTACATATACACACACTTGCAGATCTTCATCCACTCCGGATCTCATTACCAATGACTCTATTATTTCCAGTTATGACTTCGAACATCCAATTAACCTAGCCAAAGACAAAGGCGAGGAAGATTATGAAATACCAGGAGAATTATCCAGACTTCTAATGCAAGAAGAGAAATATATTCAACCCCATGAAGAGCCAGTCGAAGTTATCAACTTAGGTACTGAGACAGATAAAAGAGAAGTCAAGATCGGCGCCAACCTAGAAGATGGTATCAAGAGCAGATTGGTTCAGATGTTACATGACTATGTTGAAGTGTTCGCTTGGTCGTATGAAGATATGCCAGGGTTAGATACCGACATTGTGGTTCATCGTCTGCCAACAAAGGAAGATTGTCCTCCTGTTAAGCAAAAAGTACGTCGTATGCATCCAGACATGTCTAAAAAGATAAAGGCTAAGGTAATGAAGCAATTTGATGCAGGTTTTCTGGCCATCACATCTTATCCTCAATGGGTTGCGAACGTGGTCCCTGTGCCAAAGAAAGATGGAAAGGTTCGCATGTGTGTAGATTATAGGGATCTGACTAAGGAAAGCCCCAAAGATGATTTCCCTCTACCACATATTGACGTCTTTGTTGACAACACCGCTCAACATAAAGTCTTCTTCATCATGGATGGATTTTCTGGATACAACCAAATCAAGATAGCTCCCGAAGACATGGAAAATACCACTTTTATTACACAATGGGGCACCTTTTGCTATAAATTCATGTCGTTCGGATTAAAGAATATCAGGGAAACATATCAAAGAGCTATGGTAGCTTTATTTCATGATATAATTCATCATGAAATAGAAGTCTATGTGGATGATATGAGTGCAAGGTTGCAAACCAAAGAAGAGCATCTTGATCACCTACATAAGCTATTTGAGAGGCTGAAGAAGTACAAATTGAGCTTGAACCCTAATAAGTTCACATTCGGAGTACGGTATGGAAAGCTTCTAGGTTTTGTCGACAGTAGTAAAGGCATCAAAGTTGATCCTGAAAAGGTAAAATCCATTCAAGAAATGTCGGTTCCCCGCTCTGAAAAAGAAGTTAGAGGTTTCTTGGGCCGTCTTAACTACATTGTTCGCTTTATCTCTCACTTAACTGCTACTTGTGAACCAATCTTCAAACTCTTGAAGAAAGATCAAGTAGTCAGATGTAATGACGATTGCCAAACTGCCTTCGACAAGATCAAAGAATATTTGTAAGAACCTTATATTCTTATGCCTCTAGTGGAAGTAAGACCATTTAACTTCTACCTATGGAATTCTACAGATTATCTCTCAACATTCTTACTATCAAAAGATGATGAAGTAAGCATATGGTATCAAAAGCTTGGACATCTAAATCTGAAGGGCATGAAGAAGATCCTGTCAAAAGAAGCTATTAGATATATTCCCAAACTAAATATTGATGAAGGGAAATTTGTGGTGAATGTCAAATTGGGAAGCAGACCAGGATGTCCCATAAGAAGATTCAACATCTTGCTACCTCAAAAGTTCTAGAGCTTCTTCACATGGACTTGATGGTACCTATGCAGGTGGAAATTCTTGGAGGCAAAAGGTATTCCTATATTTTTGTTAATGAATACTCAAGATTCACTTGGGTGAAGTTCATCAAAGATAAATCTGATGTATTTGAAGTGTTCAAGGAACTATGTCACAAGATTCAAAGAGAAAAAGACGGTGGTGTTGTCAGAATCAGAAGTGACCACGGGAAGGAATTTAAGAACAACAAGTTTGAGGAATTATGTGCCTCTGAAGGGATTAGTCATTAGTTTTCCTCAACCATCACTCCTCAATAAAATGGTGTGGTTGAGCGAAAGAATAAGACTATTCAAGAGTGTGCCAGAGTAATGTTTCATGCCAAGAAACTACCTCTTTACTTCTGGGTTGAAGCCATGAACATTGTTTGATATATTGACAACAAAGTGACAATCAAAAATGGAACTTCAGTTACTTTGTATGAATTATGGAGAGGAAGAAATCCAATTGTCAAGTACTTTCATGTCTTTGGAAGTAAATTCTATATTCTGGATGACTGTGAGATAAGAAGGAAGTTGGATGCTAAGAGTGGTGAAAGAATATTTATGGGATACTCTACTAACAGTAAAGCATATAGAGTATTCAACTCCAGAACCAAGATGATGATGGAGTCTTCAAATGTTATTGTTAATGACTCAACTAATGAAGATGATGTCCCAGAAGAAGTTGAGACAACTATTTATATTGAATATGTGGTTCCTAAAAAAAATGTCACAACATCTACCACAGATGCTAGAGATCCAAGTGTTGATTCTGAAGTTGAAGAACCTCGGGTAACTGAAAAAAGACCCTCTCTCAGAATTCAAAAGGGTCATCATAAGGAGCTGATAATAGGAAATCCTAGACAAGGAGTAGTTACCAAGTCAAGAGAAGTTGTATCAAATGCTTACTTTGCGTAAAAGATTGAGCCGAAAATGTGAAGAAAGCCTTGACTGGTAAATTTTGGATCAATGCTATACAAGATGAGCTTGGTCAGTTCAAGAGAAACGAAATCTGAGATTTGGTACCAAGACCTGAAGGGATGAATATCATTGGTACAAAATGGGTGTACAAGAACAAAACAGATGTACAAGGAGGTGTCATCAGAAATAAAGCCAGAATGGTTGCTCAAGGTTTCACTCAAATTAAAGGAATAAACTTTGATGAAACATTTTCTCCTATGGCTCGCTTGGAGTCTATTAGATTGATGCTTGGTGTAGATTGTCATCTAAGGTTCAAGCTATATCAGATGGATGTCAAGAGTGCCTTTCTAAATGGTTACTAAAATGAAGAGGGTTATGTTGAACAACTGAAAGGGTTCATTGATCCTTCCTTTCCAAATCATGTGTTCAGACTAAAGAAGGTCCTGTACAGACTGAAACAAGCTCCAAGAACTTGGTACGAAAGATTAACTGAGTTTCTAGTCAGACATGGATATAGAAAGGGTGGAATTGACAAGATACTCTTTGTCAAAGATGGAGCTGGAAAGTTGTTGATAGCTCATATCTATGTGGGTGACATAGTTTTTGGAGGATGTCGGATCACATGGTCTAACATTTTTTCAGAAAGATGCAATCTGAATTTGAGATGAGTTTGGTAGGTGAACTGACTTACTTCCTTGGATTGCAAGTCAAGCAGGTGGAAGACTCCATTTTTCTCTGCCAAAGCAAATATGCAAGAAATATTGTGAAGAAGTTAAGGTTGGAAAATGCAATCCATAAGAAGACTCCTGCTCGTACTCACCTGAAGTTAACCAAAGATGAAAAAGGAGTTAAAATTGACCAAAGTTTATATAGAAGCATGATTGGGAGTCTTATATCTTACTGCTAACAGACCAAACATCATATTTTCTGTTTGAGTATGCGCAAGATATCAAGCAGAACCTAAGGTAAGTCACATTAACCAAGCTAAAAGGATTCTAAAGTATGTGAATGGAACATGTGACTATGGTATGTTGTACTCCCATGATACAAATTCCTCATATGTGGGATTTTGTGATGCTGATTGGGTTGGAAGTGTTGATGATGAAAAGAGTACCTATAGAGGATTTTCTTTATGGGAAACAACTTGATCTCTTGGTTCAGTAAGAAGCAAAAATGTGTTTCTCTATCTACTGCTGAAGCGGAGTACATAGCAGCAGGAAGCAGATGCTCTCAACTGGTATGGATGAAGCAAATATTGTCTGAATACAATGTCACACAAGATGTTATGACATTGTTTTGCAAAAATTTGAGTGCTATAAATATTTCCAAATATACTATCAAGCATATTGACATCAGACATCACTTCATCAGAGAAGTTGTGGAGGACAAAGTCATTAAGCTTGAACATATCAATACTGAGAATCAACTTGTTGATATCTTTACAAAAGATATGGATGCTACTCAATTCGATAACCTAAGGAGGACACTTAGGATATGTATCTATATGAAGAACTAAAGTAATTACTATTGGTGTTGCATCTGGTGTTGAGAATGCTAAGTGTAGTTTTGCACCTAATAAACATTATGCCAGTGCTTTTGAGGAAAGAGAAGATGCTAATGCATGACAACTGGTTATGATATTTTCCTTGGATTTATCTTATGATTCAGTTTATTTTGGTTTATGATTATGTAAAGGTTAAATACCCAGGATGTTTTCAAATTTTTGCACCTTGCTACTATAACTTTAGGTGCTTCAATTTTTGCTAATATTGTCTGCTTACCTTTGTCACATTATGACTACAAATGAGTAGTATGATATTGAGCGTGTTGGAGCTGGCACTTGCTGAGGAGGAGAATTCATGGATTCTCTATTTTTGATAGCAGGTATTGAGGGGGATTTCCTGCTGTTTTAAACAGACAAACATGATGTCTTGACATCATGGTGTGAGAACTTAGGTTCTCTATTTTTGATGCAGCTCTGTTAGTAGATCAACTAACTACTAACTATTTGATGTGTGTGCTGCTATTTTTTATGCTGCTAACCTTGCATATGTTTTTGTTCTGCTGTTGTTACCTCTGATGTGTATGTTTGATTTATTTTCAAGCATACTTTATTGTGCAAGGGTTGTTTAAGTGTTTTATCCAAAATGTGCCAAAAGGGGAGATTGTTATTTCTCTAAAATTATGATTGGCTTGCATTTTGGTAAAACCATTTTAACAGCAACATGTTGAACAAGATATTCCAACATTCTGTCTTTAACATGTCGAGTAAGATGTCTCAATAAGGAGATAGGACATCGCGTATGCAATAAACTAACAGTTGTGGATCAGTTGTTTTTTAGCTATTGAATATTCAGGGAATATTCAGTTAGCTTATGTGGCATCCAAGATTGACAAATCAGTATATTTGGTGTTGGTTTTCGAAGATTTCATTAGTTTCTAAATATGGAGACATTTTAGGAAACTAATGATTGAAGACCTAATTTCTCGGAGAAGTGTTTGCAGACTTTGTGATGCCCCACTACTACGGTTTTGAAGCCTAAACCAGTCCAGAATAAAGTTTTAAATAGACTAGTGTATACCTAGTTTTAGGTAGAACTTACGTGTGTGTTTTTGTTAGGGTTGTAGAATAATTATTTATGAGCCTCTCTAATATCATCTTGATAGAAGAGTATGATTGTTTTATGGGTGTAAGTTCTCTGTTAGATGTTCATAAGCTTTTAACCATTGAACATGTTGTGTGTCAATTCTCACAATCTTGTAAGCATTGAGTCTTGTGTGTTTTGAAAGTATAGCTTCTGGTTTTTGTTCTCTACTTGTGTTTAGAGTTGCTCCAATTGTTGAGTGTAATTGAAGAGGGATTTGAGGAGGGCCTCATACCTAGATGTGTCTTAGATAGAAGTTAAGTAAATAGTAGTGATTAAGTGTGTAGGTTGTAAACTGGAGGTTTGCTGTAAGGTCTGCAAATTGATACTATCTAGTTAATTTCGTCCCTGACTTGGTAGCCCCCAGAGTAGGAAGGTCGTTCCGAACTAGATAATCATATCTTGTGTTATTTATGTTCATCACTGTTTTATTTGCCAATACATCTTGTTGTTGTGTGTGAAGTCGGATCTGGTGTCTCGACATCTCCTAGAACATCTGGGATCTGATTACCAGAATTTCAATACAGTAATTTAACTTTTTAAGTGAGAAATTAAAATGAAAAAGTTGTCAAAGTGACATCTTTTATGAAAATTGTTAAATAACTTTTTGGTTGTGTGTATGTTTGTCGATGCAAGTATCAATTGACCCAAAGGAAAATTGGTGGTTAGTCAGTTTTCATATGCGCCTGTGATGGTAAACATGTGATAATTATAAGGTCTTACATGTGAATAATAAATCAATTCAAAGAAGGATTTAATATTCGACATGTTTTTATTATCAACGTTTGATCGTTACAATAAGAGTACCACTAGCAGTTAATATTAGTGTCCAAAGACTCAATATTGATGGTGCACTAGGTATCTTGAGATGAGTTATGCATTTATTTGAATAAATTGATAATTTAGTTTTTTCATGTGAGTATATTTAAGATATTTAATTTTATTCTCGTTTTTCAGCTACAATTGCTTCAGTATATGCTAATATGAATTTGGTTCCGGTCTTTAATGGAGCAAATTTCAAGGGCTGAAAAGAGAACATATAGATTGTTCCTTGTTGCATAGATCTTGACCTTGCATTAAGGAAGGAACAATTTGTTTCTCCTACGGAATCTACTATCTCTGAATAGAGGATATATTATGAGAAGTGGGATCGCTCTAATCGCATGTGTCTCATGATCATTCAATAAAGTTTATATCTAAGATCATTCGATAAAGTTTGGTGGTTTTTGATATATAATTTTTTTTATATAAAATCATTAATAACTATAAATATTTAAAAATAAATATGTAGTAAATCACCAACATTATAAATCTAATATGTCCAGTAATGATAAATATTTACAAATATCACTAATAACTATAAATATTTATAAATATTTTATTGATTAAAAAAAGTATTATGGAGATAGTAATTCTTGAAAATAATGAATTTTACTTATAAAATTTTCAGGAGTTAGTAAAATCACCATAAACTATTTTCACAAACCTCTATAAAATAATATTTATACATATTTTTTTAGTTATATTTAATTGGTTGTGTTTCGTGGCACTTCATGAAAATATTTCAATCACATTTTCAACCCTTAACACAAGTGCAAATAAGAGATAATTTAACACTTATCAATTTATTAATGTTTTTAATATACAAATTTTTATGTGAGTTGTACCCCTAAAGGATATTCATGGTCCACCTCTACTTAAATAAAATCAAAGCCAATAAATATATATTACACTATATAGAAATTTGACTGAATAAAAAATAAGTTACTTAAAGGTAGATTATAGTCCTTACTAACTTATATACTCCTGCACATTGTATTTTTCATTTGAAAGGGTATATTACATCACTTTATCATAAACATATATCGCATAGTATTACCAAGAATTATGAAAAGTTGTTGGATTATTAAACTGTTTACTAAAAAAAGGCAAAAAGAACATTATCATAAATTTCAAGTAGATCTTCAGATTCTAGGCTCTTGTTATATGAAATTTCAAGAAAATTGTGGTTTTTCAAAAAAAATTGGAAATTTTTTTGAAAAAATATAAGATTTTTGGAAATATTCAATACTTTACTTTTTAGAGAAAAAACAAAAACAAAAAAATATATTTGAAAATTTTGAAATTTTCAATATATTATAAAACAGAAATTTCAGTATATTTTAAAATTTCAAAAAACAAAAAGTTTTTTTAAAATTAAAAATTTCACAAGACTTTTAGAAATTTCAAAAAAACTATTAAAAATTTTGAAAAAAAATCAAAAATTTCATTCTTCTGACACCTCTAATTTATTCAAAAATATTTTTAGAATAAAACAAATTTAAAAAATATCACATATAATTTGGAGATAACATGTTAAATCTTCGTTAAAAAAGTGTACTGAAAGAGGTCCATTTCTAAAATATATATTTTTTTAAAATGCTACTTGTTCCAAAATACCTTCCTGCAAAAACATCACGATCCTACTGAATTAATCCACTCCTCCACCTATATTATTAAGCTACATATCTTATTTATTCAACTAAAATCTAAATCTAACGGTTGAAAGCTATTTGTGATGGTTCTTTTTAATAGGTAAATGAATTATTAATAAGGAGTATAAGAGATATTCCGTTCAAGGATACAAAACAATTTCTTGTTGAAATAAATGATTTAAGAAAGATGATTTTATAAAAAAAAGAAGAAGAAGAAGAAGAAGAAGAAGAAGAAGAAGAAGAAGAAGAAGAAGAAGAAGAAGAAGAAGAAGAAGAAGAAGAAGAAGAAGAAGAAGAAGAAGAAGAAGAAGAAGAAGAAGAAGAAGAAGAGAGTGAGAGAATGATGAGTTAATTATGTGTAACTGATTTGTATTATTATTGATCCTTGCTATCTACAAACACAATGGTTCTTTATATAGGCAAAAGTGTTCAGACTTAAACACATGCTAAAAGTCTAAATAACTGCATAACAAGAATTAACCAACTAACACACCCCCTAATTCATGTTATCAAGACTTCTCATCCCAATGTCTTTCTTTAACTCTTCGAATCTTTCTTCAGAGGTTTGGTGAATATGTCAGTTAGTTGCACTTCTTTCTTGCAATATTTTATTTCAAGCTTCCCTTTGTTGACTTGATCCCTCAGAAAATGATATCTTCTTTCAATGTGCTTATTTCGACCATGACACATTGGGTGATTCGCAAGATTTATAACTGACTTGTTATTAACAAACAACTTTATCTTCGACTCCATTATTCTGAGTTTCTCAAGTAGCATTTCGATCCATGTTGCTTGGCATGCAGCATATGAGGCGGCCACATATTCTACTTCGCATGATGTAACAACCCGAATTTAATTAATTAGTTAATTAAATTAAATAAGAATTAATTATTTAATTTAGATGAAGTTTGGTAATTAATCAGATCGTCGGTATCGTTTGAGAAGTGCTATCGGATTATCAAGTAGATTTGAATTTTATTTGGTTAACCGGAGATTTAATGCGAGTCTGTTACCGGAACAATAATATTAAAAATAATATTATTATTGGAATTTTACCGTTTGAGATAAAGTCGGATTTAATCGGTTTGACTGGAAAATAGGATTCGATATAATAATATTTGTCTTGATAAATTATATTTACTTAATCGATAGTATACTACTCGGTCCGGTATGTGATTTTCAATAGTTTTAATTAATATTATCTATATTATTATTTTCTAAAAATGGTCGGTTGATATTTATTTAGTCGGTTATTCGGTCCGATAATTGATTATTTTAGTTTATTCGATTTATCGAAAAATAATTATTTTTATATGATAATATTATATTTTAGTGCGTGTTAATTAATTAATTGGTGATAGTTGAATTATATTAGTATTTATTTAATTATATTAAGTTAGTTTAATTAAATAAGATAAATTAATTTTATTAAATAAAATATTATATAGTTTAGTTAATATATATATATATATATATATATATATATATATATATATATATATATATATATATATATATATATATATATATATATATATATATATATATATATATATATATATATATATATATATATATATATATATATATATATATATAACAGTGTGATTAATTATATAATCGGTTACGGTTTATCAATAAAACTTGATATTTTAGATTCGACCGGAGATGAATCAAATTGTAGACGTGTGGTATATTGGAAATGTGTTGTGAAATACCGATTCCGGAAATAACATGTTCGGTTTATAAATGTTATGTTGTTGTGTGATTAATTAATATAATCGGTTGCGATTAATGGGTAAAACTTAATATTTTGAGTTCGACCGGAGATTAATTAAATTGTAGGTGTGTTGTATTTTTCGAGATATTTGGTTAATTTTCGATTTCGGAAATGATGTGTTTGGTTTATAAATATTTTGGTGTTGTGTGATAATTGTTGAAATAAAATAAATGATGTTTGTTGTGCAATGTTGTGAGATTAATTCATAGGGTTGAATTACGGTGATGTATGCTTGTAATTAAGATAGAGGGATGTCTTGATTTGCATAATTGTTGCTGTTGAATTGCACACCGCATCATAAGTCGTGTTAAGAGGCGATGTCCGTTAGTCTCGTGGAGGCTAGTGGCTCATCCCAAACTCAGAGTGGGAGTTTGAAAGCTTAGGGAATGGGCTTTGTGATTATCCGTCTGAGGGATAGACAATCGGTAAATCCGAAGGATAATAGATGATTGGTACCACATGCATGAGTCGTGTCGTTGTGTCGAGTCGCACATACACACTTTGTTAAGCTGATGTTTTGTTGAATATTATGAATTATGTGCTAATTGGTAAATGAAATTGATTGTGTTTGATTTCTTTGAGTTGTTGAATATGGGAATTGGATTAAATGAATATATTATGTGGTTTATGCAAGAGTTGGAAAAATAGTAAGATTCCTTTATTTAATGCCTTTCATTTACTTTAAATTACATACCTTATGTTTGTTGGAATTCTTACCCTTCTGTTGGAAAATGCTTGCTACGGTATTGTTCAGGTACCGAAGACAGTAGTGCGAGGCACTAGCTTAGCGGATGCATTTTGGTAGGTAATGAATTACATGCTAGAATTGGGTTGGTGGAAAGAGTGAACCCTTTTGTGGAGACTAAATTGGTGAGTATGTATGCTAAATGCGGGCGTTTAGATAAGGCCTGCGAAGTGTTAAATGAAATGCGTGTGAGGAATTTGTTTACTTGATCTGCTATGATTGGTGCTTGTTCAAGAAACAAGAGATGGGTGGAGACTGTGGAGCTCTTTCATGAGATGATGGAGTATGGGATTTTTCCGAATGAGTTTTTGCTTCTGAATGTTTTGCAGGCGTGTGGAAAGTGTAGGGATTTAGAGACTGGAAGGTCTATTCATTCCTTGGTCATTCGGCTTGGAATGCGCTATACTGATCGTGTGGGAAATTCGATTATGGTTGTGTATGCCAAGTGCGGGGAGATGGATCATGCAAAGAGGATTTTTGAGTGTATGGATGAAAGGGATAGTATTGCGTGGAATGCGATGATATCTGGGTTTTGTCAGAACAGTGAGATTGAACAAGCGAGGAAGTATTTTGACGCAATTCAAAAAGAAGGAATTGATCATGGATTGGTAACTTGGAACATTTTGATTGCTTGTTATAATCAGTTAGGGTATTGTGATCTTGCAATTTGTTTAATGAGAAAGATGGAATGTTTTGGTGTTACTCCAGATGTATATACTTGGACTTCAATGATTTCTGGCTTTGCTCAAAAGGGTAAGATAAGTCATGCTTTAGATTTGTTGAGAGAAATGTTTTTAGCAGGTGTTGATCCCAATAGCATTACGATTGCAAGTGCAGCATCAGCATGTGCATCCTTAAAATCGTTGAGTATGGGATTATAAATACATTCTATTGCTGTTAAGATGAATTTGTTTAGCAATGTACTAATTGGTAATTCACTGATTGATATGTATTCTAAGTGTGGAAATCTTGAAGATGCTCGACACATTTTTGATATGATGTTAGAGAGAGATGTGTATTCTTGGAACTCAATTATTGGTGCATATTTCCAAGCTGCTTTCTGTGGCAAAGCTCATGACTTATTTACGAAAATGCAGGAGTCTAAATCACTACCCAACATTGTTACATGGAATACAATGATCACAGGATATATACAGAGTGGTGCTGAGGATCAGGCATTGGGTCTTTTTAAAAGCATTGAGAAAGATGGGAAAGTTAAGAGAGATGCAGCTTCATGGAATTCATTAATATTCGGTTTCATACAAAGTGGACAAAAGGACAAGGCATTACAGATATTCCAGAACATACAGTTTTGTCAGATAGCTCCCAACTCGGTCACAATACTAAGTATCCTTCTTTCTTGTGAAAATTTAGTGGCCAGCAAGAAAGTGAAAGAAACCCGTTGTTTTGCAGTGCGTAGAAATTTAGTGTCTGAACTTGTTGTATCAAATTTATTAATTGATAGTTATGCCAAGTCAGGAAATTTAATGTACTCGAGAAGTATGACATCGTGGTTCGGGACTTGAACTGTTTGGTTATTGCAAGAGTATGAGTTACCGTTAATTCCAAAGGAATAGGGTATGAGACTGTGACGATGGTTAAGATTTTCGAGAATGTGATTTTTGGATTGGGTTCCTGTTTGGTAAGTTGAAGGTGATAGTTGACGTCTTGAAATGAAAAGTTTGTGCAATTATCGATACGGTGGTGTGAGAATTGAGTGGGACATAACGAGGAGATTTCACCAGAGTTAAGCTTTTGAGGTTGGAAGTCCTAAGTGATTGTGGACAAGATTTGAGAAAGTAGGATACTGCCGTATCTTTAGGGACCAATGGATGTTGATCAATCGAAATCGAAGAGAAGATTTTAGAATTGATGGATCAGAGGTTGTGATGTATCATGATAGTTGTATGTTTCGGATGTGTTTATTTGGACGATGAAATTGGAGTAAGTATTAAGCGGAAGAAAATTGGATGTGAGGATCGTAAGTTAGATAGTTGCAGGCTATCAGAGTGCACAGTGGAAGTGTGAGGTATCACAAATCAGTTATGCGCGAGTGATTGGACGATTTGAGGTTTTGATTAATTACAATGGATGAGGAATCGAGGGGGGGTGCTACCGTGGTGATGGTAACGACCTTGTTGTGTCTGAAATCTCGGGTGAACCAGTGTGTTCTCGACTTGGTTATTCTTGGTGTCGTCAGTTTATTGACGAGTGCATGGTATGGGCCTTGCACCTCGATATTGTGTTTTGTTAGATCTTGATGTTAAGAAGATGTCTGCGTCTTTTGGTGTCTTTAGTATGTTACTTGGTGGAAGTGCGGGTTGGGTGGACGGATACATGAGCAGGTTCAGTGTGGTTTGTCTCAGTCGTATTTTCGAGGGCGAAAATCTGTAAGTGGGGGAGAGTTGTAACAACCCGAATTTAATTAATTAGTTAATTAAATTAAATAAGGATTAATTATTTAATTTAGATGAAGTTTGGTAATTAATCAGATCGTCGGTATCGTTTGAGAAGTGATATCGAATTATCAAGTAGAGTTGAATTTTATTCGGTTAACCGGAGATTTAATGCGAGTCAGTTACCGGAGCAATAATATTAGAAATAATATTATTATTGGAATTTGACCGCTTGAGATAAAGTCAGATTTAATCGGTTTGACCGGGAAATAGGATTCGATATAATAATATTTGTCTTGATAAATTATATTTACTTAATCGGTAGTATACTACTCGGTCCGGTATGTGATTTCCAATAGTTTTAACTAATATTATCTATATTATTATTTTCTAAAAATGACCGGTTGATATTTATTTTGGTCAATCGATATTTATTTAGTCGGTTATTCGGTCCGATAGTTGATTATTTTGGTTTATTCAATTTATCGAAAAATAATTATTTTTATATGATAATATTATATTTTGGTGTGTGTTAATTAATTAATTGATGATAATTGAATTATATTAGTATTCATTTAATTATATTAAGTTAATTTAATTAAATAAGATAAATTAATTTTATTAAATAAAATATATTTTATATATATATATATATATATATATATATATATATATATATATATATATATATATATATATATATATATATATATATAAATTTCTAACTAACCTATTGTTAGTTTTATATTATATATATAAGTAAAATAGTTTAGTTAATATATTAATATATATTATAATTAACAGTGTGATTAATTATATAATCGGTTACGGTTTATCGATAAAACTTGATATTTTGGATTCGATCGGAGATGAATCAAATTGTAGACGTGTGGTATATTGGAAAAGTATTATGAAATACCGATTCCGGAAATAATATGTTCGGTTTATAAATGTTATGTTGTTGTGTGATTAATTAATATAACCGGTTGCGATTAATGGGTAAAACTTAATATTTTGAGTTCGAACGGAGATTAATTAAATTGTAGGTGTGTTGTATTTTACGAGATATTTGGTTAATTTCCGATTCCGGAAATGATGTGTTTGGTTTATAAATATTTTGGTGTTGTGTGATAATTGTTGAAATGAAATAAATGATGTTTGTTGTGCAATGTTGTGAGATTAATTCATAGGGTTGAATTATGGTGATGTATGCTTGTAATTGAGATAGAGGGATGTCTTGATTTGCATAATTGTTGTTGTTGAATTGCACACCGCATCATAAGTCGTGTCAAGAGGCGATGTCCGTTAGTCTCGTGGAGGCTAATGGCTCGTCCCAAACTCAGAGTGGGGGTTTGAAAGCTTAGGGAATGGGCTTTGTGATTATCCGTCTGAGGGATAGACAATCGGTAAATCCGAAGGATAATAGATGATTGGTACCACATGCATGAGTCGTGTCGTTGTGTCGAGTCGCACATACACACTTTGTTAAGTTGTTGTTTTGTTGAATATTATGAATTATGTGCTAATTGGTAAATGAAATTGATTGTGTTTGATTTCTTTGAGTTGTTGAATATGGGAATTGGATTAAATGAATATATTATGTGGTTTATGCAAGAGTTGGAAAAAGAGTAAGATTCCTTTATTTAATGCCTTTCATTTTCTTTAAATTACATACCTTACGTTTGTTGGAATTCTTACCCTTCTGTTGGAAAATGCTTGCTACGGTATTGTTCAGGTACCGAAGACAGTAGTGCAAGGCACTAGCTTAGCGGATGCATTTGGATTGTAATCCGTTTTATTTTGGTTTATCGAGTCGATGCTCTGATTGTAACACTTGGGGGTTAGGTGTCCGCATTCGAACTCGTATATTTTGTATATGGATTATACTTGTATATAATCCATTGTTTTGATTATATGTTGATGTATGTATATTATGAATTGATAACATGTTTGGTGTATGACCGTATGACTTAATTCCTTGAATTTTATATTTTGATTCCTCCTTTGAAGATGAAGTTATTATGATTCCGTTACGTTTGCTCGAAAAGAAAAGTATATGCCATGAATGTATTATGTGATTAAATGATTAAAGTGACGAATATGTCATGTCCATTTTTCTTGAATATGTGAATTGATGTTGTGACACTCCTTCTGTGAAAATTTTATTTTCTCTGATTTTAATTATATCGTTTAATTCGGGGTTTATTAGAAGGGGTGTTACACATAATGACAAAGCCACAATGCTTTATTTCCTCTAAGTCTAGGAGATTGGAGCTCCTTCGATCATTAAAATGTATCCTGCAGTACTCTTATTTTTGTCTTGATCTCCATTGAAGTCTGAGTCAGTGTATCCATGAACTTCGATATATGAGTTATTTTACGATTTCTTTGGTAACAGCACACCATGATCAATAGTTTCCTTTATGTATCTCAACACCCTCTTTACTGCGATGAGATGACATTCTTGAGGCTTCTCCATAAATCTTCTCAACAATCCTACACTTTGGCAGATATCTTGTCTAGTATTGCAAAGATACCTCAAGGATCCAATGATTTGTTTATAAAGGGTCGAACTTACAAACTCATCATTCGATTCCTTTTTCAGCTTTGCTCCAGTCTCTAATGGAGTAACAGATGCCTTACAGTTTCTCATATTGAACCTCTTCAGTGTATCTTGAGCATACTTCGTTTAATGCAAGAAAACTCTTTATTCGATGTCTTTGAATTCCATTCCCATGAAATAGGAGAGATTCCCTAAATTAGACATTTTGAATTCCTGCATTAACTTCGACTTTACCTTCATTATCCCAGCATTGTCTGCTCTTGTAATGAGTAAGTCATCAACATAGAGGCATAAAATGATTCGATTGACACTTTCGACATCATTTACATACACTCCATGTTCAGAGACACACTCTATGAAACCTTCTTCGATTAGGAGGCTATCTATCCTTTTATTCCAAGCTCTAGGAGCTTGCTTCAAGCCATAGAGAGCCTTCCTTAATCTGTAAACTTTCGACTCATGCCCTTTGGCGTCGAAACCTGGTGGTTGAGTAACATAGACTTCTTCTTCCAATGGACCATTCAAAAATGATGACTTTATATCAAGTTGGTGCATTTTCTATCCTCTATATGTAGCTATCGAAACAACAATCCTGATTGTTTCGATCCTTGCAACAGGCGCATATACTTCATCAAAGTCAATACCAGGTTTTTGTAGAAAACCCCTGGCCACCGGTCTTGCCTTATACTTTGCAATCTCGTCATTTGGCCTTTGTTTCACCTTGTAGATCCATTTCACATCGATTGGTTTTTTGTTGGTTCTTTCGACAAGCTCTCAAGTCTTGTTCTTCTCAATGGCTCTAAGTTCTTCTTTCATGGCTTCACACCAATTCGAATTGCTCAAGGCTTCACCCAAATCAATTGGTTCTTCTTCAACCATCATCAATTCTTCTTCGATTAAGTCACCATCTACATCAATTTCTTGATCTAGAAACCTCTCATATCCAATCAGCCTAGTCGACTCAGTTCTTGTTCTCGTGGATCTTCTTTCATTTTGCACAGGTGGTTCTTCATTTCGACTTGTCGAAGCTTCGTTCTCTTCATCTTCTTTAAACACAGTTGTGATTGTGTCTGATTCATGTCGAATTGAACTTCGACTCCAATCACATCCTTTGCTTTCGTCTACAAGAACATCTCTATTGATCACTAGTTTATCTTCGATGGGCGAATACATCTTATATGCACCAGTCGAATGATAACCTATGAGTACCATGGCTTCACTTTGATCATCCAGCTTCTTTCTCAATTGTTCAGGTACATGCCTGAAACACATTGATCCAAAAATTCTAAGTTGACTTACATTTGGCTTCGACCCTGTCCAAGCCTCATGCGGTGTCTTTTCGACCATCTTCTTCGTTGGGCATCTATTTAGAATGTATATTGTTGTCGAGGCTGCTTCAGCCCAAAATCTCTTAGGCATATTCGTAGCTTTCAACATACATCTTATCATGTTCGTTACACTTATATTCTTTTCTCAGCTATGCCATTATATTGAGGCGTATAGGGTGCAATAACCTCATGCAATATACCTTCCTCATTGCAAAATCTAGCAAATTCAGCAGAAGTATATTCACCACCACCATCAATTCTTAACTTTTTCAATTTGCAGCCACTTTGTTTCTCAACATGCAACTTGAACTTCTTGAACTGTGTGAATACCTCACTCTTCCTTTCAATAAGGTAAACCCACACATGTCTGGTGAATTCATCAATGAAAGTAAGGAAATACCTGTTACCTCCATTGGACTTTACTTCAAAGGGTCCACACACATCTGAATGAACCAACTCCAGTTTTTGACTTGATCTTATAGGCAAGTCACGTTTGAATTCCTTTCTTATCTGTTTAGCTTTACAGCATTCCTCACATATCTGCTTTGGTTCCTTCACATACGGAAACCCAAGCACCATTCTTTTCTTATTGAGCATACATAAACTCTTGAAGTTTAGATGTCCATACATGTGATGCCATAGCCAGTTCTTGTCTTCTTCTGTAGTTGAAGTAAGACATTTTTTATCTGATGTGTTGAGTTCAACCTTGAACATTTTGTTCTCCGCCAATGATGCTTTCATTATTAGCCTCCCATCAGCCCTATATACCTTTAGCTGATTATTCTCCAAATTCATATTGAAGCCTTTTGCAAGTAATTGACCTACACTTATCAAGTTACTTGTCATCGAAGGTACATATAGAACTTCAGTGATAGTAGCCTTTCGACCATCCTTTTTGATAATCGAAATATCTCCTTTATCACCTGACTTGATATGTCTGCCATCTGTAAAATTTATCACCTTTTTGACTGATTCATCTAACTTGGTAAACCAGTTTTTATTGCCAATCATGTGGTTGCCACATCCTGAATCCAGATACCACATGTTGTTTTTCTCAGTGTTCGACTGAGTGTTCACCAGCAATAACACATCATCAGAATCACTACTTCTAGCCCGTGCATATTGAGCTTCATCACTATCTTTCGACCTTGCAGCTTTCTTTCTTCGACAGTCTCTAACATATTGACCAAAACCTTGACAATTGTAACATTGCACCTCTTTCGTGTCAACTTTCTTCCCAGAATATTTGTTGCCCACACCTTTCGAATCAGTATTCTTGCTTGACTTCTCATCACCAGAAAGATTCTTTCGCTGCTTCAACTTCTCTTTTCCAGCTTTCTTGCTGAATCTTGATTGTAATGCTTGTTCAGATGTCTTCTCTCTTTCTGAGTTTCTCTGCTGCAGCCTCATTTCGTGAGCCTCCAATGAAGCTTGAAGTTCTTCCAACTTCATTTTAGATAGATTCTTGGCCTCTTCAATTGTCACAACAAAGTAATCAAAATCTGCAATTAAGGATCTCAATACCTTTTCTATCTTTTGCAGATCCGTTAGCGCTTCACCACATGCATTTATCTGGTTTGTTAGCGTCACCACTCTTGAGAAATATACAGAAATAGATTCATCCTCTTTCATCTGAAGTATCTCATACTGCTTCCTCAAAGTCTGCAACTTCACCTTCTTCGGTTTCTCATCTCCATCATACAATGATTTCAGCTTTTCCCAAGCTCCTTTTGTTGTTTCTTCTTTAATTATCTTCTCAAATACATCACAATCCACACACTGGTGAATCAAGAACAGCGCCTTGCCATCTTTCTTCCTCTGATCTTTATGTGCAGCTTTCTGGGCTTCTGTAGCATCTACATTCAGTTGTGATATTCCATCATTCAATATTTCTACAACATCTTGAAATCTGAAAATAACCTTCATTTGTGCCACCCATCGTTGATAGTTTTCACCTTTGAAAATCGGTAGATTCGCTGAAAACCGTGTTGATGTTGTTGATCCGTTTGCCATTAGATTCTCTATGAATCGCAAACAAGCTCTGATACTAATTTGTTGGAACAAAGGATTTAAGAAAGACGATTTTGTGAAAACAAGAAGAAGAAGAAGAAGAAGAAGAGAGAGAGAGAGAGAGAGAGAGAGAGAGAGAGAGAGAGAGAGAGAGAGAGAGAGAGAGAGAGAGAGAGAGAGAGAGAGAGAGAGAGAGAGAGAGAATGATGAGTTAGTTATATGTAACTAACTATATAACTGATTTGTATTATTGTTGTTGCTTGCTATCTACAAACACAATGACCCTTTATATAGGCAAAAGTCTCCAAGCCCAAATACATGCTAAAAGACCAAATAACTACATAACAAGAATTAACCAACTAACACTTCTTACCTCCTAAAACAGAGAACGGGTAAAATATTCCAAACAAAAAAGTTTAAAAAAGGATATGGTTTACAATTCAAAATCGTTCAAACCTAAAACTTGTAAATAATTGCTGATATGCATTCTTCGAAATTTAGCGCAATCTCTTCGAAGATTGTGATTTTTCTTCCGCTATTTGAAGAAAGGATCTTTCACCATTATTTTAAGGTAAAAAATAAATTTCATAGAAAGACTATTGGAGTCATTTGGTTTACCACCATTTTGAACATATGGTTGATTTAGTGTGATTTGTAACCATATTTGCACGATTTTATTTGATTTACCAAAAAGAAGAAGATTATTGATGAAAAAATAAGGAACCTTTTGATATCCTGATTTTTTAAAATTAATTTCTTGCATATACTAAATTACTTTAAAATTTTAATTAACTTAAAATAATTAAATATAAAATAATAATTAACAAAAAGATTAGGTGCGCAAATTTAACGGGACACCACCAACTCAAAATTCGTCTATGTATGTGGCTATAAAACCAAACTATTTCTTCGTTAATCTCAATACCCATTGCTTCTCCTTCCTCTGTATAATAATTCATAAAACCCTTTTACACTCAACAACAACAACGACACCAACAAGAACAACCATGGACGATGAAATAGCCTTTGATCTACCTCCATTCATGAAAGTATACAAAAACGGTCGTGTTCAGAGGCTTATAGGGGAAGACGTTGTTCGTGCATCTCTTGATCCAGCCACCAACGTTGAATCTAAAGACGTTATAATCTCCAAAGAAGATAACATATCAGCTAGGCTTTTCATTCCCAAAACCAATTTCCCACCAACCCAAAAACTCCCTGTTTTTGTTTACTTCCACGGTGGTGCTTTCTGCATCGAAACCCCTTCCTCGCCCAATTACCATAACTACCTTAACTCTGTTACTTCACTGGCTAACGTGATTGGTGTATCTGTTCACTACAGAAGAGCACCGGAACACCCTGTTCCTGTCGCTCATGAAGATTCATGGCTTGCACTCAAATGGGTGGCTTCACATGTTGGTGGAAAGGGCTCTGATGAATGGTTGAATGAGTATGCAGATTTTGAGAAAGTGTTCTTAGGAGGTGATAGCGCTGGTGCTAATATTGCACACTATTTGGGTATTCGGGCTGGGAAGGAAAATTTGGATGGTGTGAAACTTGAAGGGGCTGTTTATCTCCATCCTTATTTTTGGGGTGTGGATCCAATTGGGTCTGAATCGGCACGAGGTGAGTTTGTTGAAAAGGTTCATAATTTATGGCGATTTTCATGTCCAACCACCACCGGATCCGATGACCCGTTGATTAACCCGGCTAAGGATCCGAATTTGGGGAGTTTGGGTTTTAAGAGAGTGCTTGTTTGTGTTGCCGAGAAAGATTTGTTGAAGGATAGAGGTTGGTATTACAAAGAGTTGCTTGAGAAAATTGGTTGGGGTGGTGCTGTTGAGGTTGTTGAGACAAAGGATGAGGATCATGTTTTTCATATGTTCAATCCAACCTCTCAGAATGCTACTCATTTGCTTAATCGAGTTGTTTCCTTCGTCAAAAGGACTTGAAAATGACATGTTTTTAAATAAGGGTGGAATGGAAGTGGATTAGTACTACAGACATAGAGTACATGTTTCCTCTATACTGTTTTATGTGTACTAGTATTTGTTATGTTATCCTTTAGTTTCTATTCCTCAGATTATGCATTCCTACTTGCTTGTATTCTATGTCTAGTGAAAACAAGTAATTTGGTTGTGTATCTTCCTTCCACTATTGCTTTTGTTGTCATGCACCCATCGTTATCATAGAATAAAAACTAGTTATTTGGTCCAGAAATCTTCAATGGTTACTTTCACGTCTACATTTTTTCCTCTCCAAATAAAAATCTACGCATTATGGACATCAGATTTCCCTCTCAGCCTTGCGTGTTCATTTTGAACAAGGAATAGTCGTTACTTTGTGTACTGGATATGATATTTTAGCGGACTATGGATGAACATGTTAGTCATCTTAATAATCTCAGAATAGTTTTATAAAACCTTTAGAGATAAAGTTGTCCAAATGTGAGTTTTGGATTAAAAAATGAGTTATTTTAAAGCACATAATTTTGAAAGGCAAAATAGTGATTAAACTTACAAACTTAGTTAATATTTTTAATTAAAAAAACACCAGATGATTTGAGTAAGATTAGGAAATTTCTAAGTTTATTAGATTATTATCGAAAATTTATTAAAGGTTTATCGGGGTTGTTTGTGCGGGATACTTAGTGTGAAATGAATTTCTAAGAGTAATAGTGTTCTTGCGTAGGAACAATAAACAAGTAGCTTTTCAATAGGTATGGGAGAGTTGCAATGAGTAGATTTCTATAGTGATTTAGGGAGATTTTGGTGCTACGATTATGACTCATATTGACTCAAGAGTATATCTTGCTTATCTCTCTTGGAGAGTCCCTCTGTTTTTGTTATTCAGGCATATCAATGTTCTACTTTTTTTTTGGAATAACCACCACTTCCCTTTTATAGCCAGTCTCATGGATGCTTAAGGGTCGTGGTATTAATCACATGGTTTAATAACCATTAAGCACCCGTAACTATTCCACTTATTAGCCATTTGTAACGGATTCGGCCATTAACACCTTGTAACGGAGTCGGTCATTTAATGACTCATTACGACTCCGTTTAGAACAACTCTTCAAGGATCCGACCCCTAGAATTTAAGATGAGCTCAGAAGTCGACATCCGACCCCATAAAAATCCCATAATGTACAAATAGAAAAGATTAACTTATGCACTGATCTTATTGCAAGACGTTGAGGGGTGTGATTATGCAAAATAGAAAGGTAATAATGTATGTGTGATACGGTGGCAGAATCGACTGTTATACTGGTTTGCATTTTGTATTCGCAAATGTGCGGTAAGCAAGAGTCGCCACCGACTTTTATTTCATCCAACAAAGGAAAAGGAAAAAGAACAAAAAAAAAACCTTTTTCGAGAATGTTTTTGAGTACGAGGGGTAGATTATAAAAAGGGAAGGTGTTAGCACCCTTTCTATCCATGGTTTTCCACGGGCTCTTAGATACTTTGCTCATTTTTTAAACTGCTTGTGTGTGTGTTTGTTTTGAAAAAGTTTTAATTCGTGATAACCCTTGTATCAGTCTTCAAGAGTGTGACGAAGTTGTTTTTGAAAATTGTTTTGAAAGGTGTTTGTGTGTAAAAGTTTTGTTTGAGCAAGTACCTATGAGCTAATCTACCTACTCGAAAAAGTCTGTTCGTTTTCCTTTAGACATCGCTACCCTATTATTAAGGAATAGGTGGCACCGTCGTTGGAGTTTTAAAGGAACGTTCGAAGGGACGAAATGGTCTCTGAAGGCAACAAGTAAGGATACCTTAGCATTTCGAAGGGACTATCGTCATAAGATCAATTCGTAGGCAACTCGAGGGACAAGTAGGGACTATGATCTTTATGACAATTTTGGATTGCGGGTCATTGCTAAGATACCCCTGCGTTCGAGGACACGACCATTATTTCTGAGGCAACCAAGTGGAGTAAACCCTAGGAGTGAGCATGTGCAAGTGTATTTTTTCCAGTTAATTATCTTTGCACAATTAGGGTTTTCTACCGTTTTAATTTCAATTCGTCTTTCCATACAATCCTATACATACATCTAAGCAGTTTATAGTTTGCGGAAATTAAAATGCGAGAAGTTAGAGTCCTAATTATTACAAGGCTTTGGGAAAATATATGATTATTTTTGACTGAAAATAAAATGCGGAATTAAAATCCTATTTAAATCTATTACAAACTCGGAACACTTACAATAATAATAAAAAAGAAAATTAAAAGCGCACGCGGCGAATTAAATGCGAGAAATAATTGGAAAACCTAAAATCTAATTTGAGAAAATATTTATGTTATTTTTTAAGGAAAAATTAGGTTATGTACAAAATTAAACTCTAATTCTAATTATTTTGGATTATAATAAAAAAGACATTAAATTACCCTAATTTAACTAAACTAATTAATTAATAAAATATTTTTATGAAAAAAAATAATTTTTGATGTTTTTATAATTTTTTGATTAAATAAAAAATATGATTTTTTTGGTGTTATTAAAAAAACATAATTAATAAATAATAAAAAAAAGAATTAAAATAAAAAAAGTAAGAATTTGGGCCTGTATGATGAACAAATGAGGGGTGGCTTTCTGAGTTTGTCCAGGCCCAATATAGCTAAGCCCGCTCCTGCGCCAGATCTAGTGTAGCTTCTTTCTGATGGTTCATGGTATGACTGCATGTATTGGATGTTGGATCTGGATATGATGAGATCTTGGGGTTGAATTTGGAGACGCATGGTGGACATTTGATCATGAGGTGCACAGGATCCTGCATAAAGTGTTAAGAAAATAACAAAATATACATGCCTGGGGTCAAACCCAGGTCTTTGGTTTCACACGCCCCCTGCCCTTGCCATCTGTGTTGTGTTGTTCATTTATACAATAACAAAAACAATAACAACAACAAGATAAACAATAACAACAACAAGATAAACAATAACAAGATAAACAATAAACTTAAACATCATCAACAACAACAACAAGATAAACAACAAACACAACATAAACAATAACAATAATAACAACAAACTAATCTTTTATCTAATATAACCATATAATATTATTTTCACATATAAAACAATAAAAGATTAATCATACAGATTAACAACAACAACATCCAGTGGCAAATGGAGTTTACTGTAGATGCATGGAGAAAATATTTTATGTACCGTAAATGTGATGACTAAATAAAGGAGAATACCATGTTGGTATTGGAATTGTCTTCCTTATTGACGATGATGAAGGTATTTGTGTTTTCTTCCTTCTCGATAATGACGAATGTGTTGGTGTAGTCTTCCCCCTCGACATCAACGATCGGTTGGTGTTGTCAACCTCCTCGACAATGTTGACGAAAATGAAAAATACACAATAAACAAAGTGAAAAATGAGGAATGATAAACAGTGAACGATGGTGTTATGGTTGAAATCGTACATCGCTTCACAATATTGAAAGTTAGGATTGTTTCATCTTGTTTCTTTTTTCAATGGAAAAATGGATACTAAAGAGACAAGTTAGTCAGAAGTGTAAAATATTTATAAAGATACCAACACGATCAATACTGTAAACCATGATGATATATTATTTGCATAATGATATTTCATTGAAATGGATTTCTTTAGTAGTTATGAGAGTTTGTCTAGTGATCGTTTGGGTGCAAATGTCTAGTGATAGCAAAATTGACTTAGTGTCTTATTCCTTAAGTCCAACTAAATCTACCATGTGGCTCTCAATCTCTAATCACTGCTCCTTTTATGAAGAGACCATAAATGATGATTTTATTTGTTTTAAAGATGATTTGATTCAAACCTTTTACTTATAAAGACAATGCGATATTGGAATCGGGTGCGAGCAAGGTGCAAGGCGTTGTTTCGGTCTTCATCTCAAGTCCAAGTCAGTGAAGATCATGCTCGAAAGTATGGAGGCACATGTCTCAGATTAGCAATATGTAAACAACTGGTAATATTTTAATTCAAAGCAATTTTATTTGATGAAATATTTAATTATTATGTAATGTTAAAAATTTTACACTATCGTATCACAACCATTCAATTATAATATTTAAAAAAATTAAAATTAAAATTAAAATTAAATATTTTTAACAAATTTAGCGTTGTGATTATCTGATGACCTTAATATAATCCAATTAAATAATAAAAAAAGAAAATCAGTGCATCTCTATTAATCTCTTAGTAATTAACGACATAAGTCTCATTTTTTTAGATTTATTTATATCTCTTGAGGCTGTGTGTGTGGCAACAAGCAACTCTCTAACTTTTCACTCTCAATCTCATCTCCATGGTAACTCAAGGTCAAGTCATTACATGCAAAGGTACTCACTCATTCTATTTCCATTTCAAAATTTCTCTTATTATTAACAAACAAATCATAACCAAACAACGTCGTTTCAAGTTGCGGTGGCCTGGGAACCCAACAAACCCTTATCAATCGAAGACATCAAGGTTGCTCCGCTGCAAGCCAACAAAGTTCAAATCCAAATCCTCTTCACCGCTCTCTACCACACTGATGCATACACTTTGGGCGACAAGGATCCTGAAGGTCTTTCCCCCTGCATTCTCGGCCACGAAGTTGCAGGGTACTAACTAGCATTAACCTAACTCGATGGTTGTTCATAGGATTCAATTTAATCGAACTGAATTGGAATTTTTATTTTGTTTTTGTTTTTGATTTATTAGGATTGTTGAAAGTGATGGAGAAGGTGTGACTAATGTTAAGCCTGGTGATCATGTGATTCCGTGTTATCAGGCGGGGTGTGGAGAATATAATCAAAATATTGCCAGAATGTGACAGTCGAAGCATGCTCATTGATACTTCGAATAAACTTGATATCTCTATGGTCTGTATACGGATCTTTCACAAACACTTAGCAAAATTAAAGCTTCAGTTTTAGCTCTTCACTTATCAAAGTCTTCTCATGGACTCTTTTATTCTTTCCTTCAAATCACATCATCAAAAATGTATTAATTTAACTAAAACTCATGTAGTCGAAATTTCCAATTAACAACAACATACATTGTCTTTCTCATACCCTCAACTTTTGTAGCATTGTCTTGGTGGCTATCACCCATAAAAGAATTAACTTTTTCATATGTTTCAAAAGTAGAAAATGAGATCCATTTGAATATGATAATGAGAGGGAGAAGAAAGAAACGAAAACCTTGATTAGGGAGAATTAATGGAAACAATAAGGTGGAGAAAAAAATGGAGTTGAGCAAGAAAACGTTTTAGGGAGACTTAAAACCTCCACAATCTAACACTTTTTTTATAGTGTTGACTTTAAGTAACATGGTATGCAAGTGTCACCTCAATTTCCGTTAGATTAAATAGGCGACAGAGACAAAAAAAAATGAACGAAAAATCTTTAAAATACCGTTATTTAAAAAAAAATTATAAAAACGAAAACACGATTTTGATTTATTTATCAAAACTCCAAACATACTTAATCCAAAATATTATTCATAAAATAATAATTTTAGAAATAAAATTAAAAAAAAACATATTTTATATCCTCAAATAAAGGCACCCTAATAAAACAATAATTATCATAAATCTTATTTAAAAATGTATTCTATTGTATTAAATTTTTGGGTTTTTTCCCTTTCTTTACATTACACATTTAAACACACAAGAAGGAATACATAAAACAAAAATCAAGGAAACATGATACTGTTATTCCACTTCCACCCTGATATTTTTAAGCCTTTTTGACGAAGGAAACAACTCGATTAAGCAAATCCGTAGCATTCTGAGAGGTTGGATTGAACATATGAAAAACATGATCCTCATCCTTTGTCTCAACAACCTCAACAGCACCACCCCAACCAATTTTCTCAAGCAACTCTTTGTAATACCAACCTCTATCCTTCAACAAATCTTTCTCAGCAACACAAACAAGCACTCTCTTAAAACCCAAACTCCCCAAATTCGGATCCTTAGCCGGGTTAATCAACGGGTCATCGGATCCGGTGGTGGTTGGACATGAAAATCGCCATAAATTATGAATCTTTTCAACAAACTCACCTCGTGCCGATTCGGACCCAATTGGATCCACACCCCAAAAATAAGGATGAAGATAAACACCCCCTTCAAGTTTCACACCAACCAGATTTTCCTTCCCAGCCCGAATACCCAAATAGTGTGCAATATTAGCACCAGCGCTATCACCTCCTAAGAAAACTTTCTCAAAATCTGCATACTCATTCAACCATTCATCAGAGCCCTTTCCACCAACATGTGAAGCCACCCATTTGAGTGCAAGCCATGAATCTTCATGAGCGACAGGAACAGGGTGTTCCGGTGCTCTTCTGTAGTGAACAGATACACCAATCACGTTAGCCAGTGAAGTAACAGAGTTAAGGTAGTTATGGTAATTGGGCGAGGAAGGGGTTTCGATGCAGAAAGCACCACCATGGAAGTAAACAAAAACAGGGAGTTTTTGGTTTGGTGGGAAATTGGTTTTGGGAATGAAAAGCCTAGCTGATATGTTATCTTCTTTGGAGATTATAACGTCTTTAGATTCAACGTTGGTGGTTGGATCAAGAGATGCACGAACAACGTCTTCCCCTATAAGCCTCTGAACACGACCGTTTTTGTATACTTTCATGAATGGAGGTAGATCAAAGGCTATTTCATCGTCCATGGTGGAAATCGGTTGTTGTTGTTGTTGTTGTTGTGTGCAGTGTATGTGTAAAGGCTTTGTTAGTTTGAGAGAAGAAAGAGGGGGATATGATTTATTAAGGGGGGGTGTTGAAAGGATGGAGAAGGAATGGGAATTGATAATCATGAAGTTGAGTTTGTTTTTTTAGCCACAAAGATATTGCGCACCTTATCGGTTTGTTCTTGTGGTACTAATTTTTTTTTTTTGGATTTTGGTAACTTAATAATCATATTTTGAAAAGAGCAACTTTTGTTTTTCAAAAATAGAATGTTCAATTTTCAATAATTATTTTTTATGAGCACGTGTTAATATTGTTCTTTGGTTTTGTAAGGAAAATAATTAAAGGGTTATAAGGAGTACTATCACAAAAGTACAATTTTAAGATATTTGAGTGAGGTTAAAATTAGCTAACCAATCACTAAACCGATCGACGAAACATGACATACCAATTCAAAGTTAAAAAGTTTTGAATGCCCTGCTGCGCTCACGTTTAGACCACTGTATTTACACATGAGGGTTAAAATATATTACGAGGCTTATAACTTAGTCTATTTGAAATCAGTCTAAATCATATTTATTTACTAAAAAGATCAACTTTAGACTTTCATAAAAATCTATTTAATTAAAAGCTAAATTATAGTTTAGATCTTCCTATTTTATCATGCTTATAAAATTAATTCTCTTATTTTATTTTTAAATAGATTTGGTCTATCATCTTTAATTTTAGTCAAAAAAATAATCAAGTGTGAATTTTTTTAATAGATGGCATTTTTTTTATGATATGGCAGGTGACTTATTGATTTTTTATTTTTCAAATCATTTTATAAATAGATTAAAACAAATTTTTATTTATAATTAAGTTATTATTTTAATCAAACACACCTCGTCATTTCTCTTAATTTCTGATAACAGTTTGAGAAAATGAACCGTTAAATACCATTTTTTTCAAGTGAGAAGACATGTGATAAGATAAAATAGAAGATAAATGCAACCAAGAAATCATTTCTAGATGATATCTCAAATCAAATCTTTTTCTGAATATGGGAGAAGTTCAATTGTTCAACTCAAAAATGATAAAGGGCTTCATCAACATGGATTTTCTCAACCGATACATAGTTTTCTAATTTGTCTCAAAGTTTAAATTAACATATATCTTTTGTATAGCTGAAGATATATATATATATATATATATATATATATATATATATATATATATATATATATATATATATATATATATATATATATATATATATATATATATATACCCAAAAGAAACATAACAGAATCAAATTCAATCTGTCAAGATTTAAAAATAATAGTGTCTTGATTGCTGTATTACAAAATACGATGTCATGACATTTTGTTCATCTGATCAGAATCACATTTTAGGCAAAAGTTATCAATCTCAAAACTATGATACTAACAATATATATAATTAATTTAAAAATAAATAATTATTAGTTATAACAAGGAAATCAACTGACATATGGTGTCTAGTTTTTTTATCCAACTCACCTAAGAGATTAAGAACTTATAGTTTAAATTAGTGAATTATACATAGAAATTGGATTTAATACTGTCTTATTAATTCGTCTTGATTTTGTAAAATCAAGTTTAGATTAACAAGTGTAATTATCAACAGTAAAGTTATAAGATTTGAATAAGCCCTAATTACTTTCTCCATTTGATATTTTTGTTTCATTTTAAGTATTTTCAATCAAGCTCTCAAACAAATCCCCAAGTTTAATTTTCAATAGCATGTTATTTTCCCTGTTCAAATAGCTCAATCGTTGTAGATACGATTTTAAAATTTTATTACTTCGATAAATTTAGTAAACTTTCTAAATTGTCGTCTTTAAGCTTTAAATACCCACCATAGGACATCTTCCAACTAATGTAGATCATTTCCTTGGGTTGCACTTTTGGGTAAAGGAGTTAAGAAGAAGAACTATCTATTTCTCTTTAAAAAGTTCAATAGCCACCACATGATCGTTGGTCATTGAAACACATCTTCATAAATAAATTTGTTACGACGTGTCCACAAAATTTCCCTTGTTTTAATTTTTCAAAATCAGAGTTAATTTTCAAAAGGTAAATTGATGAAAAAGGTTTTATGTAGTTGAAAGTATTATTGTATGCAATGAATTAGAAGCCAAAAGCATAATAATGACAGGATTATGTATGGACCAATCAAAGATCTAAATAATCAAACTCAATTTATCTCAAATTTATGTTATTAGATTAAAGAATAAATATAGTTCATATGTAAAAGAGTAAAAAGTACACGATATTTGATCTTCAATTTTATTATATTTGTCTTGAATCTTGAACTGACATAGACTTTAGAGTGTTAATCATAGAAATCTAACTCGCGTCACCTTAAAGAAAACCGGAACCACCGTTCAAGATCAACAATTATCTAATTCTCTTCATTTTTTATTTCTTCATAGAGTTAGAGCATCCACTTCTAGTTCTCGAATAGAATAGTGGCGCCCCATAAGGAAATCGACATATAATTCCCTCTACTTTTTGTCTTCAGGTCAATCTTGATATGAAATCATATTTATAACCACAATAGGAAAAGCAAGGGTGGTAATTCTGATAGGTACGAATGAAATCTTCAATGAATTCCTTAAATCAACTATTTACCAGACGTCACTGATTAACAAATTCCACAATATTGTTAGTGTACAAGATGACGATGACAAAAAGAAATGAGAGAATATATATTTATTACTCTGCAATGACGGCTACAAAAGTGTAAATATTGATTTAAAAAGACAGCTATTACTAGTCTATTTATACACATAAAACTAGGGTCACATAGGCAACATACTAAAATACTAAATTACCCTTCAATATCATCCTTTTGTAATACCCCAAATTTGTCATACCCTTTAACAAGGATCATCTGTTTTATGCATCTCACATTTTTCTCATGTACATAACTTTCATTAGGTCATTTTGCAAGTCATGCATCATTAATCAATAATTTGACATGAGATCGATAATATTGTGGAATTAAGGTCTCTATGACTTTGATGGTTCTCATCTTCACTCAGGCTTGAATCAATTGGTTTCCCAGTAACCGTGGTTTGTGAAACTAGGTTTGGATTCTTGGTTATTGTGAACTTCTCCCCCATCAAGCGACAAGGTTGTCATCTTCAACTAAGGATCTTATTGAGTTAATGGTTTGGTTCTTGTTAATATCTCAAGACTTTTCTTCATTCAAAACGCACCCAAGTCAAGAAGATTATGGTTTCTTATTCATGGAGATTTTAGCTGGCAATATCCATCAACTGAGTTTCATTGGATGCTCATATCAAAGCTATCTTGGTCATATATATTTCCATATTCACTTCTCGAGGGTTCTTCAAGGCATTGATATGGTATTGGTTGTCAAGTCAAGGGTTGTGAATTGAATGATAATTAGGAATTGGAAGTTAAGGGCTCAAGGTGATTGGAATTTATCATTGAGAGTTAGAATTGAAGACTTATCAAGAAATGAATCACAAGATCTACTCCAAATTCTAAGGCATATTCAAGGTCCATGCAAGTGATTATTTTGATTCAAAGATGACAATTGGATCCATGTTCTAAGGTTTAATGCAAAAAAAGAAAACTTGAGTTTGGATTTCAAATTGGAAAAGAGGGTATTTCATACAATTTATTTGGTTCACAGGCTATTAGTTCCTTGCCGTACAAGCTACTACATTCATTATTCAAGTTATAAGGTTACCAACTCATCAAGGTTCATCTTGAATTTCAAGAAACATCATACTATAATTTTCATGGGAATTCAAGTTTCTATGATATTTCATTCAAGTTTTAATACAAATGTTTCATCATCCAAAAATTACACCAAGTCCATTTCAAGTCAAGAATGCCATTGCAAATATTCCTATTCTCTATATTACATCAACATAAAGGATTACAAATTTCACAAAAATACTATCTTAAACCCATGTCGTTCATCTTCAATCTTCATGCTATTTTATCTTCAATCCTTGCCTACTTCTCAAGCTTCTAGAAATGAACATGCCTTAGACATTCTATTCTTTATCCCCCGCTAATACCATAAAATCAGACCCGGTTTTTATTCAAATAAATGGGCAGCCCTGCATTTTGTTCAAGAAAATAGTTCACCAAATCAATCCACAAAAACTTGTTACGAAAAATCTGCATATAATCATTCATCCAAACAAAAAAGAGAAGAAACCAGACCCTGCATATTAACAAAGGAAAAACAAACTGAAGATAAGTTGGAAGATTAAGAGTCCACCCTAAACCAAAATGCATCAAACAACTCCACAAACATGGCATGCTAACCCTTGTCAGTCTGCATTCACTTTACTAACTACTAGCAACTTCATTTTTATGTCTAACAATTCTACTAACCAAAATTCTCTAATCTCCTTTCCAGCTCATGTTAACTAACCCCTAACTAACAACTAATTGCTAACTAAGATTTCACTGGCGGTTACTAACAGAATAACAAGAAAAAGAATTAAGTCAGAAATAAAAAACTATTACCTCAGGAAACAAAAATTGAATAATTGTTTCTTTTTCTAACTTCTAACAAAATTCTAGTCTAATAACAGAACTCCTCAACAGAAAACATATTTCTATAACTAACATTCCAACAAACCCGAACTGACTTGCCAGCTTTCAAACAGAATCTAAACAGAATTTTCTAACTGAATTACACTCACTTTCCCAACATTGAGTTCCTAACAGTTTTTAGACTAACTCAATTCCAGGTTTAACCAAACTTTTTACTAACTGAAAATCAGATTTCCTGTAACTAACTATTTTCAGTTACATTCCTATAAACCCCCTAAACAACCTATAACTAACTCCAATTTCTAACAGAAATTGTAACAGAAAACTAACAGCTAACTAACAATTTCTGCCTAACTAACTCACTGTACTAACTTCAAAGTCCAGTTCTTAACCATTGATCACCCTAACAAACTTCCTAACTGTTTCTAAACAAGTTGTAACAGACTTTACTCAGATTAACAGGAAAAATAGAATGGAGGGAAAGGATTTCAGTTAATACTTTCACAGAGAAAATCACAAGAAAAAAAGATCCAAGAACTCGCACAGAAAAAGTCTCTGAATCAGGAACAAACCTCTAAGTTATTAGGAGGAAATTCTTTTACTCTTCATCTTCATCCTCATTGCATCTCCTTCACTCGGTATCATAAATCTTCGAGAATCACAACCTCAACTCTCTCAGAAAACTCTATTCTCTGCAAGATCTTCATCACCTTCACCTTTGAACCTCTGTCTTCATCCTTTATCTGTTGGCCCTCTCTTACACACGCATAAATCCTTCAACACCGCAACGTCTTAATATTCTTTGAGAAATCTCTGCGACAGTTTCTTTCACATGTCCCTCACTATCACTCTGTATTCAACATCAACGCAAACATAACAGCAACGCAAAAGCAGATGAAGAAGAAAACAAAAAGAAAGAAGAAGAAGATTTGGGGTGTAAAATCGGAAGTTATTACCTGAATACGTTACCCACTTCATTCTTGTGAACTCATCTACAAAAGACACAAAATACCTATTTCTTCCAAGTGAAGGTTCTAGAAATGGTCCACACACGTCATACTGCACTACTCCCAAAGCATGTTTTTCTCTTGGGGCTACTTCTGGAAAAAAATGGCAATATGGGTTACTTGCCTTTCACGCATACCTCACATGAATTCTTAGGCTTCACAATCTTCGGAATGCCACACACGAGCTTCTTGGAACTCAGTTGCCCTAAACTTTTGTAGTTCAGATGACCCAACATCTTGTGCTACAACTTACTATCACCTTCAACGTCTTCTGTGCTAAGGCATTCTGTTTCAACTATCTTCACATTCACCTTGAATGTTTTGTTGTTTCCATGTTCAGATTGCCAAATCAGCTTCTGATTGGAATCATACAACTTCAAGAGACTATTCTTCATAATGACTGAGAAACCTTTCTCAATGAGCTAACCCACACTCATCAGATTGCTCTTAATTTCAGGAACATACCAAACATCCTTGATCAGAACAGTCTTCTCATTCTTCACTTTTACTTTGACATTTCCCATACCTTCTACATTAAGGTACTTATCATAAGCACATCTGATCTTTGTCCTCCTTCTGGAGTTAAAATCTATCAGCGATTGTTTATTTCCAATCAAGTGATTTGAGCAGCCAATTCCCATATACCACCAGTCTACCAAACATCTTCCATCATACTCAGAAGCCATCAATAACACAGGTTCATCATTAGAATCTCTTCTGGCTATATTTGCTTAATCTAATTTTCTCCCCTTGTTTGACCAATAATCTTTAGCAAAATGGCCAAACTGCTTACAACAGTAACATTGAACCTTCTTCTTGTCAAACTTCTCTCTTCCTTTCTGATGTTTCTTCTCATCAAAAGTGAAGGTTTTTGACTTCTGAAATTTATCACCACGTCTTTTCTGCTCTGGTCCTTCTTGAAAAAGGAAGCTTTCAGAGCCTGCTTAACCTCCCTCTCAGAAGTTCTTTCAGTAAGACGCAACTCTTGCGCCTCTAGACTTCTTTGCAACTCTTCTATTCTCATGGTGTCCAGATTTTTAGAATGTCCAATTGCTACAATAATGTAATCAAATTGAGGAGTAAGAGACCTCAATATCTTCTCAATGATTACTTGTTCAGAAAGGGTTTCTCCACAAGCTTTCATCCCATTAGTGATCAGAATCACGCTGGAGTTGTACTCAAATACCTTCTCATTGTACTTTATGTTTAGATTCTCATACTGCTTTCGTATGGACTGAAGCTTCACCTTCTTAACTGATGTGTCACCACTGTAACACCTAACTAGTGTGTCCCGTGCAGCCTTCACAGTTGTCGAATCAGCGATTTTCTCAAACACGTTCACATTCACACACTGAGGAATGTAGAACAAAACCTTCTGATCTTTCTTCCTTTTGTCTCTATGTGCGTTTCTCTATTTTTCCGTAGCATCTGCTGCAACTGGAACGTAACCTCCGGTAACAAGCTCAAGAACATCTTGAGCACCGAATAACACGTGCATCTGAATCATCCATCTATTCCAATTCTTGCCATCAAAAATTGGAAGTTTGGTGCTCATATTATTGTTTTCGTTCATCTTCAACCTTGTACAAAACTCTCATATATCACTAAACACAGTGTTTCACATTCCCGCAAAATCAATAAATATGATTTTGTTCTAATTTTTGTTCAAGATTCAAACACGAATTCAAGAACCAAAAATCAATCACACAACGCCTCACTATTTCACTCGTGTTTCCTTTTGGATCTGCTCTTGTTATCGTGTCGTCAAGTGGGGACGGGTTCCACAATCGAACCCCCACACTTTGTCATGAGTTCGTATTGGCCGATGCTGATACTCCGTGATTGTTCATATTGCCTTTTGTCGCCCACCTCGATCTTCTATATCTTGGTTAGGTATTCAGTCGCTTTGAACATCACATTTTTTATTTACATCTTACTCTCGCTTGTTTGTCTCAGGTGATATGCTCCCTTTGACTAAAGTATTTCGCTTATTTTCCTTACCCTTTTTACGTGTGTTCTCCTTCGAGCTTGCTTGTTTTATCATTGTACATACCATGTCCCCTTAGGATGAGATTGTCCCCTTTGGATGCAAGTTAGACCTTAGGTTACGAACCATGTATACTAACATAAGGTAGACATTTCCCTTTCATCCTTGATGTAGGGCCACCATTGCATGATAACATTAGGATTAGAAATAGGCTAGTCTCCCGTAGACTCTCTTCTTCCCCTTTTTGCATATGCATTTAAAACTAAAAATTCATTTTTCTTATCAAATCATAAAACATGCTAATCCCACTTAAACCCTTTTTCAAGGTAACAAAAATACAAACCAACTCAAACCTTTTTGTGCGCCCAAGCACCTTTTCTCTAAAAACCCTTTTCAGGTAAGGACATGATTAATTTACTTCTGTGCCAAAGCATGAGTCTCCAAAGGCCGAGCTGCGGCAGAAGGCGGAATTAACATTGCTCATAAAAAACACAAACAAACAAAAACAAACAAAAACATATGGGTTGAACTACGATAACTCTGATTCCTCAAAAAGGATACGTAAGCATTAGTGTAGGGCCCAAGCGAGCACAACTTTATTTTCCCTACATTATTTTCTCCTTTCTTTTGCATGTTTTCTTCCTCAATAGTACAATAAACATTAAGCATAGATTAAACACACCCATAAGATAGATAACTAGAGTGGATACCATGGAGTACTACGGGTGTGTGGGGTGCTAATAACTTCCCCTTGCGTAACAGACTCCCTTACCCGATCTCTCGGTCGCGAGACTGTGACTTCTCCCTTATTAAGTTTTCTCGATGTTTACCTATCCCTTCATGTGGGATGAAAGTCGTTCGATGGCGACTTCATTGTTTGATGATTTTCAGCCAGTTGTTTCACCCTTAATTTAGAATTTATTAATTAAAAACTAACAACACCAATTACATTCCTTAAGTGGATAAATTGATTCGTCTTGATCGCCTTTTTCAGAACATCTGTCAACTGCTTCTGGTTGCTGCATTGCATAACTTCTAGTACTCTGTTTTGGACTTGCCTTCTCAGAAAGTGATACTTTGTCTCAATATATTTGCTTCTCCCATGTAGTATTGGGTTCTTAGCGAGATTGATTGCAGACTTGTTATCAATCATCAGTTTCAAAGGATTTTCTAACTTGATCTTTAGAACCTGCAATAGATTCAGAAGTCAAACAGCTTGACATGTAGCTACAACACATGCAATGTACTCAACTTTACACGTTGATAGTGCAACAACATGTTTCTTCTTGGAACACCAAGAAATAGGATCTCCCAGAAATTTAAACAAGTATTCATAAGTACTTCTTCTATCAACTATATCTCCACACCAATCAGAATCAAAATGACTCATTAACTTTGAATTTGTCTTACTTCTAGAAGGAAATAGTACTCCATACTCCAGAGTTCCTTTGATATACCTTAGAATCCTGACAGCAACTTGGTAATGGGACCACTTAGGTTTACTCATGAACCTACTAACCATTCCAACTATATAGCAAATATCAGGTCTGGTATTACACAAATACCTTAGAGGATCAACCAACTGTTTGAAGGTTGTAGCATCCACATCCTCACCCTCAGAATTGGAATCCAATTTATGATTGGTTTATGAAGGTATGACAACAGCCTTACAATTCTACAACTTAAATATCTTCATAAGCTCAAGTTCATACTTCAACTGATGCAAAATTATACTTTTCTCAGAGTACAATATCTTCATCCCTAGAAAGTATACCAACTTTCCTAAGTCAGTCATTTCAAACTCATTCATCATAATCTTCTTGAACTTGACTACCTCTTCAGAACAACTACCTGTCATCAATATGTCATCAACATAGAGACACACCAGAATCATATTGCCTCCAAAATGTTGTACATAAACACCATATTCCATCTCACATTTCTGAAACCCCTGCTTCTTGAAAAATGAATCAATCTTCAAATTTTAAGCTATGGGCGCTTGCTTCAATCCATACAGAGATTTAGGTAACTTGTACACTATCCCTTCCCGATACTTTTTCAAAAATCCAAGAGGTTGTGACACATAAACCTCTTCTTGTAACAGACCGTTCAGAAATGCAGACTTCATATCCAGATGCATCAGAAGCCAATTTCTATTTGCAGTTATAGCAATCACCAGTCTGATTGTTTCATATTTAGATACAGGCACAAACACCTCAAAGTAATCTAGCCCAAGTTTCTGAAGAGAACCCCGAGCCACTAGCATTGCTTTATGCTTGCCAATTGATCCATCTGACTTAAATTTTACCTTGAAAACACATCTGACGCTGATGGTTTTCTTCTCGTTTGGAAGCTTAGTCAACTTCTAAGTCTTGTTTCTTTCTATAGCCTCAAGTTCTTCTTTCATGGAATTCATACATACTTTCTTCTTAAGAGCGTCTTCAATACCCACTGGTTCAAAATCTACTAACATGGCACACTGAACCACTTCTCATTTGAAATCTACTTCAGTGTCTTGCAACATGTCAAACTCTGCAAACTTTCTTGGTATTTGTTTGATTCTTTGTGGCCTCTGAACTTATTTTGAATCTTCTACAGAACCTGGAACAACATTAGCTTCTGGACTTAGTCCAGAACTACTACCTTCAAAAGTATGATCACCTCTAGAAGCTTGTCTTCCAGAACCAATGTCTTCAGAGTTTTCCGTTTTCCAGAAACATGATCACCACCAGATTCTGGACCATCATCAAAATCTGGATCAGAATCAGATTCACCATCTGACTTATCTTCAGAGTCTTCAGAATCATCTTCTGACTCTGACTCTTCTTCAGAACTTTCAAGTTCTGACTCATCTTCAGAACCTTCTAAAGTATCTTCATAAGTTACCTCTAGTATTGGTACTACACCAGAAATGGACTGCGACTTGCTCCAATCCCAAGCTTCTGACTCTTTTACAATGACGTCTCTGCTAATTTCAACTTTATTAGTTTATGGACAATAAAGCTTATACTCACTTGTACTGTGGTACCCCACCAGTAACATCACTTTGCTTCTATCATCCAACTTCTGTCTTCTAGCTTCTGGAACATGTTTGTAACATACATGACCAAACACCTTCAGATGGCTGATACTTTGCTTGTCTCAAGTCCACTTCTCTAAAGGAACACTTTATTTTAGTTTCTTTGTTGGACACCTGTTGAGCACATATAATGCAGTGGCAACAACTTCTCCCCACAAGGTGTGAGGAAGCTTATTCTCTTTCAGCATGTTTCTTGTTATATCATGCAAAATATGATTTCTTCTTTCAGCAAGACCATTATGTTGAAGAGTATAAGGAGCAATAACCTCATGCTCAATTCCATTCTCATCATAGAACTTATGGAATTTTGTAGAGTTATACTCACCTCCACCATCCATTATGAGAATCTTTAGTTTCTGACCACTTTATTTCTCAACCTTCACCTTGAACTTATGAAACTCGGTAAACACCTCATATTTAAACTTGATGAGTGTTACCCACTTCATTCTTATGAACTCATCTACAAAAGACATGAAATACCTATTTCTTCTAAGTGAAGGTTCTAGAAATGGTCCACACGCGTCACAATGCACTACTCCCAAAGTATGTTTTGCTCTTGGGGCTACTTCTGACAAAAATGGCAATATGGGTTGCTTGCCTTTCATGCATACCTCACATGACTTCTTAGGCTTCACAATCTTCGGAATGACACACACGAGCTTCTTGGAACTCAGATGCCCTAAACTTTTGTAGTTCAGATGACCCAACATCTTGTGCTACAACTTACCTTCATCGTCTTTTGTACTAAGGCATTCTGTTTCAAATGTCTCCACATTCACCTTGAATGTTTTGTTGTTTCCCTGTTCAGATTGCATAATCAGCTTCTGATTGGAATCATACAACTTCAAGAGACTGTTCTTCATAATGACTGAGAAACCTTTCTCAATGAGCTAATCCACACTCATCAGATTGCTCTTAATTTCAGGAACATACCAAACATCCTTGATCAGAACAGTCTTCCCATTCTTCACTTTAACTTTGACATTTCCCATACCTTCTACATTAAGGTACTTATGATAAGCATATCTGATCTTTTGTCCTCCTTCTGGAGTCAAAATCTATTAGCAATTGTTTATTTTCAATCAAGTGATTTGAGCAGCCAATGTCCATATACCACCAGTCTACCAAACATCTTCCATTAGACTCAGAAGCCATCAATAACACAGGTTCATCATTAGAATCTCTTCTGGCTATATTTGCTTATTCTAATTTTCTCCCCTTGTTTGACCAGTAATCTTTAGCAAAATGGCCAAACTGCTTACAACAGTAACATTGAACCTTCTTCTTGTCAATTTTCTCCCTTCCTTTCTGATGTTTCTTCTCATCAGAAGTGAAGGTTTTTGACTTCTGAAATTTATCACCATGTCTTTTCTGCTTCCGGTCCTTCTTGAAAAAAGAAGCTTTCAGAGCCTGCTTAACCTCCCTCTTAGAAGTTCTTTCAGTAAGATGCAACTCTTGCGCCTCTAGACTTCTTTGCAACTCTTCTATTCTCATGGTGTCCAGATTTTTAGAATGTTCAATTGCTACAATAATGTAATCAAATTGAGGAGTAAGAGACCTCAATATCTTCTCAATGATTACTTGTTCAGAAAGGGTTTCTCCATAAGCTTTCATCTCATTAGTAATCAGAATCACTCTGGAGTTGTACTCAAATACCTTCTCATTGTACTTCATGTTTAGATTCTCATACTGCTTTCGTAGGGACTGAAGCTTCACCTTCTTAACTGATGTGTCACCACTGTAACACCTAACCAGTGTGTCCCGTGCAGCCTTCGCAGTTGTCGAATCAACGATTTTCTTAAACACGTTCACATTCACACACTGATGAATGTAGAACAACGCCTTCTGATCTTTCTTCCTTTTGTCTCTATACGCGTTTCTCTGTTCTTCTGTAGTATCTGCTGCAACTAGAACGTAACCTTCGGTAACAAGCTCAAGAACATCTTGAGCACTTAATAACACGTGCATCTGAATCATCCATCTATTCCAATTATTGCCATCAAAAATTGGAATTTTGGTGCTCATATTATTATTTTCGTTCATCTTCAACCTTGTAAAAACTCTCATATCTCACTAAACACAGTGTTTCACAATTCCGCAGAATCAGAAAATGTGATTTTGTTCTAATTTTTGTTCAAGATTCAAACACGAATTCAAGAACCAAAAATCAATCACACAACGCCTCACTATTTCACTCGTGTTTTCTTTTGGATCTGAACTGAAGCTCTAAATATCAATTGTTAATACACAAGATGATGATGACGGAAAGAATGAGAGAATATACATTTATTACTCTGCAATGACGGCTACAAAAGTGTAAAAATTGATTTTAAAAGATAACTTCTACTAATCTATTTATACACAGAAAACTAAGATCACGTAGGCAACGTACCAAAATACTAAATTATCCTTCAATAAATATCACATCATCTAACAGCCAGACTTCTTCGAATTATTCAATACTTGTAAGTGACACTCATGCTTGACAAAGAATAGTTCAATCATAATTAGAATTCAAAAAAAATGATATTTAAAAATAATTATCACAAATCTTATTAAAAATTTATTCTATTGTATTAAATTTTTGGATTTCTTTTCTTTCTACACGGTAGCATCTAGAGTGAGGGCTCAAATAAATCCATCACCGGTGAAATCTAAATTAACTACCGTTGATATTAATAAAAGGTTGAGATTTATTGAAAATAAAAAGAAAATACATACATCTTTTCACTTACAATATTACTCTTATTTCTCTTCACTCTTATTTCTCTTCCATGTTACTTTTTTGAGTTAAAATGTTACAGTTTCACCAAGAATACCATTTTCCTTCCTCTTTTAAAAATTATACGAGAAACTTCTTAATAAAAAATTATTCCAAATATCCCTACATCAGGTTCTCAAATAAATGCATTAAAATGGTTGGACAAAAAATCATGTTAGCATTTAATATTTTACATACTCATATGACAGTAACATTACAATTCAACAATTTATTGAGGTTTATAAAATAAATATAAATTTTTATTCTTGAAAGGACAATGGAACATTGAAGCATTAAAGGTTAAGGTTTTTAAAGCAAAAATAAAATTGATGTGGTAAGAATGAAGTGTAAATCAATGGACACTAAAAATTGAACAGATTTGAAATAAAACCGCATTGTTTGCAGGTTTGAATGATTTAGATTTTTACAAAGATTAATTTTTCTTTCCAGCATTGCATCAACAATTGCAGAAAATTCAGATGATTGAGAATTAAAAGGGTACAAGAGGTAAATTAGGTTGTTAGTTTGCGAGAAGGAAGAAAGGGGTACGATTTATTAATGGGAGGTGTTAAAAGAAAGGAGAAGGAATGGTAACTGAGAATCATGAAGTTGGGTTTGTTATTTTTAGTCACAAAGATATTGCTGATGTGTTTAGTCAAGGTTGCACCTTATTTGTTTGTTTTTGTGATTCTATGTTTTTTTTTTTTTGGGATTTTGGTAACTTAAAAATAGAATGTTAAATTTTCAACAATAATTTGTTATTTGTAATACAATAATAAATATTTTAAGAGCACAGGTTAACATTCTTCTTTGTTTTTTTAAGAAAAATAATTAAATAGTCATAAAATGGAGTCTCCAAAGAAATACAAATAAATATCTTAGAGAGTGTTTGTTTCAAGTTTAGAAATAAGATTTGTGGAAATACATGAATAAGAAATGAGTATATTCATGTTTGTTATAAGATTGAAAATAATTATTCTTAGGAATAAAAATTTTAAAAAAATAAATAATTTTTTATAACTTCTCATATTCTCATAAAATGATTTCTATGTAAAAGGATGAAAATGTAGATTTCAATGAAATTTTATAAACTTATTTTTTTTAAAATTAATTAAACTCATAATTTATTTTGAAATATCAAAATATTTATCAAACACTTTTTCAATTAAATTTACAATATATTCTAAAAACTTCACAGCTTAGTCACCAAAACGATGATTTTGAAAATTAGATCTACCCAAAAAGATATTTTAATGGTTCAATGCCTTTGTCCTCGCTTTGACATCTAATTTAGTATCTGAATGTTAACCTTCAAAATTGTCTTCCACTAATTTGGATTTTGATATACAGTTGCTAGGTTCAAATACAAAAATCACATAAAATTTACTAGATAAAATATCAATCCTAGGCAATCTAGTTTTCTTTCGTGATTATCTTTGATCTTGATTTTAATACCTTTAACATTTCAATATCTTCAAACTTCTTTTTTGCAGAAATTCTTAAATTTTTTGCTTGGAAGCCTCAAATATGATATTTGAATGGTTGATTAAAGCAATAAACTCCAACACCTTTAATAAGACGCTTCTTTTTCTTATATGGAATTTCACTTGAAGAATTCTACACTAGATCCAAAAACCAGACATGGTTTGTTGTTCTATGTGTTGTGCATGTGGCATTGTAGTTTTGAAGATCACACATCAAAGCATGTTGATGGCATCTATCAAGTAAGTTGATGGAAACTGTGAAGGGTCTTGATGACATATCTCAAGAGGTTTTGATGACGACAACTCTTTCTAGTAGTTCTTGATTATGTCATCTAATCAAAAAAGAAATATCTCTAAACTCATCGGTCAGAGATGTCAAATGAACTTGAAGTTGAAGTTAAAATCTTGAAGCTTGAAGGATTGAAGGTGTGAGACCTCGTCTATGTAGTTATTATGTATAAAAAAAAGACAATATCAACTAAATAATTTGAATTTTTTTTTATAATAACCAAGTATTAAAATAAAATTTCGCAAATAACCGCGTTTCAGAAAAAATTACGCAAATAACCATGTTTCAGATGACTCCCCAAAGGAGGAGCCATCTCACTTGGCGCCTCCACCCCTAGTTTTTCCCTAGGCGCCATCTCACTTGGTGCCTCCTCTCACTTTTAGCCAAGTGAGATGGCGCATGCACTTTAAAAGTGAGATGAGGCGCCATCTCACTTGGCTCCTAGGGCAAAACTAGGGCAAAATGCTATTTTATAAATAATTTGTCCGTTTCTCCGTCGTTTCTCACACTTTCTCGCACTGTTTTGTTATTTTTTACTCTGTTATTTGCGTCATGACATCGCCCATGATTTTTAGCAGAGATGGTTACGTTATCTTCTCCGCCACGAAACCTGCGATGAAAATGAAATTCTGGCACATTCACTCCATGGAGTGTCTGAAGCGGGAGTTGATGCGATGGCTAGATGGAGACATTGCGGAGGGGGGGAAAATTCGAAGGATCCAGCGAAGACGAACAACAACCTCACATGCGACAGGAAGACCTAATGTATGGTTGGAGGAAGTCAAAACAGACAGCGATGTAATGTTAATGATGCATGGGTCAAATGAAATTGTGTTAACAGTTGTAATTTTGTAGACGGAATATCGTGTATTTTTCTTGTACGCGCAATATTTATTGTAGCAAAATCTGTTAACGGAAAACTCTAATGTTTACAACATAATTAAGGAAAGATTTTATGTATTACAATTTTTATGTGGTCGAGGCAGACACCCGATTTGGACAATTTTTGCGATTGTGTCCGACCTGACGGCATAAACCACACTTTCTTTCCAGCTTGTCAAGATCGTCCATTTCTGTTGTGATACGCTTACTTTTGGGACGACCCTTCTTGTTCCTTCGCATTTGGTCATTGTGCCACACTATTTCGCCGTCGTATGCAGGCCAATAATCTGGTTTTGCTACCAAAGGAAAGCTGTTGTTGTAAACGTTGAGCAACGTTTCAGATTTGTAAATGTGTGACAGAAGTTGCAACACGTCTTGATGGGTATAAGCACAAGCGGCAATGACATGAGAGCAAGGCATACGAAATGCTTGAAACCTGCCACAATCGCACCAACGAGAAGGTAGCATGACCCTATATTCTTGTCTTGGTAGGCCTTCGTTGTGGTTGATTGTCTCTTTCACAATGAAGTTGTGGCTGTGTCGGTCAAACCGTATAACCATATGAGTGTTGGCTTTGGCACTTTCTGCCTTAATGTATTTCATGCAACTTTCACTCTATAGTTGTCCAGATTGCAACACTGCATTCCACATTTCACCTCTTTTGGCAAACAACGCAGCCATCCTAAAATACGTAGATTTACCAAAGCAGTGATCGGGAGGTTTCACATGCCTTTGAATACCCCATTCATCTATTCAATAATATTCGTTGTCATATGCCCCCATCTTTTGCCATTGTCGTATGACCTAGTCCATTTTTCCACCGAAATATTGTCGATCCACCTACCGGCTTCCGGATTTGACAAACGGATCTCGTTGTGGTAATATTTGAATGTGGGTTGTGTCAATGCATATCCCGCATTCATAACCACTTTCCTTAGTGTTTTGTCCTTGATCTCCCTCGTGAAATTCTGGACGATATGCCTAATGCAATAGACATGCGTAGAAAGAGATCTTGACTAGTGGTAGGATTTCTTGACAAATGAGATCGTAATTAAGTTTTCGGTGGTCCTGTGATTGGGTAGAACTTACAAAAGTGTGGGTAGTCATGGAACCTATGACCCAGCAATCACCTCTTAATCTGTATGATGCAGTCAGCTTGAACATACAGTCAGGGGGGACACACTTGATCTTGTACCTTTCTGGGTTGACACGGTCCACCTTAAAATCAACCGAGTTGAGCATGTGAAATTTTTTTATGGCTCTGATGCATTCCTCTCTGTTACGAAACTTGTCCTTCTCTTTTAAGTTTTCATCCGACTGCATATACAGATTGAAAAATAAATCAGTAGACGGTTCATCTCCGCCCATGTTGAAGTTTGTCATGTGCGGAGGTGGTGTGTAGATTTCGTTTGCAGGAATACTAGGTATGCCATCTGTTGTACCCCAAAATTTGCCCTCCCATTTTCTCAACATTTTCTCATCACAAGGCCCTTGAAGCTCAAGATCCAGTTAGGATTTCCTCTGCTCAAGACTTCTCCTAGCACTGTTGACCCAAATTAGGGTTTGTGTTTGCACAAAGATGTTTTGACCTAAAATGCCTAAGATGACTTTCATGCTTCATGTTGGACTCCCAAGTTTATCCATACCAAGTTTTAAGTCTTGATTCCAAATTTTGCCCAGTCAATTGGACAGTTGACCTAGAAATCAACTATATTGGGGAAAAGGTCAACTGTGGCCAATTGACAGTCAAATCTCATGGAAATTGACCCACATCAACATTCTGAACTCATATGGACCATTTGATCAAGTTTGGATCACAATTCCACAAGAAATTTGATCAGATCACCAAAAGGGCAAAATGGTCATTTTTAGGGTTTTGACTGCACAAAGGCAATTTTCGACTATTTGACCTAGCCAATGGCAAACCAAGCTCACATATGGACTCAAGGACCCCATGGAATTGTCTTGACATACTCAACAAGTTCAAAAGATCCCAAATGCACAAGATTGACAGTTGAATTTCCCAGTCAATTGATCAATTTTGACTGTATACTGAAAAGTCAAACTTTGACTTTTTGGTCAAAATCAAGTATCAAGATTCATTTTTCATCAAAACATGCCAAATCATGAAACTTGTTCATCAAGAAATCAAGAATTGCAAATTAGGGTTTGAAATGAAGATTTTTCATAACTTAGAATTTTTCTAAGTTATGAAAAACCCTAATTTTTTCCTAACTTTGTCCCACTTTCTCATCAAGATGAATTTGGATTCAAGGAAAAGTCAAAACATGAAAGTTGTAGTCCATTTCAAAATCTACAACTTTGATTGACAAAGTTTCCTCAAAAGAAGCTTGTAGCTCAAGTTACAATTTTTGGAACAAGGGTACCAAACCATTCTTAAACTTAGAGAAATTTGACCTATTTTAGGCAGGATTTTTGCCTAACTTCAAGACCATTTTTCACATACTTCCACTTGGAATTTCAATTTGCATTTCAAAGATGGATTGTAGTACACATTCCAAGATTTCCAAAATATCCAAGAACTCATCAAACAACCTCATGGTTAGGGAGAATCGAATTTGGCAAGTTGGGAAAAACTCACTTTTGATTTGGCCAATTTACATGTTCATACATCTAGGCCATTTTGAAATCAGCTTGCATAACTTGATTACAGGTCCTAAATCCCTTTTGCACTCATAAATTTAATGCAAACTCATTGTGCCAAGACCATATTTTATGTGTTCAAGCATTACATAAAGGTTTAGTCCCAAAATAGAAAAAGCATAATGTCCATTTTTGCAAAAGTTAAACTTTATGTCAATTAGCAATCCAAGCAAGTACAGTGAAAATCTCTTTGGCATAAGTTTATGAGCTAATTACACTGATCAAGACTAAGTTGTGCAGCACATTAGGGGGGCCTCTATCAGTCTAAAACTCAAGTGGACACTTTGTTGCTTAAAGTTGAAGAAACATAGCATAACAACACACAACTCTCATTCCTGTAAACCAGAGCTTAAGCAAAGTTATCAAACATTTTCTAATCATCAAACCTGAGCTAGAACACGAGCCAACCATCTCCAACACCCTCTCAAACACAGAATCACCCTCAAACTGCCAAAACAGGGGACCTGTTGCAGATTGAGTTCCATAACTCAATCTATTCGTGCATTCTTGCTAAAACCACCTCAAACACATCCCACAACATCCCTTGAAGCTATTCCAAACCTCAAACACGACCTGTAACACTCACAATCAACATCACCATTTTCATTTTTCTGTTTTGCAGGTGGAGTTCTATAATTCGTTTCAGCTAATTTCAAAGCAAACTAAAGCTTGGAATAACATCCCTGGACATCAAGGAAGCTATACCAATCATCACCTTGCACTGAAAGTACCTCCATTGCCAGATAAGATTCAAGCTGAACAGGTAAGTTCATGAACTCGTATCTCTCTATCCAGGCATTGTTAGCTTTAGGTTTGTGAAGAAAATATGTCACATTCATAGCCCTGAACATGCCCATGTAATTGGTTTTCATTTATTTTACATGTGCTGTGAGAATTTGATGTCTGAACTTGGAACAAAAACTAGGTCAAGAATTAGGGATGGAGAAATTCTCTCTCATCTTAGAGAGTTAAGTCAAGTTCTTTATATGTCTGGATTCGTCTTTTAATGCTCTACATTTTTCATGTTGTGAGTTTTGCTTGAAAGTCCAGGAATTGGGAGATAGAAAACGCGTGTTGATTGTTGTTCATACAGGTTCAGAGGTTGAAGAAGGTCTTTTTGGGCTGGGCTTTGTTTCAGTTTCCTATTTGCACCCTTTTGTTACTTTTAAACCCCCTTGGCCCATTGTGCTTATTTCAATCATTTTTTGACTTTTACTTTTTATTCCCGACTTATTTATTTTTCCTCATAATATTAAAAACATAAAAAATATTTTTCACACCATTTTTGAATTTATTAGGCATTTATTTGTTTAGAATAATGTTTGTACATAAATAAATAAACAAAATACACTTTTTATTTAAAATACTTAAAATAATACCAAACACATTTATTTTCTAATTTCCATTTTATTTTATCTTCTGAAAATATTTTATATAAAATATACTTTTTTAATAAATATTAAATATTATTATTTTGTACATATTTAATATATTTAGTAAATAATATAAATACATATATGTATATTAGTATATTTAGGTTAAAAAAATACAAAATATATACATTTTTATTTTATTGATATTTAATATTGAAAATACCTTTTTTACAAATATACTTCACTTTTATTTTATTTTTGTACATAACTAATAAACATTGTACATATTAAATAATTAATACTTTTTACTTAGAAAATTAGGGTTTTGCCCTAAATACATAAAAACTCCAAAAAAATAATACTTTTTATTTTGTTTATTTGACATATAAAAAACACTTTTTTTCATACATATAAAAAAACATTTTTTTGCATCTTGCATATTTATTCCATTTTTATTTAATTGTTGTATATTAAATAAATTGTATAATTCCCAATTTGATGTAATAGTCTAGGTTTAAATTCCTTGTCAAAATCCCCATTTGAACATTTGTACCCCCCTTCCCATATATTGTGTTGTAATAATTTAGGAATTTTATTTTTCGCACTTTAATGCTTTCTAATTATGCCATGCTAGAATTAGGGTTTTGTATGCAAATCAATTAACCAAAATAGTTTGACCTAATTTCAAAGATAATCAAGCATGAAAATGGACAACACTAATCACACTTGCACCCCTAGGGTATTCCACTTGTTGCCTTCAATAATGGGTCATATTGCATGTTAGGTCTCTTTGGGAAAAACAAACACAATTCAAATGATCATAGTCCCTCGATGACGCTTTCGAAAGTTGCCTAAAATGATCAAGTCCCTTAAAGGAAAAATTGCCCAAAGATACTTGGCACCATTGCAATTATGGTCTCAACGATGACCCACGCCCGTCCCTTTCACATCCTAATACAAGATTGTCCACCAAATGCAATGGTGGAACAAAATTGTTAAAAGGGTTAAAAGATAGCAATAATCTTTGAGAACTTTAGGGGAGATAGCTCTTAAGTACTTGTCAACTTGCAAAACTTAAACACTTGCCTTCTTTTCCAAAACTACATTTCACAAACACTTTCAAAATAAACTTTCAAAAAACCTTGAAACATCTTTTCAAAAAGACAAACACCTTTTGTAAAACATTCGAGTAAAGAATTGTTACAAGGGTTGCCTAGACAAGGCATCTTTTTCAAAACATTTTTAAAACCGCACACGAAGCACCATTTCAAACAATTGAAAGCACCATTTCAAACAATTGAAAATTAAGGCAAGTTGATCTAAGCAAGTAACTAAGAGCCCATGGATAACCATGGATAGAAAGGGTGCTAATACCTTCCCTTTCTATAATCTACTCCCCGAACCCAAGAAAACATCTCAAAGGTTTTTTCTGTGCTTTTTTGCCTTTCCTTAGGATAAAATAAAAAGTCGGTGGCGACTCTTGCTCAACCGAAACATTTGCAAAAACAAACGCAAAACCCTAGTCAGTTCTCCCACCGTATCACAGAACTGGCGACTCTGCTGGGGACAATTTTAAAAGTGGATTAACCTTAGGGCTTAGATCACCCTCTTGCATGACAAATTGTTTGTTTTGATTGCTTTATATCTTGGCTCTCTTGTTTGGGTTTTGCAAATCCTACACCCGGATTTTTGGGAAACATTCATAGATAGCAATACGTTGTGGAAACTGTGCGGGGTATACCGACACGGTCGAAGCAATAGCTATATTAGTGCGACATATTTGTGAGTACCGGTAACCCTTGAGTTCAATCAAGGAGAGTACGGGGCCGCTGAGTGATCTCACTAAGCACTAATGACCTAGAACCTTACTTGACCATCTTGGCCTTTTATTAGGGGTAGTGAGATGACCGGCTTTGGTGCAGTCCGAAGTTGGTAGATACTCGATACTACACTCATTGAGGGTTGTTTTCTTGGAATATTTTGGTCGCTAGTTAAGTGGCTAAACCAAAACCATGAACGATGAAAACAATCCAATGATATTGAGCTCCTTAGAACCCGGTTACTATTTATAGGACAAGTTTTTAAGCCAACTACACTCAAGAGGGTACTTACCTATGAAACCCCATGCAAGCCTGAAACTAGGGTTTGGTGTGATTTGCTTGTACATATGTTTGTGCATACATCATAAACATCATAAAGCATCATATGCATTCACTAACCATTTCAAGGGTTTAGGTCTTCATCTTTGTTCTTGTTTTGTAGGTCATGGAAATTCTTCGAAGAAAAACCATTCAAGTCAACCTTGTGAGAATCCCTCCTCAACTCAAGGAGCTCACATCAAGAATTCCGGAAAGCTCTCCCTTCAGTGAAAGACATGGTAGACTGCTCAGCTTAGTCAGCACCAACATTGAAGAGGATATGATGAAAGTGCTATTCCAGTTCTTTGACCCTCTTCATCACTGTTTCACTTTCCCCGACTACCAGCTGGTGCCCACTTTGGAGGAGTTTTATCAACTCCTGAGAATTCCTATCCTTAATCAACTACCCTTCAACGGTACGGAAAAGGAACCAAAGCCGGAAGATGTTGCTCGAGCATTACATCTACAACCTTCTGACATCAAGGGGCATTGGGAAACTAGAAGCGGCGTCAAAGGTTTCTTAGCAAAATTCTTGTTTGAGAGGGCACAAGAATGTTGGAATTCATTGGACCTACAAGCCTTTGAAGAAATTGTGGCACTCCTTATCTATGGGTTGGTCTTGTTCCCAAATCCTGACCAACTCGTGGATGTCAACACCGTCAAAATCTTCTTGTCCAGAAATCCAATACCAACATTGCTTGGGGACATTCTTCACTCATTTTACACACGAACAATGAGAAAGAGGGGTGTTCTCATGTGCTGTACTCCTCTCCTTGCAAGGTGGTTTATTTCGCACCTTCCACGATCTGTCTTGAAGAATGACCAAGGCTCAAGGTGGTCCCAACGGTTGATGACTCTTACTCACTCTGATGTACATTGGTGTTCTCGGTCTAGAGAAAATGTCATCATTGTCGATCATTGTGGAGAGTTTCCTAATGTTCCTTTACTTGGAATCAGAGGAGGCATCACCTACAACCCTTGTCTAGCCTTGAGGCAATTTGGATATGCACGGAGGGATGGCCCTCACGACATGTTGATTCCTGACCTAGTTTTTGACTTCGACAATGATGCGCAAGGACTTCGCCAAAGATTCATCAGAGCTTGGAGGATGCCTAACAAGGTTGACAGCAAGACACTAGGGCACAAGAACTCAATCCCTCTTGAGCCTTACCTCAAATGGGTACGAGCCCGAGCCCAGAGTCTCATGATGCCTTATCCTCATGTTCTCCCTGTGATTAAAGAGCTCGTCAAGGAAGGAGAGGTTCCCTACACCATCCTATATCCTGACATGCCTACATCGTGGGAGGAGATGCAGAAGAGTTGGATCCAACTCAAGGAAGAAAGGGACACTTTTGAAGCCAGCTTCTACGCCAGTGAGAAGAAGGTTCTAGAGCTTACCCGCCGACTCCATGAGGAAGAGACCCTCAATACCTACATCGCACCAAAGAGGATGCGCAATGTCTTTTTACCTTGAGAAGTTATTTTGTAACATTTGGCCCATGGGGAATTTATGTACTAACAAATTTCTTCTTATTAATATGACGTGCGTTCTTTTTTGTCTGCAACAATTTTGAATGTTCTAAATCCTTGAATGCATTGCATACATAAGCATACCATTCATCATGTGCATAAACAGGTCTCTTCAACAGGTTTCCTTATCTTTCTGCTGTTTATTTCAGTAGGATGGATCTCGAGCAAACAGTAAAGGACCTGCAATCTCAGAATGCACAATTTCAACAACTCCTGATGACCTTGGCTAAGGGTCAGGAGGACCTAAAGGCCCTACTGGGGAATAAGGACCAAGTGAAAAAGAAGAAAAAGAGAGTTGGGGTGGCTACCTTGGGGAGAAGGTTTGAAGGAGAAGCCCGGAGAGTGCTTGAATTTCCCCCTACTTCGGAGGAGGGAACCAGTAAAGGGAATGCGGCTGCAGTACCTTCCGAGTCTGATATGGAAGAAGAGGAGGTTGAAGAGGACGAAGACTACTCTAATCAACAATACCCGCCCGCCGATGATAAGTACAAAGGTTTAGAGGACAGGCTGGCAGCTATGGAGCTGTAGAGAGTTCCGGGTTTAGATTTCGAAGACTTGGGTTTGGTTGCCGGGATTGTGATTCCCCCAAAGTTCAAAGTGCCAGTGTTTGTGAGGTATGACGGGCTGTCCTGTCCAAAAATGCATCTCAGGTCCTACGTAAGAAAGATCCAACCTTATACGGCAGATAAGAACCTTTGGATCCATTTCTTTCAAGACAGCCTTTCTGGGGCTCAATTGGAGTGGTTCTATCAACTAGAGGGAACCAGTGTCCGAAACTGGGAAGACTTGGCCACCGCTTTTTACAAACAATATCAGTATAATTCTGACCTTGCTCCCACGCGTACCCAACTTCAGGGTATGTCACTAGGAACAGGCGAAGGATTCAAAGAGTATGCACAAAAATGGAGGGATTTGGCTGGTAGGGTGCAGCCGCCTTTAACCGACCGTGAACTTGTTGACATGTTTCTAGGGACCCTGTCTGGTCCATTTTTCAACCATCTGATTGGTAACTCTTCCGCGGGGTTTACCGATTTGATCTTAACAGGCGAGAGAATAGAAGCTGGCATCAAGTCAGGGAAGATTCATAAGGGTGTCGCTGCAAGTGTTGAGAAGAAGCCTTTCAAAAAGGAGATAGCTGTTGTATACTCCCAGAGAAGAGCAGGGAAGACTGAGCGCCGGCCGACCGTGGGAGCCGTAATGATCTAAAATCCATCAAGTGAGCAGCCTCGCTATAACCAGTCCAGACCAAATCAGCAACGGGTGGAACGGCCACAACGGCAGTTCACCCGCATTAATATGACGCCAGCGCAAGTGCTTCCCCATCTGTTAAAGTTGAATCTCGCCGCTATCAAAGAGGCACCAAAGAATGTGAATACATCCTCTCCGCATTACCATCCTAATGCTAAATGCGCCTACCATTCCGACAGTGTCGGGCACGACACCAACGATTGTTGGGCACTCAAGCATAAGATTCAAGACTTAATAGATGCGAAAGAGGTGGAGTTCGACGCTCCAGAGAAGCCGAATGTGATATCTGCTCCGATGCCGAAGCACGGTCGAAATGTCAATGTGTTGTACCCCAAAATTTGCCCTCCCATATTCTTCAAGAATTGCAAAGAACAAAGCTTCAAAATCTCCCCAAGGGTTGCACAGTTCAAGGGCCTCCTAAGCAGTAAAAAACTAGGGTTTTGGTTCTGACAAAGAAAATGAAGTTTCCAAGGGTCCAATAAAGTCCCACATGCCTATAAACATGGTCAAGTATCATCATACCAAGTTTCAAGACTTACAGCACAAAATTGCACAGTCAAAAACCCTAATTGCACTACAGTCAACTGTAGGGGCAAAATGGTCATTTGACAGTCAAAAGTTCAAATTTTTGGTCAACATCTCATTTTGAAGCCACAAACATCATTTGATCAATGCTTGATCATGATTCTCAAAGTTTGGCTCAAAAAGTCTCAAGATGCAAAAGTTTCCATATTTGGACAGTTGAAAAAGTCAACTGTAACTTGACCAAGGCATAACTTCCACATGGATTATCAGAAAAATTCCATCCAAAGCTCATTTTGAAGAGAAAGACATTTCCTACAACTCCTCTTCACACTTCAAGTCCAAGAAATGCTCTCACAAAAAGTTATCAATGTCAACATTATAGGTCATTTTCAAAAGTCAACAAAAAGGGACTTTAAGTCAAAGGCCATAACTTGAGATTGGTAAATCAAAATGACATGGGACCAAAGACATTGGTTAGAAGACTCAAATACCTTTCCAAAATGTCCAAGAACATGAGCAAAGCTTAAAGATTAAGCAAGTTATGCCTTGTGGAAGTTGGGAAATTTTTGGATATTTTGAAAAGTCAACATTGCTTCAAATCTCTTAAAAATGCTAATGGGCCTCTTTTTCTTCCACAATTCATCATCCAAGGCATGTGCACGATCATTTGGCCCAAAGGGAAGGTTTTTACCATTTTTATTTATTTATTTGGATTTTAATTATTAATAATTCATTTAATTAAAATAAATAGGTGAAAAATACTAAACCTAATGTTTTAAATCTTTTTGTGCATGGAATAGGCTTAAGATTTCGTGCACAATCAGATATAGAAAGAATCATGGCAATTGGATATGATTGGCATCAAAAGCATGTGAAAAAGATTGGAAACATTATGCATGAAAATCAAATCTTCCATACATCAATGCATTGATTCTTTGGACCAAATTTCCAACCCTAATCGTTCACATATACATACTAATGCAAACCCTACTCCTTAGAACGACCAAGCTGCGCCATACACAGAGAACCAAACTTGAGTTTTTTGCCAAAAAGTTGAAAACTGAAAACTAGGTTTTAGGGCTTTTTAAGATCAAATAACCATTCCATTAGCTTGCCAAGGTGACCAGGAGGCTATTCCAATCAAGAACATCAACTCTAACGCCTTGAATCGGTATACAGAAATCAAAATTTTTCATATAAAATGCATAATCGTGTTTTAATATTCAAGCATGTTCATTGCATTTTTTTCATGGATTTGTACTAATTGCATGATTCTGAAACTAACCATATGCTTTGATTGAGTTTTTACACGTTATATAAGGATTCACCATTAAAGGATGCTAGGGTTCTTTGAACTTGAAATTGGGCGTTTCTCACTACTGTAAAATTGAGACACCATAATACCATGAATGGACTCAGCGTGTTTGGACGATTCTAAAGCAATCCTCGCGCTCAATTTATGAGCTACCATGTGCTATTCGCTATTTTGGAAACAAGCATGTTTTGAGGGGGTTTAAAACCCCCGTTAACCTTTTCATGTTTCAGGAAATAAACAAAACGAAGAAGAAGATGATGAAGTGTCCAGCAGCAATTGGTTGATTTGACAATTCGTGCTAAAAAGTCACTAACAATTTGTTTTATTTTATAATAATTGTTTGTTATATAATAATCAAAGGCGCGTGAATGGCATAGTGGTGGAGAACGCACTTGGTAATCTACAGGACCTGGGTTCGATCCCAGGTCCCCATCCCTTTCCAATATTATTTTTCCACTCACGCTTCTGTGCAGATTCATTATGAGGGAACACCATACCTCCATAATCTCAAGCTTGCCACGCGTATAGAAAGATCAATCCAAAGGCGCTGATTGAAAGAACACCCTGAGCCTCGGTCAACACACATGCATGCCAGCGCAGAAGTCAACCAGGCCAAAGGCTTAATGGGCCTGAAATACTGGACTCTACCTCCCAATTTGGGGACAGACCCCCCTAGGTTTGCAATTTCTTTTATATTTTTTTTATTTTATTTCAATTATTCTTTTTAATTAACTTCTTTAATTTAGTTTATTTTCATAAAAAACACAAAAACAATATAAAAATCAGAAAAAGACAAAAAAAAAGTATTTTTATTTAAATGTTATTTTTTGTAAATAAATATCATTAACTGATTTTAGTTTTTAATTTAGGTTTAAATCTTAATATTTTTCTAATAAATTTAACATTGGTAGAATTAGGGTTTTAATTAATTTTTATCCTTTTTCTTTTCTTTTCACTAATAATTAATTATTTATTTTCATAAAATCAAATTGTCATTAATTAATTAATTTAATTTTAGGTTTAAATTTTAATAGGTTTTTTTCTTAATAAATAAAAGTTGTAGAATTAGGGTTAATTAGTTAATTTCATTTAATTCTCATTAAAAAAATCATAAATACCAAAAAAACTAAAAAATAATTTCTTTTTTTTATTTTAATTTAATTAATTTAATCATTTAATTTAATTTCATTAAAAAGGGTCCAACGCCCTCGTTTCCAATTTTAATTCCTATTCGCGCATTTTATTTATTTCCTTCTTATAATATTAATGTAATTCTCCCAAAGCCGTGTAAACTTAATTTCTCGCACTTTACTTTATTTCTTTATTTTCTGTCAAATCGGGTCCTGGATTAAATTTTGGCGATGTGGACCCGCGCCTTTGTAATAGTTTAGAACTTTACATTTCTCGCAACTTTTTAACTGTTAAATAAATCCATGCAAGAATGAATGACAAAATAAAAACAAACGCATAGATCACTTGGACATGACAAGACAAAAATAAATGAATCTGACACACAAATCACACACCACCCCTAGGGTACACCTCACTGTTGCCTTTCGAAAGGTGATCGTCGAGTAAAGGATGTCTTAGTAAGTCCTCATGATCCGGGAACCTGGCATGAGGGTAGCTTCTAAGGTGTCTTCCTATTGCTCTGGTGATCACCATGTCCCGAACCTCCGAATTGACCCGAATACCTCCAATGGTGGTGCTACCTACCTCTCAATGGTGGGATGGCACTACTTTAAAGGACATCTACACAGACGAATTCCTTAGGGTAGGTAGGTTCTCGTAGATACTTGCTCTAATTTCAAAACAAATTCAAAAATACTTTTCATACCGACACATTTTCAAAAAGCTTTCGAAAGCAATTTTTCAAACACTCTTGAGGACCGACACAAGAGTCGAACTGGAATTTTCAAAGAAACTTTTTCAAACCCACTCACAATTGAAAAGCAAATACTTTTGAAAACACAAGTGAGCAAGTATCTAAGAGCCCATGGATAACCATGGATAGAAAGGGTGCTAACATCTTCCCTTTCTATAATCTACCTCCCGAACCGAGAGCAATCTCTTTAAGGAATTTTTCTGTGCTTTTGTCCTTTTCACTTGGAGAAAATAAAAGACGGTGGCGACTCTTGCTTCCGCGACATTTCGCGAACCAGCGTTAAACAGTCAGTTCCAGTTCTACCGATCACAGAACTGGCGACTCTGCTGGGGAATCTTTTAAAGTGAGGTGTACCTTAGGACTAAGATCACTTGTGTTTTCAATTGTCTGAATTGTTTGCTTTATTATTGTGGGACTGTCTCGGGAGTTCTATAGATCCTAACCCGAATCTGGGGATACCTTCTTAGAAAGTAGCAACAAGGCTGTGAGGGAACTGTGTGGGGTATACCGACATGGTTGAAACAGTCTGCTACGTTGATGTGGCACTTTGGTGTGTACCGGTAACCCTTGAGTTCAGTCAAGGAGAGTACGGGGCCTCCGCGTGGTGTCGTGAAGCATCAACAGACCTTAGGAACCTTAATTGAACTATCTTGGCCTCTTTAGGGTAGTGAGATAACTGACTTTGGTGCAGTCTGAGGTTGGTTGATACTCGATACTACACTCAATTGAGGGTTGCTTTCCTGGAATATTTCGGTCGCCAGTTCAGTGGCTAAATCGAAACGATGAACAATGAAAGCAATCCCGTGATATTGGGACCCTTAGAACCCGGTTACTTCTAATAGGACAGGTTGAACCCACCAACTTCAAGAGGGTACTACCCAGACCCCATGCTGGCCTTAAACCCTAAGGGCTTGTATTGTGTGCCTTGTATGCCTTACATGTTTGTCTTTGTAAATATCTGTGGTGTGTTTAATCATAACATCATGACATCATCCAGCATCATATGCATTGACTAACAATTTCAGGGGTTCGAATCTTCATCTTTGTTCTTGTTTTATAGGACATGGAAACCGTTCGTAGAAAGACAATTCAAATCAACCTTGTAAGGATCCCTCCTCAGCTCAAGGAACTTATATCCAGGATTCCTGAGAGTTCTTCATTCAGTGAGAGACATGGAAGACTCATCAGCTTGGTCAATACCAACATGGAGGAAGATATGATAAAGGTCCTGTTCCAGTTCTTTGACCCTCTGCATCACTGTTTCACTTTCCTGGATTATCAGATGGTACCTACATTGGAGGAGTTCTCCCGGCTCCTGAAGATCCCTATCCTTGATCAACTACCCTACAACGGTAAGGAAAAGGAACCCAAGCTTGAAGATATTGCTAAAGCCTTGCACCTACAATCATCTGACCTCAAGGGACATTGGGAGGTTAGAAGTGGTATCAAAGGGTTCTTAGCCAGGTTTCTGTTTGAAAAGGCCCATGAATGTTGGAACTCCCTTGACTTACAAGCTTTTGAAGAAGTTGTGGCCCTCCTTGTCTATGGTTTGGTGTTGTTTCCTAACCCAGACCAGCTTATAGATATCAGTGCTGTCCAGATCTTCATATCCAGAAATCCTATACCTACGTTGCTGGGGGACATCCTTCACTCATGTTACACTCGAACCATGAGAAAAAGAGGTGTCCTTATGTGTTGCACTCCTCTCCTGGGAAGGTGGTTTATTTCGTACCTTCCACAATCAGTTTTGAAGAACGAGCGGGGTTTGAGATGGTCACAACGGTTGATGACTCTTACACATGCAGATATACATTGGTGCGCTCGGTCCCGAGAAGACGTCACTATCATTGATCGTTGCGGGGAGTACCCTAATGTTCCTTTACTTGGAATCAGAGGAGGTATTACTTACAGCCCATGCTTGGCTTGGAGACAGTTTGGTTATGCTCGGAGGGACGGTCCTCATGATATGTTAATTCCTGACATAGTTTTCGACTTCCACAACGATGCACAAGGACTTCGCCAGAGATTTATCAGAGCTTGGAGGATGCCAAGTAGGATAGACAACAAGACACTGAGGCACAGGAACTCCATCCCATTGGAACCCTATCTCAAGTGGGTACGAGCCCGCTCCCAGAAGTTAGTGATGCCATATCCTCACATGCTCCCAGTAATCAAAGAACCAGTCTTGGAAGGAGAAGTGTCCTACACCATTCAGCACCCTGATATGCCCACATCCTGGGAAGAAATGCAGAAGAGCTGGATCCAGCTTAAGGAAGAACGGAATTCTCTTGAGACCAGTCTACATGCTAGTGAAAAGAAGGTCTTGGAGCTCACCCGCCTATTGCATGAGGAGAGGAAGCTCAACACCTACATAGCTCTAAAAAGGATGCGTAGTGTCTTTTGGGATTGATTTGCTTTGTAATATGTGTCCATGAGACTTGGATGTACTGAACAATTATTTCCTTAATGATAACGTGTGTTCTTTTTTGTCTACAACGAATTTGAACTTTCAAACCCTTGAATGCATTGCATAAACACATATCATTCATCATGTGCATAGCAGGTTTTCTTCTTTTCAGGTTGCTTACAGTTCTTCGCTGTTTATTTCAGCATCATGAATCCTGACTCATCATCAACCGAGATGTCCATCAAGGCTCTTCAGGCGCAGAATGCGCAATTTCAGGAACTAATCATGGGTTTGGCTCAGGGTCAAGAGGAGTTGAAGGCTCTGCTCCTCAAGAAGGAAAAGAAGAAGAAGAGGAGAACTGTTCTTTTCAACTCGGGCCGAAGGTTTGGCAACACTCTGCAAAATGAAGAGGCTGGTTCTTCCATTGGCAAGGGTACTCCTCAAGGGGAAAAAGGTCCTAGTCCGGTGGTCTCCGACAACGAGAATGATTTTGATGAGGAGAAATATCCTCCCGCAGAAGACAGGTATAAGCAGTTGGAAGACAGATTGAATGCTATGGAGATCCAACAAGTGCCTGGGTTGGATTTCGGAGACTTGGGTTTGTCTACTGGTGTGATCATTCCTCGTAAGTTCAAAGCACCATCTTTCACCAAATATGACGGGGCATCTTGTCCCAAGCTACACCTCAGGTCGTATGTGCGAAAGATTCAACCATACTCAGTGGACAAGAACTTGTGGATCCACTTCTTCCAGGAGAGTCTTTCAGGGACTCATCTCGAATGGTTCTATCAGCTGGATGGGACCAAGGTTCGTAACTGGGAGGAGTTGGCTACTGCTTTCTATAAGCAGTATCAATATAATGCCGACCTTGCCCCTACGCGTACCCAACTCTAGGGTATGTCGCTAGGTTCAAGCGAAGGTTTTAAAGAATACGCTCAGAAGTGGAGGGATCTGGCTGGCAGAGTGCAGCCTCCGTTGACTGACCGGGAGTTGGTAGACATGTTCTTGGGGACCCTATCTGGGCCGTTTTTCAACCATCTTATCGGGAATTCATCTGCAGGGTTTACTGATCTTATTCTGACTGGAGAGAGAATTGAGGCTGGGTTGAAGTCTGGTAAGATTCCGAAGGGTGCATCGTCTAGTTCCGAGAAGAAACCCTTCAAGAAGGAGGCTAGTGCTGTATATGGTTCCAGGAGACAAGAGAAATCTGAGCGCCGCCAATCTGTCAGTGCGGTAATGATTGCTAAGCCTGCTACCGCTCCTCAGCAAACCAATCCTCAAAGGGCTGAAAGACCCCGGAGAGAGTTCACCCGTTTGAGCATGACTTTGTCGCAGATCTTGCCACAGTTGTTGTCCACCAACCTAGTGACTGTCAGGGAGGCCCCTAAGGTTGTAAACACTGCTTCCCCCAAATACAACCCGAATGCCCGCTGTGCTTATCACTCCGATAGCCCGGGGCATTTCACTGATGACTGTTGGGCCTTAAGGAACAAGCTGCAGGACCTTATTGACGCCAAGGAGGTACAATTTGAGGCATCTGAGAAGCCTAATGTAGTGACAGCTCCCCTGCCTGCTCATGGAGTGAATGCTGTTGGGGACGAAGATGAAGTGGATGAAGCTGAGTTTGATAGCTGGATTTACCCGGCAATCGACAGTGGACCTAGCAATTGGAGTGCAAAGGACAATCTACCTGTTTCTCTTGTTACTAAGTAATGAATTCCTATGTTTTTGGTATTTGTAATAAATAAATTGAACTCTATGGCCCGGTGTCTTACCCGGGGCACCGTGGCTTCATTTGTGAGGGCATATAAATTGTCATTTCATATATCATGAATAAAAATCTTGGACGTTTTCTCGCATTTCAAATCTTATGCTCCTTTTCTGTCTTTCCTTCCTTTATATATTTCAAAACAGCTGTATTTACACACACTCACTCATACAGGTTCCAATCCACTCTGGATCTCACTGGTAACGACTCTGCTACTACCAGTTATGACTTCGAAAATCCGATCAACTTAGCCGAAGACGAAGGTGAAGATGATTGCGAAGTGCCTGGCGAGCTTGCAAGACTGTTACTCCAGGAAGAGAGGGCAATTCAACCCCACGAAGAGCCAGTGGAAATAATAAACTTGGGTACTGAAGCAGACAGGAAAGAGGTAAAGATTGGTGCCAACCTAGAGCTCAGCGTGAAGCAACGGTTGACTAAGATGCTACATGATTATATGGAGATCTTTGCCTGGTCCTACGAAGACATGCCCGGGTTGGATACCGACATTGTGGTCCATCATTTGCCTACTAAGGAAGACTGTCCTCCGGTTAAGCAAAAGGTCCGCCGTATGCGTCCAGAGATGTCTGAGAAGATCAAAGCCGAGGTTATGAAACAGTTTGATGCCGGGTTCCTTGCAGTGACTTCTTACCCTCAGTGGGTTGCTAATGTAGTATCGGTACCAAAGAAGGACGGTAAGGTCAGAATGTGTGTCGATTACAGGGATCTGAACAGGGCCAGCCCCAAAGATGACTTCCCTCTACCTCACATTGATGTCCTTGTTGGTAATACAGCTCAGCATAAGGTGTTCTCTTTCATGGATGGTTTTTCAGGTTACAATCAGATCAAGATGGCACCCGAAGACATGGAAAAACTACCTTTGTTACTCAGTGGGGCACCTTCTGCTACAAGGTCATGCCTTTTGGACTAAAGAACGCTTGGGCAACCTATCAACGTGCCATGGTTGCTTTATTTCATGACATGATCCATCATGAGATAGAAGTGTATGTTGACGACATGATCGCAAGGTCCCAAACTGAAGAAGAGCACCTAGATCATCTGCAGAAACTATTTGACCGGTTGAAATTGTACAAGCTGAGGCTGAACCCGAACAAGTGCACCTTTGGGGTAAGATCTGGAAAGTTGCTAGGCTTCGTTGTAAGTGATAAGGGTATTCAAGTGGACCCTGCCAAGGTTAAAGCTATTCAAGAGATGCCAGTTCCTAAGACAGAGAAAGAAGTCAGAGGCTTTTTAGGACGCCTGAATTACATTGCTCGATTCATCTCGCACCTGACTGCTACCTGTGAGCCAATCTTCAAGCTGCTGAAGAAAGATCAGGTAGTACGTTGGAATGATGAATGTCAGGCTGCTTTTGACAGAATTAAGGAGTATCTCCAAGAACCACCCATCCTTATGCCACCGGTTGAAGGGAGACCTCTGATACTATACCTGGCAGTGCTTGACAACTCAATGGGGTGTGTGCTGGGGCATCATGACGAGTCTGGCCGAAAAGAGCATGCCATTTATTACCTTAGCAAAAAGTTTACCGACTGTGAGACCCGATACTCACTGCTTGAGAAAACTTGCTGCGCTTTGGTATGGGTTGCTCGCCAGCTGAGACAGTATATGCTGACTCACACTACCTTGTTGATCTCAAAGATGGATCCTATAAAGTACATATTTGAAAAGCCTGCTCTGTCTGGGAGAATAGCAAGATGGCAAATGATCTTGACGGAATACGACATTCAATACACAACTCAGAAAGCCATCAAGGGAAGTGTATTGGCAGACCACTTCTTACATCAGGCAGTAGACGACTATCAGTCAATGAACTTCGAGTTTCCAGACGAAAGCATCATGATTGTGACTGATTGTGAAGTACCTGGACCGGATGAAGGACCTGAGGAAGGATCCCGATGGTCTATGCACTTTGACGGAGCCTCCAACGCTTTGGGTAACGACATCGGCGCTATAATCATATCCCCTCAAGGCACTCATACTCCACTCACTGCCCGGCTATGTTTCAACTGTACCAACAACATGACGGAGTATGAGGCATGCATCATGGGTCTCCAAGCTGCGATCGACTTAAGGATTAAGTTTCCGAGTGTCTTCGGAGATTCCGCTCTTGTGATCAATCAGATCAAAGGAGAGTGGGATACGAAACATCCGAATCTTATTCCTTACAGAGAATGTGTGTTAACCTTGATCCCCTATTTCACAGAGATAACTTTTGAACATTTCCCGAGGGAGGAGAATCAGTTAGCGGACACGTTAGCTACAATGTCTTCTATGTTCAAGGTCAAATGGGACAATGAGGCTCCCCGGATCATCATCTGGAAACTGGACGAACCGGCATACTGTTGTGATATCGAGACTGAATTGGTGACTGAGAAGCCTTGGTACCATGAGGTGAAGAGATATTTGGAAGCTCAGGAATACCCTGAAGGTGCGTCTGTCAATGATAAAAAGTTTTTGAGAAGGTTCGCAGCAAAGTTCTTCCTTAGCAACGACATTCTGTACAAGCGAAACCATGATTCGACCTTACTGCGGTGTGTGGATAAGACTGAAGCAGAAAGGATCATGGAAGAGCTACATGAAGGGACCTTTGGTACACACTCCAGTGGACACACTATGGCAAAGAAGATCCTTCGGGCAGGGTATTTCTGGTCCACCATGGAAGCTGACTGCTACCAACATTCCCGGACATGCCATAAATGCCAGATATATGCAGACAAGGTGCATGTTCCTCCAGTTCCTCTAAATGTTCTGACTGCGCCTTGGCCGTTTGCAATGTGGGGCATAGACATGATCAGCGAGATTAAACCTACAGCGTCTAACGGGCATCGCTTCATCCTGGTAGCAATTTATTACTTTACGAAGTGGGTCGAAGCAGCTTCCTATGCTACGGTAACCAAGACTGTTGTGGCACGGTTCATTCGGCATAATCTGATCTGTCGATACGGCGTCCCAGAAAGAATTATTTCAGACAACGGTACCAATCTCAATAACAAGATGATCACTGATCTCTGCGAGCAGTTCAAGATACAGCACCACAACTCTTCTCCTTACAGACCGAAGATGAATGGGGCTGTAGAAGCAGCAAATAAAAATATCAAGAAAATCGTGCAGAAGATGACAGTGACTTATAAGGATTGGCACGAGATGTTACCGTTCGCTCTACATGGGTACCGTACCTCAGCCAGGACGTCAACCGGGGCAACTCCTTTCTCCTTGGTCTACGGTATGGAGGCAGTCTTACCGATCGAAGTGCAAATACCCTCTCTTCGGATAATGAAGGATGAAAATCTGAACGTAGATGATTGGATCCAGACACGACTTGATCAGTTAAACCTTATCGATGAAAAGAGGCTTGCTGCTATCTGTCATGGTCAGACGTATCAAAAACGGATGATCAGGGCATTTAACAAAAAGGTCAGACCACAGGAATATCAAGTTGGGGATTTGGTAATCAAGCGAATCATCCTTCCTCAGAGTGATCCAAGGGGCAAATGGACCCCTACGTACGAAGGGCCATTTGTGGTTAAACATGTGTTCTCAGGAGGAGCCATGATCCTAACCAACATGGATGATGACGACCTTCCTCACCCCGCCAATGCAGACATAGTAAAAAGATACTACGCATAAAAAAGACCCGCTAGGCTGACATGCCTAGGCAAAAATTAGGGCTGCCGGCGAACCAAAAGGGTTCGGGCAAAATGAAGGGATGAAATGAAAAATCTGTACACCCGGCAAGTCGAAAACCTGAAAAGGCGGCTTGGGCAAAAATGGGTATCCCGGTGGAATGAAAACCCGAAAGGGCGGTCCAAGAAAAAGTTAGGGATAAAGCGTAATACTATGTCTCATTGGATCACTTTGCATCCAGAATCCGGTATCTACATCAAGTTCAGACGGCATCGATCAGTCAGCTTCATCTTCAACTAAGGTCATCAAGTGATGAGACGCTCGGAGATATAAAGGCAATAGCAGAGTTGAAACCCAGTGGGATCATTCATTTCACACAGCTGTTTTATTTTCTCTTGTGCAAAATTTGTATAAACTCTTTTGTTCGGCGGCGTTCTCTTACTAGGACGTCAGCCTCTTGAACATAAAACGCCTATTTACAGGCAAATTCAATAATCAATAAAATCACTTTTCAGTTAAAATTGCCAATTGTTTTTCCTTTTCTGTTTTGTTTTGCGAAGAACGTCCAAGGTTCAATTTGTGATATATGCATTGACAATAATTTGCTAACTCACGAATATTTGCATACGAAACAAAGGATTAATTACAGGTAACATTAGAAACAGGGGCAATAAAGAGTTGTCTAAGCAATCTAATTGTTCTATCCGCCAAGGTACCAAGGTAGGTTCAGCTAGAGAACATAACCAGGTATCTCAATTCCCCAGAGAGTAAGCCAGCAAATCAGTGCACTCTCCCCGAGCAAAGCTATTTTATCAGCCTTAAGGAAAGTCAAGTATCCTCCATTCCCCAGCAATATATATGCATTCTTAACAAGCATCCCCGGCAGTCTTGGTCTAAAGATTGTTCCCCGGCGGTATATCAAGCATTCAAAGGAATCACTTCCCCCGCAATTCAAAAACTTCCCCGAGAGAGTCCAATCCAGTTTCCCCAGGAAAGTTGGAATCCATCTCCCCAAGCAGTAAGCTTATCCCCAGTAGATTCTGGAAGCTTATCCCTCGCAGAGCACGAACGCGTCTCCCGACTTTATTCAAAGAGTTATTTCCTTACCAGGATATAACTGGGTTATCCTCAGCCAAAAGCCACGGAAAGAGCGTTATCGACGAAATCTTCTTATCCCCAGCGAAGTCTATCAACACTTCCAACACAACAAGGGTATCCCTAGCAAGTTATTATCAACAACTCAGCAAAGTACCTCTCTCCCCACAGAGTATTGCTTCCCAGCAAGATCATTAGAGATTTATCTCCCCGCAGAGTAATCCATTCGCCAAGTTTATTCCCCAACGGAGTCATCTTCTCCTACCGGTATTCTTGCAACTATCATCCCCAGCGGAAGCAAAATCTATTCTTCAACATCAGCCCAGGAGTGACTTCCCGGCACCCGTCAAGGATTTACTTTCCTAGACGAAAAACATACATTCATAAACATCACATTTCCATACATCATAGCATGCATATACGCATCATATCTTACAAATCTCATTTATGTTGAGAACATCATTGCTTGATCCATATTATGCATTGAGTATAACTGACCTTTACCTTTCAGGAAGAATTCAGTTAAGTTCTCAGCTATATTCAAGACCTTGACCGGTTCAGTTAAATCGACCCTAAGATTTTTCTGTTTCTTATCCAGTCCAAGGCCTTCTCTGGTTCAGTCAGATCGACCCTAAGATCTCCCTGTTTCTTATCCAGTTGAAGACATTTCAAGACCTAGACCGGTTCAGTTAAGTCGACCCTAAGACTTCTCTGTTTCTTATCCCGTCCAAGGCCTTATCTGGTTCAGTCAGATCGACCCTAAGATCTCCCTGTTTCTTACCCAGTTGAAGACATTTCAAGACCTAGACCGGTTCAGTTAATCGACCCTAAGATTTTCTGTTTCTTATCCAGTCCAAGGCCTTCTCTAGTCCAGCTAAATTGACCCCTAACAGATTTTTCTGATAAAGACTCAGTAGAAGTTATCCAAGATTCTCTCAATGATTACTGTTGAGGTTGTAGTCGCCTGTGGTTCTCTCCCCGTTACTGGGGAGGTAGTAATCGCCCCAAGATTCTCTCAGCGTTACTGTTGAAGTAGAAGTCACCCAAGATTCTCTCAATGATACTGTTGAGATTGTCGTCGCCTGTAGTTCTCTCCCCGTTACTGCGGAGGTAGTAATCGCCCCAAGATTCTCTCAGCGTTACTGTTGAAGTAGAAGTTATCCAAGATTCTCTCAATGATTACTGTTGAGGTTGAAGTCGTCCAAGATTCTCTCAATGATTACTGTTGAGGTTGAAGTCGCCTATCGTTATCTCCCCGTTACTGCGGAGGTAGTAATCGTCCCCCGATTCTCTCAGCGTTACTGTTGAGGTTATAATCGTCCAAGGTTTTCTCACCGTTCCTGTTGAGGTAGTAACCATCCCTGGTTCATTCATCACCGTTTGAAGCTCCAGATCCAGCTCCTGTAACCAGTCAGGACACATCCATACAAAGGGTTTGAAAACCAGCTCCTGTAACAGGTCAGGTAATCTTTCTTTTTTGCAGTTACGCAAGTTCTCGCTAAGGAATCTCTTACGCGATCGACACCCAGATGGCATCTATAAGCCCATCCACCTTCCATCATCTCTTAGCAGGGCATCTGTAAGCCCATCATCCTATCCATCAATCTCCAAATGACATCTATAAGCCCATTCCCATCATCACACCACTACTATGTGAGCGCAAATTTCTGGGCACTCTATTGTTCAATCATCTTCCACCTTCGGATTACGAAAGGCACGTCAGCCAATATGCATCCTCAGGTCTAAGAAGATTGAACAGGGGCAACTGTTGTACCCCAAAATTTTCCCTCCCATATTCTTCAAGAATTGCAAAGAACAAAGCTTCAAAATCTCCCCAAGGGTTGCACAGTTCAAGGGCCTCCTAAGCAGTCAAAAACTAGGGTTTTGGTTCTGACAAAGAAAATGAAGTGTCCAAGGGTCCAATCAAGTACCACATGCCTATAAACATGGTCAAGTATCATCATACCAAGTTTCAAGACTTACAGCACAAAATTGCACAGTCAAAAACCCTAATTGCACTACGGTCAACTGTAGGGGCAAAATGGTCATTTGACAGTCAAAAGTTCAAATTTTTGGTCAACATATCATTTTGAAGCCACAAACATCATTTGATCAATGCTTGATCATGATTCTCAAAGTTTGGCTCAAAAAGTCTCAAGATGCAAAAGTTTCCATATTTGGACAGTTGAAAAAGTCAACTGTAACTTGAACAAGGCATAACTTCCACATGGATTATCAGAAAAATTCCATCAAAAGCTCATTTGTAAGAGAAAGACATTTCCTACAACTCCTCTTCACACTTCAAGTCCAAGAAATGCTCTCACAAAAAGTTATCAATGTCAACATTATAGGTCATTTTCAAAAGTCAACAAAAAAGGACTTTAAGTCAAAGGCCATAACTTGAGATTGGTAAATCAAAATGACATGGGACCAAAGACATTGGTTAGAGGACTCCAATACCTTTCCAAAATGTCCAAGAACATGAGCAAAGCTTAAAAATTGAGCAAGTTATGCCTTGTGGAAGTTGGGAAATTTTTGGATATTTTGAAAAGTCAACATTGCTTCAAATGTCTTAAAAATGCTAATGGGCCTCTTTTTCTTCCACAATTCATAATCCAAGGCATGTGCACGACCATTTGGCCCAAAGGGAAGGTTTTTACCATTTTTATTTATTTATTTGGATTTTTAATTATTAATAATTCATTTAATTAAAATAAATAGGTGAAAATACTAAACCTAATGTTTTAAATCTTTTTGTGCATGGAATAGGCTTAAGATTTCGTGCACAATCAGATATAGAAAGAATCATGGCAATTGGATATGATTGGCATCAAAAGCATGTGAAAAAGATTGGAAACATTATGCATGAAAATCAAATCTTCCATACATCAATGCATTGATTCTTTGGACCAAATTTCCAACCCTAATCGTTCACATATACATACTAATGCAAACCCTACTCCTTAGAACGACCAAGCTGCGCCATACACATAGAACCAAACTTGAGTTTTTTGCCAAAAAGTTAAAAACTGAAAACTAGGTTTTAGGGCTTTTTAAGATCAAATAACCATTCCATTAGCTTGCCAAGGTGACCAGGAGGCTATTCCAATCAAGAACATCAACTCTAACGCCTTGAATCGGTATACAGAAATCAAAATTTTTCATATAAAATGCATAATCGTGTTTTAATATTCAAGCATGTTCATTGCATTTTTTTCATGGATTTGTACTAATTGGATGATTCTGAAACTAACCATATGTTTTGATTGAGTTTTTACGCGTTATATAAGGATTCACCATTAAAGGATGCTAGGGTTCTTTGAACTTGAAATTGGGCGTTTCTCACTACTGTAAAATTGAGACACCATAATACCATGAATGGACTCAGCGTGTTTGGACGATTCTAAAGCAATCCCCGCGCTCAATTTATGAGCTACCATGTGCTATTCGCTATTTTGGAAACAAGCATGTTTTGAGGGGGTTTAAAACCCCCGTTAACCTTTTCATGTTTTAGGAAATAAACAAAACGAAGAAGAAGATGATGAAGTGTCCAGCAGCAATTGGTTGATTTGAAAATTCACGCTAAAAAGTCACTAACAATTTGTTTTATTTTATAATAATTGTTTGTTATATAATAATCAAAGGCGCGTGAATGGCATAGTGGTGGAGAACACACTTGGTAATCTACATGACCTGGGTTCGATCCCAGGTCCCCATCCCTTTCCAATATTATTTTTCCACTCACGCTTCTGTGCAGATTCATTATGAGGGAACACCATACATCCATAATCTCAAGCTTGCCACGCGTATAGAAAGATCAATCCAAAGGCGCTGATTGAAAGAACACCCTGAGCCTCGGTCAACACACATGCATGCCAGCGCAAAAGTCAACCAGGCCAAAGGCTTAATGGGCCTGAAATACTGGACTCTACCTCCCAATTTGGGGACAGACCCCCCTAGGTTTGCAATTTCTTTTATATTTTTTTATTTTATTTCAATTATTCTTTTTAATTAACTTCTTTAATTTAGTTTATTTTCATAAAAAACACAAAAACAATATAAAAATCAGAAAAAGACAAAAAATAAGTATTTTTATTTAAATGTTATTTTTTGTAAATAAATATCATTAACTGATTTTAGTTTTTAATTTAGGTTTAAATCTTAATATTTTTCTAATAAATTTAACATTGGTAGAATTAGGGTTTTAATTAATTTTTATCCTTTTTCTTTTCTTTTCACTAATAATTAATTATTTATTTTTATAAAATCAAATTGTCATTAATTAATTAATTTAATTTTAGGTTTAAATTTTAATAGGTTTTTTTCTTAATAAATAAAAGTTGTAGAATTAGGGTTAATTAGTTAATTTCATTTAATTCTCATTAAAAAATCATAAATACCAAAAAAACTAAAAAATAATTTCTTTTTTTTTAATTTTAATTTAATTAATTTAATCATTTAATTTAATTTCATTAAAAAGGGTCCAACGCCCTCGTTTCCAATTTTAATTCCTATTCGCGCATTTTATTTATTTCCTTCTTATAATATTAATGTAATTCTCCCAAAGCCGTGTAAACTTAATTTCTCGCACTTTACTTTATTTCTTTATTTTCTGTCAAATCGGGTCCTGGATTAAATTTTGGCGATGTGGACCCGCGCCTTTGTAATAGTTTAGAACTTTACATTTCTCGCAACTTTTTAACTGTTAAATAAATGCATGCAAGAATGAATGACAAAATAAAAACAAACGCATAGATCACTTGGACATGACAAGACAAAAATAAATGAATCTGACACACAAATCACACACCACCCCTAGGGTACACCTCACTGTTGCCTTTCGAAAGGTGATCGTCGAGTAGAGGATGTCTTAGTAAGTCCTCATGATCCGGGAACCTGGCATGAGGGTAGCTTCTAAGGTGTCTTCCTATTGCTCTGGTGATCACCATGTCCCGAACCTCCGAATTGACCCGAATACCTCCAATGGTGGTGCTACCTACCTCTCAATGGTGGGATGGCACTACTTTAAAGGACATCTACACAGACGAATTCCTTAGGGTAGGTAGGTTCTCGTAGATACTTGCTCTAATTTCAAAACAAATTCAAAAATACTTTTCATACCGACACATTTTCAAAAAGCTTTCGAAAGCAATTTTTCAAACACTCTTGAGGACCGATACAAGAGTCGAGCTGGAATTTTCAAAGAAACTTTTTCAAACCCACTCACAATTGAAAAGCAAATACTTTTGAAAACACAAGTGAGCAAGTATCTAAGAGCCCATGGATAACCATGGATAGAAAGGGTGCTAACACCTTCCCTTTCTATAATCTACCTCCCGAACCGAGAGCAATCTCTTTAAGGAATTTTTCTGTGCTTTTGTCCTTTCCATTTAGAGAAAATAAAAGACGGTGGCGACTCTTGCTTCCGCGAAATTTCGCGAACCAGCGTTAAACAGTCAGTTCTAGATCCACCGATCACACAATGCTATTGAAGAAGATTTGTATGTTGTTGATGTCAATGATCTGATAACTCCATTGTTAACCATCAAGTTGAATTTGTTAAGGGTCGGGATTTTCCCGGGATGCAAAGAAGATTGTTACTGTTTTCACTCTCTGCCGTTTGACTGTCCGTTACTAAAGAAAGGCATCCAAGGCCTAATGGACAGTCGACAAATTTTGTTCGAAAAAGTTTCTGCTATTCCAACCCACAATGAAGAAGTCTCAATTATCACCATTCACGCCAATCTTTCCAAGGCCGTCAGAAATCCTGTTAAGATTACACCAGTTACAAAGTCTGTTCCTCTGAAGATAACAATGCCAGGGCCTGTCCCCTACACATCTGAAAAGTCAATACCATGGAATTACGGCGGTGACGTCTATTACCATGGTATTAAACAAGTAGAAGTAACGGAAGGAAGCTCGGATGAAGAAGAAGCCAGCATTGGAAACATTGCAGGCACGAGTAAGATCACCCGAAGTGGGAGAATTTTTTCTCCAGAGATTGCTCCTCCAAAAGCAATCTTTGGACCCTCATCTGCTGCCGAAGTTATTCCCGCACCCATAAAACTCTCTGCTAAAACTCCAGTGATTGAAGATGTTGTTGTTCCTAGTATTGTCCCTCCTACCTCTGCTGATAAAGGTAAGGGAACCCAAGTTGAGCTCGTCAGGACGAGGGCTCAACCCTTGGTCATCCCAGAAACCTCCGAGAAAGAGATAGAGGAGATCCTGAAGATAATTAAAAAAAGTGATTACAACGTGGTAGAACAATTGGGGCAAACCCCCTCGAAGATCTCCATGTTGGCATTGCTACTATGCTCGGAAGCGCACGCCAAGGCTTTGATAAAGTTCCTGAAGGCAGCCCATGTGCCCCAGGAAACCTCTGCTGATCAATTCCAAGACTGCGTAGCTAGTCTCACTGCAGACAATGGATTAGGTTTCTCTGATGCCGACCTAACTCCTAAAGGTAGAAACCACAATGATGCTTTGCACATTTCAGTAGAGTGCCAAGGGACCACTTTGGCCCATGTTCTAGTTGACATTGGTTCTTCCTTGAATGTGCTGCCCAAGAAGGCCCTCGACCGTTTAGACTGTGAAGGCTTGGAGTTAAGGCCAAGCAATATCGTTGTGAGGGCATTTGATGGATCAAAAAGAATGGTGCATGGGGAAGTGGACATTACCATTAAGGTTGGCACAGAGGTTTTCCCTTCAACTTTCTATGTGATGGACATCCATCCGTCATACTCTTGCCTATTGGGGAGGCCGTGGATACACAATGCCGGGGCAGTCACCTCTTCCTTACATCAAATGTTGAAGTATCCTGTCAAGGGAAAGATCATAACCGTCCATGGTGAAGAAGAGTACATGATCAGCCACCTGAACTCATTTCGGTATGTGGAAGTAGAGGGGGAGTTCATCGAGACACCATTCCAGCATTTTGAAGAGGTCTCTCCTGAGACAACAATAGCAAAGTTGGTAACCGAGGTACCGAGGCAGATGGCCAGGATGGCATCTCTGGAAGACGCGAAAGTCGCAATGAAAGAAGGAAAGAATTCAACATGGGGTCAGTTGCCAGACATCCCCTACAAAACAGACAAATTTGGATTAGGATTCACTACCGCGGGCCAGAAAGCTATGCGCCGGTCAAAGATTGAGAGAGCGCCAATCAAGATTTCTCCTTACGGAATCAACGCTTTGGAGGATGAAGATGGGGAAGACAATATTGAAGAGTGGATCTACCCAACTATCAAAGGAGGATTATGCAACTGGGAGGCAAAAGACTTTGTCCCCATCACTTTTATTAATCAGTAATTTATCTAAACATTTCCTGTGGTCTGTAATAATTACTTTTGAACAATCCGTACACTACTACTTTTTTACCTCATGCCTTGCCCGGGGCATGTAGGTCCATTTGTAAGGGTTTGATTATCTTCATATCCATATGCCATGTTTAATGATTCATTGGACGTTTTTCATTTGATAAACTGCTGTGTTCATTTTCTTTCCTTTTGCATTTTTTTGTTTAAGGATGGCTATCCCTTACACACACCCACACTCACAAATGCAGGTACCCATCCACTCTGGATTCCATGGGTGACTATTCTGCTATCTCCTTCAATAACTCTGAAGATCTGGTCAATCAAGCTGAGTATGAAGATGACGAAGGTTGTGAAGTACCAGGGGAACTAGCCAGACTTCTACAGCAAGAGGAAAGAGCCATCTTACCTCACGAAGAGTCATTGGAAACTGTCAACTTAGGAACCGAGGAAGACCGAAAGGAGGTACAAGTGGGTGCCAATCTGGAACCAAGTGTCAAGGAGCGCCTGATACAGTTATTAAATGAGTACGTTGAAATCTTCGCTTGGTCTTATGAAGACATGCCGGGTTTAGACACAGACATCGTGGTTCACCGTCTCCCCACAAGAGAGGATTGTCCACCGATCAAGCAAAAAGTCCGCCGAATGAGGCCTGACATGTCTGAAAAGATCAAGGCAGAAGTGATGAAGCAATTCGACGCTGGGTTTCTGGCTGTTACATCCTATCCTCAATGGGTTGCTAACATCGTGCCAGTACCTAAAAAAGATGGCAAAGTTAGGATGTGTGTGGACTACCGGGATTTGAATAGGGCCAGCCCCAAAGATGATTTTCCGCTACCACACATTGACATTTTGATCGACAATACAGCTCAGCATAAAGTGTTTTCCTTCATGGATGGATTCTCGGGTTACAATCAAATCAAAATGGCCCCCGAGGACATGGAGAAAACAACTTTTGTCACACAATGGGGTACTTTCTGTTACAAAGTGATGCCGTTCGGACTGAAGAACGCAGGGGCAACTTATCAACGCGCCATGGTAGCTTTATTTCATGATATGATACATCATGAAATTGAAGTTTACGTAGACGATATGATAGCTCGGTCACAAACAGAGGAAGAACACCTTGAACATCTAGAAAAGTTGTTTGCCAGGTTGAAAGAATACAAACTCAGGCTGAATCCAAGTAAGTGTACTTTTGGAGTTAGGTCTGGTAAACTTCTAGGGTTTATTGTCAGCAACAAAGGCATTAAAGTCGATCCAACAAAAGTGAAAGCAATACAAGAGATGCCTGCTCCCCGTACTGAAAAGGAGGTTAGAGGGTTCTTAGGGCGCTTGAACTATATTGCCAGATTCATCTCTCATCTGACTTCTACCTGTAAGCCAATTTTCAAACTGTTAAAGAAAGATCAGGTAGTCGAATGGAACGACGATTGCCATGCTGCTTTTGATAAGATCAAGGAGTATTTGCTAGAACCTCCTATTCTGATGCCACCCGTCGAAGGAAGGCCATTGATCATGTATCTGACTGTCTTGGGTAACTCAATGGGGTGTGTTTTGGGCCAGCATGACGAGTCTGGTCGAAAAGAGCATGCTATTTATTACCTTAGCAAAAAGTTTACCGACTGTGAGACTCGCTACTCACTGCTCGAGAAAACTTGCTGCGCTTTGGTATGGGCTGCTCGCCGACTAAGGCAGTATATGTTGACTCATACTACCTTGTTGATTTCCAAAATGGATCCTATCAAGTATATCTTCGAGAAACCTGCTTTATCTGGAAGAATAGCTAGATGGCAAATGATTCTAACCGAGTATGACATCCAGTACACCACTCAAAAAGCTATAAAAGGGAGTGTACTAGCTGACCATCTGGCTCATCAAGCTATCGAAGATTATCAACCCATGAGATTTGACTTCCCGGACGAGGACATCATGAATTTGGACAACATTGAAGGTAATGGACCGTATGACGGACCCGAAAAGGGATCCCGATGGACCCTATACTTTGATGGTGCTTCAAATGCACTTGGAAACGGTATCGGTGCGGTACTCATTTCCCCGGAAGGTTGTCACACACCTTTCACGACCCGACTTTGCTTCAGCTGCACAAACAACATGGCTGAATATGAAGCTTGCATCTTTGGTCTCAAGGCTGCTATAGACTTGGGGATCAAATCTTTGATCGTATTTGGGGACTCGGCTTTGGTTATCAGTCAAATCAAAGGAGAGTGGGATACCAAGCATCCTAATCTTATCCCATACAAAGAACATGACTTGACATTGTTGCCTCATTTCGAGCAGATTACCTTCGAGCATTTCCCGCGAGAAGAGAATCAGCTAGCAGATGCTCTAGCTACAATGTCTTCCATGTTTAAACTCAACTGGGATAACGAGGCTCCCCAAATCACCATCGAGCGAATGGATGAACCCGCGCATTTTCATGAGATTAATACCGGAGAAGTAGTGGAACAACCTTGGTTCCATGAAATCAAAAGGTATCTCCAGACTCAAGATTATCCCGAAGGAGCTTCCGTAAATGACAAGAAGTTCTTAAGGAAATTTGCTGCCAAATTCTTCCTGAGCAACGACATCCTTTACAAACGAAGCCATGATTGTGTTTTACTCCGATGCGTAGACAAAGCTGAAGCAGAGTTAATCATGACCGAGATACACAGCGGTACATTTGGCACTCACTTGAGTGGGCATACAATGGCTAAGAAGATCCTAAGGGCAGGCTATTACTGGTCTACCATGGAAGCTGACTGCCATCAACATTCCCATACTTGTCACAAGTGTCAAGTCTACGCTGACAAGGTCCATATCCCTCCGGTCCCTCTCAACGTTTTGACAGCTCCGTGGCCATTTGCAATGTGAGGCATTGATATGATTGGGGAGATCAAGCCAACGGCATCCAACGGACATCGTTTCATCCTGGTCGCCATTGACTATTTCACCAAATGGGTTGAAGCAGCTTCCTTCTCCTCTGTTACTAAAAATGTGGTTGCCCGCTTCATCAAGCAAAATCTCATATGCCGGTATGGTGTTCCAGACAGGATCATCACAGACAACGGTAAAAATCTGAATAACACGATGATCACCGCATTATGCGAACATTTCAAGATTTATCATCACAATTCATCTCCCTATCGGCCGAAGATGAACGGTGCTGTTGAAGCTGCGAACAAAAACATTAAGAAGATCATTCAGAAAATGACAGTCACTTACAAAGACTGGCATGAGATGCTACCGTTTGCCCTACATGGATACCGTACGACGACACATACTTCAACTGGGGCAACCCCATTTTCTTTGGTATATGGCATGGAAGCTGTCCTGCCTATGGAAGTTCAGATTCCTTCTCTAAGGATTATGAAGGACACAGGTTTGAATGAAGATGATTGGATTCAGACCCGACTTGATCAACTCAATTTGATCGATGAGAAGTGACTCGCTGCTATATGCCATGGTCAGACGTATCAAAAACGGATGATCAAGGCCTTCAATAAGAAAGTCAGACGTCAAGTGTATCAAGTCGGAGATCTCGTAATCAAGCGGATTATCTTGCCGTAAAGTGATCCCAGGGGCAAATGGACTCCTACATACGAAGGACCATTTGTGATCAAGAGCATATTTTCTGGTGGTGCAATAATTTTGACCACCATGGACGGTAACGATTTGCCGCACCCTGCGAACGCAGACATAGTCAAAAGATACTACGCATAAAATAACCCGACGAGTCGAAAACCCGAAAGGGCGACTTGGGCAAAAATGGGTATCCCGGTGAATCGAAAACCCGAAAGGGAGGTTCAGGCAAAAATTAGGGATAAAAACAAAAAAAATCTGTACACCCGGCAAGTTGAAAACCCGAAAGGGCGGCTTGGTCAAAAAAGGGGTTTCCCGGTGGATCGAAAACCCGAAAGGGCGATTCAGGCAAAAGTTAGGGAATTAAAGCGTATGACTATGTCTCGTCGGATCACTTTAAGGACAATCTCTTCATCAACCAGTTCCAAGCTTCTGATCAATCCAGCCATCGGCAGACGAAGCATTGAATGGACAGATACTCAGAGTTATGAAGGCTGTAGCAGAATGGAATCCCATGGAATTATTTCACATAGCCATCTTTTCTTTTGTATAAATTTTTCCATATTTACAACGACATCCTCTTACTAGGATGATTGTCTCCTTTGTACAAATATACTCATAGAAAGTTAATACAAATACTTTTCCCAGAAATTTGCGTCGTTTTCTTCTCTTTTTGCACTTATGTTTTATTTGAGAAACGTCCAATGTTTTGTTAAGTAGGCATATGCATTTGAACATAATCATTTCCTTATGAATCAAGGTAGGTGATCACTATTGAGTTGAAGGTGCAGTTGGATATCTTGATACCCTTTCAAAGGAAATCCCGAGCAGACTTGAAATCCACATTCCTCAGTCAGAACTTAATTCCCTAAACAGAGTCAGACTTCAGGATCCTCATCGGCAAAAGCTTTCTCAACACTGATTTCCCCCAGCCAGAGAATCCTCCAGAACTCAATTCCCCTCAGAGTTAAGCTTCAGTATCCCCAGCGGAGCTAAAACTTCAAACTATCAATCCCCAGCGGAACCAGACTAGTGGACCTTCTCCCCACAGAGATGCTTCTCACTAGACTAAAGATTCTCAGTTTTACATCCCCAGCATGAGTCTACCAGGTTCTAAACTCCCCAGTAGAAGTCATCAGAAATTCTCTTACCCCGCAAGTCACCAAGGAAATTCCAATTCCCCGCAGTGGTTCTAAGGCCCCTCAACGATTGAAGGTCTGGTATTCCCCAATCAAATCCGAAGACTTTCATTTTTAGTTCCTCACTGAATATTTGAAGATTCCCCAGCGAAGATCTCCTCGATACAGGAATTCCCCAGAAGATTAGTATACAACCCAAGCTCCTAATTCCCCAGCAACAGCCAAGGAATTATTCTCCCCCGGAAGCAGTCAAGATGCTTTTATCCTCAGCCACCCAGGATTCATCTATCCTCCGCAAGACAGCTCTCCAGCTTACATGCACCTTCGTTTACATTCATATCATATAACATACATTGCATCATGCATCATGACATTGCATACATTGCATTAAGCATCATGACATTGCATACAGCTAACTCTTTACCTTTTCAGATGCAGTTTTACACGAGCTCATCATCAGGAAACCCTACACCGGTTCCTCCTCACCTCAAGACTTCTGAAAACATTTCACGGGTTCTCCAGTAACGGATGTTAACCTATCGCTTGTTCAGATTCTTCTTCAAGCCTTCTAAAAACAGTTTATGGATTCTTCCCAACAACGGATGTTAATCTATCGCTTGTTCAGATGCAACTTTTGAAAATAGTTTACAGACGCTTCCCAACAACGGATGCTGCTCTATTGCTTATTCAACCTCAAGACTTCTGAAAACAGTTTATGGATTCTTCCCAACAATGGATGTTAATCTATCGCTTGTTCAGATGAAACTTTTGAAAACAATTTATGGATTCTTCCCAACAACAGATGTTAATCTATCGCTTGTTCAGATGCAACTTTTGAAAACAGTTTACGGATGCTTCCCAACAACGGATGCTGCTCTATTGCTTATTCAACCTCAAAACTTCTGAAAACAGTTTATGGATTCTTCCCAACAACGGATGTTAATTTATCGCTTGTTCAGATGCAACTTCTGAAAACAGTTTATGGATTCTTCCCAACAACGGATGTTAATCTATCGCTTGTTCAGATGCAACTTTTGAAAACAGTTTACGGACGCTTCCCAACAACAAATGCTGCTCTATTGCTTATTCGACCTCAAGACTTCTGAAAACAGTTCACGGGTTCTCCAAGTAACGGATGTTAACCTATCGCTTGTTCAGATTCTTCTTCAAGACTTCTGAAAACAGTTTACGAATTCTTCCCAACAACAGATGTTAATCTATCGCTTGTTCAGACTCTTCTCAACTTTTGAAAACAGCTCACGGATGCCTCCAGACACGGATGTTAATCTATTGCTTATTCAAACCCCCCAGTTCAGAGATGGTCCAAAACATGGACGCTTTTCTGATACTCATTCTAGATGGCATCTTTAAGCCCATCCCCGACAAGATTCTGTCACCCCTCCAGATGGCATCTTTAAGCCCATCTCCAAATGGCATCTCTAAGCCCATTCCCGCGTCCTTTGCTTTGACGAGTGCAAATTTAAGGGCACTCTAGTGTCCAATCTCCTTTTACCCTCGAGTCGCGAAAGGCAAACTTGCCAATCTAACTCTTCGGATTCAAGAAGATTGAACAGGGGCAACTGTTGTACCCCAAAATTTGGCCTCCCATTTTCTCAACATTTTCTCATCACAAGGCCCTTGGAGCTCAAGATCCAGTTAGGGTTTCCTCTGCTCAAGACTTCTCCTAGCACTGTTGACCCAAATTAGGGTTTGTGTTTGCACAAATATGTTTTGACCTAAAATGCCTAAGATGACTTTCATGCTTCATGTTGGACTCCCAAGTTTATCCATACCAAGTTTTAAGTCTTGATTCCAAATTTTGCCCAGTCAATTGGACAGTTGACCTAGAAATCAACTGTATTGGGGAAAAAGTCAACTGTGGCCAATTGACAGTCAAATCTCATGGAAATTGACCCACATCAACATTCTGAACTCATATGGACCATTTGATCAAGTTTGGATCACAATTCCACAAGAAATTTGATCAGATCACTAAAAGGGCAAAATGGTCATTTTTAGGATTTTGACTGCACAAAGGCAATTTTCGACTATTTGACCTAGCCAATGGCAAACCAAGCTCACATATGGACTCAAGGACCCCATGGAATTGTCTTGACATACTCAACAAGTTCAAAAGATCCCAAATGCACAAGATTGACAGTTGAATTTCCCAGTCAATTGATCAATTTTGACTGTATACTGAAAAGTCAAACTTTGACTTTTTGGTCAAAATCAAGTATCAAGATTCATTTTTCATCAAAACATGCCAAATCATGAAAATTGTTCATCAAGAAATCAAGAATTGCAAATTAGGGTTTGAAATGAAGATTTTTCATAACTTAGAATTTTTCTAAGTTATGAAAAACCCTAATTTTTTCCTAACTTTGTCCCACTTTCTCATCAAGATGCATTTGGATTCAAGGAAAAGTCAAAACATGAAAGTTGTAGTCCATTGCAAAATCTACAACTTTTATTCACAAAGTTTCCTTAAAAGAAGCTTGTAGCTCAAGTTACAATTTTTGGAACAAGGGTACCAAACCATTCTTAAACTTAGAGAAATTTGACCTATTTTAGGCAGGATTTTTGCCTAACTTCAAGACCATTTTTCACATACTTTCACTTGTAATTTCAATTTGCATTTCAAAGATGTATTGTAGTCGACATTCCAAGCTTTCCAAAATGTCTAAGAACTCATCAAACAACCTCATGGTTAGGGAGGATCGAATTTGGCAAGTTGGGAAAAACTCACTTTTTATTTGGCCAATTTACATGTTCATACATCTAGGCCATTTTGAAATCAGCTTGCATAACTTGATTACAGGTCCTAAATCCATTTTGCACTCATAAATTTAATGCAAACTCATTGTGCCAAGACCATATTTTATGTGTTCAAGCATTACATAAAGGTTTAGTCCCAAAATAGAAAAAGCATAATGTCCATTTTTGCAAAAGTTAAACTTTATGTCAATTAGCAATCCAAGCAAGTACAGTGAAAATCTCTTTGGCACAAGTTTATGAGCTAATTACACTGATCAAGACTAAGTTGTGCAGCACATTAGGGTGACCTCTATCGGTCTAAAACTCAAGTGGACACTTTGTTGCTTAAAGTTGAAGAAACATAGCATAACAACACACAACTCTCATTCCTGTAAACCAGAGCTTAAGCAAAGTTATCAAACATTTTCTAATCATCAAACCTAAGCTAGAACACGAGCCAACCATCTCCAACACCCTCTCAAACACAGAATCACCCTCAAACTGCCAAAACAGGGGACCTGCTGCAGATTGAGTTCCATAACTCAATCTATTCGTGCATTCTTGCTAAAACCACCTCAAACACATCCCACAACATCCCTTGAAGCTATTCCAAACCTCAAACACGACCTGTAACACTCACAATCAACATCACCATTTTCATTTTTCTGTTTTGCAGGTGGAGTTCTATAATTCGTTTCAGCTAATTTCAAAGCAAACTAAAGCTTGGAATAGCATCCCTGGACATCAAGGAAGCTATACCAATCATCACCTTGCACTGAAAGTACCTCCATTGCCAGACACGATTCAAGATGAACAAGTAAGTTCATGAACTCGTATCTCTCTATCCAGGCATTGTTAGCTTTAGGTTTGTGAAGAAAATATGTCACATTCATAGCCCTGAACATGCCCATGTAATTAGTTTTCATTTATTTTACATGTGCTGTGAGAATTTGATGTCTGAACTTGGAACAAAAACTAGGTCAAGAATTAGGGATGGAGAAATTCTCTCTCATCTTAGAGAGTTAAGTCAAGTTCTTTATATGTCTGGATTCGTCTTTTAATGCTCTACATTTTTCATGTTGTGAGTTTTGCTTGAAAGTCCAGGAATTGGGAGATAGAAAACGCGTGTTGATTGCTGTTCATACAGGTTCAGAGGTTGAAGAAGGTCTTTTTGGGCTGGGCTTTGTTTCAGTTTCCTATTTGCACCCTTTTGTTACTTTTAAACCCCCTTGGCCCATTGTGCTTATTTCAATCATTTTTTGACTTTTACTTTTTATTCCTGACTTATTTATTTTTCCTCATAATATTAAAAACATAAAAAATATTTTTCACGCCATTTTTGAATTTATTAGGCATTTATTTGTTTAGAATAATGTTTGTACATAAATAAATAAACAAAATACACTTTTTATTTAAAATACTTAAAATAATACCAAACACATTTATTTTCTAATTTCCATTTTATTTTATCTTCTTAAAATATTTTATATAAAATATACTTTTTTAATAAATATAAAATATTATTATTTTGTACATATTTAATATATTTAGTAAATAATATAAATACATATATGTATATTAGTATATTTAGGTTAAAAAAATACAAAATATATACATTTTTATTTTATTGATATTTAATATTAAAAATACCTTTTTTACAAATATACTTCACTTTTATTTTATTTTTGTACATAACTAATAAACATTGTACATATTAAATAATTAATACTTTTTACTTAGAAAATTAGGGTTTTGCCCTAAATACATAAAAACTCCAATAAAATAATACTTTTTATTTTGTTTATTTGACATATAAAAAACACTTTTTTTCATACATATAAAAAAACATTTTTTTGCATCTTGCATATTTATTCCATTTTTATTTAATTGTTGTATATTAAATAAATTGTATAATTCCCAATTTGATGTAATAGTCTAGGTTTAAATTCCTTGTCAAAATCCCCATTTGAACATTTGTACCCCCCTTCCCATATATTGTGTTGTAATAATTTAGGAATTTTATTTTTCGCACTTTAATGCTTTCTAATTATGCCATGCTAGAATTAGGGTTTTGTATGCAAATCAATTAACCAAAATAGTTTGACCTAATTTCAAAGATAATCAAGCATGAAAATGGACAACACTAATCACACTTGCACCCCTAGGGTATTCCACTTGTTGCCTTCAATAATGGGCCATATTGCATGTTAGGTCTCTTTGGGCAAAACAAACACAATTCAAATGATCATAGTCCCTCGATGACGCTTTCGAAAGTTGCCTAAAATGATCAAGTCCCTTAAAGGAAAAATTGCCCAAAGATACTTGGCACCATTGCAATTATGGTCTCAACGATGACCCACGCCCGTCCCTTTCACATCCTAACACAAGATTGTCCACCAAATGCAATGGTGGAACAAAATTGTTAAAAGGGTTAAAAGATAACAATAATCTTTGAGAACTTTAGGGGAGATAGCTCTTAAGTACTTGTCAACTTGCAAAACTTAAACACTTGCCTTCTTTTCCAAAACTACATTTCACAAACACTTTCAAAATAAACTTTCAAAAAACCTTGAAACATCTTTTCAAAAAGACAAACACCTTTTGTAAAACATTCGAGTAAAGAATTGTTACAAGGGTTGCCTAGACAAGGCATCTTTTTCAAAACATTTTCAAAACCGCACACGAAGCACCATTTCAAACAATTGAAAGCACCATTTCAAACAATTGAAAATTAAGGCAAGTTGATCTAAGCAAGTAACTAAGAGCCCATGGATAACCATGGATAGAAAGGGTTCTAATACCTTCCCTTTCTATAATCTACTCCCCGAACCCAAGAAAACATCTCAAAGGTTTTTGCTGTGCTTTTTAACCTTTCCTTAGGATAAAATAAAAAGTCGGTGGCGACTCTTGCTTAACCGAAACATTTGCGAAAACAAACGCAAAACCCTAGTCAGTTCTCCCACCGTATCACACCATCATCGTCGGAATCATCATTCACCATTTCATCAAACTCTAACTCGTCATCTTCTTCTTCTTCATCAACTGCATCTACCTCAGCTTGTTCATTCTCCAAAGGATCAACCACTTGTGTCACCTGAGGCTCTCGCAGCATAATGTACAACTCAATAGAGTCGTACCCAGAATACACATGGCTGGAAAACATATTCTGGAGATCCTCGTCATCTTGAACTTCAACCTTATAAAAAATTATTTGGTTGTTTCCAAAAAAAACTGGATTCTGATAAAATATCTGTGTCACCGGGCCTCGTCCAAGTTTGGCCTCTAATCGTTTTTTGAAGTACGAGAAATTGGCTTTCCCATTTAAAAGAAATCGGATTTTGTCTGTGTCTCTAAACAAAAACCCAGAGGTGGGACAAATGTATGTCTCACCGTTGAAATGTGCTTTGATGACATATTGTGGTGCAGAGGCCATTGCGTAGGGTTGGTTGAAGGTTTGAAGGTTGGAATGTTCGAAGTTTATGAGTTATTTGAAGGTTTGTATGTTTGAAGTTTATTGATTGTATGAAGGTTTGAAGGTGGTAAGGTTTGAAGGTTGGAATGTTTGAAGTTTATGAGTTATTCGAAGGTTTGTATGTTTGATTGTTTGAAGGTTTGAAGGTTTGATTGTATGAACGTTTGAAGGTTGGAAAGTTTGACAGATTAAGTGAATCAATGTTATGATAAAGGTAAGACTAAAAATCTCATACTGAATTTCAATTAAGTAAGGATGTAACCCCCAAGGCTGCCAATAGTGTTACATGCATTCAGGCATGGCATCCCAAAGGCTGTCACGTAGCCTGAGCCTACTCTGCAACCAATGACACCTCTTATTCGCCAATTGGGATGGCGACACCTTTTATTTTTGTACTCTTTCGCCAAGTCCAATGGCGCCTCCCTTAATGTCCAATCGTGTTACATGCATGCAGATATGTAACCCCCTAGGCTGCCACCTAGCTTGCGCCTACTCTGCACCTACACTGTAACTTGTAAGTCTCCTCCCACCACCTCCAATAGTGTTACATGCATTCAGGCATGGCATCCCAAAGGCTGTCACGTAGCCTGAGCCTACTCTACAACCAATGACACCTCTTATTCGCCAATTGGGATGGCGACACCTTTCATTTTTGTACTCTTTCGCCAAGTCCAATGACGCCTTCCTTAATGTCCAATCGTGTTACATGCATGCAGATATGTAACCCCCTAGGCTGCCACCTAGCCTGCGCCTACTCTGCACCTACGCTGTAACTTGTAAGTCTCCTCCCATCACCTCCAATAGTGTTACATGCATCCAGGCATGGCATCCCAAAGGCTGTCACGTAACCTGAGCCTACTCTGCAACCAATGACACCTCTTATTCGCCAAAGGGGATGGCGACACCTTTCATTTTTGTACTCTTTCGCCAAGTCCAATGGCACCTCCCTTAATGTCCAATCGTGTTACATGCATGCAGATATGTAACCCCCTAGGCTGCCACCTAGCCCGCGCCTACTCTGCACCTACACTGTAACTTATAAGTCTCCTCTCATCACCTCCAATAGTGTTACATGCATTCATGCATGGCATCCCAAAGGCTGTCACGTAGCCTGAGCCTACTCTGCAACCAATGACACCTCTTATTCGCCAAAGGGGATGGCGACACCTTTCATTTTTGTACTCTTTCTCCAAGTCCAATGGCGCCTCCCTTAATGTCCAATCGTGTTACATGCATGCAGATATGTAACCCCCTAGGCTGCCACCTAGCCTGCGCCTACTCTGCACCTACACTGTAACTTGTAAGTCTCCTCCCATCACCTCCAATAGTGTTACATGCATTCAGGCATGGTATCCCAAAGGCTGTCACGTAGCCTGAGCCTACTCTGCAACCAATGACACCTCTTATTCGCCAATTGGGATGGAGACACCTTTCATTTTTGTACTCTTTCGCCAAGTCCAATGGCGCCTCCCTTAATGTCCAATCGTGTTACATGCATGCAGATATGTAACCCCCTAGGCTGCCACCTAGCCTGCGCCTACTCTGCACCTACACTGTAACTTGTAAGTCTCCTCCTATCACCTCCAATAGTGTTACATGTATTCAGGCATGGCATCCCAAAGGCTGTCACGTAGCCTGAGCCTACTCTACAACCAATGACACCTCTTATTCGCCAAAGGGGATGGCGACACCTTTCATTTTTGTACTCTTTCGCCAAGTCCAATGGCGCCTCCCTTAATGTCCAATCGTGTTACATGCATGCAGATATGTAACCCCCTAGGCTGCCACCTAGCCTGCGCCTACTCTGCACCTACACTGTAACTTGTAATTCTCCTCCCATCACCTCCAATAGTGTTACATGCATTCAGGCATGGCATCCCAAAGGCTATCACGTAGCCTGATCCTACTCTGCAACCAATGACACCTCTTATTCGCCAATTGGGATGGCGACACCTTTCATTTTTGTACTCTTTCACCAAGTCCAATGGCGCCTCCCTTAATGTCCAATCGTGTTACATGCATGCAGATATGTAACCCCCTAGGCTGCCACCTTGCCTGCGCCTACTCTGCACCTACGCTGTAACTTGTAAGTCTCCTCCCATCACCTCCAATATTGTTACATGCATGGTATCCCAAAGGCTGTCATGTAGCCTGAGCCTACTCAGCAACCAATGACACCTCTTATTCGCCAAAGGGGATGGAGACACCTTTCATTTTTATACTCTTTCGCCAAGTCCAATGGCGCATCCCTTAATGTCCAATCGTGTTACATGCATGCAGATATGTAACCCCCTAGGCTGCCACCTAGCCTGCAAGAGTGACACTTCTCATGCATGCATGCACCAGCTACCACCTCACTCACTCTATGAATTTTTTTGCCTATAAATACTGACCATATCATACTTCTCTCACACCCACACTCGTCTCACTCTCTGCTACGAAGTCTTTCATAATCTCTTACACTTTCTAAGTCTTTCATAATCTCTTACATTTTATAAGTCTTTCACAATCTCTTACACTTTCTAAGTCTTTCATAATCTCTTACATTTTCTAAGTCTTTCATAATCTCTTACACTTTCTAAGTCTTTCATAATCTCAAGCATTTTAAACAATGGCTCTTCTAACAATGGGAGATTCTCACAGAGGCACAAGGGAAAACATTGCCGCATTTGTAAGTTTCTAATTTGGTTATACATTATTTATAGTTAAGGTAATGCTATGTTCATCTTACTTAATCTTACATCTTTTACATTATTAACTTAGGATACCAAAAGATTCAAAATCCAGTCTCACAACTCCTGGCTCCCAACCCATTTATCGTACCATATCTGGAATACGCAGGTTTCAGACATGTTATAAAGATCTCCAACTGCACAATTGATTCGAAGTTCATTCTTGCAATGTTGGAAAGATGGAGACCAGAGACCCATACATTTCACCTACCAATAGGTGAATGTACCGTCACACTAGAGGATGTGTACATATTACTAGGTCTCCCTATCGACGGTAAGGCCGTGAACGGGTCGGTTCAACAACCCAATTCTCAGTGTGAAGAATTGTTGGGCAGGGATATGGTTAAAGGTGGTGGTGCGAGAGGTCAGGGAATACTACTCACTGAGCTTAAAAATTATTATGCAAGTTTAGAATTAAACGAAAATTCCTCCGAGCAAGACAGGGTAGTAAAAGCCAGAACTTATCTTATGATACTATTTGGTACCTTTTTATTTCCCGAAAGTACGGGAAATAGTGTAAATTTTATGTATTTACATTTACTTAGAGATTTTGAAAAAACAAGAAAGTATAGTTGGGGTTCTGCAGTTTTAGCCCACCTATACAGTTCCTTGTGCAAAAATACAGTCAAGGAAAAATATACATTTTATGGGTGCGCTTTTTTACTACAAGCCTGGGGTTGGTGGAAGATGGAGTCCTTAAACCCCGTCAACAACAATACTTTTATTTTCCCGTACGCAACAAAGTAAGTCATCAAGTTATATCATTTATTACTATTCATCTCTTCACCAAATATATGCTAAAAATAAAATGTTTTTCATTTCCTTTAGGTATTGCGTGAGGGGTATGGATTACGGCTAGAATCCAAGATTCAATGTCGCACAATACCGCAATCTGTTGGATCACTTAGGCCCGGATGATGTACGTCGTACCTTTAAACTTTTCTTCATTTAAATTATTTATATATTGCGTTTTCGTTAACCTGATTTAAATTTTTTCGCAGTTCGTTTGGAGACCATATTTGGATTTGGGCCATGAACCAAACCCCGAGGATGCAACAATTTGGACCGCGAAGACTGCAATCATTCGGTTCAACGTTGTGGAGATGCACCACAGCGACCGTGTGAAGATGCAGTTCAGAATGCATCAAGAGATACCAAGTGATCCAACTTGTTTGTCCCCATGGCATCTCAAAAGGGTCGACGCCCAGTGGGGTCTTACCAACTGGAAAGACTTTGCTCCGGAATGGTGTAAGATGTGGCAGAGGCGTCACCGATATGTCTTGCAATTCCCAGTTTTCCTTAATCATGGTAATATGCGACACACGGATCAATATTTATCTTGGTACAGGTTGGTTAGTAACCCTAAAATGCACGTGTCTCATCTAAGGTACTTGGTTGACCCACGCACACAATGGGTACAACCCTCGTTTCCCCAACAACAAACGCAAAATACATCAACCTCCCACCAACCCCCCCAGGAGAAACAGAACCACAAACACCCAACCACAGTCCCCACCACAACACAATTACACTCAAATGCCCTACAACCAACCACAATCACCACCTCAATACCAATACCCCCATATGCCTCACACCCAACCACAATACCAATCACAATACCAACACACCCGCATACCCCACACACAATTTCAGTCTTCCGTATATCCCAATATGGCCCCCTCAACATCCAGCCTTAGCCCTGATCTGGGAATGTCAGAAGATTACGAACAAACCGATCCAGCCTACCATCAACCACAATATCACCAAACCACCCAACATCCTCAATACCAAACACCCCAAGATTCATTTCCTTTCTACCCACCGTACTCAGACGATCAATGCTACAGACCCACCATGGAACCCCACCCACCGCCAACACGACCAAACTTTGAGGGTATGGGTAACCGACTGTACCAAAGCGGATCTTCTAGATATGGAGATCTGATTGATTTTATGGATCCAAAACGCATTGACTTCGCTGGGCCATCGACCCTGCCACAAAAGGAAACGCGACGACATCCAGCACGGAAAAGGCGAGGACGGGGATGCGGAACCGGGGGTCATTACCGGATTCTGAGAGATCACTGATTTATCTGTTTTTTTTATCGGGTTTTTTTTTATTGGGTTTTTTATCTGTTTTTTAAATATAATACAATTGGATGTAATTATTTATTTTTTAATAAAAAGTCAATTTTGTTGATCTTGTATCCAATACGCAACACACCGGACCGGAAAAAAAAAGAAGCAAAATTTGCCCTAGAATTGCACTTAGGCGCCATCTCACTTGGCTTAGGGCATGCCCTAAGCATATAGGCGCCAAGTGAGATGGCGCCTCCCCTTAAATAATGGGTGTAGGCGCCAAGTGAGATGGCTCCTCCTTTGGAGAGTCATCTGAAACATGGTTATTTGCGTAATTCTTTCCGAAACGCAGTTATTTATAAATTTTTTTTTAATACTTTGTTATTAAAAAAAAATTCAAATAACTTAGTTAAATATAAGATTAGACAACCCCAAATCGGCCATGTAGTTATTCAAACAGAAACAATTTTAAAGTGTAAAATTATATGGTGTATGTTTGAATAGGGAAAAAGTATACAGTGACAACCAAATGAGAAATTGGTTAGGGAATATTGTAGAAATTGTGGAAAAAAGTGTATTGTGAGTGGAATGAGTGTTAGAAAATTGGCCTCCATGCAATGTATTAGTATAATAATAATAATTTTTTAAAAAATATTATCATCTAAAGAAAATCACCATGTGGTTCGAACTCCTAACAAATTAGAAAAAAAGAAGATAAAATTAAAATTAAAAGGGTGGTCTCATATGAAAATTATTGGTCAAGAATAAAATCGCAAATAACACTAATAATTTGAAGAGAGATTTTGAAAAGAAATTGCAAAAATAAAATGTCTATGACTGAGTGAAATTGCAAAATTGTGGATGCTTTGATAGTGTTAAAAAATAATCTATTTATAATAATAGTTAGGTCAACAAAATAGGAAATACAATTAAATATTAATCAAAATTAAATCAAATAGTATTTGATTATTTCTTGATCAAAAAGCTAACCAATCAATTGTGAGAGTGACACTTTTTGATTAAAAATATATAAAATAAATTAAATATAATTATTAGAATATACCTAAAATAGAAAAATTAAAATTAAAAATAAATAATAAAAAGTAGAATTTTGTGATATTGAAAATGAAAATAAAGTTAATAACAAATGAAAGAAACAATGTTAAAAAAGTAGAACAAATAAGACTTGAACTCGTGACACTATACTTACAAGACTTATCACTTTATCAATTATGTTGTCTCATTTATTCAAAATAGAAAAACACTTGAAAGTATATGAAGGGTGGAGAAATAGTTGCTATTTAAAAAATACAAATAATTTAAAATAACTATTATATATATATATATATATATATATATATATATATATATATATATATATATATATATATATATATATATATATATATATATATATATATATATATATATATATATATATATATATATATATATATATATATATATATATATATATATATATATATATATATATATATATATATATATATATATATATAAAAGTAAAAATAAATCAATGTTGAAATATTAGTATAAATAAATCAATTTTTTTATAAAACTCAAGTTTAAAATAATTTGACTATTAGAAATAAGACGAATAAATTTAAAATATGACATCATACTTTACTATGCATTTTCTGTGATGAACAGTGGACCGTGAACTTTGTATTATGCCAGTATACAATAGTAGACAATTATACTATAGTATTTAACTTTGTATAAATACCATGTTGCTTTTTACTAATAACTTATCGTTCATTTTTCCTGTAAAAAATCCATTTAGATTAGCAAAACGTTATTTTAGGTTAGATCAAGAATATATTAAACACTGCACTAACAGTAGCATGGCTAATAGAACTAGCATGGGCCATGCAAAACTGAAATATAATATGGGCACTGAACTTCACTCACAGATACATGGACACTGAGCTGAAATATATGTACTCATCAAAAATATTATCAAAAAAATATGATAGCGTTTAATATGATAGCTTTTTCCGTTTTTGTTTGTTATTGCTATGGAAGGCCTCACAGGGTTAATAAATAGAGATGTGGATCAAGGAATTTTTGCAGCTTTCAAATCAATGAGAAGGAGTCAATTGACATTTTACAATTTAGGACGATACCATTGTTCTAGGAGATGGAAGCCTTGATAATTTATGGAGTTTGAAGTCAATCTTGAGAGGCTTCGAATTCATTTTGGAGCTTAAAGTTAATATGTGTAAAAGAAACATTTTTGGAATCAACATGGGTGATTGGAACTTGAAAGCCGCTTCAAATGTTCTTACCTGCAATATTGGAGCCTTGTCTTTCAAGTTTTTAGGTGTCATGGTGGGAGATAGTCCTAAAAGAGGTAGTATGTGGAAGGAGGTTATTCATAGTTGCAGGAAAAAAGGCTTTCATCTTGGAGAGGGAGACATTTATCTTTGGGAGGAAGAGTAGTTTTGATCAACTTTGTGTTAAATGATATTCTGGTTTTTGCTTTGTCCTTTTATAAAATGCCGATTAAGGTTCTTAAAAAAAATCCGTAGCATTCAAAGCAACTTTTTATGGAAAGGGTCTGAAATTAAAAGATTTATTCACTGGGTTAGTTGGAAGGTGTGTACAATTCCAAAGAAAATGGAGGCCTTGGTATTAAAGATATTGAGGTTTTCAATATGGCTTTGTTATCTAAATGGAAATGGAGGATTTTGAAGGAGAAGAAGGCTATTTGGAGCAGACTGTTGCGCTATAGATATAAGAATTCGGAAGTGAAGGTGCTTTTTAGAAATAGTAGAGATATTAATAGAGGCGACTCAATCTTGTGGAGGGATCTAGTAGTGCTAGACAACAACTTTGTGGCCCCCCTGAATAATTTTTTTCTAACCATATTTCTTGCAGGATCAAAGATGTGACTATGACTTCCTTGTGGCATAATGAGTGGTTATGCAACCAAACTCTTAAGGATGCTTTCCTGAAGTTTCTCGACATAGCAGCGGACCATTCTATGAGCGTGGAAGAAGCGTGCGTCTGGGATGAAGGTTCATGGATTTGGAATTTTTGGTCCATGTTCACTGAAGCAGCTGCAGCGGACAATAACAACTGAGAGTTCTTCCCGTCAAAGTTTTCGGCCGTAGCATTTTCAGAGGATGGTGATAACACTATGCCAAAATTGAATTTAGACAGTGCCACATAGACAGCGCTTATGCCCTAAGCGCTGCTATAGGTTTTCAGAAGAAAAAAAATTAAAAAATTAGAGTAAGCGCTACTAAAGGTATACCTTAGACAGCGCTTACTAAAAGTGCTGCTAAAGGCCTTACCATAGACATCGCTTCCTTTCCCTAAGCGCTGCTATAGGTTTTCAATAAAAATAAAATAAAAAAATAAGAATAAGCGCTGCTAAAGGGTATACCTTAGACAACGCTTACTAAAAGCGCTGCTAAAGGCTTTACCATAGACAGCGCTTCCTTTCCCTAAGCGCTGCTATAGGTTTTCAATAAAAAATAAATAAAAAAATAAGAATAAGCGCTGCTAAAGGGTATACCTTAGACATCGCTTACTAAAAGCGTTGCTAAAGGTGTGATAAAGGGTATACCTTAGACAGCGCTTTCAAGAAGCGCTGCTAAAGGCATTACACTAAAGCGCTGCTAAAGCCTAAAGCGCTGCTAAAGGTAATACCTTTAGCAGCGCTTCTTGGAAGCGCTGTCTAAGGTAATTAAATAGTTTCTAAATCTCTAAATTGGTTATCAGAAACCCCACTTTATACAAACGAAACCCCACACACGCAACTGTTCATCTTCGTCTAACTCGTCTCCTCCCTCCTCACCGTCCAACCGTGGTTCATCTTCTTCTCCAACTCGCTTCCTGATTCGTTGTATCGTTGCAAGCTTCGGATTCTCCGGTTATACGAGGGTAAGGGCCAGAGGCACGTGGTTCATCTTCTTCTCTAACTCGCTTCGGATTCGTTACCACCATCTCCTCGTGAAGAAGAAGTTTCACAAAACCAGTTTCACTATAAGGTAAAATTTCTTCATCCTTCTATATTTTTTTCTATGGTTAACTCAATGCAAGCACAAAGTCTGGTCTTCTTCATTTCTTTCTGAAACTCTCAGTACATGTCAAGCAAAGATATTTAATTTAAAGTACCAAAATAGGCCTCTCTGTTATTCATCTCTATCCATTTTCATTCATTCACACGATTCATCACAAGTATTTCTTATAGGACATTGGTCATTGTACTCTTATAGATATTGAATTCTTGTTAATCTGTTTAAACTAGGTGTATAAAAATTCACTTTTCTTCATTATGTTCTTTGGTTGTTTTTGGAATTGAGTTCTGATTCTAGTTTCCTGTTTTACCAGAGTGCATCTTTCTGTATATTCATATTAGTATTTGATATAAACAATAACTTCTACTTCTTCATTTTGTTTCATCACTTTGTTGTTTCTTTCTATATTTTATTGTTATGTTACTAAACAATTCAACTTGTGCTTTAATCTTCTGAAGAGAGTAGTGTTCAGGTTAACACATCCTCTCTTACTTCTTCTCATTACTTAATAGTAAGTCATATCATTGATCTTGTAATAAGTAATTGATATACATTGTTGGCAGAAGGTGTATCTCTAGTTTCCCTTACATAACCTGCTGCTCTTAGTCAAGGGTTTTATGATGTATTTCTTCCGTATGGTAAATCATTTTAACATGGAGTATTTGAAAAAAGAGGAATCCAGAACTTTGGGATGACAAACATGAACCTGTTGATGGAGTGATAGTTCGAACATAATGTATGCTTAGCTCATGTATACATGCCTGCAAGGAACAAAGGAATCACATCATGTAAATCCTCCATCTAATATTCAACTTAGTAATAGTAAAAAATAACACAAATCATGAATCTTCGAATGAGTTCACAACTAAGCTAATGTCTCTAAAATTGTAACATTGACGATCATTGATTGAATATGTTATAGGACCACAACAATCCTCATTTCTAGAATTGTTCTAATCACATGTTTGATTTTTGTTGACAACACAGACTCTTTAAATTCATTGTACTCCCACCGCATTATACCGTTTTGTGCCCTAATTAGTGTTTTTGTTTAACTTAGATAATAGTTAAAACCATGGATAAAAATGGATGTGTGTCGATCGATTGTCAAAAGAGTACGAGAATGGGGTATTAGAGTTCGTTAAGTTTGCTATTGAACACGCTGAAGACCCGAATAGAATGAAATGTCCTTGCTTGGGTTGTTGTTATGTGGGTCGGGTTGACGCAGATGGATTGAAATCGCATTTACTAATGCACGGAATTGATCGAAGTTATACGTGTTGGATATTTCATGGTGAGAAAAGCATCGAGAATGTTGAACCGGGGGTGAAAAGTAATGCGACCTATGTTTCGTACGACAATGCCACGGATACATATGATTGTGATCGGGTTGAAGAGATTGCAGAAGCACTTGAAGAAGATCTTCAAGATTGTCCCAAAATGTTTGAGAGGTTGGTAAGCGATGCGGAGAAACCGTTGTATAAAGATTGCCCCAAATTCACACGATTGTCTGCGGTATTAAAATTGTACAACTTAAAGGCGCGCAATGGATGGTCGGATAAAAGTTTCACACAGTTATTAGCCCTTTTGAGAGATATGCTTCCTGAGGATAATGTTCTTCCTAATCGAACCTACGAGGCCAAAAAAATGTTGTGCTCTATTGGCATGAGCTATGATAAGATACATGCATGTCTAAATGATTGTATTTTGTTTCGAAACGAATATGCATCGTTGAATGAGTGCCCAAAGTGCGGTTTATCTCGATATAAGAAAAAATTATCTCCAACGAAAGTCTTATGGTATTTTCCTATTATTCCGAGATTTATACGCATGTTTCATAGTGAAACCGATGCTAGACACTTGACTTGGCATACAGAAGAAAGAATTATCGATGGAAAGTTTCGACATCCGGCAGATGCACCACAGTGGAAGAAAATTGATAATGATTATCCTGATTTTGGAGGAGAAACAAGAAACCTTCGATTGGCATTATCTACGGATGGAATGAACCCGCATGGTCTTCAAAGTATCTCACATTCCACATGGCCTGTGATTCTTATGATTTATAACCTACCTCCATGGCTATGTATGAAGCGCAAGTACATGATGTTATCTATGTTAATTTCTGGGCCTAAACAACCAGGGAATGACATAGATGTATACTTGAAACCTTTAATCGAAGATTTGAAGATTTTGTGGGAGAACGGTGTGGAGGTTTATGATGGATATAGGAAAGAAAGTTTCAATTTGAGGGCGATGTTGTTTGGCACAATTAACGATTTTCCAGCATATGGAAATCTATCCGGGTATAGCATTAAAGGTGAAAAAGCGTGTCCTGTCTGTGAAGATGGAACCGATACGACACGATTGAAACTTTGTCAAAAGAATGTCTTTCTCGGTCATCGTATATTCTTAAATTCAAAACATCAATATCGTGGATGGAGAAAAGCGTTCAATGGAAATACCGAACAACGTAGAGCTCCACCTGGATTGACAGGTGATCAAATTTGTGAAAAGGTGAAAGATGTGAGTATTCAGTTTGGCAAGCCTTTTGCACATAAAGTTGTCACAGGTGGGTGGAAGAAGAGGTCAATTTTTTTTGAATTGCCATATTGGAAATCTTTGTACGTAAGACATTTTCTTGATGTTATGCATATTGAAAAAAATGTATTTGAAAGTGTTATTGGTACGTTACTCAATATAAAAGGCAAGTCTAAGGATGACCTTAAAGCAAGAGAGGACATGGTAGAGATGGGAATAAGAACTGAATTAGGACCCGTGAAGAAAGGAAGACGAACATATCTACCACCTGCTTCTTATACTCTATCTAGAAAGGAAAAGAAAATATTGTGTAAGTTTCTGAGTGAAGTTAAAGTTCCAGAAGGTTACTCCCCAGACATTAGAAGACTCGTGTCCATGAAAGACCTCAAGTTAAAGAGTCTGAAGACACATGATTGCCATGTCATAATGGAACATTTTATACCAATAGGTATACGTTCTATTTTGCCAGAAAAAGTAAATAACTAAATTGTGTTTTTTTCTAGGTCAATTTGTAGTAAGGTGATCGATCCTGAGATCTTACCAGTATTACAAAAAGAAATCGTTATTACTCTGTGTGACCTTGAAATGTATTTTCCTCCATCATTTTTTGACATTATGGTACATCTTGTTGTTCATCTTGTGAAAGAGACACAATTGTGTGGACCAGCTTATATGAGATGGATGTACCCTGTTGAACGTTATATGAAAATATTAAAAGGGTACGTGAAAAACCGAAGTCGTCCAGAGGGTTGTATCATTGAGCGATATGTTGTTGAAGAAGCGGTTGAGTTTTGTACTGATTTTTTGTCCAATGTGCAATCCATTGGACTCCCCAAATCTCATTTTTTCGAAAAAAAAGAAGGTAAAAAATTAATTGGAAATGAAATTGTGACAGTATTAAGGGATGAACGGGATCAAGTGCATTTGTATGTTCTGCACAATGACACTGAGGTTGATCCGTTTGTTGAAATGCACAAGGCTATACTCTGAGGTGAGAATCAAAGTAGAAATGAAAATTGGATAGTACGAGAGCACAATCAAAGTTTTATACAGTGGTTTAAGGATCATATATATTCAAAGTTTCATTCAGATCCCGCTTCAATATCAGACAGGTTGAGATGTTTAGCATATGGTCCAAGTTCGATTGTGTTCTCTTATAGAGGATACGGAATTAATGGATACACATTTTATACCAAAGAACAAGATGAGAAAAGTACCATACAAAATAGTGGTGTCACGGTGGTATGTGAAGCAATGCACATTTCTGGTATGAAGGACTTAAACCCCAAATATGAAAATTTGTCATATTTTGGGGTTATCAATCACATCTGGGTGTTTGATTACGAGAAGTTTCAGATTCCTAAATTTGGTTGCAAGTGGGTACATACTAGTGGCATACGAATGTATAAGTCAGGGTTTTTGCAAGTGAATCTTAGTAGGGTGGGGTACAAAGATGAGCCTTTTATTCTAGCCTCTCAAGCTAAACAAGTGTTCTATGTCACAAACCCGAAGAGTACAAAATGGTCTATAGTGATTTTATCTAACAAAGTGATTGATGATAAAAGTGTGGATCAAGTTGATGTTGATGTTGAGAATGAGTCGTATATTAGAAACGATCGAGATGATGATACTACAGCGGATGAATCATATATCAGAAAAGATCATGATGAGGGAATTTGGATCAATCCCTCCGTCCGCGTTCTTAAGAGATAAGTAATTCGGAATCCAACCAAGAAAAGAAAGAGATGTTAGTGAAAGAGGTAATATATATTCCTCCATACCTGTTAACACTTAGCAAACTTCTAATAAATTATATATTTGTCATTTTATATACTCAATTGATATTTGTCATTTTATATACTTGTTGTACCCTAAATTTTTCCCCTAACTTTTTTCAGTCGCACTTTCATACCATATTTTATCATGCAGTCACAATCATTAATAAATAGCTTCATTCATCACATTTGCATCCTATCTTTAAGTTTTCTCTTGTGTTGTTGACTAACTTCTACTCAAAATGCAAAAAAATATTTGTCTTTGTCTTTGCATATTTGTGTTTTGTAGGTACCGAGTCGAAGCATATGGCAAATAAGGTTTTCCGGTATTATTTCCCTAAAATATCTATTTGCAAAGAAAAAGAATTAAAAAAAATTTACAATCGATTGCTCCTAGAGTGCAATCGATTGCACAAAGTGAATTTTGCGCCATTTTTGAAAAAAAAACACTGTGCAATCGATTTGCACTGTAGTGTAATCGATTGCACAACGTGAAATTTGAAAAAAAATCAGCATTTTAAAATTGTCAAATTTTGGCTCCAATTTTTCTTCAATTTTGAAAGATGTATCATTAATTCAAATTTTAGTGCCTATTTTTCATTTTTAAGAAGAATTATCATTAATTCAAATTTTGGCTCTAACATTTGAAAGAATTATCATTAATTCAAATTTTGGCTCCAAGAATCAATTACCAAATTACCACTAATCTCAATCCTAAAACTCTATAAATAGAGCCCTCATTTCATTCAAATTTCAAGCTTTGGATAGCCAAATCCACCTTGCTAAAAAATCTCTCAATTCTCTCCATCTACCAAATTCACTCAAAGCTCCATTTTCAAAAAGTTAGTAAGCTTTGCATTGAAGCTTACTAATCTTTGAGCTAAACCTTCATCCAAACACTTTTTCTCCATCAATTCTCTACATCCAAGCTTGGTCAATTGATTCTTGTGGTTGAATTGAAGCAAATTCTTGAAGTTGTTTTGATAATTCTCTAGATCTACCTTTGGTAAGTTGGATAATTCATCTTTCACAATGTGATCTCTTGGTGATCTTTGGGATTGATTCTTTGAGCATTATTTTATTATTTCAATGGTGTTATTTTCTCATAATTTGATGGAATTTTCGTGCTTAAGTGGATCCATGATCATAAGGTGTTTGATGGAAAGTTTGAACAAGAAATTGCCCTTTTAAAATGCTGTTTTTGCTACTGTAACTGCGTGCAATCGATTTGCACTGTAGTGCAATCAACTGCACATAAGCAATTTCACGCAGATTTTTGAAAACTGTACTGTGTAAATCGATTTACACAATAGTTCAATCGATTTACACAGGGACAGAATGCATTTTTTTGCCTTGTTTTGGGGCAACTTTGATCCAAAATGCTTTTTCTAGTCACTCCTTTTGATTGTTGGTTTGGATTGCAATTTTAAATGTCCAATTTGTCTTTAAACTCAATGGACTTTGTGATGTAGACGAAGTTGGATAAATGTTCATCAATTCAAATCTACCTAAGAGTGAATTATTTAATTCATTTTTGGTGCTTTGGATTAATGATATGTTTAGTGCTTTAATCCATCTAGAGGAGTGGTTGAATTTAAAGATGAAAGAATTTTGAAATGGTGATCCAAATTAGCCTATCATTTCCCTCCCTCTTCATCTTATCCCTTTCTTTTTTAATTGTGCTACATGTTAAGGGATGGTGATCTCTATATTATTTATCCAAACATGAAGTACATAGATTGCTATTGACCGGCCTCAAAATAGGTGTGACTTCTACATAAGTCCACTTACGATTGCTTAACATAGCGCTAAATTTTGTCCCGACTCGAATAAATGATCATTCATGGCCCAAACTTATGATTGCAAGCCCAAGTATGTTAATTTGATCTCTTTGATCCAATAACCTTGAGATTCATTGTGTGGAGGCTTTGGTTCTACCAATCCTCTAATGGATCTACAACACCTTTGGTCAACGCGGATCACTTAAACATCGTTGATCATTACATGTTGCCTTGTGAGAATTCCAAAATGGATGATATACTTGACAAAAAGCAAATGCAACTTGTTGTGTGGAGGCTTTGGTTCTACCAATCCTCTAATGAGTTCCAAACGCAAGTTTCAAGATGGTCATCCAACTAACCACTAATTACTAACAATTAACTTTACTTTACGCTTTTATTTCAATGCTTTATGTACCATTTACTTTTAGCATTTTACATTTCATGCTATTTTCATCTTTGCTCACTTGAGCATTTACTTTTATGTCATTTTTATTTTTGCTCACTTGAGCTTTTCTTTCTTTTTTAAAGACACCTAATAATCAACATGAACCATAAAAATCATTAATGATACTTGGACTACATGGTTACTATCCTTTGCATTATGGAGTGATGGACTTCTTGGACTTAGGATTAGAGACCTTGGCCTATCTTGGAGACTTTGTGACTTTATTTGATATTTTGTCTGGAGTTCTTGAGGTTTACCTCAAGACATTGGGTTGTTTTTTTGTTTTGTGTGCAGGTTATTGTGATTACATACTTTGTTTATAATCTGGAATTCACCCGTATACAGCCGTTACTCTGCCCAATTTTTGCGAAGACTTAAAACACTTGAAGTTTGATTCTCTCAAGAGGTCTAGTATCTTTGCTTGCTTGGTTTCAATCCAAAGAATGGGAATTCTACAATGGCTTATAATGTTAAGTATTGACTTCGTGTTGGTTAGATGATTCTTCTCCTTAGCTTTTACCTTATGCTTTAGGATAGTCCCTTCATCTCCTCCCATCTTCTTTAATTTTTAAAACCTTCTAATCTTCTTTCAAAATCTTCTTTGTTTTTAAACTCGAACCGCTTTCATAATAAACCTCGACTTTGTCGAGTGCCTTTTATTTTAAAACTTCTTTTCTTTAAACAAACTTCAATACACTTAATCATACTTTGACATTTCTTTCAAAATTAACAAAAACACTTCAACTCATTCAAACCTTTTTGTGCGCTCGAGCACCTTTTACATTCAAAACTTTTTTTTCAAGGTGAGACATGATTCATTGATAGTCGAGCAACATTCTCCTATCCCTATGGTTATAAAGGTGTCGACTTTTCCACTTGAGTACTAGAGGCGTTCTGAAACCCTCACTCTTGTTGAGGCAGGGTCCATCTTTCTTACACCTTGTGGGCGTTAGTCGAGATTTCTCTCCTAACAATGACGACTTGTCTCCTTGTTTAAAAACAATCAACAAACAAGTCTTTTCTAGATGAACTACGTGTGCCCTGATCCCCTATTGCATGAAAGGTGGTACGTAGGCACTAAAGGTTCGCAACCGCGGCGGGTGCAAAAATCATAAAAATATTTCTTTTCTCACCTCCACCATCCATTTTATATACAACACATTTTTATAGCCAAAATATACAGATTTTTCAAAGAGGTTCCTGCGGAGTACCGTGGATGTTTAGGGTGCTAATACCTTCCCTTTGCATAACCAACCCCCTTACCTTGAATCTTTCCCCCTCTTTTTGGGTTATTCGCTCTTTTGCCATTCCTTTGGAAACAATAAAGCGCGGTGGTGATTTTTATTTTGATTTGTATAAAGTCTAGTCAATCCAATGGCTTAGTCTTGCACATTTCTACCACTACAATACTCAATTGATATTTGTCATTTTATATACTCAATTGATATTTGTCATTTTATATACTGAATAGATATTTGGAATTATATATTTGGAATTAAATATTTGTCATTAGATACTAATGTTTTTCTTTATTACAGGTTAGATGGCTAGTAACGAGGAGCACCCTCACGATGATTCTATTAATGATGGAGACAATGATGGAGGAAAGTCCAGTAAGGGAGTGGAAAAAGAAATAAAAAGAGGAAAAACTATTATGAAGAATATCATTCGTGATAGAGATAGGGGTATAAAATATGATGTGCATTGGAGTCCAAATGACCAATTAATTGAGCCTAACGGTTCTAAATTGACAAGTTACATTGGCACACTTGTAAGGAGAGAAATTCCAATAACTTGTGATGAGTGGAGAGATGATAAGCTGAATGATGCTAAAAACAAAATCTGGAGTGAGATACAAGTGCTTTAAATTATGTCTTTAAATTACGATTATGTACTTTAAATTATGTCTTTAAATTACTTATACTAACGCACTTTGTGTATGTTTTTTGTAGAGGTCTTTCAACATTCATGACAAAAGAAAAGATTATTGTCTTGGATTGGCCGGCAAAATACTAAGAGGGTTTAGAACATATTTAAACAGAAAATATCTTAGAGATGCCGGAAAAAAATTTGTTGATGCAGAGCGTCCAGCAGAATATGCAGATGTGATTTCAGTTAAAGAATGGGATGTTTTTAAAGCCAAACGGAAAACCCCAAAATTTCATAGTGTAAGTGAAGTAAATCGTCTAAGAGCATCATCTCCCGCATATCCATACAAAAAAGGGCGTTTGGGATATGCACGATTAGAACAAAAAATAGTAAGTATTTACAAATTGCAATGATATACTTGTTCATCAATAGTTATAACTGAGCTTGTTTTTTGTGTTAATGTGTAGTTAAAAGAGGAGAGTAGTTCGGAAACATCTCTTCCGGAGCATGTTTTGTGGAAGGCTGCCCGTGTGGGTAAGGATGGAGTTCTTAAAGAAGATGTACAACAAATTTTTGAAAAATGTGTAAGTATAACATTAATTCTAATTAAATCAAAATTTTATTAACATATAGTATTCATGTTTTTCCAATATTCATATGAATTTCAGGAGAGTCTGTCTCAGTCTACATCTCCACCAAATGATTGCAGGAGCATACTTAGTCGAGCATTAGATGTTCGTGAGTATTCTGGTCGGGTGAGGGGTAAAGGACATGGGGTTACTCCAAGATCCTTGAAAAAGAACAATCCAAAGACAAAATCTGCTAGCAATAAAGAACTGCAGGCAAGGTTGGATGCATTAGAAGCTGAAGTTCTTGAATTGAGGAAGGAAAAAGCAAGACAGTACCAATCAGAAAGGGAAGCTTCGGGTGTTAAAGAAGCTAGTGACATAGCTAGTGTCAATTGTGCAGCTCAACCGAGTATTCCCGAGGTACTTACATATATTATTATGAAATTAAATTAGTGTAATTTATTTAACTGACATATATACACATTAACGATGACATATTTATTATTGATTTTAGGGTATTTCACCTTGTCAACTCTTTTTAGAGACACCAACTTATCGCATGGTTGGCAAGGGAAAAGTCCATAACACTCTGAGAGAAGTACTTCATCATAAACCGCTCCCTTCTGGATATTTGAAAGTGTCGATTGATATTGCTTTAGAGGAGGGTGCGTTATTACCAATCCCAGATGAAGTTTCGGATGCAACATTGGTGGGAGAGGCAATAAGAGCGTTTGTTGCATGGCCGTCAAGGCTTGTTCGCATAGATGATGAGGTATAATTAAAACCGTTATGAACCTTTTAGTACTCAAATTTTTTACGTTCGTTTTACTTACATTTTTTTTGCATGGTAATGTTAGACTCCTATAAAACCCAAACCAAAAGATAAAGGGATTACGCGGCCAAAGGAGTCAGTGACAGCAAAAAAACAGATACAACACAATTATATGATATTTATGCTTAGATAATGTTAATTTGTCGTCCTATACTTGACCACTCTAATTTTATGATATTTAGATTATTCCTGCTAAAGAGATTGAAGCTGTAAGTATGGGTAAGGAGCCTATAATTAGCAACATTCCCACAGAAACAAAGAGTGTTGCTAAGAGGACCGGGGATAGAAAGAAAACTACTTCACAATATAGGTCGTGCCTTCAGACATTTATAAGCTTCACAACTATTTTGCAAGGTGGTACTTCTCTTATACCCCTGGATGAAGGGATTTATGGTTCTGAAGGCATGACAACAATTGGTAAGGAGGATTTGGAAGAAGTTTTTGGACACTTGACATTAGGCATGGCTGTTATCAATACATACATCAGGTATACTCCAATCAACTTTGTTTAATTAATTGCAGGATTTATTTACTCGTTTCAATGAATAATTAATGTTAATGATGTTTTTATTTAAGGTTTTTGTATGACAAGTTGATTCGCCCGCGTGGATTGGAGTCCAGATTCGCTTTCATAAATCCCAACATTGTCCACGCAGGGTCAATAATCTCAAAACCAGATGAAGTAATAGCATTTGTGCTCAGTTTATTTATGGCCAGCAAAGATACAGAAAAATTGTTCTTTTTACCATATAATACTGTCCCCAAGTAAGATTTTCATTCTAAATTTCCTCAATTATAATTTTTCGTTTTTAACGTTGTGCAGAAAATTTCCATCTAACCTTTGTTTAATATTCCAGTGGACACTGGTTATTGGTTGCAATTAATCCTGTGAGAGAAATTGTATATTATCTGGATTCATTGGGCAATGATTGGACAACATACCCAAATATGAAGAAGACGATTGACACGTAAGTGAGATTGTTCCAAAACAGTACTGTGTATATTTAATTATTTATGTGCGATAGTTCTAAATATTTGTTATTATTTTATTATAGCATTCTACAAAGTTTTCGAGCACAAAGAGATATTCAAGTACCAAGGAGTAGAGTCAACAACATTCCTTGGATCAAAGTGGAGGTATAGATTTTCACAGTTTTGATTATATAGCGATGATACTTGATAAAATAAGTTAAGGTGTATATCTTGATGTATATCTGTATTTTCTTTCCATGTGTAGTGTCCTCGTCAGTGCAATGGTGTAGATTGCGGTTATTTTATGTTGAGGTTTATGAAAGAAACTATTCTTTTGGACCGATTAGAGATTCCATCTACGGTATGAATTTCTAACTTAGGAATTATTTTCATATTTCTCATAAAATGACTTAGTATTTTAATTAAATCATACTATGTTATATTATTATGTAGTACTTTGATGAATTCAAGTGTGCTTCAATCTCAAAAGATCAATTGGATGAACTTATGGAGGATTGGTGCCAATTTGTTATGGAGTTGAGAGTTTTATTATAAGGTATAACTTTGAGTTTTGAGAATATAATATATGTCGTTATAGTTGTGTTACAATATTATTGTTTTTGTTGTTGTTATTTGGTAACTTGTATGAATTTTGATTTTTTGATTTTGTTTTAGGTTATATAGGTGCAGCTCGATGTAGAAGATATAGTTATATATTCATCGTTGATTTTGTTTCATTGTTGTATATACTAATGTTGTTATTGTGTATATTGTGCAAAAAGGAGTGAAGAGATGAATATTGATGTAGTTATAATATTGTTTCATTGTTGTATATACTAATGTTGTTGTTGTGTATATTGTGCAAAAAGGATTGAAGAGATGAATATTGATGTTGTTATAATATTGTTTCATTGTGGTATATATTAATGTTGTTGTTGTGTATATTGTGCAAAAAGGATTTAAGAGATGAATATTGATGTTGTTATAATATTGTTTCATTGTGGTATATTGATGTTGTTGTTGTTTAAAATGTTATAATGAAGCTATAATTTCTGGTGCAAAAATGGTGAGATTAAATTTGATAGGCAGCATTTTGTTTTAAATGAAAAAAAATTGTATTTAAAAAAATATTAAGGAAAAGCGCTGCTAAAGGGGGGGAATAGACAGCGCTTTTAATGAGAAGCGCTGTCTAAAGTGATTGAAAAAAAATATTTTAAAAAAATAATAAGAAAAAGCGCTGCTAAAGGAGGGGGAATAGACAGCGCTTTTCATGAAAGCGCTGTCTAAAGTGATTGAAAAAAAAAAGATATATTAAAAAATAATAAGGAAAAGCGCTGCTAAAGGGGGGGGGGGGGATAGACAACGCTTTTCATGAAAGCGCTGTCTAAAGTGATTGAAAAAGAAAAAAAAATTAAAAAATAATAAGGAAAAGCGCTGCTAAAGGGGGGTAATAGACAGCGCTTTCCATAAAAGTGTTGTCTAAAGTGATTGAAAAAAAATATTAAAAAATAATAAGGAAAAGCGCTGCTAAAGGGGGGGAATAGACAGCGCTTGATAAAAGCGCTGTCTAAAGTTCCACATTAAAAGTGCTGTTTATACCTTTAGCAGCAGAGGTTTTAGCAGCGCTTTTAAGCGCTGTTAAAGGCCTAAAAAAGCGCTGTCTAATCTCTTGTTTGGCATAGTGTAATGAGTTCGCTTGGAGTCGAGAAGACAACAAAGGTTTTTTAGTGAAATCGTGTTTTGAAGCTTTTGTTGTATGGGATGTTGTTGGTTGTGTTTCTACCGATATGAGGTATGCTCTAGATTACCTTTGAAAAGTCAAGGTTCCGTCGAACATTCTTATGTTTGGGTGAAGATTGATTCTTAATTGGCTTCCTACTAGAGACCTCTTATTTAGTAATGGAATTGTGGAAGATGTGAGTGACCTTTCTTGTGTTTTTTGTAACGAGAATGCGGAATCAATAGATCATCTTTTGGGCAATTGCTATTTTAGTAATAAGATTTGGAATGCAATTCTTATTTGGCTGGGTTGCCAAATGGAGTTGCGTATGCAGGATTTGGCGGGTTTTTTACGAGTTTATAGAAGGTGAAGAACAAGGATGAACGTGGATTGGTGTATGTAATAAGGATGGCTACTACTTGATCTCTTTGGTTGCTGTGAAATGCCATTATTTTTAACGATAAAATCTTCAACTTCGAGAGTGTTTATCTGTAGTCAAATTCTCCTCTTGGAAATGGCTTAATGTAGGTAGAAATTCCTCTTTTTGTTGTAGCTTTTATGATTGGTATATCGTGCCTTTGTTCTCCTTCAAAAAGGACTAGTTTGAATTTGTAAGTGAGTGTGAGTACCCCTTGTGCTCTTTTTTAATGACCATTGCCTATTGTTGTACCCCAAAATTTGCCTTCTCTTTCTTCAGGAAACCATCTTGGATTTTCAAGGTCCCTCTGAAACAAATCCAAGTCCTGAGTTATCTTTTTGCCCAAGTAAGCCACTTACAAGAGCAAGATGATCTCACGAGCTCCAAAAACAACGCCTTTATCTTGAGAAAAAATCAAATTCTAAGTACTTGGAACGTTTCTCTAAAAAATGAGTGTTTAAGAAAAAAATCAGCGCTTCAGAACTTCTGGACCAATTCCAGATAAAAACGGTCAGAAGTTGCAAGCTTGGCTCAGCGTGGTCAGAAGTTGGCTTTTCAGCAGCTACACCAGTTCAATCAGAAGTTGTAAATGTGATTCAGTATGTAAGCCTCAAACAGAACATGCCCCTTCAGCAGTTACACAAGCTCAGTCAGAATTTGTTAAAGGAATGCAAGAGAAGCAGGGAAGTCTGAACGCTCCTTCAGAACATGCTGAATTCAGAAGATGAAAAGGTCAGAAGAGTGGGCGTTACACTGATACAGAATCTCTAAGTCCAGGAGGTCCAGAAGTAAATCCAAGGAACGTACCAGAAAACCAGGAGAATCTCCAGAGCTTACTAAGACAACAGGAAGCCAAGGCCAGAGCATGGTTTACACTGCTGATTCAACGTTGGTTTCCATTACCAGAATATTGATGTTGATAGGTCTTATCACCATTTAATGCCCATTAATGCTTCCAACCACTCCTGAACATTCACGTGTGGCTTGGAAAACGCTTTTGTGCAGATTCTGGCATGGGTCTACGCGCCACCGCCCACTTCAGAGGTCACTTCTCCCCAATCTACGCCTGCTGCTGCAGCCTAGGCTGAAGGCTATCTGTTATCACAACTTCCCAGGAATTTCTGTCAAAGAACAAATTCAAACTCTGTTGGCGCTTTAATGTTCAAGGCATCCATAAGAACTTTGCCTATAAATAGAGAGTCTTCACCACTGCAAAAGGGGGTTCAAAAAAAAGGAAACAGAAAAAAATGCTAAGTGAGAAACAGAACTCTTAGCAACATAGCGTTCTGAAACTCTGCCAAAATCTCCAATTTGTTTCATAACTTTGAGTTTCTCACCTTCAAACCTCATCAAATACCCAGTTTTTCTTTGTGAACCAAAGGACACCCTTTCCAAACTTCTGACCCTACGTACATATACACCTTTACTTCCCCTTTTCAAAGAAAATCTGTCCAGGACACCACCAAAACCAAAAGCTAGCTTTCACCCACAAACTTTTCCAACAGCCAGGTAAGCATCTGCTGACCTTCATCACACTGCTAAGCATCATCAGCTGTGCATACTCAAATAAACATAATGTAAATATCATGTTGTTGTTGTTTATGTTCTGAGGACTTTCATACCTCAGAACGTTCTGAGCCAGTTTAGGACTTGCTTGTGACCTTGTTGGTTCTGGCCTCTGAAACATTTTTACATTTGCTGGATCTGTTCCAAATATGTTTCCTGTTTTGTGGAATAACAACAGAATTGCAGATGTTCTGATTAGTACAGGGAAAAGCCAAGTGCTGACTTTGACGTTAGCACATCTGAAGCCTGTTTTGCTGTCAATGATATCAGAACCTCTGAGAGTTATTGCCTTTTCAGCAGAATCAGAACTTCTGGTTTCTCCACTAACAAACTTCTGTCTTGCAGCGCAGGGGAATCAGAACTTCTGGTTTCCCCACTAACGTGGTTCTGTTTTGCAGGTGCCAGAGTCAGAAGTTCTGACTCATACAGTTTAACCAAGAGGTTGATCATCTGGCAGCGGATCTGAGTCAGAACTTCTGATGACCTCCCAGCAGCGCGGGGGCTCCCTCTCTCTTTCTATCTATCTTGTTTTGTTTTTTTTTTGCTATTTTCTTTTTTGTCTATTTTTCTCGTTGAACCCCCCATGTACAAATGTGTATCCCCCTCCCTTAATTGTTGTAATAGCGTAGGATTTTATATTTCCGCTTCTTATTGCTAGTAATTAGGGCGTGTATGGCAAGATAAAATCAATGAAATAGAAAAACTTAATCCAAGGAAAATAACTCTTGTATGCAATAAAACACACTCGCACACTAACACCCCTAGGGTTATATCCACTTGTTACCTTCAAATAATTGGGCCATATTGCATGTTAGGTTTCTTTGGGCAAAAACAAACAATCAAATGATCATAGTCCCTCGATGACGCTTTCGAAAAGTTTCCTAAACTGATCAAGTCCCTTTCAAAGAGAAATTGCCCAAAGAGACTTAGCACTATTGCAATTATGGTCTAAACGATGACCCGCGCCCGTCCCTTTCACATCCTAAACGCAAGATTGTCCACCAAATTCAATGGTGGAACAAAATTGTTAAAAAGGGTTGAAATCATAGAGAAAATCTTTGAGTACAATAGGGTAGACAAAACTCTTAGTTACTTGAGATCAACTTGCAAAAAACACTTGCCTTCTTTTCAAAAACCACATTCCACAAGCACTTTCAAAACAAACTCTCAAAAACATTTTGAAACATCTTTTCGAAAAGACAAACACCTTTGTAAAACATTCGAGTAAAGAATTATTACAAAGGTAGCCTATACAAGGCATCTTTTTTCAAAACCTTTTCAAAAACCACACACAAAGCACCATTTCAAACAATTGAAAACCAAGGCAAGTTGATCTAAGCAAGTACCTAAGAGCCCATGGATAACCATGGATAGAAAGGGTGCTAATACCTTCCCTTTCTATAATCTACTCCCCGAACCCAAGAAAAATCTCAAAGGTTTTTGCTGTGCTTTTTAAACCTTTCCTTAGGATAAAATAAAAAGTCGGTGGCGACTCTTGCTCAACCGAAACATTTTGCGAATTCAAACGCAAAACCATAGTCAGTTCTCCCACCGTATCACAGAACTGGCGACTCTGCTGGGGAGAATTTTAAAAGTGGAGTAACCTTAGGGCTTAGATCACCCTCTTGCATGACTAATTGTTTGATTTGTTTGCTTTATATTTTGGCTCTATTGTTTGGGTTTGCAATCCTACACCCGGATTTTGGGAAGCATTCATAGATAGCAATACGTTGTGGAAACTGTGCGGGGTATACCGACACGGCAATAGCGATATTAGTGCGACATATTTGTGAGTACCGGTAACCCTTGAGTTCAATCAAGGAGAGTACGGGGCCGCTGAGTGATGTCACTAAGCACTAATGACCTAGAACCTTACTTGACCATCTTGGCCTTTTATTAGGGGTAGTGAGATGACCGGCTTTGGTGCAGTCCGAAGTTGGTAGATACTCGATACTACACTCATTGAGGGTTGTTTTCTTGGAATATTTTGGTCGCTAGTTAAGTGGCTAAACCAAAACAATGAACATTGAAAACAATCCAATGATATTGAGCTCTTTAGAACCCGGTTACTATTTATAGGACAGGTTTTTAAGCCAACTACACTCAAGAGGGTACTTACCTATGAAACCCCATGCAAGCCTGAAACTAGGGTTGATGTGAATTGCTTGTACATATGTTTTGTGCATACATCATAAACATCATGAAGCATCATATGCATTCACTAACCATTTCAAGGGTTTGGATCTTCATCATTGTTCTTGTTTTGTAGGTCATGGAAATTCCTCGCAGAAATACCGTTCAAGTCAACCTTGTGAGAATCTCTCCTCAACTCAAGGAGCTCACCTCAAGAATTTCGGAAAGCTCATCCTTCAGTGAAAGACATGGTAGACTGCTCAGCCTAGTCAACACCAACATTGAAGAAGACATGATGAAAGTGCTATTCCAGTTCTTTGACCCTCTTCACCACTGTTTCACTTTCCGTGATTACCAGTTGGTGCCCACTTTGGAGGAGTTTTTTCAACTCCTGAGAATTCCTATCCTTAATCAACTACCCTTCAACGGTACGGAAAAGGAACCAAAGCCGGAAGATGTTGCTCGAGCATTACATATACAACCCTCCGACATCAAGGGGCATTGGGAAACCAGAAGCGGCGTCAAAGGATTCTTAGCAAAATTCTTGTTTGAGAAGGCACAAGAATGTTGGAATTCATTGGACCTTCAAGCCTTTGAAGAAATTATGGCACTCCTTATCTATGGGTTGGTCTTGTTCCCAAATTCTGACCAATTGATAGATGTCAACGCCGTCAAAATCTTCTTATCCAGAAATCCAATACCAACATTGCTTGGGGACATCCTTCACTCATTTTACACACGAACAATGAGAAAGAGGGGTGTTCTCATGTGCTGTACTCTTCTCCTTGCAAGGTGGTTTATTTCGCACCTTCCATAATCTGTCTTGAAGAATGACCAAGGCTCAAGGTGGTCCCAACGGTTGATGACTCTTACTCATTCTGATGTACATTGGTGTTCTCGGTCCAGAGAAAATGTCATCATCGTCGATCGTTACGAAGAATTCCCCAATGTTCCTTTACTTGGAATCAGAGGAGGTATCACCTATAACCCTTGCCTAGCTTTGAGGCAATTTGGATATGCACGGAGGGATGGCCCTCACGACATGTTGATTCCTGACCTAGTTTTTGACTTCGACAACGATGCGCAAGGACTTCGCCAAAGATTCATCAGAGCTTGGGGAAGACCCAACAAGGTTGACACCAAGACACTGGGACACAAGAACTCCATCCCTCTTGAGCCTTATCTCAAGTGGGTACGAGCCCGAGCCCAGAGTCTCATGATGCCTTATCCTCATGTTCTCCCTGTGATTAAAGAGCCTGTTAAGGAAGGAGTGGTTTCCTACACCGTCCTACATCCTGACATGCCTACATCGTGGGAAGAAATGCAGAAAAGTTGGATTTCAGCTCAAGGAAGAAAGGGATACTTTTGAAGCCAGCTTCTACGCCAGTGAGAAGAAGGTTCTAGAGCTCACCCGTCTACTCCACGAGCAAGAGGCCCTCAACACCTACATCGCACCAAAGAGGATGCGCAATGTCTTTTTGCCTTGAGAAGTTATTTTGTAATATTTGGCCCATGGGGCATTTATGTACTAACAAATTTCTTCTTATTAATATGACGTGCGTTCTTCTTTGTCTGAAACAATTTTGAATGTCCTAAATCCTTGAATGCATTGCATACATAAGCATATCATCCATTATGTGCATAAGCAGGTCTCTTCAACAGGTTTCCTTATCTGTCTGCTGTTTATTTCAGTAGGATGGATCTCGAGCAAATAGTCAAAGACCTGCAAGCTCAAAATGCACAGTTCCAGCAACTCCTGATGACCTTGGCTAAGGGTCAGGAGGATATCAAGACTCAATTGGGGAATAAAGACCCAGTAAAGAAGAAGAAGAGGAGAGTCGGAGTGGCTACTTTGGGGAGAAGATTTGACGGGGAAGCTCGGAGAGTGCTTGAATTTCCTCCTACTTCTGATGAAGGGACCAGCAAAAGAGGTGGAGTTGTGGCACCTTCCGAGTCTGATGCGGAAGAAGAAGAGGTCGAAGAGGATGAAGACTATTCTGATCAGCAATACCCTCCAGCTGATGATAAATACAAAGGGCTAGAAGACAGGTTGGCCGCCATGGAGCTACAAAGAGTACCGGGTTTGGATTTTGAAGACTTGGGTTTGGTCGCCGGGATTGTGATTCCCCCAAAATTCAAAGTGCCAGTGTTTGTGAGGTATGATGGGCTGTCCTGTCCCAAAATGCATCTCAGGTCCTACGTGAGAAAGATTCAACCCTATACGGCAGATAAAAATCTTTGGATTCATTTCTTTCAAGACAGCCTTTCTGGAGCTCAGTTGGAGTGGTTTTATCAGCTAGAGGGAACCAGCGTCCGAAATTGGGAAGATTTGGCCACCGCTTTTTACAAACAATACCAGTATAATTCTGACTTTGCTCCTACTCGTACCCAAATCCAGGGTATGTTGTTAGGAACAGGCGAGGGATTCAAAGAATATGCACAAAAATGGAGGGATTTGGCTGGCAGGGTGCAGCCTCCTTTAACCGACCGAGAACTCGTTGATATGTTTCTAGGGACCCTATCTGGGCCATTTTTCAATCATCTAATTGGTAACTCTTCTGCGGGGTTTACCGATTTGATCCTAACGGGCGAAAGAATAGAAGCTGGCATCAAGTCAGGAAAGATTCAGAAGGGTGTTGCTGCAAGTGTTGAGAAGAAACCTTTTAAGAAGGAAACGACTGTGGTTTATTCTCAGAGAAGAGCAGGGAAGACGGAGCATCGGCCAACCGTGGGGGCCGTAATGATTCAAAATACTCCAAGTGAGCAGCCTCGCTATAACCAGTCCAGACCAAATCAACAACGGGTGGAACGGCCACAACGGCAGTTCACCCGTATTAATATGACTCCAGCGCAAGTGCTTCCTCATCTGTTAAAGTTGAATCTCGCCACCATCAAGGAGGCACCAAAGAATGTGAATACGTCCTCTCCTCATTATCATGCTAATGCTAAGTGCGCCTACCATTCAGACAGTGTTAGACACGACACCAATGATTGTTGGGCACTCAAGCATAAAATCCAAGACCTGATAGAGGCAAAGGAGGTGGAGTTTGACGCTCCGGAGAAGCCTAATGTGATATCTGCACCCATGCCGAAGCACGGCCGAAATGTCAATGCCATTGAAGAAGATTTGTATGTTGCTGATGTTAATGATCTGGTAACTCCTTTGTTAACCATTAAGTTGAATCTGTTAAGGGCCGGGATCTTCCCGGGATGTAAAGAAGACTGTTATTGTTGTTACTCTCTGCCGTTTGATTGTTCGCTACTGAAGAAAGGCATCCAAGGCCTTATGGATAGTCGACAAATTTTGTTCGGAAAAGTTTCTGCTGTTCCAGTTCATACTGAAGATGTCTCAATCATAACCATTCACGACAATCTTTCCAAGGCCGTCAAAAAGCCTGTTAAGATTACACCAGCTACGAAATCTGTTCCTTTGAAGATAACAATGCCAGGGCCAGTCCCCTATGTTTCTGAGAAGTCCATACCATGGAACTATGGCGGTGATGTCTACTACCATGGTACCAAACAAATCGAAATAACTGAAGAAAGTTCGGAAGATGAAGAAGCCAGCATTAGTAACATTGCAGGCACTAGTAAAATCACCAGGAGCGGGAGAATATTTTCTCCAGAGATTTCCCCTCCAAGAGCAGTCTTTGGACCCTCATCTGCTGACAAGGTCATCCCTGCACCAATAAAACTCTCTGCTAGAACTCCTTTGATTGAAGATGTTGTTGTTCCTAGTACTGTCTCTCCTACCGCTGCTGAGAAAGGTAAGGGAATCCAAGATGAGCTCGTCAGGACGAGGGTTCAACCCTTGGTCATCCCGGAAACCTCCAAGAAGGAAATGGATGAGATCTTGAAGATAATCAAGAGGAGTGACTACGATGTGGTAGAACAGCTGGGGCAAACCCCCTCCAAGATCTCCATGCTGGCACTACTACTTTGCTCGGAAGCGCACGCTAAAGCTCTGATAAAATTCCTGAAGGCAGCCCATGTGCCCCAGGAAACCTCTGCGGATCAATTTCAGAATTGCGTGGCTAGCCTTACTGCGGACAATGGATTAGGGTTCTCTGATGCCGACCTAACTCCTAAAGGCAGAAACCACAATGATGCTTTGCACATTTCAGTTGAGTGCCGGGGAACCACCCTCGCGCATGTCTTGGTCGACACCGGTTCGTCGCTGAATGTACTGCCTAAGAAGGCCTTGGACCGACTAGATTGTGAAGGGTTGGAATTGAAGCCAAGTGATATTGTTGTCAGATCTTTCGATGGTTCGAAGAGAATGGTCCATGGAGAAGTTGAAATTCCCATCAAGATAGGCACCGAGGTGTTTAAGTCTACTTTCTATATGATGGACATCCGTCCATCATATTCTTGCTTGCTGGGTAGGCCTTGGATACACCATGCTGGGGCAGTCACCTCCTCTTTGCATCAGATGTTGAAGTATCCTGTCAAGGGAAAGATCATTACTGTCCATGGTGAAGAGGAGTATATGATTAGCCACTTGAATTCTTTCCGATACGTGGAGGTAGAAGGAGAGTTCATTGAAACGCCTTTTCAGCATTTCGAAGAAGTCCTTCCTGAAATAGCAGTAGCGAAGTTGGCAACTGAGACACCAAAGCAGATGGCCAGGATGGCATCTCTGGAGGATGCAAGGGCCGCAATCAAGGAAGGGAAGAATTCAGCATGTGGGCAGTTACCTGACATTCCACATAAGACCGACAAATTTGGGTTAGGGTTCACTACCGCAGGCCAGAAAGTTATGCGCCGTTTGAAGATTGAAAGAGCGCCAGTCAAAATTTCTCCCTACGGAATCAACGCCTTGGAGGATGAAGACAAGGAGAGCAACATCGAAGAGTGGATTTACCCAACTGTCAAGGGAGGATTGAGCAACTGGGAGGCAAAAGACTTTGTCCCCATCACTTTTATTCATCAGTAATTTATCTGTCAAACATTTCAATTTGGTCTGTAATATTTATTTTCAAACAATCCGTACACTATCTTTTCACCTCATGCCTTTGCCCGGGGCATGTAGGTCCACTTGTAAGGGTTTTGATTATTTTTCATATCCATATGCCATGTTTAATGATTCATTGGACGTTTTTCATTTGATAAACTGCTTGTGTTCATTTTCTTTCCTTTTGCATTTTTTGTTTAAGGATGGCTATCCCTTACACACACCCACACTCACCAATGCAGGTACCCATCCATTCCGGATTCCATGGGTGACGATTCTGCTATATCTTTCAATAACTCTGAAGATCTGGTCAATCTAGCCGAGTATGAAGATGACGAAGGTTGTGAAGTACCAGGGGAACTAGCCAGACTTCTGCAGCAAGAGGAAAGGGCCATCTTACCTCATGAAGAGTCATTAGAAACTGTCAACTTGGGAACCGAGGAGGACCGGAAGGAGGTGCAAGTGGGTGCCAATCTGGAGCCGAGTGTCAAGGAGCGCTTGATACAGTTGTTGAATGAGTATGTTGAAATCTTCGCTTGGTCTTATGAAGACATGCCGGGTTTAGACACAGACATCGTGGTTCACCGTCTCCCTACAAGAGAGGAATGTCCGCCAATCAAGCAAAAAGTTCGCCGAATGAGGCCTGACATGTCTGAAAAGATCAAAGCGGAAGTGATGAAGCAATTCGACGCTGGCTTTCTGGCTGTTACGTCCTATCCTCAATGGGTCGCTAACATCGTGCCAGTACCTAAGAAAGATGGCAAAGTCAGGATGTGTGTGGACTACCGGGATTTGAATAGGGCCAGCCCCAAAGATGATTTTCCGCTGCCGCACGTTGACATTTTGATCGACAACACAGCTCAGCACAAAGTGTTTTCCTTCATGGATGGATTCTCGGGCTACAATCAAATCAAAATGGCCCCCGAGGATATGGAGAAAACAACTTTTGTCACACAATGGGGCACTTTCTGTTACAAGGGGATGCCGTTCGGGCTGAAGAACGCAGGGGCAACTTATCAACGCGCCATGGTAGCTTTGTTTCATGATATGATACATCATGAGATTGAAGTTTACGTAGACGATATGATAGCTCGGTCACAAACAGAGGAAGAGCACCTTGAACATCTAGAAAAGCTGTTTGCCAGGTTGAAAGAATACAAACTCAGGCTGAATCCAAGTAAATGCACTTTTGGAGTTAGGTCTGGTAAACTCCTGGGATTCATTGTAAGCAACAAAGGCATTGAAGTCGATCCAGCAAAAGTGAAAGCAATACAAGAAATGCCTGCTCCCCGTACTGAAAAGGAGGTTAGAGGATTCTTGGGGCACTTGAACTACATTGCCAGATTCATCTCTCATCTGACTTCTACCTGTGAGCCAATTTTCAAACTCTTGAAGAAAGATCAGGTAGTCAAATGGAACAACGATTGCCAAGCTGCTTTTGATAAGATCAAGGAGTATTTGCTAGAACCTCCTGTTCTGATGCCACCCGTCGAAGGAAGACCACTGATCATGTATTTGACCGTCTTGGATAACTCAATGGGGTGTGTTTTGGGCCAGCATGACGAGTCTGGTCGAAAAGAGCATGCTATTTATTACCTTAGCAAAAAGTTTACCGACTGTGAGACTCGCTACTCACTGCTCGAGAAAACTTGCTGCGCTTTGGTATGGGCTGCTCGCCGACTAAGGCAGTATATGTTGACTCATACTACCTTGTTGATTTCCAAAATGGATCATATCAAGTATATCTTCGAAAAGCCTGCTTTATCTGGAAGGATAGCTAGATGGAAAATGATCCTAACAGAGTATGACATCCAGTACACCACCCAAAAAGCTATAAAAGGGAGTGTACTAGCTGACCATCTGGCTCATCAGGCTATCGAAGATTATCAACCCATGAGATTTGACTTCCCAGACGAGGACATCATGAATTTGGACAACATTGAAAGTGACGGACCGTATGACGGACCCGAAAAGGGATCCCGATGGACCCTGTACTTTGATGGTGCTTCAAATGCACTTGGAAATGGTATTGGCGCAGAACTCATTTCTCCGGAAGGTTGTCACACACCTTTCACGGCCCGACTTTGCTTTAGCTGCACAAACAACATGGCTGAATACGAAGCTTGCATCTTTGGTCTCAAGGCTGCTATAGACTTGGGGATCAAATCTTTGATCGTATTCGGGGACTCGGCTTTGGTTATCAGTCAAATCAAAGGAGAGTGGGATACCAAGCATCCTAATCTTATCCCATACAAAGAACACGTCTTGACATTGTTGCCTCATTTCGAGCAAATTACCTTCGAGCATTTCCCGCGAGAAGAGAATCAGCTAGCAGATGCTTTGGCCACAATGTCCTCCATGTTTAAACTCAATTGGGATAACGAGGCTCCCCAAATCACCATCGAGCGAGTGGATGAACCTGCGCATTGTCACGAGATTAATACCGAAGAAGTAGTGGAACAACCTTGGTTCCATGAAATCAAAAGGTATCTCGAGACTAGAGATTATCCCGAAGGAGCTTCCATAAACGACAAGAAGTTCTTAAGGAAATTCGCTGCTAAATTCTTCCTGAGTAACGGCATCCTTTACAAACGAAGCCATGATTGTGTATTACTCCGATGCGTAGACAAAGTTTAAGCAGAGTTGATTATGACTGATATACACAGCGACACATTTGGCACTCACTTGAGCGGACATACAATGGCTAAGAAGATCCTAAGGGCAGGCTATTACTGGTCTACCATGGAAGCTGACTGCCATCAACATTCCCGTACTTGCCACAAATGTCAAATCTACGCTGACAAAGTTCATATCCCTCCGGTTCCTCTCAACGTCCTGACTGCTCCTTGGCCATTTGCAATGTGGGGCATTGACATGATTGGAGAGATCAAGCCCACGACTTCCAACGGACATCGCTTCATTTTGGTTGCCATTGACTACTTCACCAAGTGGGTCGAAGCAGCCTCCTTCACCTCTGTTACTAAAAATGTGGTTGCCCGCTTTATCAAGCAAAATCTCATATGTCGGTATGGTGTTCCAGACAGGATCATCACAGACAACGGTACAAATCTGAACAACACGATGATCACCGCCTTGTGCGAACAGTTCAAGATTTATCATCACAATTCATCTCCCTATCGGCCGAAGATGAACGGTGCTGTTGAAGCTGCGAACAAAAACATTAAGAAGATCATTCAGAAAATGACAGTCACTTACAAAGACTGGCATGAGATGTTACTGTTTGCCCTACATGGATACCGTACGACGGCACGTACTTCAACCGGGGCAACCCCATTTTCTTTGGTATATGGTATGGAAGTTGTCCTGCCTATGGAGGTTCAGATTCCTTCTCTAAGGATTATGAAGGACATAGGTTTGAATGAAGATGATTGGATGCAGACCCGACTTGATCAACTCAATCTGATCGACGAAAAGCGACTCGCAGCTATATGCCATGGTCAGACGTATCAAAAGCGGATGATCAAGGCCTTCAATAAAAAAGTCAGACGTCAAGTGTATCAAGTCGGAGATCTCGTAATCAAGCGGATTATCTTGCCGCAAAGTGATCCCAGGGGCAAATGGACTCCTACATATGAAGGACCATTTGTGATCAAGAGCATATTTTCTGGTGGTGCAATGATTCTGACCACCATGGACGGTGACGATTTACCGCACCCTGCGAACGCAGACATAGTCAAAAAAATACTACGCATAAGATAACCCGACAAGTTGAAAACCTGAAAGGGCGGCTTGGGCAAAAAGGGGTTTCCCGGTGGATCGAAAACCCGAAAGGGCGATTCAGGCAAAAGTTAGGGAATTAAAGCGTATGACTATGTCTCGTCGGATCACTTCAAAAGACAATCTCTTCATCAACCAGTTCCAGGCTTCTGATCAATCCAGTCATCGGAAAACGAAGCATTGAATGGACAGATATTCAAAGTTGTGAAAGCTATAGCGGAATGGAATCCCATGGAATTATTTCACATAGCCATCTTTATTTTTGTAAATTTTTCAAATATTTCCGACAAAATCCTCTTACTAGGATGATTGTCTCCTTTGTACGAACATACTCAGAGAAAGTCAATACAAATACTTTTCCCAGAAATTTGTGTCATGTCCTTTTTCTTTTTTCTCTTGCACTATTAGTTTTATTTTGAGAAACGTCCAATGTTTTGTTAAATAGGCATATGCATTTGAAACATAATCATTCCCTTATGAGTCAAGAAAGAGGATTACTGATAGGTCAAAGGAACAGTTGGATGTCTTGATACCCTTTCAAAGAAAACCCCCAGTAGATTCTGGAAAATTATCCCCTGCAGACCACGGACGTCCCTCCCGAGTTTTATTCAAAGTTATTCCTCACAAGGGCTTATAACTGGGTTATCCTCAGCTAACCGCCACGGAAGATCGCGCCCGTCAAATTTATTCCTATCCCCAACGGAGTTCATCAAAATTCCCCAGCAATAACTTATCAATACAATCCCCGAAGAGTTTATCTTTGTTATCCTCGGCCAGAGAATCCTCCGGAACTCAATTCCCCTCAGGATTTAAGTTCCAGTATCCCCAGCGAAGCCAGACTAACGAACCTTGTCCCCACAGAGTTTTAGGAGAGCAAATCTTGAGTTCCCCAGTGAAGTCGCCAGAAAGACTTCCCTCCAAGCTGAAGTTTCTCAGTCTTACCTCTCCATCATGAGTCTATTTGGAACTCCCCAGTAGAAGTCATCAGGAATTCCCCAGAAGATTGGTATACAACCCAAGCTCCTTATTCTCCAGCAACAACTAGGAATTATTCTCCCCGGCAGCAGTCAAGATACTTTTATCTTCATCCATCTCGGATTCATCTATCCTTTGCAAGACAGCTCTCCAGCTTACATGCGCATCCACTTACATTCATATCATATAACATATATTGTATCATGCATCATGACATTGCATACAATTAACTCTTTATCTTTTCAGGTAAGATCAGTCGACAGACTAAAATCATTATCTTCCCAGATTTCTGAAAACAGTTTACGGGTTCTCCAAGTAACGGATGTTAACCTATCGCTTGTTCAGTTTTCTTTTCAAGACTTCTGAAAATAGTTTATGGATTCTTCCCAACAACGGATGTTAATCTACCAACTTGTTCAGATGCAACCTCTGAAAACAGTTTACGGGTTCTCCAAGTAACGGATGTTAACCTATCGCTTGTTCAGTTTCTTCTCAAGACTTCTGAAAACAGTTTATGGATTCTTCCCAACAACGGATGTTAATCTACCAACTTGTTCAGATGCAACTTTTGAAAACAGTTTACGGACGCTTCCCAACAACGGATGCTGCTCTATTGCTTATTCAACTTCAAGACTTCTGAAAACAGTTTACGGGTTCTCCAAGTAACGGATGTTAACCTATCGCTTGTTCAGTTTCTTTTCAAGACTTCTGAAAACAGTTTATGGATTCTTCCCAACAACGGATGTTAATCTACCAACTTGTTCAGATGCAACCTCTGAAAACAGTTTACGGACGCTTCCCAACAACGGATGCTGCTCTATTGCTTATTCAACCTCAAGACTTCTGAAAACAGTTTATGGATTCTTCCCAACAACGGATGTTAATCTATCGCTCGTTCAGATGCAACTTTTGAAGACAGCTTACGGATGCCTCCAGGTACGGATGTCAATCTATTGCTTATTCAAGCCCCAGTTCAGAGATGGTTCAAAACACGGACACCTTTCTGATTTTTATTCCAGATGGCATCTTTAAGCCCATCCCCGACAAAATTCTGCCACCCTTCCAGATGGCATCTTTAAGCCCATCTCCAAATGGCATCTTTAAGCCCATTTCCGCATCCATTGCTTTGACGAGTGCAAATTTAAGGGCACTCTAGTGTCCAATCTCCTTTTACCTTCGAGTCGCGAAAGGCAAGATTTCCAATCTAACTCTTCAGGTTCAAGAAGATTGAACAGGGGCAACTGTTGTACCCCAAAATTTGCCTTCTCTTTCTTCAGGAAACCATCTTGGATTTTCAAGGTCCCTCTGAAACAAATCCAAGTCCTGAGTTATCTTTTTGCCCAAGCAAGCCACTTACAAGAGCAAGATGATCTCACGAGCTCCAAAAACAACGCCTTTATCTTGAGAAAAAATCAAATTCTAAGTACTTGGAACGTTTCTCTAAAAAATGAGTGTTTAAGAAAAAAATCAGCGCTTCAGAACTTCTGGACCAATTCCAGATAAAAACGGTCAAAAGTTGCAAGCTTGGCTCAGAGTGGTCAGAAGTTGGCTTTTCAGCAGCTACACCAGTTCAATCAGAAGTTGTAAATGTGATTCAGTATGTAAGCCTCAAACAGAACATGCCCCTTCAGCAGTTACACAAGCTCAGTCAGAATTTGTTAAAGGAATGCAAGAGAAGCAGGGAAGTCTGAACGCTCCTTCAGAACATGCTGAATTCAGAAGATGAAAAGGTCAGAAGAGTGGGCGTTACACTGATACAGAATCTCTAAGTCCAGGAGGTCCAGAAGTAAATCCAAGGAACGTACCAGAAAACCAGGAGAATCTCCAGAGCTTACTAAGACAACAGGAAGCCAAGGCCAGAGCATGGTTTACACTGCTGATTCAACGTTGGTTTCCATTACCAGAATATTGATGTTGATAGGTCTTATCACCATTTAATGCCCATTAATGCTTCCAACCACTCCTGAACATTCACGTGTGGCTTGGAAAACGCTTTTGTGCAGATTCTGGCATGGGTCTACGCGCCACCGCCCACTTCAGAGGTCACTTCTCCCCAATCTACGCCTGCTGCTGCAGCCTAGGCTGAAGGCTATCTGTTATCACAACTTCCCAGGAATTTCTGTCAAAGAACAAATTCAAACTCTGTTGGCGCTTTAATGTTCAAGGCATCCATAAGAACTTTGCCTATAAATAGAGAGTCTTCACCACTGCAAAAGGGGGTTCAAAAAAAAGGAAACAGAAAAAATTGCTAAGTGAGAAACAGAACTCTTAGCAACATAGCGTTCTGAAACTCTGCCAAAATCTCCAGTTTGTTTCATAACTTTGAGTTTCTCACCTTCAAACCTCATCAAATACCCAGTTTTTCTTTGTGAACCAAAGGACACCCTTTCCAAACTTCTGACCCTACGTACGTATACACCTTTACTTCCCCTTTTCAAAGAAAATCTGTCCAGGACACCATCAGAACCAAAAGCTAGCTTTCACCCACAAACTTTTCCAACATCCAGGTAAGCATCTGCTGACCTTCATCACACTGCTAAGCATCATCAGCTGTGCATACTCAAATAAACATAATGTAAATATCATGTTGTTGCTGTTTATGTTCTGAGGACTTTCATACCTCAGAACGTTCTGAGCCAGTTTAGGACTTGCCTGTGACCTTGTTGGTTCTGGCCTCTGAAACATTTTTACATTTGCTGGATCTGTTCCAAATATGTTTCCTGTTTTGTGGAATAACAACAGAATTGCAGATGTTCTGATTAGTACAGGGAAAAGCCAAGTGCTGACTTTGACGTTAGCACATCTGAAGCCTGTTTTGCTGTCAATGATATCAGAACCTCTGAGAGTTATTGCCTTTTCAGCAGAATCAGAACTTCTGGTTTCTCCACTAACAAACTTCTGTCTTGTAGCGCAGGGGAATCAGAACTTCTGGTTTCCCCACTAACGTGGTTCTGTTTTGTAGGTGCCAGAGTCAGAAGTTCTGACTCATACAGTTTAACCAAGAGGTTGATCATCTGGCAGCGGATCTGAGTCAGAACTTCTGATGACCTCCCAGCAGCGCGGGGGCTCCCTCTCTCTTTCTATCTATCTTGTTTTGTTTTTTTTTGCTATTTTCTTTTTTGTCTATTTTTCTCGTTGAACCCCCCCCCCCCCCCCCCCCATGTACAAATGTGTATCCCCCTCCCTTAATTGTTGTAATAGCGTAGGATTTTATATTTCCGCTTCTTATTGCTAGTAATTAGGGCGTGTATGGCAAGATAAAATCAATGAAATAGAAAAACTTAATCCAAGGAAAATAACTCTTGTATGCAATAAAACACACTCGCACACTAACACTCCTAGGGTTATATCCACTTGTTGCCTTCAAATAATTGGACCATATTGCATGTTAGGTTTCTTTGGGCAAAAACAAACAATCAAATGATCATAGTCCCTCGATGACGCTTTCGAAAAGTTGCCTAAACTGATCAAGTCCCTTTCAAAGAGAAATTGCCCAAAGAGACTTAGCACTATTGCAATTATGGTCTAAACGATGACCCGCGCCCGTCCCTTTCACATCCTAAACGCAAGATTGTCCACCAAATTCAATGGTGGAATAAAATTGTTAAAAAGGGTTGAAATCATAGAGAAAATCTTTGAGTACAATAGGGTAGACAAAACTCTTAGTTACTTGAGATCAACTTGCAAAAAACACTTGCCTTCTTTTCAAAAACCACATTCCACAAGCACTTTCAAAACAAACTCTCAAAAACATTTTGAAACATCTTTTCGAAAAGACAAACACCTTTGTAAAACATTCGAGTAAAGAATTATTACAAAGGTAGCCTATACAAGGCATCTTTTTTCAAAACCTTTTCAAAAACCACACACAAAGCATCATTTCAAACAATTGAAAACCAAGGCAAGTTGATCTAAGCAAGTACCTAAGAGCCCATGAATAACCATGGATAGAAAGGGTGCTAATACCTTCCCTTTCTATAATCTACTCCCCGAACCCAAGAAAAATCTCAAAGGTTTTTGCTGTGCTTTTTAAACCTTTCCTTAGGATAAAAGAAAAAGTCGGTGGCGACTCTTGCTCAACCGAAACATTTTGCGAATTCAAACGCAAAACTATAGTCAGTTCTCCCACCGTATCACACCTATTAAAAAAAATCCAAACGAAAACTTAATGTTTTATATTTTCCATTTTATTTAGATGAGCAACACCACATTTTTAAGGAGATCATGCAGGCAGTGACTGAAAAAAAAGAATGTGTGCCTTTTTTATATGGTTATGGTGGAACTGGAAAGACTTTCATGTGGAACACACTTTTAACTACTTTGCGTTCAAACTGCGACATTATTTTGAATGTCGCATCGAGTGGAATCGCAAGCCTTCTATTACTAGGAGGGAGAATAACACATTCCATATTTAAAATTCCAGGTCCATGCATCGAATATTCAATTTGCAACATTGAGAAAAAATTTGACCTTGTTGGATTGTTGCAAATAACAAAGCTGATTATTGGATGAGACTCCTATGAAAAACAAATTCTGTTTTGAATCTCTTGACAAGTCTTTGAAAGATATAATGGGAAATGACAATGTTGCATGTCAACAAATTTTTGGAGGAAAAGTTTTGGTGTTTGGGGGAGATTTCAGACAAATTCTACATGTTGTTCCTAGAGGTACTAGGTTTGACATTGTCCATTCTACAATAAATGCTACATATATTTGGGATCATTGCAAAGTTCTAAAACTAACAAAATATATGTGTTTGGAAACTCGGTTTAATTCAATTGATGTTGAAGAGATTCATAAGTTTTCAAAATAGATTTTAGATTTTGGGGATGATAAAATATCATAACCAAATGATGGATATGTTGAAATTACTATTCCACTTGAGTTACTTCTAACCAATTATATGGATCCAATATCCATAATTTTTACAAGTGCTTATCCAAATCTTCTTCAAAATTACAACAATACTACTTTCCTAGAAAATAGAGCTATTTTAGCATCAACTATTGAAATAGTGGATGGAATCAATGATTACATCACAAATCTTCTTCATGGTAACAAGTGTATGTCTATATTTTTTCCTTTAGATTTTCTTTCATTGTACTGGGTTTATGCTAACACTATAATTTCTGTCAATTAAGGTGATGCAAAGGAGTTTTTGAGTAGGAACTTGGTTGACAGATCAAAAGCTAATGATAATAATGACTTCGAGCATTTAACACCTGAGTTCTTAAGATGTTTAAAAACTTCAAGATTGCCAAATCATTCTTTGAAACTTAAAATCGACACATGCATAATATTGATAAGAAATTTGGATCGGTTCGAAGGCCTTTGTAATGGTACAAGATTGACCGTGACTCGACTAACAAATCATGTCATCGAAGTCAAGATTATTTCAGATACTATATTGAAAATACTATTTACATCCCAAGAATGTATTTATCTCCTTCTCAATCTCCTTGGTCATTCAAACATATTAGAAGATAATTTTTCATTATTGTTTCATTGCCATGACAATTAACAAGTCTCAAGGCAATGATTAGACTTTGTTGAATTATATTTGTCAAAGAATGTGTTCAATCACATACAACTATATATTGTAAGAGTCAAGAGCAATGTTGGTTTAAAGATATTAATCCATGATAAAGACAAAAATCATTTATCACATGCAACTAATGTGACCTTTAAAGAAATTTTTCATAATATTGGATAAATAACAAAAAAATATGCGTTTGAAAACTGGGTCTAATTCAATCAATGCTAAAGAAACTTATAACTTTTCTAAATGGATTTTAAATGTTGAGAATAGAATAATATCATATCAAAATGATGGATACTTTTCAAAGATCACCTTAGAATCGTTCACTTCAGACCATTATAATTATCACACCACAAGAAAAATTTCAAATAAAATCAATTGTAGAGAGGCTCCAATATTCAACTAATTTCAATGTTATTTTTCATTTTTCTTTTATATTTTTTCAAAACTAACTACAGGTAAAATAAATCTGATCCGTTAAACGATCCGTTTTGTCCGTCATTTAGTACGGGTCAAATCTGAATTTCAGACCCGTATTTTTAAATAAGTCCATCTTACCCCGTACTGTACAAAATAGGACGGGCGCGGGACGGACGCAGACAGCCCGCAGACATAGTTAAAAAAATTAAAATTTTTATTCTCGTTGGACCACACGCACTTCGTACTGCATCATACTACAACACGTTTTTCCATTAAAGATGCATTATAATTTTCAATTATAACGATAATATTTGAAATACTAATATACCAAAAATTTGCTCCTAAAAAAAAATAGTCTTGAACGATCTTCTATCCTATACGTACTCAGTGCCACCATATATTAAACAGACATCATTCCTAGTTTATTTTACTCTTAACTACTTTAGTATCGATGTATTGATCCATGCAGTGCAACAACCAACCATGTTAAATTGTAATAGTTTTCTTAATTTCACAACCAAATAAACACAAGCAATAAATAAATAGCAGTAGTAACACCTAGAAATCTTGAATGCAGTTAGATCGATCCTCATCCAATTCCCTCGGTTAGTATTTACGATATAGTAATAGTATACAGAAAACTTCAACACAGGCTAAGTAAGCATAGGATACCTATTTAAAATCACTGTTCTTGTCTACCTACCAATATTACCAAATCCTTTTTGTTGAAATGAACGCCAATCTACTGTCCCCACTATCTCTTAATTATATTTATAATTAATAATCATTTACCTCTATCATATGAAGCAAATCTAAAAAATAAAGATTTCATTCCTATTATTGGTAGATTTTCTGTTTTGTCTTTCATTAAATTTAATCAACAAAATTAATAATCTAGCACTGCTGCGGTGTTAACTTTTTTTATTTATTATTACGTAGATTATTCATATTGATTTTTATTTTTATTTTTTTACGATAATGCCACATAAACATTTTTATTTAATAACAATTTATATTTTAAAAATATTTAAAAATGATACTAACAATAAAAACAATATATTTAGTAATACTATATATCTATAAATTTATAAAAATCACAATATATAAAATTTGTAAGATTAATTTATATTCAAATTATGTTCAAATAGATTAATTTATAAGAACAATATTTTATAACATTACAATGCATAAATAAATTTTATTTTAACTGATAGTGTTTTTCAAATATTTTTTATACTGTATAAGAACAATATATTTTTATATAACTATATTGAAATTATTTATATTATTTTTTATGACATATATTTTATTAGTAATTATTTATTTATTTCAATTAATATACTAAAATTATTTCAATTAATATATTAAAATTATTTCAATTAAAATATTAAAATTATTTCAATTAATTATATATTTTAAATAAATTGCCTATTTTATATATTTAATATTATTAATATATAATAAATATGTTTAATATTATTATTCACTTACATATATGTTTAATATAAATATTTATTATTTAAATGATTTAATATATATTAAAATTATTATTCACTTATATATATGGTTAATATAAATATTTATGGATGACATATATTATTTTTATAGTTTTATGTATTATAGTATTAATTTATAAATATATTGTTCTTATTAAAAATATTAGTTTACATATATTATTGTTTTTAAAAATAATTTGAATATATATTTGATCCTATCATTGCATATATCAAAGCTAGTAGCTCAGTGGAAAAGAATAACTTTAACAACTTTGATGTCCTAAGTTCTATACTGGTAGAACAAGATTTAGTTCTACAATAATTTCTCTAAGTTTTTATGATAACAAATGAGTATGTTTGTATATGCTCTACAATAATTTCTCTAAGTTTTTATGATAACAAATGAGTATGTTTGTATATGCTTCTGATGTATGGCATGACTAATACATTAGAAGAGAATTAGTTCCGCTTTTGCGCTACACAAGTTCCGATGAATAGTAGCAAGACTCTGAAGTGTAGGCTCTGGTATGAAGTCTAAAGAAGCATATACAAAAGATCTGAAGAGATTGAGTGCTGAAGACAGAAGTTCTAAAGACTTGAAGTTCTGAAGACCCAAGGTTCTCACGACCAAGTGCTGAAGACTCTGAAGACGCAGTTCTGAAGACTTGAAGTTCTGATGACCTTGTGTTATGTTCTCGCTTCTAAATCCATGCTCGTAGAAGCCTCTGAAGTGCAGAAGGAAAGAAGATAACATTAATATGGTACAAATAGTACATGATACAGTCAACGTTTCATTCCACTACCATGAAAGGACGGACGCATTGCATGATCTTATCTCCCACGTGATTACTCAAGCTGCTGATGTTTTTGGAAATTCCAAGAGTACCCCTCAACGGATATATTATTTTATTGGCTATATAAAGGCTTGAAGTCTATAGAGAAAGTGGCGAATTTTTACTGAATATCCACGCATAAGCGCTGTTCGTAGCTTTCACATTTTTAGTCTATTGTTATTAAAATAGTATACATATTCAACTTGTATACAAGCAATATTATTATAAACAAAACTTGTATTCAAACAGTTGTTTGATTTACTTAAGGGACCACTTAGGTCTGTATCCTTAAGAAGTCTAGGACTAGTGTGTCTTAGAGGTTTGATTTTCCTTAAGGGACCAGTTAGGTCTGTATCCTTAAGAAGTCTAAGACTTGTGTGTCTTAGAGGGTGTTAGTAATTTGCGGGTAACTTGTGCATTGTAATAATCAGTTGGATTATTCGATTAAGTCCTCGATTGAGATAGGCAAAATCACCTTGGTGAATGGACTAGACTAGCTTGATAGTTTTCAAGTGAACTGGTATAAACATTTCATGTTCTGTACTTCCTGTTCTTAATTATTGTTATTATCAAGAGTGAAGGAAAAGTATTTTAATTAAAGGGAAATATTTTTTAAAAGAAAAGTTTTGACTTAAAACCCAATTCAAACCCCCTTTCTTGTGTTTTTCACACCTTTAAATACTTGTTAGGACCATTTTTTGAAGCACAATAACGCTACATCATTAATTTTGTTGACCAAATCCAGCGAGGGGGCAAAATAAGGGAATCTACAAATGACAAAGACCATTTTTTGAAGCACAGCAGTGCCACATCATTAATTTTATTGACCAAATCCAGCGAGGGGGAAAACAGGGGAATCTACAAATGACAAGGATGGAATGTGTATTTTGCATACAACTTAGACGTTATGATAATCCTTGACTCCTTTCCTTTCTCTACTATTTTCTTAATTTTTTTTTATTTCCCCCATTCTCAGCTAAAACTAACAGTTCATTGACATTATTTATAGATAAATGTTTCTTGTTTCACATGTATTAAAGAATATTCTTTCTCTTTCAAAATAAGTGTTGTTTAAGATTTTTTTATAGGGTGAAATTTTGATAATTCAAGTGTTGTAACCAATTAGTTAACAAGGAGGTGTAACCGGTTAGAGTTGATGGAAAAACCACTTATGAAGTAAGAAAAACTAGTTTTTGATTTGTTGTAACCTGTTAACGAAACACGTTAACTGGGCTTGATAGTTGATTGTTTATGTGTTGGTCCGCGTAACCGGTTAACTAGTTACACGCTCGATTTTTAGATTTTTCTTGTTGTTTAATGATTTGTTTTAGGACCCAATTATTATGTAACAGTTGTATAAATGCCTTGGAGGCATCCTCATTCCAAACTAATGCAATTATTCATTCTCACCCTCAATTACTCTCTCTCTCTCTCTCTCACTATCTTCTTCTCCACATGCCCCAATCCTATATTGTTCATCAATTGTGTGATTTCATGCTCCAACATTTGGCATCAAGAGTCTGGTTCTGATCCATAATATGATGTGAAACATGAATTTTGTCTCCAATGATAGAGTCCCTACAAACCTACCAACCCTTGATGCGAAGAATTATGATAAATGGTGCAAACAAATGAAGGTGTTATTTGGCTACCAAGATGTTTTTAAAGTGATCAAGAGTGGGGTGAGTCTTTTTGTCGAAGGTGCAACGAAAGCACAAAAGGCTACACATGAGGAAGAAATGAAGAAAGATTACAAGACGATGTTTTTTATCCGTCAATGCATTGATGGTGACAACTTTGAGAAAGTGGGTGATTGTGAATCATCGAAACAAGCTTGGGAAATCTTGGAGAAGGCTTATACATGGGTTGATAAAGAAAAGGTAGTGAGGTTACAAACTTACAAATGTCAAGTTGAATTGATTCAAATGGAGGAGAAGGAGACAATCAACGCTTACGTGATGCGAATTACGCGGTTGGTGAATCAAATTAAGTTTTATGGAGAGGCTGTTTCGGAGCAGAATGTTGTGCTGAAGATCTTGCATTCTTTAACGGCAAGATTTGACAACATCATAGTGGAGATTGAAAAGTATAAAGATCTTCCAACATTGAGAAAAGATGAGCTTTAAAGCTCTCATGAGGCTCATGAGAAATGGATGGATGAGAGGAGTAACGACAAGGCAAAGTCGGAGATCGCTTTGCAAGTACAGTTTAATAAGAAGAACAAGAAGTCAAAAGGAAAATGGCCTATGAATAGTGTGATACGGTGGGAGAACTGACTTGGGTGTTTTGCGTTTTATCGTAAATGTTGTGGATAACAAGAGTCGCCACCGACTTTTCTTTTATCCAATAAAGGAAAGAGTGAAAAGAACAGGAAAGACCTTTTGAGATTTTTCTTGAGTTCGAGGGGTAGGTTATGAAAAGGGAAGGTGTTAGCACCCTTTTCATCCATAGTTATCTACGGGATCTTAATTGCTTGATCACTTTGAAATGCTTTTGTGTTTGTGTAAGTTTGAAAATATTTTGAAAATGCCTAAGTTTGGAAAACTTCGCAATGATTCTCGCATCATTGAGAATGTATACAAAGTGTTGGTTTTGAAAATATTTGTTGAAAGGAAGTGTTTTTGGAAAGATGTTTGAAAATGCCAATGTAAGGCTCTTTTGTAATGATTCTCGTATCGTTGAGAATGTATACAAGATGTTTATTTGAAAAGTGTTTTTGAAAGCGTGAGGTGTAAATGGTTTTGTTTGTGAGCAAGCAATTACGAGCAATCTACCCACTCAAAAAGTCTTTGATCTTTTCCTCCTCCTGGACATTGATTGATAGAGAGCCTTATCATTGGATGTGAAGGGACAAGCGTGGGTCATCGTATATTCATAGAAGACAACTTTTAATATGTTTTAGCAATTGTCTTAAGGGACTAAGATCATTTACCGAAGGCAACATTTGAAGGGTCATCGAGGGACTATGATCTTTTAATCGAGGGTCTTTGCTGAAATCATCTCACGTTCGAGGGACACGACCGTTTTCATTTGAGGCAACAAGTGTGGGTTACCCTAGAGGTGCAAGTGTGCAAGATGTGTTTATTTCAAGTATATTATCTTGAATTAGGGTTTTCTAATGTTTGATTTTAGTCTTTCCATACAAACCCTAATTAGTAGCAATAATAAGGAGAATGATAAATTGCGGAATTTAAATTTCCTACGCTATTATAACGCTTTGGGAATAGGGGATGAAAGCATTAAAGCCTTAATTACTATTACAAACCATTGAATATGAATTACAACAATAATTATGCACAAAATATAGAGATGAAGAAGAAATTGCTTTTAGGGTTTTTGATGAAAAAGGTTTAGAGATTAACCTAGTTGAATTAATTAATTTAACTACAAGAAAGGTTAATTGATTATTAACAAAACCTAATCTAATTTCATTAAAATAAAAAAACCTAAAACTAATTTAACTTTTTTTAGAAAATGATTTTTGTTAAGGTTAATAAAGAAAATTTTCTATAATGTAAAAGAAATGATAAAATTTAATTTAACAAAATAAAATAAAATTCCTAAATTAAAATATTTTTTATTTAATTAAGAAAATATATTTTTGGTTTAGGTAAAATAAATATATAAATGAAAATAAATAAAATATGAAAATAATTGGGCTGGGGGTTGAAAAGTGAAAATGGTGGTAAAAAAAAGTAAAAAGGACGCTAGGCCCAAGCTGTTTTTTGTGAGTCAGAAAATAAATAAATAAATAAAGTTATATGGGCCTGCGTGTGTGTGAGAAAAAAGAGGGTGAGAATTAGCAAAAACAAAAAAAAGAACAAAGCCCAAACTCTGAGCCCAATGCCTATTTTGCTCTCATGTTGTTGGCTTCTTGGAGTGTACCATGGGTTGCACATGTGATGCATTGGATTTGTTGGCATGGTGATCTGATGGTGTTGGAATGAGGGTTTATGGCGCACATGTTGAGCTTGCTTGCACATGACCTGTAATGTAAATGTTAGAAAAAAGCAAAAAGCCTCACGCCTGGATCGAACCCACGACAAGGCATAGTTATGACTTATACGCGCGCTCTACCACTGGGGTGGCTATACATCCGATGTTTAATACACAAACCAATAAATATATTACAAACCCAATACTGATTATAACTTCATCTCCTTCCTCGCGCCAGAATATTCATCAACATTTTTGAAATCTGTAACTTCCTCATTTTTCAACCAAATTAGAAAATGTAAACATGAAAGTTGCTTGAAATTTCATCCCGATTTCAAATATGTAAACAACTTAAGCTAACACTCAAAGATGAGCACAAATTTTTATTGGTACCAAATTCTGACCTAATTTTTCAGAAAGTTCATCTTCAAAATTTGCATCACTCAAGTAACATAAATGAAATCTAAGGGGATGGTTAGCTTCGGGGCTATGATGTCTACATTTTTTATTCACAAAGTAACAATTACTGATGCTTGTAGAGAGAGTTCAAAGTTTGAAAAACTTACCTCAAAACTGGAAATCGTGTTTTATGATTGAGCACTCCTTGAGATGTTGTGATGATCTGGATAGCTTCACTGAACCTCTAGGAAGCTAATGCACTGCTTACTTTAGATTGAGAGTGGTCGTATTGTTCCAGAGAAGTCAATGTGCAGAGATCTGTTTTTGGTTATGGAAGATGAGGAAGATGATGTTACAGTTGTATTTCATGTGTTTGGATAATTTCTATATGAGTTATAGGAGCTTGGTGATTTATTAAAATGTAAAATGCACGAGTGGATTTTGAGATGGGTATTCAAAGTCAGAAATGGCACAAAAATGGAGTTTGTGTGCAAATTTTGATTTCAGGGAGTTTGAGGGAGTTTTTAGGCTTGTGAATCCGTGTGTTAGGTTGAAAATACATCCTCTATTTATAGGCAAGAGGTTTGGATGGTTCAAGGGATCAGAATCACAAGATCACATGTTATGGTTTTTGAATTGTTTTTGAAGCAATCTTGACAAACATTGTTCCAATGGATAATACAAGGCTATCTAAAGTGGTTAGGAACTTTAAACATGTTTCTTATGGCTTTTGTGTTGAGTGTGTGCAGAGGGAACAAGTTAGAGGCTTAATACAAGTTGACTTTGTGATCAAAACAACTTTACAAGAATGGAAATGTTACTTTGTGCCAAAATGGATAAATCTCTTGGACAATGGCTCAAATGTTTAGATCATATCTCTAAAATTTGTGTAATTAGTTAGTTATGGTGTGATTTGTATGTTATAAGCCTGCAAATCAAGATTATGCACCATAGGTTTGATATTTGGTTAAGTGTTCATCATGAAATGACTTGTAATTCAAGAATGGATGCCCAACTTCTTCTCTTTGATTCTCTTAGCTCAAGCATGGTCTCTTCAAGTTCTTGGACATTTTGGAAAGATTGAAACATTATATACAACCTTCATGTAAACCATTTTGGATAAATCATCTTGGAACCAAGTGAAAATTGGTCAAGAAGTTAGGTTAAAAATCTGCCTAAACTAGTTGAAAATTTCACTAAGTGTTTTATGAAAAATGTCATGCCTTTATGAGCTTATATCTTACAATCTAAGAATTTTTTAGACATCAACCATCTAATAAAAATTTGTAGAGTTCATAAAGATATACAACTTTCATGTTGAAAGTTTTCCTTGAATCATCTTGCATCTTGGTGAAAAATTGTCATGAAATAATTAATTTATCAAGTAAAAAAACACTTAGAAAATTTCTAAGTATTGAAAACTTTGACTTTTTGTGGAATTTCCTGACTTTCTTGATTATTGATGATCAAATTTTATATTTTTGACTATCTTGATGAGTCTTGATCTTTGAAATTCAATGTTGATCAAAAAGTCAAAGTTTGACTTTTTGTGTATCAATTGACTTTTCATCAGTTGATCCAAAATTCAACTAACAATCCATTGATCTTGAGAAATGATTTGAGCCATGAATTTAGGTCAACATGTTGTGTTTTAATCCTTGAAATCATGCATCAAGCCATTGGGTCATGTATTAGGTCAAAAGTCAATGATTAGTCCATCTCAGTCAAAACCCTAATTTTGACCATTTTGCCCCCTTGATGATTTGAATGCTTTTCTTGAGGAATTATGATCAAAACTTGATCAATTGATAATTATTACTTCAAAATGTTTATGTTGACCAAAAATCATGAAGTTTGACTGTATGTTGACCATAGTTGACTTTTTATCCAATATAGTTAATTTTCAGTCATCTGAGCAATTGACTGAGCAAATTTGTGATGCAAGACTTGAAACTTGGTATAAGAAATCTGGGAGACCTATAATGAACTATGAAATTAATTTGAGGCATCAAAAGTCCAATTGTCCTTGAGAAAACCAAAACCCTAATTTGTGGGCTCAGTGCTTAAGAGGTGAACTTGTCTGATCAAACTCTTGAAACTTCTTGAGCATTTGAGATCTTTTGTGAGAAATGTCTTGAGAATAGAGAGGGAAAGTTTTTGGGTACAACAAAGAGTAAAGGAGATTTTTAGACTTTTGATGAAAAAGTGTCTCAAATTTCAAAGAATTCGACTTATCAAAAGGGTGAGAGCAGCTCCAATAAAAATGGTGGTCAAGGCAACTTTAGAGGTGAAATCAAGAAGTTTGACATAAGTAAGTGTAACGCGGTGGGAAAAATGACTTGGTTGTTTTGTGTTTGATCAAAAATGTTGCGGATAGCAAGAGTTGCCACCGACTTTTCTTTTATCCAAAAGGAAAGGTTGAAAAGAACAGGAAAGACCTTTAGAGATGTTTTCTTGAGTTCGGGGGGTAGATCATGAAAAGGGAAGGTATTAGCACCCTTTTCATCCGTAGTTATCTACGGGCTCTTAGTTGCTTGCTAGATCACTTGCTTTTATTTTAAAATTTGATTTGCGTGGTTTTTGAAAGTATTTTGAAAAGGCGCCATCGTTTAGGCAAACTTTGTAATGATTCTCGTTCATAAGAATGTATACAAAGTGTTGATCTTTTGAAAAGCTGCCTCAACCCACTTCATGAAGTAGTCAATTGCAACCAAGATGAAGCGGTGTCTATTAGAAGTTGTAGGTTTGACTTCTCCTATCATATTGATGCCCCACATCGCGAATGGCCAGGGAGAAGTCAGGACGTTTAGAGGAACTAGAGGCACATGTACTTTGTCAGCATAGATCTGACACTTGTGACGGGTTCGTGAATGCTAATGGCAAACTGCTTCCATGGTAGACCAGAAGTACCCTGCCCGTAGGATCTTTTTAGCCATCGTGTGTCCACTAGAATGGGTGCCAAAAGTGCCTTCATGTAGATTAGCCATGATCTTGTCTGCCTCAACCTTGTCTATGCAATGAAGCAAAGTAGAGTCGTGGTTGCGTTTGTAGAGAATGCCATTATTGAGGAAGAACTTAGCAGAGAATCTTCTCAAGAACTTCTTATTATTGACTGAAGCTCCCTCCGGATACTCTTGGGCCTCGAGATACCTCTTAACTTCATGGAACCAAGGCTTTTCCACTACTTCTTCAATATTGATCTCGTGACAGTAAGCTAGTTCATCCATCCGCTCAATGGTGATCTGGGGAGTCTCGTTACCCCACTTGAGTTTAAACATGGATGACATAGTGGCTAGCGCGCCCGCTAGTTGATTTTCTTCTCGTGGAAAATGCCCAAAGTTAATTTCCTCGAAATGTGGGATTAATGTCAACACGTATTCTTTGTAGGGGATGAGATTAGGGTGCTTCGTGTCCCATTCTCCTTTGATCTAACTGATGACTAAAGTTGAATCTCCAAATACACTTAAGGATTTGATTCCAAAATCTATGGCAGCTTTGAGACCAAAAATACACGCTTCGTATTCTGCCATATTATTGGTACAGTTGAAACAAAGTCTTGCAGTGAAGGGGGTATGACATGCTTCAGGGGATATAATCACAACACCTATGCCATTGCCGAGTGCGTTGGAAGCTCCGTCAAAAGCCAAGGTCCATCAGGATCTCTTTTCAGGTCTGTCATATGGTATGAGTTCTTCACAATTGTTTACCATCATGATGTCTTCATCTGGGAACTCGAATTTCATGGACTGGTAGTCATCCACAGCATGATGAGCAAGGTGATCGGCTAGCACACTGCCCTTTATTACTTTTTGGGTAGTATACTGAATTTCGTATTCAATCAAGATCATCGGCCATCTTGCTATTCTCATAGAGAGGGCGGATTTCTCAAATATGTATTTAATTGGATCCATCTTGGATATCAACAAGGTAGTATGGGTCAATATATACTGTCTTAGTCGGCGAGCAGCCCATGCCAGAGCACAACAAGTTTTCTCGAGCAGTGAATATCTGGTTTCATAGTCGGTAAACTTTTTGCTCAGGTAATAAATAGCATGCTCTTTTCGGCCAGACTCGTCATGCTAACCCATCACACACCCCATTGAATTTTCTAAGACAGTTAGATACATGATCAGAGGTCTTACCTCGACTGGAGGCATTAAAACAGGAGGCTCTTGAAGGTACTCTTTGATCTTGTCGAAGGCAGCTTGGCATTCATCATTCCATCTGACTACTTGATATTTCTTTAGTAATTTGAAGATTGGTTCACAAGTAGCGGTTAGGTGAGAAATGAATCTGGCGATGTAGTTTAACCGTCCTAAGAATACTCTGACTTCCTTCTCGGTGTGAGGAGCAGGCTTTTCTTGTATTGCTTTTACCTTAGCAGGGTCCACTTCGATACCTTTACCGCTGACGATGAAGCCTTGGATTTTACCGGACCTCACTCCAAATGTGCATTTACTTGGGTTCAACCTTAGCTTGTATTTCTTTAGCCTTTCAAACAGTTTCTGCAAATGATCAAGATGTTCTTCTTCAGTTTGAGATCTGGATATCATGTCATCCACGTAGACCTCTATTTCGTGATGGATCATATCATGAAATAGAGCTACCATGGCGCGCTGATAAGTTGCCCCAACATTTTTCAACCCGAATGGCATAACTTTGTAACAGAACATGCCCTACTGGGTGACAAAGGTCGTTTTATCCATGTCCTCAGGTGCCATTTTGATTTGATTATAGCCTGAGAAACCATCCATAAATGAGAACACTTTATGTTGTGTGGTATTGTCAACCAGAATATCAACATGGGGAAGCGGGAAATCATCCTTAGGGCTTGCCCTATTCAAATATCTGTAATCCACACACATGCGTACTTTACCGTCCTTTTTAGGCACTGGAACAACACTGGCGACCCATTGTGGATAGGAGGTGACGGCTAAGAATCTGACTTTGAATTGTTTCATGACTTCAGTCTTGATCTTCTCTGACATGTCTGGCCGCTTGCGACGAACTTTCTGTTTTACCGGAGGACAGTCTTCTTTTGTCGGTAGACGATGGACCACGATATCAGCGTCAATTCCTGGCATGTCTTTGTATGACCAAGCAAAGACCTCAACATAGTCATGTAGTAACTGAGTTAAGCGCTTCTTGACACTGGGTTCCAGATTGGCACCTACCTTGACTTCTTTCTTGTCCTTTTCGGTACCTAAGTTAATTGTGTCAACTGGTTCTTCGTGGGGTTGTATGGTCCTTTCTTCTTGTTGTAGTAACCTGGCTAGTTCCCCTGGCCCTTCACAATCTTCCTCACCTTCGTCTTCGACTTGGTAGATCGGATTTTCAAAGTCACAATAGGCCATAGCAGAATCGTTACCCATGGGATCCTGAGTGGATGTGGATCTGCATTTTGGACATGTGAGTGTGTGTAAGAGCATAACTATCTTTGAAAAAATAAATATGTAGAAAAAGAAGAATAACGAGCGTAAGATTTTCATGCAAAAACGTCCATGATTTATTGATGACATATGAAAATGAAGTAACAACCCTTACAAATGGACCATTGTGCCTCGGGTAAGACACAAGGTTTTAAAAGTCAAAATTGTTTAATTATTACAAATCCGACAAAAATTTAAAGACAATTACTGTTGGATAAAAGTAATAGGGACAAATTCTTTGGCTTCCCAGTTGTTGAGTCCTCCGCTGATAGTTGGGAAAATCCATTCTTCCAGGTCACAACTGTCATCACTATCTTCCACTATGTTGACTCCATGGTTACTGATCCGCAAAGGTGGTCCCCCGGCACAAGCACGACGAACAACTTTGTGGGCTCCTGAAATAAAACCCAAACCAAATTTGTCAGATTTATAAGGAATATCCGGGAGTTGGCCCCAAATAGTACACCCACCTTCTTCGACTACTGCCTTGGCATCTTTCAGAGAAGCCATCTTTAGCGGAGGTCTGGTAATCTTCGAGACTTGGGAAACAATCTTGGTTTCCGCAACTGTTTGTGGGACTTCCTCGAAATATTGACACGGAGTTTCGATGAATTCACCATCCATTTCCATATATCTGAAGGAGTTCAGGTGACTGATCATATATTCCTCCTATCCATGGACATTGATGATTTTTCCCTTGATTGGGTACTTCAACATCTGATGTAATGTAGAGGTGACGGCACCAACATTATGAATCCAAGATCGGCCCAATAAACAAGAATAGGAAGGGAAAATGTCCATTACATAGAAAGTTGAATCAAAGGTATGAGTTCTAACTTTAATGGGGATGTCCACCTCTCTGTGCACCATTCTCTTTGAACCTTCGAAGGCCCTTACCACTATGTTGCTGGGTTTTAAGGTTAAACCTTCATAGTGTAGTCTATCCAGAGCCTTTTTAGGCAGCACATTCAATGATGAACCAGTATCTACCAGGACATGGGCCAAAGTAGTGCCTCTTTATTCGACAGAGACATGTAACGCCTCACTGTGTTTCCCCCTCTAGGTGTCAGGTCAGCATCAGAAAAGCCCAAACCATTATCAGCGGTCAAACTGGCCACAAAATCTTCGAATTGGTCAGTAGAGGTTTCCTGTGGCACATGGGAAGTTTTAAGAAATTTCACCAAGGCCTTCGCATGAGCTTCACAGCACAACTGCAAAGCTAGCATAGAAATCTTTGAAGGGGTCTGCCCTAGCTGTTCGACTACATTATAGTCGCTTCTCTTTATGATTTTCAAAATTTCTTCCATCTCCTTCTTGGAAGCCTCTGGGATAGATACTGATTGCGCCTTCATCCGGACAGGCTCAACCCAAATTCCTTTGCCCCGAGTCTCGGTCGACTCGGTGATAGGAGTGTCAGCAGGGGTAACCACAGGAACTGTAGTAGTATTATCAATAGGAACAAAAGTAGGGATGATCACAAGACCAGTAAGAGTTTTCGGAGGAGCAATCTCAGGGGAGAACACTCTTCCATTTCTGGTTATTTTGCTGGTTCCCACAATGTTGCCGATGTCGGGGTCAGCCCTCTCAAAGATCGAGTCTTCATCAGCCAACCAATCTTTCTTGAAGCCGTGGTAGTAGACGTCACCCTCATAGTTCCAGGGGACAATTTTATCTAAGGAGTATGGGATTGGCCCTGGCATAATAATTATCAGTGGAGTCACCTTCGAAATAGATGTAATCCTAACGGGTCTTTTGGTGGAGACCCTGGAAGGATTGGCGGAAATGGTTACTATTGAAACATCCTTGTAAGCAATGGTTGGAACAGGAGTATTTTCAAACAAAATCTCTTTGTCATCCATCAGGCGCTGGACACCTGCTTTTAATAAATGCCAACCAGTTGGTAAGGATAAACAGAGGTGGCAGCCTTCGCCATAACCCGGAAATAAATCAGCCTTCAACAGGTTCCTTTTGACGATTAGGAGAGGAGTAACAAGCTCATCAACAACAGTAACAAACACATCATCTTAAACAGTGTTAACATCACGGTCATGCTTGGGCATAGGATTGGTGATAGCATTTGGGATACCAGGAGCGTCAAATTCAATTTCTTTTGCTTTGAGAAGGTCTTGCACCTTATTTTTCAAAACCCAACAGTCGTTTGTATCATGACCTGGACTTTCTGTATGGTAAGCACAATGGGCGTTTGGGTTTTAACGGGGGGAGGCAGTGTTGGGATTTTTCAGAGCTTCCTGCAAGGTTACCAGATTACATCTCAACAAATGTGGCAAGACTTGAGACAACGTCATATTTATCCGGGTAAATTGTCTTACCGGTCTTTCTGTTCTAGGCTGGTTGTTCCTTTGTTGAATAGGTGCAGGCTTATGGATCATGACAACCCCCACTATTGGACGGTGTTCAGTTCTGTCCTGGTTCCTTTGATGGTACACAACACTAACCTCTTTCTTCCCAGTGAATGGTTTTCTCACAGCACTGTAGGATGCATCCTTTTGGATCTTCCCACTCTTAATCCCAGCTTCTACTCTCTCCCCGATCAAGATTAATTCAGTGAAGCCGACTAAGGAGCTTCCAATTAGATGATTAAAGAAAGGACCGGACAGGGTACCCAAAAACATGTCCACTAGCTCCCTGTCAGACATGGGAGGCTGGACTCTTCCTGCTAAGTACTTCCACTTCTGAGCGTAGTCTTTGAAACCCTGCTCGAACCCATATCCAGACTCTGGAGTTGAGTATGGGTGGGAGCAAGGTCTGCGTTGTATTGATACTGCTTATAAAAAGTAGTGGCCAGGTCTTCCCAATTATGGATATTGGCCCTCTCTAGTTGATAGAATCAATCTAGCTGAGTCCCGGATAGACTATCCTGAAAGAAGTGGACCCATAAATCTCTGTCAGCAGTGTGAGGCTGTATCTTCCTCATATAAGACCAGAGGTGCATCTTGGGACACGAAACCCCGTCGTACTTAGCAAACACTAATGCCTTGAACTTTGGTGGAATAACAATCCCAGACACCAAACCCAACTCTTCAAAGTCCAGCCCGGGCACTTTCTGAATCTCCATAGCATTTAAGCAATCTTCCAACTGTTTGTATTTGTCGTTAGCTGGAGGATATTGCTCTTCAGAGTAGTCAGCCTCTTCTTCCTCTTCAGATTCTAGAGGGTCAGTCACTTCCTTGTTTTTCCCTTCTTCCTTCACCTGATGATGTTGCGAAGTCTAAGGTCCGTCTGGCTGGCCCTTGGAACCTTCTTCCCAGATTCAAAACACCACTTGATTTCTTCGCTTTATTCTTCTTTTCTTTGATCAACAAAGTTTTCAAATCCTCCTGTCATTTTGCCAGAGTCAAGAACATTTGTTGAAATTGAGCGTTCTACGCCTGAAGATCTTTTACTGTCTGTTCCATATCCATCTCACTGAAATAAATAGTAGAAAGATAAGGAGACCTGTTGTAAGAAACCTGTTTGTGTTATGATGAATGAAGATGTGTATGCAATGATTTCAAGGAAATTAGATATTTAAATTTGCTTTAGACAAAAAGGAACACACGTTATATTAATAAATCAAAGTTTGAGTACATTATTCCTCTTTGGGCTTACAAAAACTCTAAGATAAAAAGGTTGAACACATTCTCTTTAGTGATATGTAGGCGTTCAGACTCCGCTCCTCATGAAGCTGCTTGGTGAGTTCCAGAACTTTCTTCTTGCTGGCGTAGAATTGGGCCTCGAAAGTGTCTCGCTCCCCCTTAAGCTGTATCCAATCCCTTTGCAAGTCTTCTAGAGAGATGGGCATGTTAGGATGAAGGATAGTGTATGGGACATCTCCTTCTACAATAGGTTCTATGATAACTGGTAAGATGGAAGGATAAGGCATCACAAGTTTCTGAGCACAAGCTCGCACCCACTTAAGGTAAGGCTCAATGGGGATGGAATTCTTGTGACCCGATGTCTTGCTATCTACCTTGTTCAACATTCTTCAAGCTCGGATAAACTTCTGGCAGTAACCTTTATCGTCATTCTCGTAGTCAAATACCAAGACTTGAATAAGCATCTCATGTGGACCATCCCTTCGGGCGTAACCAAACCGTCGTAAGGCTAAACATGGGTTGTAAGTGATACCTCATCTAATTCCAAGTAAGGGGACATTAGGGAATTCTCCACAATGGTCGACGATAGTAACATTCTCCAAAGATCGGGAACACCAATGAATATCTGAATGTCTGAGCGCCATCAACCTATGTGACCACCTTGAACCTTGCTTGTTCTTCAATACAAATTGGGGAAGATGCAAAATAAACTATCTTTCCAAGAGAGGAGTACAACACATGAGAATACCCCTTTTCCTCGTAGTGCGAGAGTGAAAAGAATGTAGTATGTCTCCTAACAAAGTAGGCACCGGGTTACGAGACATGAAGATTTTGACGGCGTTTACATCTATGAGTTGGTCAAGATTTGGAAACAAAACCACCCCATAGATGAGAAGAGCCACAATTTTCTAAAAAGTTTGCAAGTCCAAGGAGTTCCAACAGTCCTGAGCTTTCTCAAACAAGAACTTGGCTAAGAAACCTTTGACACCACTCCTTGTTTCCCAATTAGTTGTGACATCAGATTGTTGCAAGTGTAGGGCTTGAGCAATATCTTCTGGGTTTGGATCTCTTTCTGTACCGTTGAAAGGTACTTGATTAAGAATGGGAATCCTCAAGAGTTGGGAGAATTCTTTCAAAGTTGGCACAAGTTGATAATCGGGAAAGGTGAAGCAATGGTGTAGAGGATCAAAGAATTGGAAGAACACCTTCATCGTGTCTTCATCAGTGTTGGAGGTAACTAAGTTTAGGAGGAAACCATGTCTTTCGGTAAATGGAGAATTCTTAGGAATCCTAGATGCTAACTCTTTAAGTTGAGGTGAGATCCTTATGAGATTGACTTGAATGGTTTTCCTGCGAATAGAATCCATGTCCTACAAAACAGAACAAAGATAAATCCCAAAAATCCTTGAAATGGTTAGTGAGTATGAGTATGAGTATGATGTTATGATGTTATGATGTTATGATGTTTATGATATTAAGTATAAGTAAATATATACAAAACAAACAAACAAGTCCTTAGGTTTAGGCTTGCATGGAGTCTCATAGATAAGTACCCTCTTGAAGTTTAGTTGGCTCAAACATGTCTAATACGGTGGGAGAACTGACTTGGTTGTTTTGCGTTTGATCACAATTGTGCGGATAGCAAGAGTCGCCACAGACTTTTCTTTTATCCAATAAGGAAAGGCTGAAAAGAACAGGAAAGACCTTTAGAGATGTTTTCTTGAGTTCGAGGGGTAGATTATGAAAAGGGAAGGTATTAGCACCCTTTTCATCCATGGTTTTCCATGGGATCTTAGTTTCTTGCTAGATCACTTGCTTTATTTGAAAATATGCTTTGTGTTGTGGGTTTGAAAATACTTTGAAAATTTCTTTGTAATGGTTCTCGTCTCTATAAGAACACATACAAAGTGTTGTTTCGAAAATAGTTCAAAGAGGTGTTTGTGGAATGTGTTTTTTGAAAGTGTTCTTGAAAAGATGTTTTTGTAATGGTTCTCGTCTCTATAAGAATGTATACAAAAAGATTTTGTCTTTTAAAAAAAGGTTTTAATGTGAAAGTGTTGGTATAAAATGTTTGGTTGTGAGCAAGCGAGCAACTAGGAGCGAATCTACCTTTTCAAAAGGTCTTAAATGTTATTTTCCTCCTCCTTTAGATGTAGCTATCTTACCATTGATTTGGTAAGAAGCCCCACCGTTGGATGTGAAGGGAGTGTGACATCCTTCAGGGGATATGATCACAACACCTATGCCATTGCCGAGTGCGTTAGACGCTCCATCAAAAACCAAGGTCCACCGGGATCCTTATTCAGGTCTGTCATATGGTCTGAGTTCTTCACAGTTGTTCACTATCATGATGTCTTCATCTGGGAATTCAAATTTCATGGACTGGTATTCATCCATAGCCTGATGAGCAAGATGACCAGCTAGCACACTCCCCTTTATTGCTTTTTGGGTAGTGTACTGAATATTGTATTCAGTCAGGATCATCTGCTATCTTCCTATTCTCCCAAAGAGGGAAGGCTTCTCGAATATGTATTTTATTGGGTCCATCTTGGATATCAATAAGGTAGTATGGGTCAACATATATTGTCTTAGCCGGCGATCAGCCCATGCCAAAGCACAACAAGTTTTCTCGAGCAGTGAATATCTTGTTTCACAGTCGATAAACTTTTTGCTCAGGTAATAAATAGCATGCTCTTTTCGGCCAGACTCGTCATGCTGCCCCATCACACACCCCACTGAATTTTCCAAAGCAGTTAGATACATGATCATAGGTCTTCCCTCGACTGGAGGCATCAAAACAGGAGGCTCTTGCAGGTACTCTTTGATCTTGTCAAAGGCAACTTGGCATTCGTCATTCCATCTGACTACTTGATCTTTCTTCAGTAATTTGAAGATTGGTTCATAAGTAGCGGTCAAGTGAGAAATGAATCTGGCAATGTAGTTTAATCGTCCCAAGAATCCTCTGACTTCCTTCTCGGTGCGAGGAGCAGGCATTTCTTGTATTGATTTCACCTTGGCTGGATCCACTTCGATACCTTTACCGCTGACGACGAAGCCTAGGAGTTTACCAGACCTCACCCCAAATGTACATTTATTTGGGTTCAACCTCAGCTTGTATTTCTTTAGTCTCTCAAACAATTTCTGCAAATGGTCAAGATGTTCCTCTTCAGTTTCAGATCTGGCTATCATGTCATCCATATAGACCTCTATTTTTTGATGGATCATGTCGTGAAATATAGCTACCATGGCACGCTGATAAGTTGCCCCAACGTTCTTCAACCCGAATGGCATACCTTTGTAACAGAATGTGCCCCACTGTGTGACGAAAGTCATTTTTTCCATGTCCTCAGGTGCCATTTTGATTTGATTGTAGCCTGAGAAACCATCCATGAATGAGAACACTTTATGCTGTGCGGTGTTGTCAACCAAAATGTCGATATGGGGAAGTGGGGAATCATCCTTAGGGCTTGCCCTATTTAAATTTCAGTAATCCACACACATTATCACTTTGCCGTCCTTTTTAGGCACTGGAACAACATTGGCGACCCATTACGGATAGGACGTAACGACTAAGAATCCGGCGTTGCATTGTTTCATGACATCAGCCTTGATTTTCTCTCACATGTCTGGCCGTATGCAACAGACTTTCTATTTTACCGGAGGGCAGTCTTCTTTTGTCGGTAGGCGATGGATCAAGATATCAACATCAAGTCCTGGCATGTCTTAGTACGACCAGGAAAAAAGCTCAACATAATCATGTAGCAACTGAGTTAGACGCTTCTTGACATTGGGTTCCAGATTGGCACCCACCTTGACTTCTTTCTTGTCCTCTTCGGTACCTAGGTTAATTGTGTCCACTGGTTCTTCGTGGGGCTGTATGGTCCTTTCTTCTTGTTGTAGTAACCTGGCTAGTTCCCCTGGCACTTCACAATATTCCTCACCTTCATCTTCGGCTTGGTAGATTAGATTTTCAGAGTCACAAAAGGCCATAGAAGAATTGTTACCCATGGGATCCCGAACGGATGTAGATCTGCATTTTGAATGTGAGTGTGTGTAAGAGTATAGCTATCTTTGAAAGAAATAAAAATGTAGAAAAAGAAAGACAAAGAGCACAAAGTTTGTATGCAAAAACATCCATGATTTATTGATGACATATGAAAATGAGGTAACAAACCCTTACAAATGGACCGTTGTGCCTCGGGTAAAACACAAGGTTTTAAAAGTATGAATTGTTTAATTATTACAGGTCCGACAAAAATTTAAAGACAATTACTGTTGGATAAAAGTAATTGGGACAAAGTCTTTAGCTTCCCAGTTACTGAGTCCTCCGTTGACAGTTGGGAAAATCCATTCCTCCAGGTCGTAGTTGTCCTCATCATCCTCCACTGTGTTGACTCCGTGGTTTCTAATCTTCAAAGGTGGTCCGTCGGCATGAGCACGACGCACAACTTTCTGGGCTCCTAAAGTGAAACTCAAACCAAATTTGTCAGATTTGTAAGGGATATCCGGGAGTTGGCCCTAAATAGTACACCCACCTTCTTCGACCACTGCCTTGGCATCTTTTAATGAAGACATCTTTAGCGGAGGTCTTGTAATCTTCGAGACTTGGGAAAAAACCTTGGTTACTGCCACAGTTTGTGGGATTTCCTCAAAATGCTGAAACGGAGTTTCGATGAATTCACCATCAATTTCCACGTATCTGTAGGAGTTCAAGTGACTGACCATATATTCCTCTTCTCCATGGACAGTGATGATTTTCCCTTTGGTTGGGTATTTCAGCATCTGATGTAATGTAGAGGTGACGACACCAGCGTTGTGAATCCATGGTCGGCCCAATAAGCAAGAATAGGAAGGGCTAATATCCATTACGTAAAAAGTTGAATCAAAGGTTTGAGTTCCAACTTTTATGGGGATGTCCACCTCCCCATGCACCATTCTCTTTAAACCGTCGAAGGCCCTTACCACTATGTTGCTGGGTTTTAATGTCAAACATTCACAGTCGAGTCTATCAAGAGCCTTCTTAGGCAGTACATTCAAAGACAAATCGATAGAAACCAAGATATGGGACAAAGTTGTGCCCCGGCTTTCGACAGAGACATGCAATTCCTCGTTGTGCTTCCTCCCTCTAGGTGTCAGGTCAGCATCAGAAAAGCCTAACCCATTGTCAGCGGTCAAACTGGCCACACAATCTTGGATTTGATCAGCAGAGGTTTCTTATGGCACATGGGCAGTTTTAAGAAATTTCACCAAGGCCTTCGCATGAGCCTCGGAGCACAACAATAAAGCCAACATGGAAATATTTGACGGAGTCTGCCCTAGCTGTTCGACCACGTTGTAGTCGCTTCTCTTTATAATTTTTAGAATTTCCTCCATCTCTTTTTGGGAGGCTTCCAGGATAGATATTGATTGCGCCTTCATCCGGACAGGCCCAACCAGAATGCCTTTTCCCCGAGTCTCGGTCGACTCAGTGATAGGGGTGTTGGTAGGGATAACCACAGGAATTGTAGTAGTAGTGTCAATAGGAACAAAAGTATGGATGATTACAGGACCAGTAACAGTCTTCAGAGGAGAAATCTCTGGGGAGAATACTCTTCCATTTCGGGTTATCTTGCTGGTTCTCGCAATGTTATCGATGTCAGGGTCAGCCTTCTCAAAAATCGAGTCTTTATCAGCCAGCCAATCCTGTTTGACGCTGTGATAGTAGACGTCGCCCCCATAGTTCTATGGGACAGTTTTATCTGATGAATACAGGATCGGCCCTGGCATAGTAATTATTAGTGGAGTCACCTTCAGAGCTGATATGATTCTAACGAGTCTTTTGGTGGAGACCCTGGAAGAATTGGCAGAAATGGTTACTATTGAAACATCCTTGTAAATAATGGTTGGAACGGGAGTCTTTTCAAATAAAATTTCTTTGCCATCCATCAGGCGCTGGACACCTGCTTTCAATAAATGACAACCAGCTGGTTGGGATAAACAGAGGTGGAAAGTTTCATCGCAACCCGGAAATAAATCGGCTTTCAACAGGTTCTTCTTGACAGCCAGGAGAGGAGTAACAAGTTCATCAACAACAGTAACAAACATATCATCTTCAACAGCAATAACATCACGACCATGCTTGGGCATGGGAGCAGTGATAACATTTGGGATATCAGGAGCATCAAATTCAATTTCTTTTGCTTCGAGAAGGTCTTGCACCTTGTTTTTCAAAGCCCAGCAGTTATTGGTATCATGGCCTGGACTTTCTGAATGGTAAGCACAACAAACATTAGGGTTGTAATGAGGAGAAGCGATGTTGGGATTCTTCGGAGCTTCCTTCAAAGTTACCAGATTAGATCTCAACAGATGTGTTAAGACTTGAGATAGCTTCATGTTAATCCGGGTAAATTGTCTTACCGGTCTCTCTGTTCTAGGTTGGTTGTTCCTTTGTTGAGTAGGTGCAGGCTTAGGGATCATGACAACCCTTACCACTGGGCGGCGTTCAGTTCTATCCTGATTCCTTTGAGGGTACACGGCACCAACCTCTTACTTCCCAACGAATGGTTTTCTCACGGCACTGGAGGATACGTCTTTTTGGATCTTCCTACTCCTAATCCCAGCTTCCACCTTTTCTCCGGTCAAGATTAATTCAGTGAAGCCCGCTGAGGAGCTTCCAATTAGATGATTGAAGAAAGGATCGGACAAGGTACCCAGAAACATGTCTACTAGCTCTCTTTCATACAGGGGAGGCTGGACTCTTCCTGCTAAGTCCCTCCATTTCTGAGTATAGTCTTTAAAACCTTCGCTCGAACCCATAGCCAGACTTTGGAGTTGAGTACGAGTGGGAGAAAGGTCTGTGTTGTACTGATACTGTTAATAAAAAGCAGCGGCAAGGTCTTCCCAATTACAGATATTGGCCCTTTCTAATTGATAGAACCAATCTAGCTGAGTCCCAGATAGACTATCTTGAAAGAAGTGGACCCACAAATATCTGTCGGCAGTATAAGACTGTATCCTCCTCACATAAGATCAGAGGTGCATCTTAGGACACAAAACCCCGTCGTACTTAGAAAACACTGGTGCCTTGAATTTTGGTGGAATAACAATCCCAGACACCAAACCCAACTCTTCAAAGTCTAGCCTGGGCAATTTCTGAATCTCCATTGCATTTAGACGTTCTTCCAAATGTTTATATTTGTCGTCGGTCGGAGGATACTGTTCTTCAGAGTAATCCTCTTCTTCTTCCTCTTCAGATTCTGGTTGGGCAGCCTCCTCCTTTCCTTTCCCTTGTTGATTATCTTTTTCACCAGACGATGTTGTGAAGTCTAGAGTCCGTCTGGCTTGTCCCTTGAACCTTCTTCCCATATTCAAAATACCGATTGATTTCTTCACTTTCTTCTTCTTTTCTTTGATCAGCAGGGTTTTCAACTCTTCTTGTCCTTTCACCAGAGTCAAGAACATTTATTGAAACTGGGCGTTTTACGCCTGGAGGTCTTTCCCTGTCTGCTCAAGATCCATCTTACTGAAATAAACAGTAGAAAGATAAGGAGACATGTGGTAAGAAACCTGCTTATGTTATGATGAATGAAGATGCATATGTAATGATTTCAAGGAAATTAGAGATTTAAATTTGCTTTATACCAAAAAAAGAACACACGTTATATTAATAAACTAAAGTTTGAGTACAACATGCCTCTTTGGGCTTACAATGAAAGAAATGAAAATACAAACAACTAAGACAAAAAAGTTGAGCGCATCCTCATGGGTGCGATGTAGGCGTTCAGACTCCGCTCCTCATGAAGCTGCTTGGTGAGTTCCAAAACCTTCTTCCCGCTGGCGTAGAATTGGGCCTCAAAAGTCTCTCGCTCCCCCTTAAGCTGTATCCAATCCCTTTGCAAGTCTTCGAGAGAGGTGGGCATGTCGGGATGAAGGATAGTGCATGGGACATCTCCTTCTACCACATGCTCTACGATAACTGGGAGTATAGAGGGATAAGGCATCATAAGACTTTGAGCTCGAGCTCGTACCCATTTGAGATAAGGCTCAAGAGGGATGGAATTCTTGTGCCCCAGTGTCTTGCTATCAACTCTATTTACCATACCCTAAGCTCGCATGAACCTTTTGTGGTAATCCTGAGCATCATTCTCGTAGTCGAAGATGATTCCTTGAATAAGTGCATCATGAGGACCATCCCTTCTTGCATATCCAAACTGTTGCAGTGCCAAACAAGGATTGTAAGTGATTCCTCCTCTAATGCCCAAGATGGGAACATTAGGGAATTTTGCGCATCAATTAATGATGGTAACATTCTCGGAGGATCGGGGACACCAATGAATGTCTGAATGTGTAAGAGTCATCAGCCTTTGAGACCATTTCAAGCCCTGTTCATTCTTCAAGACGGATCGTGGTAGGATATCCCCAAGCAGAGTAGGTACTGGATTGCGTGACAGGAAAATCTTAATCGCATTCACATCTATGAGCTGGTCTAGATTAGGAAACAGTACCGACCCATAGATGAGACGATCTAACACCTCTTCAAAAGCTTGTAAGTCCAAGGTATCCCAGAAATGATGAGCTTTCTCGAACAAGAACTTAGCCAAAAAACCCTTGACACCTCTCTTGGTTTCCAAATTGGCTACTACATCAGACCGTTGTAAGGACAAAGCTTTATCAATCTCTTCAGGTTTAGGGTCTCTTTCCTCACCATTGAAAGGTACCTCATTAAGGATAGGCACCCCTAATAGCACAGAAAATTCCTCCATAGTAGGAACTAACTGGTAATTCGGAAAAGTGAAGCAGTGATGTAGAGGGTCAAAGAACTGAAAGAGAACTTTTAACATTTCTATGAATGGAGAGAATTCGGGTATCCTTGATGCCAAATCCTTAAGCTGAGGAGGTAATTTTACCAGACTGATTTGGATAGTGAATCTGCGGGCGAGAGCCATGTCCTACAAAACAAGACAAAAATAAACTCTAAGAATCCTTGAAATGGTTAGTATGACATGCTATGTTATGATGTCATGATTATGCTCAGATATAGCAGATATATCAAGCATAAACAAGTCACATAAAAACCCTAGGTTTAAGGCTTGCATGGATTTTATGGTGATACCCTCTTAAAGTTGGGTTGGTTCAACCTGTCCTAAATATAGTAACTGGGTTCTAAGGGATCTCAATATCACTGGTCTTTCCCCCAAATCTCGTTCCGATAGACAATTGACTTGCCACCAAACAAAATTCAAGGGTCGAACCTCAATGAGTGTAGTATCGAGTATCAACCAACTATGGGTTTACACCAAAGACGACTATCTCACTACGTCCTAAAAGCCAAGTTGGTCAATTAAGGTGCTAAGGTCAGTTGAAGCTTTATGATACCATGCAACGGCCCCGTATTCTCCTTGATTACTCAAGGGCTACCGGTACACACCAAAGTATCGCCTCAACGTAGCTACTGTTTCAACCGTGTCGGTATACCCCGTACAGTTCCCTCACAGTTTATTGCTACTTACCTAAAAAAGGTGCCCCAAATCCGGGTGTAGGATCAAAGTAAACCCAAACAAGAAACCATAATGTTAAGCATGCAATTCGAACAAATAAAGCAAGTAAATGGGATCTAGCCCTAAGGTAACCCCACTTTTAAGTATTCTGCCCAGCAGAGTCGCCAGTTCTGTAATACGGTGGGAGAACTGACTTGGTTGTTTTGCGTTTGATCGTAATTATGCGGATAGCAAGAGTCGCCATCGACTTTTCTTTTATCTAATAAGGAAAGGCTGAAAAGAACAGGAAATACCTTTAGAGATGTTTTCTTGAGTTCGGGGGGTAGATTATGAAAAGGGAAGGTATTAGCACCCTTTTCATCCATGGTTTTCCATGGGCTCTTAGTTGCTTGCTAGATCACTTGCTTTGTTTGAAAATATTCTTTGTGTTGTGGGTTTGAAAATATTTTTAAAATGTCTTTGTAATGGTTCTCGTCTCTATAAGAAACATACAAATTGTTGTTTCGAAAATAGTTCAAAGAGGTATTTGTGGAATGTGTTTTTTGAAAGTGTTCTTGAAAAGATGTTTTTATAATGGTTCTTGTCTCTATAAGAACGTATACAAAAAGCTTTTTTCTTTTAAAAAAAAGTTTTAATGTGAAAGTGTTGGTGTAAAATGTTTGGTTGTGAGCAAGCGAGCAACTAGGAGCGAATCTACCTATTCAAAAGGTCTTAAATGTTCTTCTCCTCCTCCTTTAGATGTAACTATCTTACCATTGATTTGGTAAGAAGTCCCACCGTTGGATGTGAAGGGACAGGCGCGGGTCAATTGTACAGTCATAGAAGGCAACTTGAGACGCTTTAGCAATTTTTCGTAAGGGACTAGATTGTTTTATCAAAGGCAACATCGAGGGACATCGAGGGACTACGATCTTTTTTATAGAAGGGTCTTTGCTAACGCGTCCCATATTCGAGGGACATGACTGTGTTTCTGAGGCAACGAGCGAGGTTACCCTAGAGGCGCGGGTGTGAAAAAGTGTGTTTGATTCAAGTTAAGTTGCTCTTTGATTAGGTTTTCTAGCGATTGATTTTGAATCTTACCATGCACGCCTAATTCTACGCTATTACAGAGTTTTCGGGAATGGGGGTACAAATTTATAAATGGGGATGGATTAGTACAATTAAATGTCCAAATAGGCAAATAATACAACCAAATCAAATCGAGCAATTAATCAAAATTACAACAATCTATGATGTAAAAAAAATTAAATTAACAAAGTTCGGAAATGAAATTCTTGTTTTTGTTTTGTGAGAAATTTGAAAAGAAAAATAGAAAAAATCTATTCTATTAATTAGCTAAGGAAATTAAATAAAATGCATGCATTTCGTCTTTTAGGATTTTGTTATTAAGAAAATAAATAAAAAAATTAAGACTAAAATAAAAAAATTAATTAGTAAAATTAATTAACAAAATCTTGAACTAAATAAGAAAATAAATTAGTTTTGAAAGTATATTTTATTTAATTGAAATATTAAAAGCTAAATTAAATCTAAACTTAATTAAAAAAAACTAAAATTACTAACTAAATTAAAATTACTAAATCAATTATAAGAAGAGGTGTGGAACAGAAAACTGAAGGTGGTGTCATGAATTTCGTATGGGCTTTTGATTAAAAGCCCAGACCCCTTTTTTTATGACTTTTGTATAATAATGAAAGGAGAAAGATGACAAAAAGATTGAAAAAAAAATGAACAAAACGTCCCAAGGGGTCTCAAACCCGGGACCTCTATATCACACAAACGCACGTTGACCACTACATCAATTGACCCTTCATTTACTTGAATACTTCTTGTAGCGGTAAAATCAACAAAGTCGCCACCGAGTATTTATTTATCCCATATGAAAGGGAAATTAAAATCATCAAAGAAAAACCTAAAGGGGGAAATCAATGTCTTGCGACCGAGAGATTGGGTAAGGGAGTCGATTACGCGAGGGGAAGGTATTAGTGTAACACCCCGTTTTCAATTAATTGATTTATTTAAATTTGGGAATTTATTTTATTAGAATTAATAAAATAAAAAGAATTATTTATTTTGGAGTATTTGAGGAAAATAAAAGAAATAAGGAATATTGAGATTTTTATGTTATTGGGCTTAGATGTTGTTAGTAAAGAGTGGGGGTGCAGAGAAATAAAGTTATGTTTGGGACTTAGGCCATTTTCTCATTTTTGGTTTTCACGTAAGAACAGAAGTTGGAAATTGGGAAAATAGAGCTCTGAAGGAACGGAGAACGAAGAACATCGCTCAAGAACTCAAAGCTGCTATTTGATAAGGTAAGGGGGGTTTATACTCGATTTATATTTGTTTATGGGTTTATGTACGGTTGATTCGGGTAATCGTAGGAAATCCCAATTGTTAGATGTTTCTAGGGATCGATAACCGTAGGACTGAACCTTGTTAGAAAAGGGTTAGGTTCCCAATTGTCATGAATCGATTAAGAATTTAGGTCCCAAATAATGAATTGGGAGTATGTATCATGATCGTGAATTTACCTTGGAAGTTGTAGGGATAACCTCAGTGTCAGTAGATTTCCCCAAAAGGACGGTTAATCCCCGATTAAGGTTATTATAATAATTGTTGGTAACTTGGATATTGTGGTGTTGTTGTGAATTGTGCAAACTCGATGCGTTAGGTACTGAAATGCGCGTTTTGGCGGACGTTTTCCCGCGTTTGGACTGCTGTTTCTGAGCTGCTGCAGGTTCAGGAAAATCCTGTACGCGCTCAGCAACACGGGCCGTGTTGCACAACACGGGTGCCCGTGTTGCTCTTCTGTGTTGGGAGAGGTTGTGCTTCTGGTTGCATGACACGGGCCGTGTTGCACAACACGGGTACCCGTGTCAGAGCCCCTGTACTGATAAAAATAAAATGTGCATTTTTCTGGATGTGCTGCACAACACGGGCCGTGTTGCACAACACGGGCACCCGTGTTGCTCTGCTGTGATGATTTTCTGAATTTTTGGTTTCAGTGTTTTGATGTTGGATTTTTATTGCCATGCTTTTAGATATGTTATCGAGCATGAATTATGATATAATTGATGTGATTGGTTGATGTTTGAATAGTATGCTGAGTGATTACATGCTATTCGTAACTTGATATGATTAATGTTTAAATAGTATGCTGAGTGGTTACATGCTATTTCATATCATGTTATGTTTGATATTGTTGATGTGCATGATATGTTGATCGATGTTTATAGTATGCTGAGTGTTACATACTTACATATCATGTTGCATTTGTTAATTCCCATTGTGTGGAATTAACATGGTGGCCAATATACGTGTCCGCGATTTAATGGAACGTTGAGGTGGTAGCCGTGTCCGCGATATAATGGAACGGTGAGTTATCCGTGACCCGCGATTTAATGGGGCGGTAAAGTGGTACCACATGCATGGGTGTGTTGCATTAACTTGAATATAACATGAATGGATGATTTTTCCAATGTTATATTTGATTGTTTGTATGCACGTGTGATTGATAAATGGTTTATGATGTTTGATGAATGTTTGCAAATATGAAAAGCAACATGTCATGGATATATGAATTGTAAAGGTTTTGTAAACTATGAAATATGCTAATTATTGGGTGATGCTTATGATTTCGTGAATTGACTGTTATGAATGTATAACCAAATGTATATTTGAGAAGCTCACCCTTACTGTTGAATATTTCAGATTGAGGAGCTTCGCTCAGGTGCTTGGCGAAGGCTTATCGTGTCTAGTTTAGTTTCGTTTTAGTATGTCCGGGTCATGCTCTGATAGTTGTAACTCCGGGAACGTTTGGTTGTCGAGCTGCTTTAGTCAGACTCGTTTATTTTCTTTTAATTGTTATAATATGACGTTGACTTTTCCAGGTGTTAATCCCTGATGATTTTGGAAAATATTATAACATTTGATTTTATTAAATAAATTATTCCGCTGTGTAGACATGTATGAGTTACCACTAAAATTATGCATGACAGGAATTTGTTGTAATAAAAGAGAATTGTGACATCCTCGATTTTACATGTACTCTGAGTTTATAATTTTTAATATTTGCGAAAATTATATGTGGGGTTTTAGAGGGTGTTACAATAGTGGTATCAGAGCATAGTCGGTCGTTGTGACCAGAGTCTTGAGTCAGTCATTCCTTTTCGTATGCGACTAGTGCAAGGTAACACTGTCGATACTGTATTCTGATGTGGAGTATGTTTTAATTCTCAGGAATATGGCTGGAAGAGGTAACGGACGAAATGATGCTGCACTAGCTGAGGCTTTGGGGATGTTAGCTGGTGTACTTGCTGGAAACCCAACTGGAGGCGTGATTGGTGCTGATAGGCAATTGGGAAATTTCCAAAGGAACAATCCTCCGTTGTTCAAAGGTACACATGACCCTGAAGGTGCTCAGAAGTGGCTGAAGGAAATCGAAAGGATTTTCCGTGTGATTGATTGTGCTGAAGATCTGAAAGTCAGATATGGTACGCATATGTTGGCAGAAGAGGCCGACGACTGGTGGGTTGCCACAAGGACTGAAATGGTTCAGGATGGAGAGGCACTGACTTGGGCTAACTTCAGAAGGGCTTTTCTGAGGAGGTACTTTCCTGAAGATGTTCGGGGAAGAAAGGAAATTGAATTTTTGGAGCTTAAGCAGGGCAATCTGACTGTTAGTGAGTATGCTACTAAATTCACTGAGCTGGCAAAGTATTATGCGCACTACAACAATGATGAGGCGGGAGAATTCTCTAAATGTATCAAATTTGAGAATGGTCTCCGAGATGAGATTAAGCAGGGAATCAGGTACCAGCGTATTCGTAGATTTTCTGATCTGGTGGATTGTAGCAGAATCTTGGAAGAAGATATTACCAAGAATAGGTCGTCTCACTCTCGTGGGGCTGTTGATAAAAGAGGAAAGCAACATATGGACCGTGGCAAGCCTTATGGTAGGGATAACCCGAGATCAGGTGGATGGAAAAGGCCTAGTGGGGGAGATTCTAAGGCTCCTATCAGATGCTACAGGTGTGGTGAGTCTGGTCATCACATTCGAGATTGCAAGAGTGATGAGAAGAAGTGCTATAGATGTGGAAAGGCTGGTCATTTGTCTATTGATTGCAAAGGGAAGTCTGTTACTTGTTACAATTATGGCGAAGAAGGTCACATTCGTCCGCAGTGTCCTAAGCCTAGGAAGGATCAGTCAGGTGGAAAAGTGTTCGCTTTGTCTGGATCTGAGACTACCCCAGAGGATCGATTGATTAAAGGTACGTGTTTTATTCATGGCACACCTTTAGTTGCAATTATTGATACTGGTGCAACTCATTCTTTCATTTCTTTGGATTGTGCTGAGAGGTTGAAACTGGACATATCTGGTATGCGAGGTAGCATGGTTGTTGATACTCCTGCCTCGGGTTCAGTGACAACTTCACTCGTATGTAGGAATTGTCCTATTGAGATTTTTGGTAGAGGTTTCGGTATGGATTTAGTGTGCCTACCGCTTGAACAAATTGATATTATCCTTGGGATGAACTGGTTGGAATTTAACCGGGTTCATCTGAACTGCTTTGCTAAGACGGTGATTTTCCCAGAAGCAGTTAGTGTCGAGAATTTGACTATGACTGCTAGGCAGGTGCAAGAAGCAATGGAAGATGGTGCTAATGTGTTTATGTTACTTGCTTCGTTAGATGCAACAGGAAAGGTCAGGAGTAGTGAATTGCCAGTGGTGTGTGATTTTCCAGAAGTCTTTCCTGATGATGTTGGCGAGTTACCTCCTGAGAGAGAGGTGGAATTTTCTATAGATTTAATTCCTGGTACGAGACCGGTGTCGATGGCGCCATATCGGATGTCTGCGTCTGAATTGGCTGAATTGAAGAGTCAGTTGGAAGATTTACTGGAGAAGAAGTTTATTCGTCCAAGTGTTTCGCCTTGGGGTGCTCCGGTATTGTTGGTTAAGAAGAAAGAAGGTTCTATGAGACTGTGTGTTGATTACAGGCAATTGAACAAGGTAACCATTAAGAATCGGTACCCGTTACCGAGGATTGATGATTTAATGGATCAGTTAATTGGAGCCAGTGTATTCAGTAAGATTGATTTGAGATCTGGATATCATCAGATTCGTGTGAAAGCGGAAGATATTCAAAAGACTGCTTTTCGAACGAGGTATGGGCATTATGAATATTCTGTTATGCCGTTCGGAGTTACTAATGCACCTGGTGTTTTCATGGAATATATGAACAGGATTTTTCATCCGTATCTGGATAAGTTTGTTGTGGTTTTTATTGATGACATTCTGATTTATTCCAAGAACGACAAAGAACATGCGGAACATCTCAGAATTGTGTTAGAGTTGTTGAAAGATAAGAAGTTGTATGCAAAGTTGTCCAAATGTGAGTTCTGGCTGAATGAAGTTAGTTTTCTTGGACATGTGATTTCTAAGAATGGTATTGCAGTGGATCCTACGAAAGTAGAAGCGGTATCTCAGTGGGAAGCGCCGAAGACTGTTTCGGAAATCAGAAGTTTTCTTGGTCTTGCAGGTTATTACAGAAAGTTTATCGAAGGATTCTCAAAGTTAGCATTGCCGTTGACGAAGTTGACTCGTAAAGGACAAGCGTTTATTTGGGATTCTGATTGTGAGAAAGGTTTCCAAGAATTGAAGCGGAGATTGACAAGTGCTCCTATTCTGATTTTGCCGAATCCGGTGGAATCTTTTGTGGTCTATTGTGATGCATCTCTGTTGGGTTTAGGTGGTGTTTTAATGCAGAATCAGCAGGTAGTTGCGTATGCTTCGAGACAGTTGAAGGTTCATGAAAGGAACTATCCTACTCATGACTTAGAGTTGGCAGCAGTTGTGTTTGTCTTGAAATTGTGGAGACATTATCTGTATGGTTCGAGATTTGAAGTGTATAGTGATCATAAGAGTTTGAAGTATCTTTTCGATCAGAAAGAGCTCAATATGAGGCAAAGGAGGTGGTTAGAATTCCTCAAAGATTATGATTTTGGTTTGAATTACCATCCTGGTAAGGCAAATGTGGTTGCAGATGCTTTGAGCAGGAAGTCCTTGCATATGTCTATGATGATGGTTCGTGAATTGGATTTAATTGAGCAATTCCGAGATTTGAGTTTAGTTTGTGAAAGTACTCCGAAGTGTGTTCGTTTGGGTATGTTGAAACTTACTAGTGGTATTCTAGAAGAGATCAGGATCGGGCAGAAATCCGATGTTAATTTAGTTGATAAATTAACATTGATCAACCAAGGTCAAGGTGGTGAGTTTAGGATTGATGAAAATGATGTTATGAGATTTGGCGATAGAGTTTGTGTTCCTGATGTCGCAGAAATCAAGAAAAGTATATTAGAGGAAGGACATCGCAGTGGGATGAGCATTCATCCGGGTGCCACGAAAATGTATCATGATTTGAAGAAATTGTTTTGGTGGCCGAGAATGAAAAAGGAAATAGCTGAATTTGTGTATGCATGTTTAATCTGTCAGAAATCGAAGATTGAGCATCAGAAGCCGTCTGGATTTATGCAACCAATGTTTATTCCAGAATGGAAGTGGGATAGTATTTCTATGGATTTTGTATCTGGGTTGCCGAGGACTCCTATGAATTGTGAAGCGATATGGGTCGTTGTGGACAGGTTGACTAAGTCTGCTCATTTTATACCGGTGCGAATGGATTACTCGATGGAGAGATTGGAACAGTTGTATATTGAGAAAATAGTGAGTTTGCATGGAGTTCCTTCTAGTATTGTGTCAGATAGAGATCCGAGGTTCACTTCGAAATTTTGGGAAGGATTGCAGAAGGCTTTGGGTACTAAATTGAGGTTGAGTTCAGCTTATCATCCTCAGACTGATGGACAGACGGAGAGGACGATTCAATCATTAGAAGATTTATTGCGTGCTTGTGTTTTAGAGCAGGGTGGAGCTTGGGATAGCTATTTGCCATTGATTGAATTTACTTATAACAATAGTTACCATTCGAGTATTGGTATGGCTCCGTTTGAGGCATTGTATGGTAGACGGTGTAGGACGCCTTTGTGTTGGTATGAATCTGGAGAGAGTTCGGTAATTGGGCCAGAGATTGTTCAGCAGACTACCGAAAAGATCAAATTGATTCAAGAGAAGATGAGAGCTTCTCAGAGTCGTCAGAAAAGTTATCATGATAAGAGGAGAAAGAATTTAGAATTCAGTGCTGGAGATCATGTGTTTATGAGAGTTACTCCGATGACGGGTATTGGTCGGGCGTTGAAGTCTAAGAAGTTGACTCCGCGTTTTATTGGTCCGTTTCAGATTACGGAAAGAGTTGGAGAAGTTGCTTATCGCATTGCTTTACCTCCGAGACTTGCGAATTTGCACGATGTTTTTCATGTTTCTCAGTTGAGGAGATACATTCCAGACCCATCTCATGTAATCCAAATAGATGATGTACAGGTAAGAGATAACCTGACAGTAGAAACATTGCCTATGAGGATAGAAGATCGGGAAGTGAAACAGTTAAGAGGTAAAGAGATAGCATTAGTGAAGGTTGCTTGGGGAGGTCCAGCAGATGGAAATATCACTTGGGAGCTGGAGAGCCAGATGAAAGAGGCTTATCCGGAGCTGTTCGTCTAAGGTATGTTTTCGAGGACGAAAACTCTTTTAGTGGGGGAGAGTTGTAACACCCCGTTTTCAATTAATTGATTTATTTAAATTTGGGAATTTATTTTATTAGAATTAATAAAATAAAAAGAATTATTTATTTTGGAGTATTTGAGGAAAATAAAAGAAATAAGGAATATTGGGATTTTTATGTTATTGGGCTTAGATGTTGTTAGTAAAGAGTGGGGGTGCAGAGAAATAAAGTTATGTTTGGGACTTAGGCCATTTTCTCATTTTTGGTTTTCACGTAAGAACAGAAGTTGGAAATTGGGAAAATAGAGCTCTGAAGGAACGGAGAACGAAGAACATCGCTCAAGAACTCAAAGCTGCTATTTGATAAGGTAAGGGGGGTTTATACTCGATTTATATTTGTTTATGGGTTTATGTACGGTTGATTCGGGTAATCGTAGGAAATCCCAATTGTTAGATGTTTCTAGGGATCGATAACCGTAGGACTGAACCTTGTTAGAAAAGGGTTAGGTTCCCAATTGTCATGAATCGATTAAGAATTTAGGTCCCAAATAATGAATTGGGAGTATGTATCATGATCGTGAATTTACCTTGGAAGTTGTAGGGATAACCTCAGTGTCAGTAGATTTCCCCAAAAGGACGGTTAATCCCCGATTAAGGTTATTATAATAATTGTTGGTAACTTGGATATTGTGGTGTTGTTGTGAATTGTGCAAACTCGATGCGTTAGGTACTGAAATGCGCGTTTTGGCGGACGTTTTCCCGCGTTTGGACTGCTGTTTCTGAGCTGCTGCAGGTTCAGGAAAATCCTGTACGCGCTCAGCAACACGGGCCGTGTTGCACAACACGGGTGCCCGTGTTGCTCTTCTGTGTTGGGAGAGGTTGTGCTTCTGGTTGCATGACACGGGCCGTGTTGCACAACACGGGTACCCGTGTCAGAGCCCCTGTACTGATAAAAATAAAATGTGCATTTTTCTGGATGTGCTGCACAACACGGGCCGTGTTGCACAACACGGGCACCCGTGTTGCTCTGCTGTGATGATTTTCTGAATTTTTGGTTTCAGTGTTTTGATGTTGGATTTTTATTGCCATGCTTTTAGATATGTTATCGAGCATGAATTATGATATAATTGATGTGATTGGTTGATGTTTGAATAGTATGCTGAGTGATTACATGCTATTCGTAACTTGATATGATTAATGTTTAAATAGTATGCTGAGTGGTTACATGCTATTTCATATCATGTTATGTTTGATATTGTTGATGTGCATGATATGTTGATCGATGTTTATAGTATGCTGAGTGTTACATACTTACATATCATGTTGCATTTGTTAATTCCCATTGTGTGGAATTAACATGGTGGCCAATATACGTGTCCGCGATTTAATGGAACGTTGAGGTGGTAGCCGTGTCCGCGATATAATGGAACGGTGAGTTATCCGTGACCCGCGATTTAATGGGGCGGTAAAGTGGTACCACATGCATGGGTGTGTTGCATTAACTTGAATATAACATGAATGGATGATTTTTCCAATGTTATATTTGATTGTTTGTATGCACGTGTGATTGATAAATGGTTTATGATGTTTGATGAATGTTTGCAAATATGAAAAGCAACATGTCATGGATATATGAATTGTAAAGGTTTTGTAAACTATGAAATATGCTAATTATTGGGTGATGCTTATGATTTCGTGAATTGACTGTTATGAATGTATAACCAAATGTATATTTGAGAAGCTCACCCTTACTGTTGAATATTTCAGATTGAGGAGCTTCGCTCAGGTGCTTGGCGAAGGCTTATCGTGTCTAGTTTAGTTTCGTTTTAGTATGTCCGGGTCATGCTCTGATAGTTGTAACTCCGGGAACGTTTGGTTGTCGAGCTGCTTTAGTCAGACTCGTTTATTTTCTTTTAATTGTTATAATATGACGTTGACTTTTCCAGGTGTTAATCCCTGATGATTTTGGAAAATATTATAACATTTGATTTTATTAAATAAATTATTCCGCTGTGTAGACATGTATGAGTTACCACTAAAATTATGCATGACAGGAATTTGTTGTAATAAAAGAGAATTGTGACATCCTCGATTTTACATGTACTCTGAGTTTATAATTTTTAATATTTGCGAAAATTATATGTGGGGTTTTAGAGGGTGTTACAATTAGCACCCCACACGTCCATAGTACTCTATGGGATCCACTCTCGTTATTCTAATCAAAGGGTGTGTTCAACCTAATGCTTAAAGGTTATAAACTAAGAGATGATGCATGCAAAGAAAATATAAGGAATGTAGGGAAAATAAAGTTGTACTCGCTTGGGCCCTACCCCAATGCCTATCTATCCTTTTTGAGGAATCAGAGCTACCATAATTCGGCTCATATGTTTTGTTTGTTTGTATTTTTTAAATGAACAATGTTGCATTCGATCATTTCACCACTGCTCGACCTTTGGAGACTTATGACCTGTAGTGGAAAGGAGCTAACATGCTCTTAGAAGAGAAAAACCGAATGGCAAAAAGGAATGGATTGGTTGGTATTTTTTATCATGAAAAGAATTTTTGCATGCTTAGCATTTTTTTATTCATTTTCCAAGAAAAATAAGTTTTAGTTTTAAATGTAATTATGCAAAAATGGGAAGAAAACATCTAAGGGAGACTAACCTATCTCTAACCTAATGTTATCATACAATGAGGGATCCTACCTAAGTTAGCATGCCAAAGAAAGTCTAACAAACTATCCTATAGGGAACATGCACTGAGAGTGAAGTCGTGATCTCAATTTCTAAATTGAGTGACTCATCGATCAACAAGAAATAAAGGAAAACGATAAAATCCTATAGGGAGCATGCACTGAGAGCGAAGTCGTGATCTCAATTTCTAAATTGAGTGACTCATCGATCAACAAGAAATAAAGGAAAGCGATAAAATCCTATAGGGAGCATGCACTGAGAGCGAAGTCGTGATCTCAATTTCTAAATTGAGTGAGTCATCGATCAACAAGAGAGGAAACAAACACAAGCACAACACATATAAGAAATGAAGTGCGGAATGCTTGCTACAGGTCTTTAAACAGCGACTTCGAGCGCACGCTCTTTATTTCCTACTTCTCATGATATCTAGAAAAGCGATAAATGCGGAAGAATAACTTGGAAGCAGTATAATACTAAACGAATAATGACGTCCACCAAAAGTGCAACCAAAGAAATTCGAGATACTTCGTACGAGCTGGCATCAACAAGAAAACAGTCAGAGTTCGAATATTTAGAATAGGTGTCGAAACTTCGTCGATGTGAAAATAAATCACAATCGGAATTCAAACACATCCGCATATCAAACAATAAACCTGCATAAGACTCAACTCAACAAGCAAAGGTGAATCACAAATCTTAAGTAATTGGATAATCAGAGTTTAATTATAAAAAACAAATAATAATAATAAAAAAAACTATAATATTTTTCATTAATGTTTTTTTTAATAATAATTTTTTTTATCAAGTAAAAAACTCAAACAAGTCTAAACAATTCACAAAAATTACTTAAAAGAAAATTACTAAAAAAAAACTCAGGGGGGTGCAAGCTGGAATACTGGAGGTATAGAAGTAATTTAGGTGCTGGGCACATGCAGTAATGTCCAATAGGCAGTTTTTGTTTGAAAAACAATATGCTAGCAACAAAAAAAAACTGTGAATGAGCTTAGTAAGGATGTGCAACCAAAATCCCAACGAAAACAACAGTCCACCATACTGTTTTTGTTACACACCATTCAAATGCCAAAAAAAAGACAGTATATTGCGCTTGAGGAAATGCAATCCGGTCCAATAATCACACAACAGACCAATTTTTTTGGTTGTAAATTAGATTCCAAAAAAAAACCATTTTAGCAGCCCACTTGTATCAAAGAAGATATCCACGGGCCTAAGGGTAACCCAGTTTGGCCCAGTCACTAACAACACAAACCCACCATCCTGAAAGAGGATTTAGGGTTCAATGTTATATGACCTAGACTTCATGTTCAGAGGCCTTTCCTCTTCTTCTTCACACCCAACGCGTCATCTCTCTTCTTCTCTCAAACCAAATTGGCAGAAAACTCAACAACTTTATCTCCTCTGTCTCAAGTTCTCAACCTCTATTCGTCTTGCTCGACACAACCGGTGCGACGCTCCTCTTCACTATCAGCCATTCTGCTACTGTATCCACGTTGTTCATAATTCGAAGTTCCTTTGCTCATATTCTTTTTTTAAACATCATCGATTTCGTTTATGTTCTCTCACTCGCTCGTATCCGATCTATCAATCAACACCTCCGATGCGTGCTTTATTTCGATTCGCTCCAATTAGCACAAGCAGAAAAGAACAAATTTAAAGAGGATAGAAAACAATACTAACTTACCATCCATTGAATCATCCGGCGCGTCTCTGAGAAGATGACAATGATAATCGAATCGGAGAACTTTGACTAAGGCTCATGTATGTGTTTTCTGATTAGAGTGATCCTGTCAATTCTTGCTTCTTCTTCTGATGTGCATTCCGATCTTCTTACGATCTCTTCTTGAATTTTTTTTTATTTTGATCCGTGATTTGGTGTTGTATAACACTGAGCCACTATGGTTGTTTGAAACGTGTGCAGAGATGAATGAATATTCTGAAGAACGAAAGAGATGGAGGTACCTCGAATATGGAGGAGCGAAAAGAGGTTGTTATTATGAAGCTGCAGATTGAAGCACAGGGAAGATGATTAATATTGAAGTTGCAAAGAAAAAGAGCTTTGAAAACGCAGAGAATCAGAGAGGGCTTAGACATTGTGATTGAGGAAGATGAAGATTCGTTGAGGATTATGCAGAGAAAGCCTTTTTTGTGAATGACGGTTGATGAAGGAGCTGGATGAAGCGTGAGGTTATGAATTGAAGAAGCAGGAGTTGCAAAAGATTGAAGAAGTTTCAAGCCAGGTTCAAGAATGAAGAAGGTTGAAGATGAAGATGAGTGTTCTTCCGAAAACTTCAGAGAGATTCCAAGGTGAGAGTTCTGTGAACTTTTTTGTTTTCTTTATGAATGCTCCTCTCCCTCAATTCTGTTATCTTTTTGTGTATAAATCGTGAAAAAATACCCATCAATCTCAGTGAAATTTTTTGTTATACTTTGTTAGAAGTTTGTTACAAGTTGGTTGGAAGGGTTAGTTGACAGTTAGCTTTTTCTGTTAGAATAGTTGCCTGTTGGTAGTTAGGAGATTAGTTATAATTCTGTTTTTGTTTTCTGATATTCTCTTTTATACCTTCTGATTTTCTAATGCAGAGCTAGATCACAGTTTGTACGGTTTGATCCAATGGTCCATGGTGCAAAGCTGAAACTTAGCATAGTATAGCAAGATGCATTGAATTTGGAGGCATGGAGTTTGACACGAAGCTCATAGAATTAGGACATTCATTAACTTGCAACATTTTTATAGTTTTCTTTTAAATGTGAAACCGGTGATATGATTGGTTTTTGGATGTAATTGAATTTTGGTTTAGGGACTTTGATGTAATATATTCATAAGTTGGATTGAAATTGTCACTTTTATGTAATTTTGAATGGTTGAAAGTGTATATGTTCTAGTTCTTGATTTTGTAATAGCCATGGTTGAATCAAGAAAAGAGACTTTGAATTAATTCACCTGTCTTTGAATTTATTCTCTTATGCTTACATCTTCTCAAAATTTATCTTGAATGAATCGCGATCCCTTCTTTAACCTCAAGTTCAAAATCTTCTTTTTGTATCTCAAACATAATCCAAATTCTAAGCAAAGCCAATTGATGAATCACTTATGTTATGAGTACAAGAAAACCAGGAAAATTATCCACAAGTCCTGTAACATCTCTCGCATATATCTTGTTCTTCAAGCAAGTTAAATGACTTATCCTTGAATCACATTAAAAACTTCTATTCCATGTTCATCTTAAATCGATCCTTAATGCAACTCAAGCGTTCATGACAAGTCGAAACTTAGTTGACTTTAAATGGCGTTCTTGGTCAATGGACCTTAATCTCAATTGAATCCATAAATTCTAGTCATCTTACATTTGAAACAACCATATTTCATTTGATATAATGAACTAAATAAGCTCCCGACCCTATCTTGAATCAACCGTTAACAAAGTCATGAACTTAATAAGCCCTTGAATCAATATTAACTCTGAGCATGATTAGAAGTTTCAACGAATCCAAGTCACTAGTCATTTCTCTCAATAGTCCAAGTTAACTTACAATTAAAGTAACAAGTATTTGATGAGAACCAAAAACTGTATCATTCAAAACAAGTCCACAATGTAGAAGAAAGAGAAGCTCAAGATAACCACAAGATCGAGCCCTAATCCAATTATCCCCAGTTGAAGCCTAACAGAAGAAAACCCTAATTCTTAAGCATTGAAGAAAGATTGCAACCTGATGTTGAGGAGAGAGAATATCCCTGTAGTTTGATGATAAAGAAGTCCAGGAAATAAAATCCGAGTTCAAACAAATGATTGATGGAGAAATCAACCGAAACAAGCTTGTGCAAAGATAAGAGCCTTAAATCCATACAACAAACCTAATTCCTCGAAATCCCGAATCCCAAGCCAAACTATTGACTAATGATGCATGATGTGTTAGATGACCTAATGAAGGTTATGTACCTTAATCTCAATTGAATCCACAGATTCTAGTCACCCTTGCATTTGAAGCGACCAACCTCCATTTGATGAAATGAGCTGGATGAGCTCCTAACCCATAGCTTACCCAACCGTACATATCTAAACTTGACAAAACTCAAAGAAATCTTTCAGTAAGGGAAGAGTAGCGCTCAATGTAGCCTTGAAGTGAGACTTTAACTCAATAAACCTCCATAGAAGAATCACTACCAAGCTTAAACAAAATGAAGAGAAATCCTGATTCTCTGGCTGAGTTAGGCCGTAATACCTTTATTCCTTGAAAGAACTCTGATGAAGAAAAATTTGTATCTTGAGGAAACCTGATAGCGAAGACATCTATGCTGCTTGAGATCCAAAACCCTAATCTCATACCAAGAAAAATGAGAGCGCCAGTTGAATCAATTTTGAGTAAGACGACAACCTCCATTCAGAGAGAGAAACCCTAATTCCAAAGCGCTTTGATCTTATAACCATGAGACCAATGCTATGTGCGAAATGTACAAAGTGTGATGCGGGATCTTAGGGGGAAAATTGGGGTACAACACTTCTATTAATATAAAAGGAAAAATTTAAGAAATGGGCTGGGCCAAATCGAACAAGCCCAAACCCAGTTTTACTAGAGGGAATGGAGTTTGTAAAACCCTAAAGGCAAAAACAGAATGAGGAAGCGCCTATTTTTCTGAAAAATGTGAAACAACACTCTTCAATTTTCTTTCTGTATTATCACTCTCTTCTCTCAACTCACACCCCTTCGTCGATTTTCAACGATCAACAATGATTTGTTCCTTACTCGCGATTCCGCTCACAAAGTCATCAAACTCCAACCAAACTTTCTAACCAGAAATCCCGTAGTGTTCTCATTTCGTTAACCCTAGAAATCTGTTTCAAATGAAAAACCCTCGGCCCTCACTCACAGGAAAGATAAAAGAAGCAACGACAACAAGTATCAATGGCAACGCATCATGGAAGCGAACGATAACAACATGTTTATAAGAAAATAAGGAGACTCACTAAGTTCCAGCGATTCACGATTCTATCCAAAGCTTTGACTCAGGTGAACTTGAATTCCTTTCCCCTTTTTTTCTGTCAAATTCATAAACTGTTGTTGTTGATTAAATTTGCTCACTTCTATTTCTTTTGATCTGTGCGTTTCAGGGCTTTTGTTTGTGTATCGAATTGGCGAATTCGCGGTAGCTGGTATTCAATGTGGGAATGCCAGGTGATGATGGACGAAGATGATACGAATTGGTAATGTGAGATTTTTTTGAACGAGGTTCTGTAAGTGTTCTGTGTTTGGGTATTGTTTTCTTGGTTTTCTTCGTGGGTTCTCTTTGGCTCTTGGTTTTGTTGGATATGGTTTTTGTGCTGGTTCTGTTATATTGTCTTGGTATCTCCCTTCTTTCAGTTTGCTGGCTATTGTATGTATATTGGTTTTTGTTTTTTTTGTTCCCTGGTTTCTTGGTATGCTGGCTTTTGTATATTTTTGCTTGGCCTCCTCCCCTTTCTTTATGAAATAGCCATTGGTATTATAACGAAAACAGGGTAAAAAATGGGGGGAAAATTTGAGGTTTTTGTCAATTTGTGGCTACTGTTTTATTGCTTTGTGGCTGTAGTTTTTGTGTTGCCATTTTGGTGTAAGTTTTGGACAACTTTGCAGCATATTTTTGGGCTATTTTATACATGTTTTGGACTGGCTTCCTTGGTATTATTATGCAGACTGTGTGGCTGGTTTTGGACTGTATTGGTTTGTGGGGCTGTTTTTGCAGTTGGAGCAGATTTTTAGTCTGCTATGGGCAGCAATGCAGGTGATATCTTTTCCTCTTTTATCTTTCAATGATGTAAATCAAACTTGCTTTTATTCAATAATTTCTAAAGGGTTTGTATGCTTTAAGGAAAATGATGATGTAATATGGTGGGTTGAGCAAGCTAGCTTGCTATTTTTCCTTGTTCCATTTTGTTTTACCTGTTGCCGCCTTCTTTGTGCTGCTGTAACCTTTTGTTACAGGTTCTGCTATGGTCTGCTCTGCTGCATTGCAGCCTGCCCTTGCTTGCTTCCCCTTGCTATTTGACCTCGCTTGCTTGCCCTATTTTGTTTGTTTGCATATTTTGTTGTTGCTTTCTGCCTGCTGCTATATTTGTTGCATGTTTTGGACAGCCTTGGCTTGGCTTGTTGTGCTTGACAGCTTTGGGCTTGCTGTATATTTTCTTGCTATTTTGACAGCCTTGGGCTTGCATATTTTCCTTTTCCTTTTTGTTAACCAAGGCCCAACCTTGAACCCCCAAATTTTCCCTCCCATATTTCTCAAAATATTTCAAGAAAGAACCTCAAGTTGCTCAAGGTAGTCCAAGAGTTAGTCAGACAAGCCCTCCTAAGGCAGTCTACTCCAAATTAGGGTTTCATGTTGCATCAATATACTTGAGTCCAAGTGATCCCAAGTGCTCACCAATGTCCTTATATGTTCTCAAGATCCTCCATGTCAAGTTTCAAGCCTTGCAGAGGATGTTTGCTCAGTCAAATGCTCAAAGGTCCAAAAATCGTCTGTGCTAGGGCAAAAGTCAACTGTGACCCACATACAATCAAACTTCAAGATTTTTTGTCAACATTATCATTTTGAAGGATATTGCATCATTTTATCAAGGATTGATCATGATTCATCAAGGATTGCTCATAATTCATCAAGATTCAAAAGTTGCTAAATTAGGGTTTTGTAGGAAAAGTCAATTCAACTTTGACCAAGCATAAATTTCTCATACTTTATGAGAAATGACTCATCCAAAGCTCATTTTTAAGGGGATGCAATTCCCTACAATCCATCTTCATCTCCCAAGATCAAAATATGCACTCACAAGAAGTTATGAATTTGGACATTATAGGTCATTTTTGAAAGTCAACAAAAACACATTTTTTTGTCAAAGCTTCATACATGAGCATGGAATATCAAAATGAGATGATACCAAAAGGGTTGATTAGAGGACATATCAAACTTTCTAAAAAGTCCAAGAAAAACTCCAAAGAATCAAAATGGAGGAAGTTATGCATTGTTGAAGTTGACCCTTTTTGCAAAATTGCCAAAAGTCAACTATCCCTAAAACTTCAAATTTTGCCAAATGGGCCCATTCTTTTTCACTTGTTTTGAGTTGGAATTATAGCCCACGTGCTCTAGCCTTTGCCACTTGTCCATATCATATTTTTATTAATTATTTTGATTTTTATTTGAATTAATTTGATTTAAATCAAAATAAACCAAATAAAAATCCGAAACATTAATAACCAAGGATTTTGTGTTGTTTCAGGCTTCATTATACAGCTATCATCCTTCCAATTCGTGCCAAGCCTTAGAGTGGACAAAAAGATTGAAAAGAAGCCAATTTTGGAAAGCTTTAAAGAAGCAAATCAAATCAAATCAAATCAAAAGGGATTAAAGGAGGGAGATTTGGATCAATTATGGACTTGGATTCATTCTTTGTTACATAAGGAGGCGAGGCAGATCAAAATAAGGGTTGGAGAGGCGCGCTAGAGCAAAATTAGAATTTGAAAAAACAAGCAAAAAGTGTGAGTTCGAAATCACTCTGAGAGGCAGTCTCAAAGCTTGCTATTGATTCCAATCGCTTCCTGGCATTCTCTAGAAGCTAAAGCAATCCAGAACCGGTCCATTCCAGTCCTTAATTGCGCTGTAAGTCATTCATAACCCCGCTCTGTTCTTGAATTCATATCTTGGAATTTACGCATTGTTAACCTGAATCAATTGCATATTCTTAACATATGAAGAATTTGCAAGCTTTTGACATTACCCAATTGCATTTTAATGGTCTGTAACGAAATCCACCATTGTTAGGGTTTCAGATTTGCTTTTAGGGTTTTTGTTTTCAGGTACAATTAGCCTTCATAATGGCTATGGTTGTGACCAGGAGGACAAGACGAATCTAACCATGGTGTTAGATTCCATTTATATGGCCTGTAGGAGATTTTGGATGAACCCCTGTTTGTAGCGACGAACATTTGTCCGTAGGTATAGGTGGCTCAACTTTTAGCCACGGTCCAAGAACAGGGATGAAGGCGTGTCACCCCACCATTGGCTGGTTCAAACAAGCGCGCGTTTTTTTATTTGTTTTCCAATTTTCTTTTGTTTTATATATTATTATTAGTTTGTATTATATTAACAATAAGAAGCGAATGGCGTAGTGGTTACCATGTGTATTTTCAAGGCGTTGAAGGCTGGAAGTCAGGGGTTCGATCCCTGCCTCCAACATTTGTTATTTTTCCTAATTATTTCAGGTGATTCAGTGTGCACTCAAGCCTAGTGTCCACCATATGCCTTCAGCATCAAGCGTGCCAGATGGCCAGATGGCCAGATCTAGTGGTCACCATTGCAAGCACACAATGGACCAAGTCAAACATGCTACACTGGATGACAAAAGTCAAACGGACCTCTCCTCAATTGGGCCCAGAAAATTGCTATGCACACCCTTAAAAATTAGGCCCAATCTCTTTCTTTATATTTTCCCTTCTATATTTCATTTAATTATTTTATTTCATTTAATTTAATTACTAACCAAAATTAATTTTCTTTTTATCAAAAATCACCAAAAATATTTTATGTCCAATTAAATTTCAGAATTTTATTTTTCATTAATAAATATTAATTAAATTAATTAGGTTATTAATTTTAGATAACTTTCATTTATTCTGTAAATATTTAAAATTAATTAGAATCAATAGGTTTTAATCATTAGTTTAATTATTTTATTTCTTTCCTAAAAATAAAAAATCCAAAAATATGTCATTTAATTATTTTTCATTAATTAAATTAATAACTAATTGATTTAGCATTTAACTTTAGGATTTAATTTCTTTTCTTAAAAAATAAATAAAAACAACAAAAACTTTTTCTTTTAATTAGGAGGGTCAAAACCCTAGTTTCACACTCAATTCAATTCTCTCGCGTGTTTTATTTTTGTTTATCCAAATTATTGTATCTGCTCCCGGTTTGTAATAATAATTAGGACATTTATTTATTTCACCACTTTTAAATTTCAAAGGGTTTGTCTTTGGCGATGTAAATACCCAACGCCTTGTAATAATTTAGTTTAAATTCCGCACCGTTAATTTCTGCAAATATTCAACTGCTAGATGTTTGGTAATAGGGTTTGCATGACAAGAATGAATGTCTAATTTTAAAACAGTTAGATCACCCTAAACATGTGCAAAGACAAAAATAACTGAAATCAACACACTCGCACATGCGCACTCCTAAGATACACCCCTCTTGGTTTCTTCCTAAATGGTCATTGAGTATAGGTTATTTTAGAGGTCTCCCTCTTGTCTAAAAGATCATAAGTTGCCTCAGAAAGGTGGCCTCAGATATTGTTGCCTCGGACAAATGATCTAAGACATTAGGGTTACCACTAAGACGTCCTAACGTTGCTTTAGTAACCGTACGTCCCTTTTCGAATTGACCCTCAAAACTCCAATGACGGTGCTACTTACTCACTAATAGTGGGATAGCGCTGTCTAAAGGAAACAAGCATAGATCGATTCTTTTTTCGAGTAGGTAGATTAGTTCTTAAGTACTTGCTCATTCCAAACAAATTTTTCACACTTACACTCTTTTGCAAACAAGTTTTCAAAAACACTTAATTACACTCTTGAAGACAGAAGCAAGAGTTAAATCGAATTTAAAATAAAAACTTTTCAAAACCCACAAACACAAAGAAAACAATTTTGAAAACAATGAGCAAGTACCTAAGAGCCCATGGATAACCACAGATAGAAAGGGTGCTAATACCTTCCCTTTCTATAATCTACCCCCCGTACTGAGAAATATCTCAAAAAAGGAATTTTTTTGTGCTTTTTTCCTTTCCTTGTTGGATTAAATAAAAGTCGGTGGCGACTCTTGCTTACCGCGACATTTTGCGAACACAAACGCAAAATGCAAACCAGCATTCCAAAAACAGTCAGTTCTTCCACCGTATCACAAATTGCTAACTTTCTTTTCTTCGTTTCATGAACATGAGGCGTGGATGGCAAGCGAGGATTGGATAGATTGCTTGAAGATGAAGCAATGGAGACTTGAAGAACAAAATAAAACTTATCTTTGTAGACAAAGCAAACATTGTAATTCTTTGTAAACAAAACAAAAATTTGTAATTTATTTCATTTGTGATGTAATGAACACAAGGCCTTGAATAAATTTGTAAATGATGAAATTTATCGTACCAATCTTGAATTTATTTAAACTTTGCAATTCTCAATTGAATGCTTTGAATAAAACATCTTGGTTAGGTAACTTGAACTTCAAGCAATCACAAAATGATCAAATAAAACATACGCCTTGTACTACAATAAAATTCTTAAACAAAATAAATGTTTAAGAATTCAATTCCAATTTGGTTAACTCAAACCCAAAACCATGGTCATCTAAATGACAGTCTTAATCTTTGCCTTTTGTCCAAATCAAATTTGCATTCAAAATGAGCTCGCACACCATGCTCGATTAAAATGGAACTTTATTGCCCAAAACAAACATGCTTTAAAAACACTCATCAATCCTGTAGAATTAACAAACTTCAACAAATTATGGTTAAGAACATTCGAAATAAAACAAATGACTTGCGACGATTCGATAACTTTAAAAGTCTTCCAAACACAATTTTCTTTCGATCTTTGAAGATAAACTCGTGAGAGACATCACTTATGACCATATGCAGAAATAATCGTCTCAAGATCTCGTAATTTGAGGAAATCACAATTCTTAGAAATCAGGCGTCAATTACTTAAGATTAGGTCAAAATCCATGAAGGGACTTCTAACATATTTGAATTTTGGTGATCTTCCACACGTAATTAGCTCTTGATTTGTGAAGAGAAATTGAAGATGACGCCAAGGGGAGTCATATGAAAGAAGAACCGCTCAAAAATATTGAATAATGAAGAAGTTACAATCGTTTGAATTTTCTCTCACAAAAGGTCGATTTTTGGGTCAATGGAGTCTTTTTCAGTCATCTGAACCCTTGACTGAGCAAACTTGCAATGCGAGGTTTAAAACTTGGTACGAACATCCTTGAAGAGACATGAAGAAATGTGAAGATCATTTGAAACTTTAAAGAACTCGATTTCGCTTGAGCAATACCAAACCCTAATTGTTGACTTACTGCCTAGGATGAGAATCTCTCTGATCAACTTTTGAGCCAAATTGAGTATTCGAGAAATCCTAGGATAGTATCTTGAATGAGAAATGGGAGTGCAAATTTTTGGGTACAACACTGTCCTAACAATAGTAACCGGGTTTTAAAGGAGCTCAATATCACTGGTTTGTCTTCTCGAGCATTGTTTCAGCGCAAGCCTCTTTAATGGCGAACGAAATATCCCAAAAAACCAAACCTCAATGAGTGTAGTATCGAGTATCTACCAACTTCGAACTGCACCAAATCCGGTCATCTCACTACGTCCTAATTGCCAAGTAAAGGTTCTAGAAGTCAGTTAGTGCTTGATGACATCACTCAGCGGCCCCGTATTCTCCTTGACTACTCAAGGGCTACTGGTACCCACAAATATGTCACACTAACGTAGCTATTGCTTAGACCATGTCGGTATACCCCGAACAGTTTCCACAATGTATTGCTACTTACCTATAAGGTATCCCGAATCCGGGTAGAGGACTCAAGCCCAAACAAAGAACCAAAATGTAAAGCATATAAGTCAAACAATAAACGCAAGTAAATGTGATCTAGCCCTAAGGAAACCCCACTTCTAAAATATTTCCCCAGCAAAGTCTCCAGTTCTCTAACGCGGTGATAGAAGTGACTTGGTTGTTTTGCGTTTGATCTCAAATGTTGCGGATAGCAAGAGTCGCCACTGACTTTTCTTTTATCCAAAAGGAAAGGTTGAAAAGAACAAGAAAGACCTTTAGAGATGTTTTCTTGAGTTCGGGGGGTAGATTATGAAAAGGGAAGGTATTAACACCCTTTTCATCCGTAGTTATCCACGAGTTCTTAGTTGCTTGCTAGATCACTTGCTTTTATTTGAAAGTGTGCTTTGTGTGGTTTTTGAAAGCATTTTGAAAAGGCGCCATCATTTAGGCAAAGCTTGTAATGATTCTCGTTCGTAAGAATGTATACAAAGTGTTGATCTTTTGAAAATGTTTCAAGTTTGAAAGATGTTTTGAAAGTGTTGGCATTTGTTTTAAAAATATCAAGGATGTTTTGGTTTGAAAATGAGCAAGCAACTAGGAACATTCTACCTACTCAAAAGTCTTTCTTGTTTATTTCCTCTTTCCTTTGACATTGTTATCTTACCATTGATTTGGTAAGAAACCTTATCTTTGGATGTAAAAGGGACGGGCATGGGTCATAGTATAGTCATGAATAACAATGTTGTAAGATATCTTAGCATTTTCTTTAAGGGAGTAAGATCATTCGTAAGGAAAAATTTCTAGCGTCATCGAGGGACTATGATCTTGTATTTTCATTTGTTTTCGCTAAGATATCTTACATGCGTATTATGAACATTTATTTCTCAAGGCAACAAGTGGATTTACCCTAAGGGTGTAAGTGTGCAAGTGTATTAATTTACATGCATTGTTTTTGTCTTTGAATTAGGGTTTTCTAAGCATTGATTTTATCTTTCCATACAAACCCTAATTTACTAGCATTTATATATAAAGCATTAAATTGTGGAAAATAAAAATACTAAGCTATTACATCAATAGGGGAGGGGGTGTACAAATTTACAAATGGGGATTTTGCAAGAAAATTAAATCTAATTAACTATTACAACCATATTGAATATTGTACAAATTTGAAAATAAAAATGCAAGAATGTAAATGGAAAAACAAATGATTTTTTTGTTTGATTTTATGAAAGGGTTTTAACCTAAACCTAGTTAAGAAAATAATTAATGAAAATTAAACAAAAATAACTTAAACTAAATAAGAAAAGAAATTAACTAAAAAAAGGATTTTTTTAGGGTTTTATTTATGAAAAGGTTTTAAATTAATAAAAATAATATGAATATTAATTAATTAAAAGAAACATAAGTTCTAAATTAATTTTAATTGCAAGAAAATAATATAATAGTTAAACCTAAACCTAAATATTAATTATTAAGAAAGAAATTAATTTATTAAGAAAATGTTTTTGTTCTTTTAGTTTTATAAAACAAATAAACTAAATAAGTGTAAAAATAATAAATAAAATATTTTTTGGATTTTTATTAAAAAAAATAAAATAATAATAATAATAATAATAATAATAATAATAATAAAAATAAAGGAAAAAGAAATAAAATAAAATAAGAAAAATAAAATAATAATGAAAATTGGGCCAGGGGGTGCTGAAGTAAGGCATGGAGTTAGAAGCCAGCAAAAAGAAACAAGGCCCAATGTGGAGGCCCAGGCGTGCTGTGTAACAAAAAAAAGAGAAAATATGAGAAATGAAAAAAAGGTAGTGCGCTGGGTGTTGAACCCACACCCTCTTGGTTATCAGCGCTGCCTTACCGCTGGGGTGGCTATACATCCATTTACTTATATCAAACCATAAATATATATTACAAATCAAGTCCCTAGCCTGAACTTCATCTTCAACCTCACGCCCAGCCAGACAACCTGCAACTTATTCATCTCTCAACAAAAATAGAAAATACAAACATGAAAGTTGTGGCATTTCTTCCCACGAATCCAACCATATAAATAACTAAAGCTATAAATTTAAGATGAGAGAATTTTTCTGGCCCTAATTTAAAACCTAAAAATTTCAGAAACTTCAACTCCAAAATTCTCTAAGCTCAGGCCATATAAATGCAAACTATGGATATGTACAGCTTCGTGGCAATGAGGTCTACATTTTATCTTTGAAAATGAAAGCTTAACAATACTTATATGAGGAGTTCAAAAATAAGAAAACTCACCTTGCAAGAGGGTATCGTGTTTTGAGTTTGAGCAGCTTTCAATGAGTTCTAGTGACTGTGTTAGCTTCCTCAAGTTCCCAGGAAGCTAATGTGATGCTTAGCTTGAGCTGAAAGTGGCTGAGAAGTTCTGGAGAAGTCCACATGTAGTGCTCTATTTTTGAGTTTGGACAATGGTGGAAATGGAGTTACAGAACTGTAACAGGTATTGGGATGAGTTGTGGATGATGTTTAGGAACTTTTGGAATGGTTTGGAGAGGAAACACATGAGTAGTTTGAGGGATGAGAGTGTAAGGTCAGTTTCTGCACAAAAATGGAGTTTTGTGTGCAATCTGAGTTTGTTAGAGTTTGAGTGAGTTCAAGGGCTTGTACATGCGTGGGTTATCTTACAAATAGTGTATGTACTTATAGGCAAGAGCTTTTGTGTTCTACAACAAGTCAGAATTTGAATTCCCATGTTGTAAAACCTTTACTTGTTTTTGAAGCAAACATGACAAACATTTTCCCAAAGCTTGTACCATGCTATTATAGAGTGGTTGAACTTTAAACAAGCTTATTCTGACTTTTAGATGTTGTTTGCGCAGAAGGATCCATTGAGAGGCTCAAGAAGGGTTGACATTTGCAAAAGCATGCTTTTCCAAAATGGAAGTCTTGCCTTTCTTCCAAAAATGGAAAGTTAACTTAGACAAAGCTTGGATTTAATGGATAATAGCCATAAAGTTTGTGTAATCTTATGATTAAGGATAGATACACAAGTTATAGGGCCTGAAAAGTGGGATTATGCAGCATGACTATGGATTTGGTTCATTATGCATCACAAATTTTGCCTTGCAAAACAACTTGAAACCCTAACTCATGGCCTTCAATTTTCCTTGCTCAGAAATGATCTCAAGGAGTTCTTGGACATTTTAGAAAGCTTGTAATGTGCTTAAAAACCACTCTTTGCATCACTTTTGCAAAATCCAAATGGAACTATGTGAAACTTGGCCCAGAAGTTAGGTCAAAATCCTGACCAAAATGCTCAAAATTTCACTAAGTGTTTTAGTTTCATGACCATGATTTCATGGATTAATAACTTGAGATCCAAGCATTTTTAGGAGGATTTGTGTAAATAAATGTTTTAGATCTTATTTATATCTACAACTTTCATGTTGAAAGTTTATTTTGAATCATCATGCATCACAGTGAAAAATTGGCTCAAAGTTGTGAAAAATTATGAAGTTTTCAACACTTAGAAAAATTTCTAAGTTTGGAAACTTTGACTTTTTAAAATGAAATCTTAACTTTTTTATTTCTTGATGAACAAGTTTCATGTTTTGACATGTTTTGATGAATTGTGATCTTTGACACTTTATTTTGACAAAAAGTCAAAGTTTGACTTTTCAGTGTACAATTGACTTTTGATAAGTTGACTGAAAATCAACTATCAATCAATTGATCTTGAGGGAAGTTTTGAGTCATACCATTAGGTCAAAATTATGCATTTGAAACCTTGAGATCATGTCTCAAACCAAATAACCATTTTCTAGGTCAAAAAATCAGAAATTGCCCTTTCTTAGTCAAAACCCTAATTTTGACCATTTTGCCCTTTTGATGATCTGATCAAATTTCTTGAGGAATTGTGGTCCAAACTTGATCAAATGACATATATGAGTTCAAAATGTTGATATGGATAAAAAATTATGAAGTTTAACTGTAAATTGACCATAGTTTACTTTTTCCCCAATACAATTGACTTTTAGGTCAACTGATCAATTGACTGAGCAAAAATTTAATCCAAGACTTGAAACTTGACATGAAAAATCTTGAGGGTCCAAAATGATCCACGAAAGTCATATGATGCATTAAAAGTTCAATTATCCTTGTGAAATCTCAAACCCTAATTTCAGGCATAAGTGCTTAAGGAGGTATCTTGAGCTGATCAACCCTTGTGCAATCTTGAACCAAAGGAGATGTTGTGAGAAAATTCTTGATAAATGAGAGGGAAAATTTTGGGGTACAAAAGTAAGGTACAATGCTTTAATTGTCAAAATCTTGGTCATTTCGCAAGAGAAAGGACTGCGAAACAGAGAGAATCTTTGTTAGACGACACTGCCTTATCTAGAGGGGAGTAAATAGATCACAAAGCCAAAATTTAATATAAAAATCTGTTTTGCAAACTTGATTTGAAAAGAGTGCACGCGGAAGGTTTTTAAAACATGTCTTATATCGAACCTTAGTTATTGGAAATCGGATATGCAAATATAAAATTGAGAATGGAATGAATATGATAATTTGAATTAATTGGACCTTAATCAAGTAACACTTTATCAATCGTTTATAGAATGTTACTAGCAATGCGATTTCCAATGGAAATTATCAAAATAACAAACAAACAAAATTTGTTGAACAATTAGTGTGCAATTGAATTTTCCTTTTGATCTGTGTTGATACAAAAAGTATTTATAATCAAAAGTGATTATAAGCAATATCAACACTTAATTCAAAACAAAAACAGTTCAGAAAAATTCCTATGAGTCAATCGATTATGTAATGCTATTAGAAAAATTTATTGAATAAAATAAAGCAAGTAAAACAATACAAAAAATAGACACGAAGATTTGTCTTCACAGTTCCCCACTTTCTTCCTCGCGGGTGGATACGTCTGCGCCTAATTCCCATGGCATTAGGATAATTCTTACTATGCAAAAAGTTGATACAAGAGAAGTGTTCAAGAGAAACTCCACAAAACCTAATTCTAGTTATTGATTCAACCCCTTATCTTCCTTTGATCTTGAAAATGACCAAAACACAATAGTTGCAAATTGACTATCTGGATCTTGCTACTCATTTGCGTACTTTGTCTCTAAAGCTTTTGCGCACCTTTAATTTCACCTATTACAACACAAGAATTCAATTTGATCTATCGTTATCCATCTACTTCATTTGTGTTGTTTATCTCCAAAGGATACTTTGCGTTCTTTATCTCCAAAGGGCTTCACTTGGTCGCAATTCTCTCTTGAATGTCTTGCGAGAAAACCCCTAAATCACAAATGATCTGGGAGGATAAACCCGTTGTTTTTCCGGATGAAGACCCCTACAAAAAAATCGACCCCATAGTCCCAGCTACACAGGAACCTAATCGGTTATTATCAAGCCTTACACGCCTCATACATTAATCTTGCATTTATTTAATTTATTTTAAATTTATTTGGATAAAAATCCAAAATAAATAAAATAATAATCAAGCTCATGCATGGGTGAGTTTATAGGTTCTTGGACATGTCATGAATATGTTCAAGTCTAAAAAATTATGCCCATCAACCTAAAAACACAAATTTGCTCAATGTGTATTTCTAGAAATTTCTCAAAATTCCCCAACTTGTGCAAGCCATAACTTGCTCAATTTTTAACATTTAAATATGATCTTGCAATTTTTGTAAATCCTAAGATGTCCTCCTCAATATACATTTTTATAAATTTTGCATTTGAAGACCTTTTCTTGATGTAAATGGTCTTGACAAAAAGTGTCTTTTTTTGACTTTCTGAAAGTGACCTATAATGTATGAGCTTATATCTTCCAAATGATGTATTTATTGAACTTGAGGATAAAAGAAACGTTGTAGGAAATTGAATTTTCTTCAAAATGGGCTTTGGTTGGGGCAAAATGGATGAAGCATGTGAAAGTTATGCTTGGTCAAAGTTTAGTTGACTTTTCTTATAGAAACCCTAATTTAGCAATTCCTGACTTTTGATAAATTAAGTGCACTCTTTGAGGAATAATGATAAAACCTTAATCAAATGATGAATATCTCTTCAAAATGTTGATGTTGACAAAAAATCTTGTAGTTTGACTGTACATTGACCATAATTGACTTTTGACCTACTATAGTTGATTTTCAAGCATTTGAGCAATTGACTGAGCAAGCTTGTAGTGCAAGGAATGAAACTTGGCATGGACATTATTGAGGACATATTAGGGACCATGGAAATCACTTGAGGCTTTTGGAAACCAAACTTCTTGGTGGAAAGTGAAACCCTAGTTGGGAGTCCATTGCTTAGGAAGAGAATTTGTTTTACCAATTCTTGGTCAACCTTGAGCAATTGAGGACCTCTATGAGCATGTCTTGAATAAAATGAGAGGGAAAATTTTGGGGTACAACAACTACCCCTGTTAAATCTTCTTAAACCTGAGGGTTTAGATTGGCTTGTCTGCCTTTTGTGATCTGAAGGTGGGAGACGATTGAACACTAGAGTGCCTAGAAATTTGCACGCGCCTTTACACGAAATAATGATGTTAGTTGGTAATATTGGGAATGGGATTACAAATTCCATTTGGAGAAGATGACTGAGAGTCATCGGAGATGGGCTTATTGATTCCATCCAAATAAATTTTTGACTTTGAACTGGAAGAAGTATCAGAATAAACCTTTGGTCAGTTTACCCTGAGCCATAAGAGGTCCCTTTTTCTGACTTCGTATGAGAAGTATACTAGAATGAGTTTGTGTCAGATTGTATCTTAGAATATGTGTTAGGGAGTAGAGTTCATGAGTTTTTGTTATCCATTGCTCTACTGGGGAATTATTTCTCGACTGGGGAGAATGAAAGTTAGCTGTTATTAAGTCGATAGCCAGGCTTCACAGTAAATTGCTGAGGATAATAAAGTTGACCATTATCTGTTCGTATTCCAGGCTTCACAAGGACTTACTAGGGAATATTAAATTAACTGTTATCTGGTCGGTTTTCAGACTTCGCAGTAACTTACTGAAATTAATCTGTTATCTGGTCGGATCCCAGGATTCGCAGAAAAATGAAGTTAAACTGTTATCTGGTTCTGTTTCAGGTTTCGCAACAACTTAAATTGTTTATCTCATATAGTTTCCCTGTCTTGTTTCAGGAATTAATCTAGGACTAGCTTTTGTTGGTTGTTGAGATAACTGCCCTGTCTGGTTTCAGGAATTAATCTGGAACTGGTCTTGTAGATAATCGCCCCGTCTTGTTTCGAGAATTGATCTACAATCAGTTATTCATAGATAGTTGCCATGTCTGGTTTCAGGAATTATTCTGGAACTATTGAAGATTGTTAATGATATTCGTCTGTTGATCTTTCCTGAAAAGGTAAAGAGTTAGCTGTATGTAATGTCATGATGCATGAAATGTATTGGGTAATGATGTTCTCAAAAGTAAATGAGACTGTGCTATATGTATTTTGTACGTATATGCTATGACGCTTGTAAAATGATGTATGAATGCAATATGTGAACGTATCAGTTGTTCTTTGCAGTGTCGTTGAACTGGGGAAAATAAATCCCTGACTGCTGCTGGGGATGTAATTCCTCACTATTTGCTGAAGTCAAAATTGCTGGGAGATGGATTCCTGTAATTAAAGAAATAAACTCTACTAGGGAGAGAAAACTTCGTAAACCATTTGGGGATTTTATTGAAACCCTGCTGAGGAACCCGAGAAACTTGTAAACCATGCTGAGGGATGCTCCGAGATGCTGGAGAGATGATTGAAACTCTTGATCTGTTTAAGAAATTCCGGAAAATCTGAGATCATTAGGCTATATGCTGAAGATATCGCAGTGACTTTGCGGGAAGACGTCTCTGCTTCTGTACCTACTGAGGGATGTACCCTCGTTGATGATGAATTTTGTGAAAATGATCCCCAATGGGTGTTCTGTGGGGATTTACATATGGCTTTTCGACATTGTCCCGATTCTTAAAACCCTTAGCAAATGTCTTTCTATTTTTTATGCGAGTATTTGTAAACAATAATCACACTCAAATGCATATGTTCAAAAATAATCACCTGACATTTTTGCAAACAAAATAGAGAAATAAAAACAAGTAGTTTTACACTTTCAAAAAGATAATTTTGTATTAATTTGAAGAAATCTGCCTATAACAGGCGTCTTTGTACAAGGAGACATACATCCTAATAAGAGAATATCGTCGAAAATGAAAGTTATACAAAGTAGTATACAAAGAGAAAATATCTATGTGAAACAATCCCATTGGGTCTCAATTCTGCTATTGTCATTTATCTTTGAGCATCTCATCACTTTGCTTATTGGCAGAAGCTAACTGGATTGATCCGTACCATTCGAACTTGTCAACTTGGATAATGAAGTATGGATGTAAGGTGATCCAACGAAACATAATCATATACTTTTAAACCCTAATTTTTTCCTAGACCTCCTTTTCAAGTTTTCAGTCCACCGAGATACCCTTTTTTTGCCCAAGTCGCCTTTTCAGGTTTTCGACTTGCCGGGTGTACAAATTTTTCATATATATATCCCTAATTTTTTCCCGAACCCTTCTGGTTTTCCGGGATGCCCTTATTTTTGCCCAGGCCAGTCAACCTAGCGGGTCTTTTTTCATGTTTAGTATCTTTTAACTATGTCCGAGTTTACAGAGTGTGGAAGATTGTCACTCTCTATGATGGTTAATATCATAGCTCCACCGGAAAATATGCTCTTGATCACAAATGGTCCTTTGTATGTTGGAGTCCACTTGCCCCTGGGATCACTTTGTGGAAGGATGATGTGCTTGATTACTAGGTCACCCACCTGATATACCTGACATCTGACCTTCTTATTAAAAGTTTTGATCATACGTTTTTGGTACACCTAACCATGAAAAACATCCGCGAGCCTCTTCTTGTTGATCAAGTTCAGTTGGTCAAGTCGGGTTTGAATCTATTTGTCTTTTCTTAGACCTGCATCCTTCATGATTCTCGAGGAAGGGATCTGGACTTCGACGGGTAAAACAACTTCCATACCGTATACGATAGAAAAACGGGGTTCCCCTGTTGACATGCACATTGAGGTGCGGTAACCGTGAAGAGAAAATGGTAACATCTTATGCCAGTCATTATATGTTACTGTCATATTATGTATAATCTTCTTTATATTCTTATTGGCAGCTTCCACAACGCCATTCATCTTCGGCGGTAAGGAGAAGAGTTATGATGTTGGATCTTAAATTGCATACAAAGCGCAGTGATCATAGTATTATTGAGGTTGGTACTATTATCTCTGATAATTCTTTCTGGGACACCATACCAATAGATAAGATTATGTCTAATGAATCGAGCCACGACATTTTTAGCAACATAAGCAAATGAGGTTGCCTCTACCCACTTTGTGAAGTAATCAATGACAACAAGGATGAAGACGTGCACATTGGAAGTGGTAGGTCTAACATCTCCAATCATATCAATACCCCATATTGCGAATGGCCAAGGAGCAGTCAAGACATTTAGCAGAACCAGAGGCACATGTACTTTGTCAGCATAGATTTGGCATTTGTGACAAGTTTGGGAGTGATGATGACAATCTGCTTCCGTAGTGGACCAATAGTATCCTGCCTGTAGGATATTTTTAGCCATTGTATGCCCACTAGAATGGGTGCCAAAGGTACCTTCGTGCGTATCCTTCATAATTTTCTCTGCTTCTCTCTTATCGACACACCATAGTAAGGTAGAATCATGGTTGCGCTTGTAGAGAATTATGTTACTAAGGAAGAACTTGGAAGAAAACCTTCTTAAGAACTTTTTGTCATTGATGGATTCTCCCTTAGGTTACTCTTGAGCTTCAAGATACCTTTTCACCTCATGAAACCAAGGCTTTTCTTCTACTCCCTCAGCATCAATCTGATAACAGTGGCCCGGTTCGTCTATGTGATACGGTGGCAGAACCGACTGTTTAATACTAGTTTTGCGTTTGTGTTTGCAAATTTTACGGTAAGCAAGAGTCGCCACCGACTTTTTTAATCCACATTAAGGAAATGGCGAAAAGAACAGAAAAAGACCTTTTTGAGAGTTTTCTGAGTAAGGGGGGTAGATTATGGAAAGGGAAGGTGTTAGCACCCTTTCCATCCGTAGTTATCTACAGACTCTTAGTTGCTTTCTAGTTCACTTGCTTTTGTTTGAAAATGTGCTTTTAGTGTGGGTTTGAAAATATTTTGAAAACTTCTTTATAATGATTCTTGTCTCTATAAGAATGCGTACAAAGTGTTGGTTTTGAAAATAGTTCAAAGAAGTGTTTGTGGAAGATTTTTTTGAAAGTGATTTTGAAAAGTGCCTTTGTAATGATTCTCATCTCTATAAGAATGCTTACAAAGGGTTTTGACTTTGGAAAATGTTTCAATTAAAAATGTATGTGTGAAAATAATTTTTTTGTTGTGAGCAAGCGAGCAACTATGAGTATACTACCTACTCAAAAGGGTCTAATATTATTTTCCTCCTCCTTTAGATGTTGCTATCTTGCCATTGATTGATAAGAAGCCCCATCGTTGGATGTATGAGGGACATTCATAAGGGACTTACAGTCATAAAGGCAACAAATGGAGATGCTTTAGCAATTTTACTTAGGGACTAGATCATTTACCGAAAGGCAACTGTAGGGTCATCGAGGGACTATGATCTTTTGATTTTTGGGTCTTTGCTAAAGAGTCTCCATTTTGAGAGACATGACTGTTTTATTTCCAAAGGCAACCAAAGTGAGGAACCCTAGAGGTGCATATGTGTAATGTGTGTTAAGTTTAGTTATTTTTATCTTTTGTGTTAGGTTTGATAATGTTTTGTTATTAGTCTTGTCATGCAATCCTAGTTACTTGCAATTAATATATATACAGGAATTTAAAGTGCAGAAATGTAAAGTGCGGGAATGTAAATCCTATGCTATTACATGAATTTGTGGGAGGTACATTATAGAAATGCAAAAAGTAAAGTCTTAGTTACTATTACAAACTGGGAAGCAGTTACAATAAGATGAAAAAATACGAAAATAAATAAATGTGCAAACAAGTTAAAATGGACATCTAAATCCTAAGGAAAAGAAATCTTTTTGTTTTTTTTAATTTATAAAAGAAAATAAAACTTAAGTCTATTTAATTTTAAATTAAGGAAAAGTTTAAAATAATTAATTAGTTAATTAACAAAATTTAATTTGATTAATAAAACACTAGCCTAATGTTTTTTTGTGATTTTGATTTTAATGTTAAAATAAAAAAGAAGTCAATAAAGAAATGAAAAATAAAATAAAAAGGGGGGCATCCTTCGATCCAGGGAGAGATGGGGGCTTCGATTCAAAGGAAGTAAGTGGCCTTCGATCCAGAGGAAGGTGGATTCCGATCCAGAGGAAGAAAGGTAGCCTTCGATCCAATGAAGAATGAATGTCTTTCGACCCAAGGGTGGATGCTGCCTTTCGATTTGAATCTGCAAGATAAATATTAGCCAAATAAAGATGCAGGACACATGTATCGAACCCAGGTCCTTCGATCCTGCATGCGTTAAGTCTATTCAGGCTATATCTGCAGCAAGTGTTAGAAACAAAGCAAAACACCGACCTGGGTGTCAAACCTAGGTCCTTAATCTTGAATACAGATCGAATGAACTACAAATGCTAATATGTCATGCGAATGTAAGTTTGATATTTTTATCCATTCTTACCAATGGTGATGAATGAATCTGTGGTTTCAGGCGTGGGTACCCTTGTTTAAGTATTTCTTCAATTTGGCACTTCTGGATATGGGGATACTTGCTTAAGGGCTGGGGGTGACTGGAAAAGCTTCTTGAAACCTCCAAGAACGTGTTTTTAATTTCATGTGACTCTCTCTCCCATTGTGTCCATCCTCCTTGGAGCTTGCTAGTGTGTTCTTTATATAGAGGGGATGGATCGGACAAGAGAACAAAGGTTTAAACAGCCATAAACAAGTGTTTTCAAAGCCATGAATGATGTTTTGTAACTTTTCCAAAGTCATGGAAACTTGTCTCTTTTTTGAATTTGAAGGAATATGGACAATTTTTGCTTTAGAATATCTTCAATCCCTGCCCTTTGACTGGACCTTTTGTATATCCTTCGAATGGGCTTTTGGTTTGCTCCTTCAAAGGGATCTTTTGAATGGAACATTTGTGTACCCTTCGAATGGTCCTTTGGTTGCCTCCTTCGAATGGACTTTTTGAGTTTCCTTCATATATATGCTTTGTTCCCTCTTCGAATGGGCCACCAAGGTGTGTCCTTCGAATGGGTCAAATCTCATCCTTGGGGCCTCTTCGATTGAGCCCCAACAAAAAAACTCTATCCAGGATAATCGAAGCTTCCTTCAGAATGCTTGTGCAGGAAACTTGAGTATGGCAATATGTGGGATTTTGGGCCATCCAGCATCTTTGCATATGTCTCCTTCGTTTCGGCTAGCAATATGTATCCTTCCTTTTGAACCAATGTGTGTGCCTTTGTGAAGGTACCACATGCATCACTTGTATGCATCACTTGCCATTCCTTTGAATGGGCCAAACAAACTTTCCAAAGGAGATAATGCCTAGTCGAAGCAGGAATCAAGCTTGCATGTAGTTAGTCATCAAGATAAACCTGCAGAGGCCCTTGCTCAATCGAAGCAGACATGTAGGTAACCATTACATTATGAATCAAGCAAGCATGTAAAGCCAATGGTGCATTCGGAAGACGTATGCAGGAGGCCATAGCTTTGTGCCTGCTTGCATGAAGGAGGTTCATGCCTTTGTGAATTGAAGGCAAGCGTAGAGAAGTCACTTGTCTTCTGAATCAAAGGAAAGTTGCAGGAAGCCATTGTCAACACCTTCTGAATCGAAAGAAACCAGTAAGAAGCCAACATCATCTGAATCGAAAGAATCCAGTAGGGAGCTACTAACTTATGAATCGAAGGAGCACCAACACGAGGCCCTTCCCTTTTGAATCGAAGGAGGCTGTTTCAAAGGAAACACATGCCCAGTCTAAGCTTGTATACTACAAACAAGCAAAAGGCTAAGGCTTCAATCGAAGCTTGGAAATTTGAAGCAAGCTTGGAGGAGATTAGGTGCTCAATCGAAGCCCGTTAAGATGCCAATCAAAAGACACCTTGTTCATCTTCAAAATGTTTTATTTTTCTTTAATCAAGTGCTTGTGACCACCTATATAAGAAACAATCTTGGAAAAAATGAGAGTGCACATTTTGGAGTACAACAACTACCCCTGTTCAATCTACTTAAACCTAAGGATTTAGATTGGCTTGTCCGCCTTTCGTGTTCTAAAGGTGGAAGATGATTGAACACTAAAGTGCCCATAAATTTGCACTCGCATGAAATAACACTGTTAGTTGATGATGACGGGAATGGGCTTACATATGCCATTTAGATAATATGACAGAGAGTTGTTGGAGATGGGCTTAAAGATGCCATCGAAAATAGATTTTGATTTCACACATGGTCCCTTTGGGGGTTGCCGTTCCTGCTGTCTGAGGAGGTGTCCGTTAGGGAATGTGGGTTTCTGTTGTTCTCCTGCTTGAGGAAAAATCTGTGGGGGAATAAAGTCTACGAAGGTTTGGCAACACTTTGCAGAATGAAGAGGCTGGTTCTTCCATTGGCAAGGGTACTCCTCAAGCGGAAAAAGGTCCTAGTCCGGTAGTCTCCGACAATGAGACTGATTTTGATGAGGAACAGTATCCTCCTGCAGAAGACAGATACAAACAACTGGAGGATAGGTTGAATGCTATGGAGATCCAACAGGTGCCTGGGCTGGATTTTGGAGACTTGGGTTTGTCTACTGGTGTGATTATCCCTCATAAGTTCAAAGCACCATCCTTCACTAAGTATGACGGGGCATCTTGTCCCAAGCTACATCTCAGGTCCTATGTTCGGAAGATTCAACCGTACTCAGCGGATAAGAATTTGTGGATCCACTTCTTCCAGGAGAGTCTTTCAGGGACTCATCTCGAATGGTTCTATCAGCTGGATGGGACCAAGGTTCGTAACTGGGAGGAGTTGGCTACTGCTTTCTATAAGCAGTATCAGTATAATGCCGACCTTGCCCCTACACGTACCCAACTCCAGGGTATGTTGTTAGGTTCAAGTGAAGGTTTTAAAGAGTACGCTCAGAAGTGGAGGGATCTGGCTGGCAGAGTGCAGCCTCCGTTGACTGACCGGGAATTGGTAGACATGTTCTTGGGGACCCTATCTGGGCCATTTTTCAACCATCTTATCGGTAACTCATCCGCAGGGTTTACCGATCTTATTCTGACTGGAGAGAGAATTGAGGCTGGGTTGAAGTCTGGTAAGATTCCAAAGGGTGCATCGTCAAGTTCAGAGAAGAAACCCTTCAAGAAGGAGGCTAGTGCTGTATATGGCTCCCGAAGACCAGAGAAATCTGAGCGCCGCCAATCTGTCAGTGCGGTAATGATTGCCAAGCCTGCTGCCGCTCCTCGGCCAACCAATCCTCAAAGGGCTGAAAGACCCCGGAGAGAGTTTACCCGTTTGAGCATGACCCTATCCCAAATCTTGCCGCAGTTACTATCCACCAACCTAGTGACTGTCAGAGAGGCCCCCAAAGGTGTAAACACTGCCTCTCCGAAATACAAGCCAAATGCCCGTTGTGCGTACCATTCTGATAGCCCAGGGCATTCCACTGATGACTGTTGGGCATTAAGGAATAAGGTGCAAGACCTTATCGACGCGAAGGAGATACAGTTCGAAGCGCCTGAGAGGCCGAATGTGGTGACTGCTCCTATGCCCCAGCATGGAGTAAATGCAGTTGATGAAGATGTTTACGCTGTTTCTGTGGATGATATGGCTACTCCTCTAATGACTGTCAAGAGGAACCTACTGCTGGCCGGTTTATTTCCGGGTTGCAGTGAGGGTTGCCTGTTCTGTGCTGTTTCTCTCTCTGGTTGTCCTTTGCTGAAGTCAGGCATCCAAAGCCTAATGGATAGCAAGGAGATTCTGTTTAAGAAGTATGCTGTTCAGTTGGTTCCGGTAGAGGAAGTCTCTGTGGTTACCATCTTCAATAATCCAATCAAGGCTCTCCCGAAGAAGCCTGTCCAAATCATGACTGTTGCACCTGTGGTTATTACTGTTCCGGGGCCTCTCCCCTACGTATCTGATAAGGCTGTCCCATGGCACTATGGGGCAGATGTATATGTGAATGGGATCAAACAAGAATTCAACACTGGCGCCAGCATCTGCGATATCACTGGTCCAGCCAAGGTTACCCGCAGTGGCAGGATCTTCTCGCCTGACATTGCACCACCCGCTACTCGAAGACCCCTCCTCATAACACCTACAAGTGTACCTGTTCCTGTTGCTGATCAAGTTGTTTCCCCTGCTGCCGAGTCATCTAATGCTCGGGGCAAAGGGATTGAAGATGAGCCTGCCCGGATGGAGGCACCAATACCTATAAATGCTGAGGCCTCCCAACAAGAAATGGAGGAGATTCTAAAAATAATAAAAAAGAGTGACTTTAATGTTGTGGAACAGCTGGGGCATACGCCCTCCAAGATCTCCAGGCTCTCCTTATTGCTATGCTCCGAGGCCCATGCTAAGGCCTTGATCTCATTTCTCAAGACGGCCCATGTGCCACAGGAGACATCTGCAGTCCAGTTCACTGATTGCGTAGCAAATCTGACAGCGGACAATGGCTTGGGTTTCTCAGATGCTGACCTGACTGCGAAGGGAAGAGACCACAATGACGCCCTGCATGTCTCTATCGAATGCAGGGGCACTACTCTAGCACATGTATTGGTGGATACTGGTTCTTCCTTGAATGTTCTACCAAAGAAGGCTTTAGACCGTTTGGATTGTGAAGGCCTGGAATTAAAACCCAGCAATATCATTGTCAGGGCCTTTGACGGTTCAAAAAGAATGGTTCATGGAGAGGTTGACATTCCTATTCGTGTGGGTTCTCAGGTGTTTGACTCTACTTTTTATGTGATGGATATCCGTCCATCGTACTCTTGCCTACTGGGTCGACCTTGGATCCATAAAGCTGGGGCAGTGACCTCTACCTTGCACCAGAAGCTGAAGTACCCCGTCAGAGGGAAGATTGTCACTGTACAGGGAGAGGAGGAGTACATGGTAAGCCACTTGAATTCCTTCAGATATATTGAGATGGACGGGGAGTTTATTGAAACCCCTTTCAGCATTTCGAGGAGGTGCTTCCAATTTCAGCAGCAGCAGAAACAGCGGTCGAAGAGGATGTTCCTTTGAAGATGGCTTCCCTAAAGGATGCCCGGGCTGTGGTTCAAAAAGAGGGTCAGAAAGCTATGCGGAAGGCGAAGACCAGAAGACCTCCTGTGCTCATTACAAATCCAGGAGTGAATGCCGTTGGGGAAGACAATGAAGTGGACGAAGCTGAGTTCAATAGCTGGATCTACCCGACGACCGAAGGCGGATTGACCAATTGGATTGTCAAAGACCATACTCCTGTTACTTTTGTTACGCAGTAATAAACTTCTTTGTTTTGTTATCTGTAATAAACAATAAATTGAACTTTATGGCCCGGTGTCTTACCCGAGGCACCGTGGTTTCATTTGTGAGGGCATATAAATTGTCATTTCATATATCATAAATGAAAATCTTGGACGTTTTCTCGCATTTCAAATCTTATGCTCCTTTTCTGTCTTTCCTTCCTTTATATATTTCAAAACAACTGTATTTACACACACACTCACTCATACAGGTTTCAATCCACTTTGGATCTCACTGGTAACGACTCTGCTACTGCCAGTTATGACCTCGAAAATCCGATCAACTTAGCCGAAGACGAAGGTGAAGATGATTGCGAAGTGCCTGGCGAGCTTGCAAGACTGTTACTTCAGGAAGAGAAGGCAATTCAACCACACGAAGAGCCGGTGGAAACCATAAACTTGGGTACTGAGGCAGACAGAAAAGAGGTAAAGATTGGTGCCAACCTAGATCTCAGCGTGAAGCAACGGTTAACTCAGATGCTACATGATTATATGGAGATCTTTGCCTGGTCCTACGAAGACATGCCCGGGTTGGATACCGATATTGTGGTCCATCATTTGCCTACTAAGGAAGACTGCCCTCAGGTTAAGAAAAAGGTCCGCCGTATGCGTCCAGAGATGTCCGAGAAGATCAAAGCCGAGGTTATGAAACAGTTTGATGCCGGATTCCTTGCAGTGACTTCTTACCCTCAGTGGGTTGCTAATGTGGTGCCGGTACCAAAGAAGGATGGTAAGGTCAGAATGTGTGTTGACTACAGGGATCTGAACCGGGCCAGCCCCAAGGATGACTTCCCCCTACCTCACATTGATGTCCTTGTTGATAATACAGCTCAGCATAAGGTGTTCTCTTTCATGGATGGTTTCTCAGGTTACAATCAGATCAAGATGGCACCTGAAGACATGGAAAAGACTACATTTGTTACTCAGTGGGGCACCTTCTGCTATAAGGTCATGCCTTTTGGACTGAAGAACGCTGGGGCAACCTACCAACGTGCCATGGTTGCTTTATTTCATGACATGATCCATCATGAGATAGAAGTGTATGTTGACGACATGATCGCAAGGTCCCAGACTGAGGAAGAGCACCTAGATCATCTGCAGAAATTGTTTGACCGATTGAAACTATACAAGCTGAGGTTGAACCCGAACAAGTGCACTTTCGGGGTAAGATCTGGGAAGTTGTTAGGCTTCGTTGTAAGTGATAAAGGTATTCAAGTGGACCCTGCTAAGGTTAAAGCTATTCAAGAGATGCCAGTTCCCAAGACAGAGAAAGAGGTCAGAGGCTTTTTAGGATGCCTGAATTACATCGCTCGGTTCATCTCACACCTAACTGCTACTTGTGAACCAATCTTCAAGCTGTTGAAGAAAGATCAGGTAGTACGTTGGAACGATGAATGTCAGGCTGCTTTTTACAGAATCAAAGAGTATCTCCAAGAACCACCCATCCTTATGCCACCGGTTGAAGGGAGACCTCTGATACTATATCTGACAGTACTTGACAACTCAATGGGGTGTGTGCTGGGGCAGCATGACGAGTCTGGCCGAAAAGAGCATGCCATTTATTACCTTAGCAAAAAGTTTACCGACTGTGAGACCCGATACTCACTGCTTGAGAAAACTTGCTGCGCTTTGGTATGGGCTGCTCGCCGGCTGAGACAGTATATGCTGACTCACACTACCTTGTTGATCTCAAAAATGGATCCTATAAAGTACATATTCGAAAAGCCTGCTCTGTCTGGGAGAATTGCAAGATGGCAAATGATCTTGACGGAATATGACATTCAGTACACGACCCAGAAAGCCATCAAGGGAAGTGTATTGGCAGACCACTTGGCACACCAGGCCGTAGATGACTATCAGTCAATGAACTTCGAATTTCCGGACGAAAGCATCATGATTGTGACTGATTGTGACTGATTGTGAAGTACCTGGACCGGATGAAGGACCTGAGGAAGGATCCCGATGGTCTATGCACTTTGACGGAGCCTCCAATGCTTTGGGTAATGGTATCGGCGCTATAATCATATCCCCTCAAGGCACTCATACTCCACTCACTGCCCGGCTATGTTTCAACTGTACCAATAACATGGCAGAGTATGAGGCGTGCATCATGGGTCTTCAAGCTGCGATCGACTTAAGGATCAAGTTTCTGAGTGTCTTCGGAGATTCCGCTCTTGTGATCAATCAGATCAAAGGAGTGTGGGATACGAAACATCCGAATCTTATTCCTTACAAAGAATGTGTGTTGACATTGATCCCCCACTTCACAGAGATAACCTTTGAACACTTCCCAAGAGAAGAGAATCAGCTGGCGGACGCGTTAGCTACAATGTCTTCTATGTTCAAGGTCAAATGGGACAATGAGGCTCCCCAGATCATCATCTGGAAACTGGACGAACCGGCATACTGTTGCGATCTCGAGACTGAATTGGTGACTGAGAAGCCTTGGTACCATGAGGTGAAGAGATATCTGGAAGCTCAGGAATACCCTGAGGGTGCCTCTGTCAATGATAAAAAGTTTCTGAGAAGGTTCGCAGCAAAGTTCTTCCTTAGCAACGGCATCCTATACAAGCGAAACCATGATTCGACCTTACTGCGTTGTGTGGACAAGACAGAAGCAGAAAAGATCATGGAAGAGCTACATGAAGGGACCTTTGGTACACATTCCAGTGGACATACTATGACGAAGAAGATCCTTCGGGCAGGGTATTACTGGTCCACAATGGAAGCTGACTGCTACCAACATTCCAGGACATGCCATAAGTGCCAGATTTATGCAGACAAGGTACATGTTCCTCCAGTTCCTCTGAATGTTCTGACTGCGCCTTGGCCATTCGCAATGTGGGGCATAGACATGATCGGTGAGATTAAACCTACGACATCTAATGGGCATCGCTTCATCCTAGTGGCGATTGATTATTTTACAAAGTGGGTCGAAGCAGCTTCCTACGCTACGGTAACCAAGACTGTTGCGGCACGGTTCATTCGGCATAATCTGATCTGTCGGTACGGCGTCCCAGAGAGGATCATCACAGACAACGGTACCAATCTGAATAATAAGATGATCACTGAGCTCTGCGAGCAGTTCAAAATACAGCACCACAATTCTTCTCCTTACAGACCGAAGATGAATGGGGCTGTAGAAGCAGCGAATAAAAACATCAAGAAAATCGTGCAGAAGATGACAGTGACTTACAAAGATTGGCACGAGATGTTACCGTTCGCTCTACATGGGTACCGTACCTCAGCAAGGACGTCAACCGGGGCAACTCCTTTCTCCTTGGTTTATGGTATGGAGGCAGTCTTACCGATTGAAGTGCAAATACCCTCTCTCCGGATAATGAAGGATGCAAACCTGAACGAAGATGATTGGATCCAGACACGACTTGATCAATTAAACCTCATTGATGAAAAGAGACTTGCTGCTATCTGTCATGGTTAGACGTATCAGAAACGGATGATCAGGGCGTTTAACAAAAAGGTCAGACCACAAGAGTATCGAGTCGGGGATCTGGTAATCAAGCGAATCATCCTTCCTCAGAGTGATCCAAGGGGCAAATGGACCCCTACGTACGAAGGGCCATTTGTGGTTAAACATGTGTTCTCAGGAGGAGCCATGATTCTAACCAACATGGATGGTGACGACCTTCCTCACCCCGCCAATGCAGACATAGTAAAAAGATACTACGCATGAAAAAGACCCGCTAGGCTGACATGCCTAGGCAAAAATTAGGGCTTCCCGGCGAACCAAAAGGGTTCGGGCAAAATGAAGGGATGAAATGAAAAAAATCTGTACACCCGGCAAGTCGAAAACCTGAAAAGGCGGCTTGGGCAAAAATGGGTATCCCGGTGGACTGAAAACCCGAAAGGGCGGTCCAGGCAAAAGTCAGGGATAAAGCGTAATACTATGTCTCATTGGATCACTTTGCATCTAGAATCCGGTATCTACGTCAAGTTCAGACGGCATCGATCAGTCAGCTTCATCTTCGTTTAGGTCATCAAGTGATGAGACGCTCGGAGTTATAAAGGCAATAGTAGAGTTGAAACCCAGTGGATCATTCATTTCACACAGCTGTTTTATTTTCTCTTGTACAAAATTTGTATAAACCCTCTTGTTCGGCGGCGTTCTCTTACTAAGACGTCAGCCTCTTGTACATAAAAACGCCTATTTACAGGCCATTCAAAATCAATACAAATATACTTTTCAGTTAAAAAGTGCCAATTGTTTTTCCTTTTTCTGTTTTGTTTTGCGAAGAACGTCCAAGGTTCAATTTGTGATATATGCATTGACAATAATTTGCTAACTCATGAATATTTGCATACGAAACAAAGGATTAATTACAGGTAACATTAGAAACATGGGCAATAAAGAGTTGTCTAAGCAATCTAATTGTTCCGTCCTCCAAGGTACCAAGGTAGGTTCAGCTAAAGAACATAACCAGATATCTTAATTCCCCAGAGAGTGAGCCAGCAAGCAATACACTCTCCTCAAGCAAAGCTACTATCAAACCTTAAGGAAGTTGGGTATCCTCCCGCAGATCTCAAACATTCCCTAGCAATATACAGGCATCCTTAACAAGCATCCCCGGCAGTCTTGACCTAAAGATTGATCCCCGGCGGTATATCAAACATTCAGCAGAGTCACTTCCCCAACATTTCAATACTTCCCCAGGAGAGTCCGATCTAGTTCCCCAGGAAATTTGGAATTCATCTCCCCAAGCAGTAAGCTTATCCCCAGTAGATTCTGGAAGCTTATCCTCGCAGAGCACGAACGCGTCTCCCGGCTTTATTCAAAGAGTTATTTCCTTACCAGGATATAACTGGGTTATCCTCAGCCAAAAGCCATGGAAAGATCGTCGTCGACAAAGTCTTATCATCCCCAGCGAGGTCCATTAACACTTCCAATACAACAAGGGTATCCCCAGCGAAGTTATTATCAACAACTCAACAAAGTATCTATCTCCCCACAGAGTATTGCTTCCTAGCAAGATTGTTAGAGTACTTTCCTCCCCGCAGAGTAATCCATTCGCCAAGTTTATTCCCCAACGGAGTCATCTTCTCCTACCGGTATTCTTGCAACTATCATCCTCAGCGGAGGCAAAAATCTATTCTTCGACATCAGCCCAGGAGTGACTTCCCGGCACCCGTCAAGGATTTACTTTCCTAGACGAAAAATACATTCATAAACATCGCACTTCCATACATCATTATAGCATGCATAGACGCATCATATCTTACAAATCTCATTTATGTTGAGAACATCATTGCTTGATCCATATCATGCATTGCATATGACTGACCTTTGCCTTTCAGGAAAGATTCAGTTAAGTTCTCAGCTATATCTCAAGACCTAGACCGGTTCAGTTAAATCAACTCCAAAGATTTCTCTGTTTCTTATCCAGTCCAAGGCCTTCTCTAGTCCAGTTAAATCGACCCCAAACAGATTTTTTCTGATGAAGACTCAGTAGAAGTTATCCAAGGTTTTCTCAATGATTGCTATTGAGATTGTAATCGCCTATGGTTCTCTCCCCGATACTGCGGAGATGATAATTCCATTCAAGGTTTTCTCAATGATTGCTATTGAGATTGTAATCGCATATGGTTCTCTCCCCGATACTGCGGAGATGATAATTCCACCCAAGGTTTTCTCAATAATTGCTATTGAGATTGTAATCACCTATGGTTCTCTCCCCGATACTGCGGAGATGATAATTCCATTCAAGGTTTTTCTCAATGATTGCTATTGAGATTGTAATCACCTATGGTTCTCTCCCTGATACTGCGGAGATGATAATTCCATTCAAGGTTTTCTCAATGATTGCTATTGAGATTGTAATCGCCTATGGTTCTCTCCCCGATACTGCGGAGATGATAATTCCACCCAAGGTTTTCTCAATAATTGCTATTGAGATTGTAATCACCTATGGCTCTCTCCCCGATACTGCGGAGATGATAATTCCATTCAAGGTTTTTCTCAATGATTGCTATTGAGATTGTAATCGCCTATGGTTCTCTCCCTGATACTGCGGAGATGATAATTCCACCCAAGGTTTTCTCAATAATTGCTATTGATATTGTAATCACCTATGGTTCTCTCCCCGATACTGCGGAGATGATAATTCCCACCAAGATTCTCTCAATGCTTGCTGTTGAGGTTGTAGTCGCCTATGGTTCTCTCCCCGATCCTGCGGAGGTGGTAATCCCAAGATTCGCTCAACGATTGCTGTTGAAGTTGAAGTTATCCAAGATTCTCTCAATGTTTGCTGTTGAGGTTAAAGTCATCCAAGGTTCTCTCACCGTTCCTGTTGAGGTAGTAACCATCCCTGGTTCATTCATCATCGTTTGAAGCTCCAGATTCAGCTCCTGTAACCAGTCAGGACACATCTATACAAAGCACCTGAAGACCAGATCCTGCAACATGTCAGGTACTCATTTTTCTTTTGCAGGTACGCAAGTTCTCGCTAAGGAATCTCTTATGCGATTGACATCCAGATGGCATCTATAATCCCATCATCCTATCCTCATCAATCTCCAAATGGCATCTATAAGCCCATTCCCATCATCACACTACTATGTGAGCGCAAATTTCTAGGCACTCTAGTGTTCAATCATCTTCCACCTTCGAATTACGAAAGGCACGTCAGCCAATCTGCATCCTCAGGTCTAAGAAGATTGAACAGGGGCAACTGTTGTACCCCAAAATTTGCCCTCCCATATTCTCCAAAGTTTGACAAGTCATGCTTCAAAATTCCCCAAGGGTTGCACAGTTCAAGGGCCTCCTGAACAGTCAAAATTAGGGTTTTGGTTCTGACAAAGTAAAGGAAGTTTCCAAGGGTCCAATCAAGTCCCACATGCCTATAAATATGGTCAAGCATCCTCATACCAAGTTTCAAGACTTTCAGCACAAAATTGCACAGTCAAAAACCCTAATTGCACTACAGTCAACTGTAGGGGCAAAATGGTCATTTGACAGTCAAAAGTCCAATTTTTTGATCAACATCTCATTTTGAAGCCACAAACATCATTTTATCAATTCTTGATCATGATTCTCAAAGCTTGGCTCAAAAATCATCAAGATGCAAAAGTTTCCTTATTTGGACAGCTGAAAAAGTCAACTGTAAATTGACCAGGGCATAACTTCCATAGGGATTATCAGAAAAATTCCATCCAAATCCCATTTTTAAGATGAAGACATTTCCTACAACTCCTCTTCATACTTCAAGTCCAAGAAATTCTCTCACAAAAAGTTATCAATTTCAACATTATAGGTCATTTTCAAAAGTCAACAAAAAGGGACTTTAAGTCAAAGGCCATAACTTGAGATTGGTAAATCAAAATGACATGGGACCAAAGACATTGGTTAGAGGACTCAAAGAACTTTCCAAAATGTCCAAGAACATGAGCAAAGCTTAAATATTGAGCAAGTTATGCCTTGTGGAAGTTGGGAAATTTTTGGATATTTTGAAAAGTCAACATTGCTTCAAATGACCTAAAATTGCTAATGGGCCTATTTTTCTTCCACAATTCATCATCCAAGGCATGGGCACGACCATTTGGCCCAAAGGGAAGTTTTTTATCATTTTTATTTATTTATTTGGATTTTTAATCATTAATAATTCATTTAATTAATTAAAATACATAAAAAAATACTAAACCTAATTTTCCAAATCTTTTTGTGCAAGGAATAAGCTTATGATTACGTGCCTAACTAAATATAGAAAGAATCAATGGAATTAGACATGATTTGTATCAAAGATGCTTGAAAAAGATTTGAAAATAAAAGCATGGAAAAATCAAATATCCTATTCATCAATTCATGGATTTTGGATCAATTTTCTTTGACCTAATCACTCACATACAAATACAAAACGCAACCCTAATGCCAATGGACTGGAAGCTGCGCCATATACCAAGAAACCAACTTGAATTTTTTGCTTGAAAACTCAAATCTGAAAACTATTTTCCAGGGCGATTCAAGCTGAGATAATCATCTCATCACCTTCCTGAGACCTTAAGCAACGTGCCTGAATAGGTTTCCACGTCCCTAACCCTTTGAATCGGTATACAGAAGTCAATTTTTTCTCATAAAAATGCATATTCGTGTTTTAATTTTGAGACATTCTCATAGCATTTTGTTTATGTATTCATACTAAGCGATGTGTTCTGAAGCTAACCCTATATTTTAATTGCGTTTTTATGCACTATTGGAGAATCTGCCATTGTTGTCTTTTAGGGTTTTGCAAGCTTTGAATTGGGCGTTTCCAGATAGGGTAAAATTAGCACACCATAATGCCATGAACGAAACAAGCGTGCTTGGACGATCAAAACGGAACCCTCGCGCCTAATTTATGAGGCCCCAGGGGCTAATCGCTATTTTCCAATAGGGTGTCTATGGGGACGTTTAAAAAACCGTTGCTGATTGTGTTTTGTTTCAGGAAAAAAATAAAGATATGAAGAAGATGACTAGGTGGCCACTGGTGATTGGGTCGTTTAAACTTTCGCGCGAAAAAGAAGCATTAACGCATGTTTGTTTTATTATATTTATTAATTGTATAATATACAAAGAACTCAAACAGCATGGATGGCAAGGCATAGCGTTGGTAAACCACAGGACCTGGGTTCGAGCCCCAGGTCCCCCACCCCTTTCACATTATTTTTCTATTAATGATTCTGTGCAGGTTCACCACGAGGGAATACCATACGTCCAAAATCTCAGCCTGCCACGCGCTCAATCTCATCAATCCAAGGGCACAGATCTGGAGAGCATGGTAAACGTGAGTCAACGCCTGGGCACGCTAGTGGAAAAGTCAGCCAGGCCAAAGGCCATTGGGCCCAAATTGCCAAATAAAAACCTCCTATTTGGGGGGCAGACCCCCCCTAGGTTTGAATTTTATTCTTCTCTTTATTATTACTTATTTCAATTATTATTTTTAATTAGTTAATTAACTTAATAATTTCTTTTCATAAAAAACATAAAAAACAATAAAAAATCAGAAAAGAGACAAAAATTAATATTTTTATTTAATGTTATATTTTTTGTAAATAGAGCCTTTATTAATTAATTAGTTTTAATTTAGGAGTAAATCTTAATATTTTCTTAATTAATTTTAATATTAGTAGAACTAGGGTTTGTAATAATTTTTTATCCCTTTTTTTCTTTTCTTTCATAATAATTAAATATTTCCTATTATTTATTGTTGTAATTAAATTGCATGTAAATAATTAGATTAAGTTTAGGTTAAAATTTAATTCTTTCTTAATAAGCTAAAAAACAACTAGAATTAGGGTTAGCATTTTATTTTAATTAATCTTTTTCATTAAAATCATAAAATACAAAAATACCAAAAACAATTTCTTTTCATTTTAATTTCATTAATTTAATAATCGTTTAATTTAATTTTGCAAAAAAAAGGGTCCAACGCCCTCGTTTCTAATTTAAATTCCAATTCGCATATTTATTTCTTTTTCTTTTAATTATCTATGTACCTCTCCCAAAGCCGTGTAATTAATTTCTCGCACTTTACTTTTCTTTAATTCTTTATTTTTTCTGTCAAATCGGGTTCAGGAAATTTTGGCGATGTGGACCCGCGCCTTTTGTAATAGCTTAGAACTTTATATTTCTCACAATTTTTAACTATTAATAATGACATGCAAGAATGAATGACAAAAGTAAAAACAAACGCATAGATCACTTTGACAAAAGACAAAAATAAATGAAAACGACACACAAATCACACACCACCCCTAGGGTACGCCTCACTGTTGCCTTGCCTCGAAAGGTGATCGTCGAGTAGAGGATGACTTAGTAAGTCCTCATGATCCGGGAACCTGGCATGAGGGTAGCTTCTAAGGTGTCTTCCTATTGCTCTGGTGATCACCATGTCCCGAACCTCGAATTGACCCGAACACCTCCAACGGTGGTGCTACCTACCTCTCAATGGTGGGATGGCACTACTTTAAAGGACATCTACACAGACGAATTCATTAGGGTAGGTAGGTTCTCGTAGATACTTGCTCTAATTCAAAACAAAATCAAAAACTCTTTTTCACACCGACACTTTCAAAAAGCTTTCAAAAAGAAATTTTTCAAACACTCTTGAGGACTGATACAAGAGTCGAACTGAAATTTTCAAAGAAACTTTTTTAAACCCACAGTTGAAAAGCAAACAAACATTTTTGAAAACACAATGAGCAAGTATCTAAGAGCCCATGGATAACCATGGATAGAAAGGGTGCTAACACCTTCCCTTTCTATAATCTACCTCCCGAACCGAGAGCAATCTCTTTAAGGAATTTTTCTGTGCTTTTGTCCTTTCCATTTGGAGAAAATAAAAGACGGTGGCGACTCTTGCTTCCGCGACATTTCGCGAACCAGCGTTAAACAGTCAGTTCCAGATCCACCGATCACACGGAACCATCACCATCTTCTGGAAGACATCTTCTACACTAATTGTCGTGTATGAAGGATGAGCTTACAACTGAATGCACCTCTGAATTAACAGAGAAATCTTCCCTGCCCCGGGTTATGATTAAGGGTTTTAATTTTTGTGAAAAGAAAAACTCCTACTTCTTAGGCTCAAAGGGGTTTACTATGGATTATCTTCATTATAACTCCACTGTTTTAGGATTTTGAAACAACGCCTGTACATCGTCAGTGGGGCCTGTTCAAAAGCATACTGTAAAGACTGTGGTATCATTTTCGTCATCCTCCCTCTAAAAGTTCAGAGATTTTGATCGAGAGTTGAATATCACAGTAAGAAAGAAATTTAAATATAATGAACATGAAATAATTCAAGACCAACATATGCAATGCAATAATGGGAAAACCAACGTTTGACATAACAGTAATTGTTTGAACAAGCAAAGGAAATTACAATTGAAAAATCACAAATGAAATGCTCTCAATGATTTGGCCTAGGAGCAACGATCACATGGTGAGTCTATGGAGGGTCGAATTCAATCTCCTTGGCGTCAATCATATCCTGAATTTTGTTCTTCAGAGCCCAGCAGCCATTCGTATCATGTCCAGGACTATCAGAATGGTATGCACACCTTTTGCCGGGGTGGTAGCTAGGAGTAGAGGTATTAGGATTCCATATAGGAGCCTTTAACCTAATCAATCCTACTTTCAACATGTGTTGTAACACTTGAGCTAGTGACATGTTGATTTTGGTGAATTGTCTCTTAGGCGCGACCTTCTTATGCTGAGTCCCTTATTGATGTCGTTGCACATGCGTAGGATCAGAGACCAGTACTTCCCCCACATATGGGTTGTGGTTACCTCTAACACGTCCCTTCTGGACATATACAGCATTAGCTTCCTTCTTTCCACCGAATGGCTTCTTCTCAGCATTAGAAGGTGCATCCATTGGAATCTTCCCACTCTTGATACCGACTTCCACTCTTTCACCTGTCAGTATCAGCTCGGTAAATCCAACTAAAGAACTTCCAATCAAGTGGTTGAAGAATGGACCAGAGAAAGTGCCAAAGAACATGTCTACCAGTTCCCTATCAGATAGAGGAGGTTGGACTCTCCCTGCAAGATCCCTCCATTTCTGCACATATTCCTTGAACCCTTCTCTTGAGCCCATGGACATATTCTGCAATTACACTCGAGTTGGTTCCAGGTCGGCATTGTATTGGTACTGCTTGTAGAAAGCAGAAGCCAAGTCTTCCCAGGTATGGATGTCAGTTCCTTCTAGCTGATAGAACCACTCCAGTTGAGTGCCAACCAAACTTTCTTGGAAGAAATGGACCCATAACTTCCGGTCAGCAGTGTGAGGCTGGATCTTTATGACATATGATCTCAAATGAAGTTTAGGACAAGAGACCCCGTCATATTTAGAAAATATGGAAATTTTGAACTTTGGTGGGATGACTACGCCAGAAACCAACCCTAATTCTTCAAAGTCCAAGCCAGGTATCTGCTGAATTTCCATAGCATTGAGACGATCCTCCAACTATTTATATTTATCATCAACGTGAGGATATTGTTCCTCAGAGTAAATAACTTCTTCTTCATCAGTCTCCGGGTTGTTATCATCCTCATGATTATCCCCCTCATTTGATGGAGTTGAAAGATTTAGAGCTCTCTTGACTGGTCCTATGATCCTTCTTCCCAAATTCACTAAACCAACTAGTTTCTTTGGCTTCTTCTTCTTGTCCTTGAGAATCAGAGCTTTCAAATCTTCTTGTCCCTTAGCCAGATTCAGGAACATTTCTTGGAATTGAGCATTCTGTGCCTGAAGCTCCTTAACTGTTTGTTCAAGAGCCATTGCTGAAATAAACAGCAAAGAAGATAAGAACTCTTTCCTGAAACCTATTTTTGCAACGATATGTATGATATATTTATGCAATGTTTTCAAAGATCTCGCGGGGTAAACAAGAAAATTTCAGAAGTTGAATTTTGCAGCTTTGATTGGAGAACTTCGTATCGTTGAAGGTCCTTCTACAAGGGTCAAGCTTACCATATCGAGTGGATCATAACCCTTGACTCAAGTTGTCGTGCTTTGACGACATTGGCTAGAGGAAAATAAATCCCCTTGCCCCTTGCTAGACGTCTGATTTACCATAACCTGTATCACAGGCACATGAGATCCTTGAAATGGTTAAGGAAATTCTATGGCAGGATGTTATGATGTGTATGTTATACATCAAGCAAAAATGTAGGGTGATGGAGACGAGTGAGTCTTACAAGAAATCCAAGTTATTGGACAATGACTCACATCATCAGATGATAAACAAAACCCTGCAAGGAATTCAAATTGTTAGATAATGCAAGAAAACAAGCCACACAAGAAGCCTTAGGTTCAGGATTGCATGGGTTTGTAGGAAAGTACCCTCTTGAAGTTTAGTTGGCTCAACCTATCTTAGAAAAGTAATCGGGTCCTAAGGAGTCTCAATATCACTGATATTTCTTTATCTAGCATTATTTCAGCTTAACAATCTTTTCTTACGGCTGAAACATCTCGAAAGTCTGATCTCAATGGGTGTAGCATCGAGTATCAACCAATACCCATATTTACAACGAGTCCGGCTATCTCACTACTTTCTAATGGCCAAGTTTGTTAAACTAAGGTTCTAAGGTCAGTTAGTGCTTCACGATACCATGCGGCGGCCCCGTATTCTCCTCGATTCAACACAAAGGATACTGTTACCAACTAAAGTGTCACACTAACACAGATATCGCTTCAACCATATCGGTCTATGCCGTACAGTCTCTACGATCTATTTCTATTTACCTAAAAATATTCCCCTAGATTCGGGTGTAAGATCTATAGTAACGACCCAAAACAACCCTCCAAGGATAAAGCATACAAAGCAAGCAATTAAAACAATTTAAAAATGAACTAACTCTAAGGTAACCTCACTTTTGCCTTATCCCCAGCAGAGTCGCCAGTTCTGTAATACGGTGGCAGAACCGACTATTTAATACTGGTTTTGCATTTGTGTTTACAAATTTTGCGGTAAGCAAGAGTCACCTACGACTTTTCTTTTATCCAAATTAAGGAAAGGGCGAAAAGAACAGAAAAAGACCTTTTTGAGAGTTTTCTGAGTAAGGGGGGTAGATTATGGAAATGGAAGGTGTTAGCACCCTTTCCATCCATAGTTATCTACGGGCTCTTAGTAGCTTGCTAGTTCACTTGCTTTTGTTTGAAAATGTGCTTGTAGTGTGGGTTTAAAAATATTTTGAAAACGTCTTTATAATGATTCTCGTCCCTATAAGAATGCGTACAAAGTGTTGGTTTTGAAAATAGTTCAAAGAAGTGTTTGTGGAAGATGTTTTTGAAAGTGATTTTGAAAAGTGCCTTTGTAATGACTCTCGTATCTATAAGAATGCGTACAAAGGGTTTTGACTTTGGAAAATGTTTCAATTGAAAATGTATGTGTGAAAATGATTTTTTTGTTGTGAGCAAGCAAGCAACTATGAGTATCCTACCTACTCAAAAGGGTCTAATATTCTTTTCCTCCTCCTTTAGATGTTGCTATCTTACCATTGATTGATAAGAAGCCCCATCATTGGATGTATGAGGGACATTCAAAAGGGAATTACAATCATAAAGGCAACAAATGGAGACGCTTTAGCAATTTTGCTTAGGGACTAGATTGTTTACCGAAATGCAACTGTAGGGTCATCGAGGGACTATGATATTTTGATTTATGGGTCTTTGCTAAAGCGTCCCCATTTCGAGGGACATAACTATTTTATTTCTGAAGGCAACCAAAGTGAGGTACCCTAGAGGTGTATATGTGCAATGTGTGTTATGTTCAGTTATTTTTGTCTTTTGTGTTAGGTTTGCTAACGTTTTGTTATTAGTCTTGTCATGTAATCCTAGTTACTAGCAGTTAATATATATACAGGAATTTAAAGTGCAGAAATGTAAAGTGCGGGAATGTAAATCCTACGCTATTACATGGCTTTGTGGGAGGTACATTATAGAAATGTGAGAAGTAAAGTCCTAGTTACTATTACAAACTGGGAAGCAATTACAATAAGATGAAAAAAATACGAAAATAAATAAATGCGCAAACAAGTTAAAATGGACGTCTAAATCCTAAGGAAAAGAAATATTTTTGTTTGTTTTTTTTATTTATAAAAGAAAATAAAACTTAAGTCTATTTAATTTTAAATTAAGGAAAAGTTTAAAATAATTAATTAGTTAATTAACAAAATTTAATTTGGTTAATAAAACACTAGCCTAATGTTTTTTTATGTGATTTTGATTTTAATGTTAAAATAAAAAATAAGTTAATAAAGAAATGAAAAAAAATACAAAGGGGGGCATCCTTCGATCCAGGGAGAGATGGGGGCTTCGATTCAGAGGAAGTAAGTGGCCTTCGATCCAGAGGAAGGTGGCTTCTGATCCAGAGGGAGAAAGGTAGCCTTCAATCTAATGAAGGATGATTGTATTTCGACCCAGGGGTGGATGCTTCCTTTCAATTTGAATCTGCAAGATAAATATTAGCCAAATAAAGATGCAGGACCCGGTATCGAACCCAAGTCCTTCGATCCTGCATGTGTTGAGTCTATTCAGGCTATATCTGCAGCAAGTGTTAGAAATAAAGCAAAATGCAGACCTGGGTGTCAAACCCAGGTCCTTAATCTTGAATATAGATCAAACGAACCACAAATGCTAATATGTCATGCGAATGTAAGTTTGATCTTTTTACCCAGTCTTACCAATGGTGATGTATGAATCTGTTGTTTCAGGCGTGGGTACCCTTGTTTAAGGATTTCTTCGATTTGGCATTTCTGGATATGTGAATACTTGCTTAAGGGCTGGGGATGACTGGAAAAGCTTATGGAAACCTCCAAGAATGTGTTTTTAATTTCGTGTGACTCTATCTCTGGTTGTGTCCAGCCTCCTTGGAGCTTGCTAGTGTGTTCTTTATATAGAGTGGATGGATGGGACAAGAGAACAAAGGTTTAAACATCCATAAATAAGTGTTTTCAAAGCCATGAATGATGTTTTGTAACTTTTCCAAAGTTATGGAAACTTGTCTCTTTTTTGAACTTGAATGAATTAGGACAATTTTGGATTTCAAATATCTTCAATCCATGCCCTTCGATTGGACCTCTTGTATATCCTTAGAATGGGCTTTTGGTTGCCTCCTTCGAAGGGATCTTTGGAATGGACCATTTGTGTACCCTTCGAACGAGCCTTTGGTCGCCTCCTTCGAATGGACTTTTTGAGTTTCCTTCATATGTATGCTTTGTTCCCTCTTCGAATGGGCCACCAAGGTGTGTCCTTCGAATGGCTCAAATCTCATCCTTGGGGCCTCTTCGATTGAGCCCCAACAAAAAACTCTTTCCAGGATAATTGAAGCTTCCTTCAGAATGCTTGTGCAGGAAACTTGAGTATGCCAATATGTGGGATTTTGGGCCAACCAGCATCTTTGCATATGTCTCTTTCGTTTTGGCTAGCAATATGTGTATCCTTCGTTTTGAACCAATGTGTGTGATTTTTTGAAGGGACCAAATGCATCACTTGTATGCATCACTTTCCATTCTTTCGAATGGGTCAAACAAACATTCCAAGGGAGATAATGCCCAGTCGAAGCAGGAATCAAGCTTGCGTGCAGGTAGTCATCAAGAAAAACCTGTAGAGGCCCTTGCTCAATCGAAGCAGACATGCAGGTAACCATTACATTGTGAATCAAGCAAGCATATAAAGCCAATGGTGCAGTCGAATGACGTATGCAGAAGGACATTGCTTTGTGCCCGCTGGCATGAAGGACTTTGTGAATTGAAGGCAAGCGTAGAGAAGGCACTTGTCTTCTGAATCGAAGGAAAGCTGCAGTAGGCCATTGCCAACACCTTCTGAATTGAAAGAAACGAGCAAGAAGCCAACGCCCTCTGAATCGAAAGAAGCCAGTAGGAAGCTACTAACTTCTGAATCGAAGGAGCACTAATATGAGGCTCTTCCCTTTTGAATCGAAAGAGGTTGTTTCAAAGGAAACACATGCTCAGTCGAAGCTTGTATACAACAAACAAGCAAAAGGCCAAGGCTTCAATCAAATCTTGGAAATTTGAAGCATGCTTGGAGGAGATTAGGTGCTGAATCGAAATATTAGGTTCTCAATCGAAGCCTTTTAAGATGCCAATCGAAAGACACCTTGTTCATCTTCAAAAATCTTTTATTTTTCTTTAATCAAGTGCTTATGACCACCTATATAAGAAAGAATCTTGGAAAACATGAGAGTGAAAATTTTGGGGTACAACATTCTAATCTTTTGATAATGATCTGAGGGGATTCATTATCCCATCTGACCTTAAACATGGATGACATGGTGGCTAGCGCGTCCGCTAACTGATTTTTCTTATCGTGGGATATGTTTAAAGGTAATCTCTTTAAATAATGGGATCAATGTCAATACATGCTCTTAGTATGGGATGAGATTAGGATGCTTCGTGTCCCATTCTCCCTTAATCTGATTGATCACCAAGGATGAGTCTCTGTATACTTGTAAGAACTTGATCCTCATATCGATAGCAGCCTTAATACCCATAATGCATGCTTCATATTCAGCCATATTATTGATACAGTTAAAGCATAGTTTAGCGGTGAAGGGTGTATGGAAGCCTTCTGGGGAAATAATTACATCACCTATGCCATTGCTGAGTGCGTTGGAAGCTCCATTAAAGACCATAGTCCATCGGGATCCTTTTTCAGGTCCTTCCTCCGGTCTAAGTTCTTCGCAGTCAGTTATTAACATAATGTTCTCATCCGAGAACTCAAAATTCATTGACTGGTAGTCGTCTACAGCCTGATGAGCCAAATGATCAACTAGTACACTTCCTTTGATTGCTTTTTAGGTAGTGTATTGAATGTCGTATTCGGTCAGGACCATTTTCCATCTTGCTATTCTTCCGGAGAGAGAGGGCTTCTCAAATATGTATTTGATAGGATCCATTTTAGATATCAACAAGGTAGTGTAAGTCAACATATACCGTCTCAGTCGGCGAGCAGCCCATGCCAAAGTGCATCAAGTTTTCTCGAGCAGTGAGTATCTTATTTAACAGTCGGTAAACTTTTTGCTAAGGTAGTATATTGCATGCTCTTTTCGACCAGACTCGTCGTGCTGCCCCAACACACACCCCATGGAATTTTCTAATACCGTTAAGTACATGATAAGAGGTATTCCTTCAACCGGAGACATAAAAATTGGAGGTTCTTGAAGATATTCCTTGATTCTGTCAAAGGCAGTCAGGCAGTCGTCATTCCACTTCACTACTTGATCTTTCTTCAGTAATTTAAAGATTGGTTCACAAGTAGCGGTTAAGTGGGAGTTGGCATCTCATAAATATCTTTAACCTTCGCAGGATCTACCTCAATAACTTTACCACTGACAACGAAACCTAGGAGCTTGCCAGATCTTACTCCAAAGGTGCATTTGTTCGAATTTAGTCTTAGCTTGTACTTCTTCATCCTTTCAAACAATTTTTGCAAATGGTTCAGGTGCTCTTCTTCAGTTTGGGACCTGGCTATCATGTCATCTATATAGACCTCTATCTCATGATGGATCATATCATGAAACAAAGCTACCATAGCATGCTGATAGGTTGCCCCGATGTTCTTCAACCTAAATGGCATAACTTTGTAACAGAAGGTGCTCCACTGTATGACGAAAGTTGTTTTCTCCATGTCTTCAGGTGCAATTTTGATCTGATTATAACCAGAGAAACCGTCCATGAAGGAGAAGATCTTGTGCTGTGCGGTGTTGTCAACTAGAACGTCAATATGGGGAAGCGGAAAGTCATCCTTGGGGCTTGCCCTATTCAAATATCTGTAATCCAAACACATACGCACTTTATCGTCCTTTTTAGGTACCGGTACCACGTTCACAACCCATTATAGATAAGAAGTAACAACTAAGAATCCGACATTAAATTGTTTCATGACTTCACACTTGATCTTTTTTGACATCTAAGGACGCATACAACGAACCTTTTTCTTTACTGGAGGGCAGTATTCTTTCGTTGGCAGACGATCAACCACAATATCAGTATCCAGCCCCGGCATGTCTTCGTATGACCAGGAAAATATCTCAATGTATTCATGTAACATCTGAATTAACTGTTCTTTAACACCATTCTCCAAGTTGGCACCTATCTTGACTTCCTTTTTATTCTCTTCAATACCCAAGTTTACTGTCTCGATCGACCCTTCTGGTTTTCTGGGATACCCTTATTTTTGCCCAGGCCAGTCAACCTAGCGGGTCTTTTTTCATGTTTAGTATCTTTTAACTATGTCCGAGTTTACAGAGTGTGGAAGATTGTCACTCTCTATGATGGTTAATATCATAGCTCCACCGGAAAATATGCTCTTGATCACAAATGGTCCTTCGTATGTTGGAGTCCACTTTCCCCTGGGATCACTTTGTGAAAGGATGATGTGCTTGATTACTAGGTCACCCACCTGATATACCTGACATCTGACCTTCTTATTAAAAGTTTTGATCATACGTTTTTGGTACACCTAACCATGAAAAACATCAGTGAGCCTCTTCTTGTTGATCAAGTTCAGTTGGTCAAGTCGGGTTTGAATCTATTTGTCTTTGCTTAGACCTGCATCCTTTATGATTCTCAAGGAAGGGATCTGGACTTCGACGGGTAAAACAACTTCCATACCGTATACGAGAGAAAAACGTGTAAGTCTCAGAGTGCCTAAGAGGGGGGGGGGGGGGGGTGAATTAGGTCTTATAAAATTTTATTCGGTTTTATGAGAATGCTTGGTAGTAATTTTTGGTTAAGTGTTTGAAGGTTTTGATTATATCTTTATCTTTTCCTGATTATGGTGATGAAAGCGATAAATGCGGAAAAGTAAAGAACACGGTGATATATCCTGGTTCCCATCACAATCCGAGAGTACTCCAGTCCCCTTTCCAACACGAAAGAGATTTCACTATAGTTAGAATGATTGTACAGCATATGCTTACTATCTAACCTATAGGGTGATCAAAGGTTCTTAACACCTTTAAGACCAAACAAACACTAATGTGAATGAAGAGCAATCCTCTTCAAATCACAACACTTACTTCCAACAATCCTGGATAGTAAGGGAAATATCTTTAAGTAATACAATGATTAATTTTGAAGTATATGGAGAGCTTTATCAATCTTCAATTGATCTTCTTCTTCAAGATAAAAACAATTCTCAACAATGTATATAAATGTTCACAATGTATGTATGAAACTTGTAATGATGATGAAAGAGTATATGGCAAGTTTCACAAAATTATGAACACATGAAAGTGTAATTTCAAATGTGAGTAAAATGAGAAAATTGTTAATGAAGAAGAATATTTTGTAAATTTGAAAATTGAAGTATTGAATTATGTTTGAAATAAGAAAATCTTCATTTTATAAAGTTGTAAGAACCTCTTCATTCATGCCAATTCATATGAAAATTTGCAATGCATTCATGAAAAGATACCACTTGAAAAATGTTCAAAAAACAAAGTAAAAGCTGCATTGGTTCGCTAGGAACCGGTTCCGACACTGACAGAACCCGGTTCTTAGTGAACGTTGGGATTTGAATTTCAAAAATTTATACGCAGGAATCGGTTCCCCTATTGGTACAACCCGGTTCCTGGTACAAAAACCAGAACCATGTTTTTTGAGAAATGCTGGAACCCGGTTCCCTGTTAGGGAGGAACCGGTTCCTAAAGGTTTAAATTCAAAAATACATTTTGAAAGATATTTCAAACAAAGTTTTTCTTGATGTTAAAATTATGGAATATGTATATGTTGATGAATGCATATTGTGAACATCTATATGCAAGGTTTAAAGAATCATTTATACCATATTGACATTTGATGATTTCTTCAATAATTCTTCAATAATCTTCAAGACTTTTATTTGATGTTGATAAGCTTTTTGCACATCCTTTGAAAGTTGATGTTCATGTTGTCTTCATCAAAACACATGCTTTAAATATGACTTGAGAAGCTTGCAATTACATTCTCCCCCTTTTTGATGATGACAACCAAGTCTTGAAAACGATTCTTGAATTGTTCATGTTGTTTTGTGTAGCAATAATGTTGAGCAAATGCAAGGCTCCCCCTAAATTGTATGCTCCCCCTAAGTCCATGATTCTTTGAATTTTGGAGTGAGTTTGATATTTATTTGGGCCTGCAATTTCCTTGAAACAAAACAACACACATGCATACTCTTCTCCCCCTTTGTTAACATCAAAAAGGATGGGGAAAAAAGAGAAATAGATACAAAAATAAAAATTAAAACGTGTATCTTAAGAGAAACATTAGATATCACCTTCATCCAAAATACCAAGTTCTCTTCGGATTTTGAAGAAAGGTTCTCGAGCAAGCGGTTTAGTGAAGATATCTGCGAGTTGGTTATGAGTATCCACAAAAGTTACTTCGACATATCCTTTAAGAACATGATCACGGAGAAAATGATGTCGAATATCTATATGTTTGGTTCTTGAATGCATGACCGGATTCTTTGTAATATTGATAGCACTTGTATTGTCGCATCGAAGAGGAATGCATCCGAGATCAAGTCCGTAATCACGGAGTTGTTGCTTGAGCCAAAGAATTTGTGCACAACAACTACCCGCTGCTATGTATTCTGCTTCGGCCGTGCTAAGAGCAACACATGCTTGCTTTTTACAAGCCCATGATACTAATGCATTTCCAATAATGTGACAAGTACCACTTGTGCTTTTACGATCAGTTTTACAACCTGCATAATCCGCGTTAGAATAACCAATTAAAGTGAAAGTACTACCTTTTGGATACCATAAGCCGACATTGACTGTTCCTTTAAGATACTTCATGATCCTTTTAACTGCCATGAGGTGTGATTCCTTTGGATTTGCTTGAAAGCGAGCGCAAAGACAAACACTAAACATGATGTCAGGACGGCTTGCCGTCAAGTACAATAAAGAACCAATCATACCTCTGTACTTTGTAATATCAATTGAAGTACCGGATTCATCTTGATCAACATATGTACCGGAGCCCATTGGAGTGTTCATGGCTTTACAATTGTCCATATCAAACTTTTTCAATAATTCTTTGCAATACTTATATTGATTGATGAAGATTCCATCTTCTAGTTGCTTGATTTGTAGTCCAAGAAAGTAGTTCATCTTTCCCATCATAGACATCTCGAATTCTCCTTGCATCATCAATGAGAATTCCTCACACATTTCTTTATTAGTCGATCCAAAAATGATATCATCAACATAGACTTGAACCAATAAAGTGTTACTTTGGATTTTCTTAATGAACAAGGTTTTATCAACCTTACCCTTTTCGAAACCTTTTTCACACAAAAAATTTCTAAGTCTATCATACCATGCTCTTGGTGTTTGCTTTAAGCCATAAAGAGCCTTTCTCAACTTAAAGACATGTGAAGGATGTTTGAAGTCTTCAAATCCCGGGGGTTGTTTGACATAGACTTCTTCATTGATGTATCCATTCAAGAATGCGCTTTTGACGTCCATTTGAAAAAGCTGAAAATTTAATGAACAAGCATAAGCAAGTAAAAGACGTATAGCTTCTAACCTTGCAACCGGAGCAAATGTTTCTTCAAAGTCGATTCCTTCCTCTTGATTGTAACCTTGGGCAACCAACCTTGCTTTGTTTCGAACAATTAGACCATTCTCATCAAGTTTGTTCTTAAACACCCATTGGGTACCTATGATGTGTTTACCACTTGGTCTAGGAACAAGTTCCCAAACTTGATTTCTCTCGAATTGATTTAATTCTTCTTGCATAGCAATAATCCATTGATCATCTCCTAAGGCTTCATCAACTTTGGTAGGTTCAATTTGAGAAACAAACGCCATGTTTAAGCAAGCATCTTTTAGATTTAATCTTGTTGATACTCCTTGGCTAATGTCACCAATAATTTTGTCAATAGGATGGTCTCTATGAGTTCTCCATTCTTTTGGTAGATCATTGGTGTTTGAATCTTGTTGTACAATATTTTCTTGATTTTCTGGTGATTTCACAACTTGATCAATTGAAAGATCTTCCGAGGGTAAATCTATAGGATCATCATCATCACAAACAACTACTTCCTCCTTGGAAGGGTTAGTTTCATCAAAAGATACATGCATAGATTCTTCAATAGTTAAAGTTCTTTTATTATAAATTCTATATGCTTTACTAGAAAGCGAATAACCAAGAAATATACCTTCGTCGGATTTCTCGTCAAACTTACCGAGATTATCCTTGTCATTATTAAGAACAAAGCACTTGCATCCAAAAATGTGAAAGTGAGCAATATTTGGCTTTCTTCCTTTGAAGAGTTCATAAGGAGTCTTCTTTATTATAGGTCTAATGATAACTCGATTTCCAACATAACATGCCGTACTAACCGCATCCGCCCAAAAATATTTAGGAAGATTTGCATCACTAAGCATTGTTCTTGCAAGTTCCACTAGAAACCTATTCTTTCTTTCAACTACTCCATTTTGTTGTGGAGTTCTAGGTGCTGAAAAATTATGAGAGATACCATGTTCTTCACAAAATTCTTCAAATTGTGCATTTTGGAATTCTCCACCATGATCGCTTCTTATGGATACAATCTTTAGTGATTTTTCATTTTGGATTTGCTTAGCATACTTCTTAAAGGCTTTAAAAGTATCACTTTTCTGCACAAGAAACAAAGTCCAAGAATATCTAGAAAAATCATCAATAATGACTAAAGCGTATACATTACCTCCGAAGCTTTTTGTTCTTGATGGACCAAAGAGATCCATGTGTAACAATTGTAGTGGCCTTGTAGTAGACACCACATTCTTAGATTTGAAAGTTGTTTTGGTCTGTTTGCCCTTTTGGCATGCATTACATAATTTGTCCTTGATGAACTTCATCTTTGGTAGACCAATAACTAAGTCATGCTTAACCAATTTGTTCAAGTGCTCCATGTGAATGTGAGCGATCCTCTTGTGCCATAACCAAGCGTCATTGTTGTTTACCATAAGACATTGTACCTTCAGAGACAAATCATCTAAAGTAATCATAAAAATATTGTTAGTTCTTATACCTTTGAGTTTTACCTCATTTGTTGCCTCATCCATAATGAGACATTCTTCTTTGTTGAATTTGATCTTGAACCCTCTATCGCAAAGTTGACTTATGCTAAGAAGATTGTGCTTTAATCCTTCAACATAGAGAACATCCTCAATTTGAATGGATGGAGGTGTGCCAACTATTCCAACGCCCAGAATCTTTCCTTTGGTGTTGTCTCCATAGGTGACATACCCTTTGGCTTTATGTACTAGATATGAAAATTGGTGTACATCTCCTGTCATATGCTTTGAACATCCACTATCAAGATACCATACATTTGATGTGGATTTCAAGCATACCTACACAAACAAATTATTCTTTGTTAGGTACCCAAGTTGCCTTGGGTCCTTCATAGTTAGTTCCCTTTTTCACCCACACATAATGCCCACTTGCTATACTAAAGTTTCTAACATAGTAAGCATTAGGTGTATGGCCTTTAATACCACAATAAAAACAAGTAGGTTCAAAGTTACTTCTATATCTAGAAGGATAAGATTTCTTCTTAGGAAATGTTTTCTTTTTCGATACATTTGCCTTTTTCTTTTGATGATTATGAACAACTTGCTTCTTTTCAAGTTTCTTGGGATTGGAACTATTACTAGCCTTTACAAAAACAGTGGGATTGTTACTTGGTTTCTTAGAATTCACATAACCAAGACCCCTTTTATCATTAGGATAACGTTGTTGGCTTAGTAATCCTTCCAATCCTATTTGTCCTTTTTCATATCGTTCAATGACTCTTTTTAATTGAACAATTTGAAAGACATTTGATTCACACTTGGAGCATGCAAAGTTTTCTTTTTCTTTAATAAAATTCTGTTTTTGAAGTTCAAAATCTTTAGTCATGGTGTCAATTTTTTCTAAACAACTTAGAAGTTCTTTTTCTTGATTTGACACCTTTTTGTATAAACTTTTGCATTCTCTCAAGAGTTCATCAATAGCATCTTGAACATCATCATCAAAAAGATTAAATTCATTACTAACCTCTTCTTCATTGTCGGAGTGATGTGAAGCCATTAATGCTAGATTTGCACATTCCTCGCTTTCCGAATCGGATGAAGAACTTATCTCATTATCTTCCCATGCAACATAAGCCTTTTTGTTCTTGAACTCCTTTTTGCCTTTGAATCCATTTTTCTTGGAGAGTTTTGGACAATCCGGCTTTATGTGACCTTGTTTTCCACATTCATAACATGTGACATCTTGTGTTGACGTGGAGGCTTCTTTATCTTTATGATTATAAAATTTCTTCCTCTTGACAAAGTTAGCATTATGGAGATTATTTTTATGACCAAAATATTTTCCTAACCTTTTTACAAGAATCAAGAAGTTTTCATCTTCCTCCGATGCGTCTTTATCTTGACTTTCCTTTGAATCAACTTTCAAGGCAATGCCTTTGGATTTCTTCTCTAAATTTTCATGTTTTTCAAGTCTACCGAGTTCCATTTCGTATTCTTGAAGTTTGCCAAATAATGTAGCGGAAGTCATTGCGGAGAGACTCTTCTTTTCCGAGATTGCCGTTACCTTTGGTTGCCATTCCCTAGTCAATGATCTAAGGATTTTCAAGTTGAGTTCATCATTTGACAAGGTTTTACCAAGAGCATTTAAGTGATTTGTCAAATGCACAAATCTCTTTTGTAAGTCAAGAATGGATTCTCCGGGCTGCATTCGAAATAGTTCATATTCTTGACTCAAGGTATTTAGCCTTGATCTTTTTACTTCAGCCGTTCCTTCATGAGTTTGAACCAGGGTATCCCATATTTCTTTTGCTGTCTTGCAGTTCGAGACACGGAAAAATTCGTCCATACTGAGTGCACCTTGAAGAAGGTTTATTGCCTTTTTGTCATAGAGAACTTTCTTTTTATCATCGTCGTCCCATGCAGTTTTGGGTTTTACAGAACCAATGCCATTGATTACTGATATTGGGATAAATGGACCATTTTCAACAACATCCCATACTTCCTCTCCTTGTGCTTCTAAATGCTCCTTCATGCGTATTTTCCAGAAGTCAAAATATTCACCACAAAATAGAGGAGGCTTGTTGTTACTACCACCATCTCTGAAAACTGGTTGATAATTTGCGGAAGCCATTTTGGATCTTTAGGAACAAGTTACCTATAACTTGCTCTGATGCCAATTGTAAGTCTCAGAGTGCCTAAGAGGGGGGGTGAATTAGGTCTTATAAAATTTTATTCGGTTTTATGAGAATGCTTGGTAGTAATTTTTGGTTAAGTGTTTGAAGGTTTTGATTATATCTTTATCTTTTCCTGATTATGGTGATGAAAGCGATAAATGCGGAAAAGTAAAGAACACGGTGATATATCCTGGTTCCCCTCACAATCCGAGAGTACTCCAGTCCCCTTTCCAACACGAAAGAGATTTCACTATAGTTAGAATGATTGTACAACCTATGCTTACTATCTAACCTATAGGGTGATCAAAGGTTCTTAACACCTTTAATACCAAACAAACACTAATGTGAATGAAGAGCAATCCTCTTCAAATCACAACACTTACTTCCAACAATCCTGGATAGTAAGGGAAATATCTTTAAGTAATACAATGATTAATTTTGAAGTATATGGAGAGCTTTATCAATCTTCAATTGATCTTCTTCTTCAAGATAAAAACAATTCTCAACAATGTATATAAATGTTCACAATGTATGTATGAAACTTGTAATGATGATGAAAGAGTATATGGCAAGTTTCACAAAATTATGAACACATGAAAGTGTAATTTCAAATGTGAGTAAAATGAGAAAATTGTTAATGAAGAAGAATATTTTGTAAATTTGAAAATTGAAGTATTGAATTATGTTTGAAATAAGAAAATCTGCATTTTATAAAGTTGTAAGAACCTCTTCATTCATGCCAATTCATATGAAAATTTGCAATGCATTCATGAAAAGATACCACTTGAAAAATGTTCAAAAAACAAAGTAAAAGCTGCATTGGTTCGCTAGGAACCGGTTCCGACACTGACAGAACCCGGTTCTTAGTGAACGTTAGGATTTGAATTTCAAAAATTTATACGCAGGAACCGGTTCCCCTATTGGTACAACCCGATTCCTGGTACAAAAACCAGAACCATGTTTTTTGAGAAATGCTGGAACCCGGTTCCCTGTTAGGGAGGAACCGGTTCCTAAAGGTTTAAATTCAAAAAATACATTTTGAAAGATATTTCAAACAAAGTTTTTCTTGATGTTAAAATTATGGAATATGTATATGTTGATGAATGCATATTGTGAACATCTATATTCAAGGTTTAAAGAATCATTTATACCATATTGACATTTGATGATTTCTTCAATAATTCTTCAATAATCTTCAAGACTTTTATTTGATGTTGATAAGCTTTTTGCACATCCTTTGAAAGTTGATATTCATGTTGTCTTCATCAAAACACATGCTTTAAATATGACTTGAGAAGCTTGCAATTACAAAACGGGGTTCCCTTGTTGACGTGCACATTGAGGTGCGGTAACCGTGAAGAGAAAATGGTAACATCTTGTGCCAGTCATTATATGTTACTGTCATATTTTGTATAATCTTCTTTATATTCTTATTGGCAGCTTCCACAACGCCATTCATCTTCGGCGGTAAGGAGAAGAGTTATGATGTTGGATCTTAAATTGCATACAAAGCTCAGTGATCATAGTATTATTGAGGTTGGTACTATTATGTCTGATAATTCTTTCTGGGACACCATACCAATAGATAAGATTATGTCTAATGAATCGAGCCACGACATTTTTAGCAACATAAGCAAATGAGGTTGCCTCTACCCACTTCGTGAAGTAATCAATGACAACAAGGATGAAGACGTGCACATTGGAAGTGGTAGGTCTAACATCTCCAATCATATCAATGCCCCATATTGCGAATGGCCAAGGAGCAGTCAAGACATTTAGCAGAACCGGAGGCACATGTGCTTTGTCAGCATAGATTTGGCATTTGTGACAAGTTCGGGAGTGATGATGACAATCTGCTTCCGTAGTGGACCAATAGTATCCTACTTGTAGGATATTTTTAGCCATTGTATGCCCACTAGAATGGGTGCCAAAGGTACCTTCATGCGTATCCTTCATAATTTTCTCTGCTTCTCTCTTATCGACACACCATAGTAAGGTAGAATCATGGTTGCGCTTGTAGAGAATTATGTTACTAAGGAAGAACTTGGCAGAAAACCTTCTTAAGAACTTTTTGTCATTGATGGATTCTCCCTTAGGGTACTCTTGAGCTTCAAGATACCTTTTCACCTCATGAAACCAAGGCTTTTCTTCTACTCCCTCAGCATCAATCTGATAACAGTGGCCCGGTTCGTCTATGTGATATGGTGGCAGAACCGACTGTTTAATACTAGTTTTGCGTTTGTGTTTGCAAACTTTACGGTAAGCAAGAGTCGCCACCGACTTTTTTTAATCCAAATTAAGGAAAGGTAGAAAAGAACAGAAAAAGACCTTTTTGAGAGTTTTCTGAGTAAGGGTAGATTATGGAAAGGGAAGGTGTTAGCACCCTTTCCATCCGTAGTTATCTACGGGCTCTTAGTTGTTTGCTAGTTCACTTGCTTTTGTTTGAAAATGTGCTTGTAGTGTGGGTTTGAAAATATTTTGAAAACTTCTTTATAATGATTCTTGTCTCTATAAGAATGCGTACAAAGTGTTGGTTTTGAAAATAGTTCAAGGAAGTGTTTGTGGAAGATGTTTTTGAAAGTGATTTTGAAAAGTGCCTTTGTAATGATTCTCATCTCTATAAGAATGCTTACAAAGGGTTTTGACTTTGGAAAATGTTTCAATTAAAAATGTATGTGTGAAAATGATTTTTTTGTTGTGAGCAAGCGAGCAACTATGAGTATCCTACCTACTCAAAAGGGTCTAATATTATTTTCCTCCTCCTTTAGATGTTTCTATCTTGCCATTGATTGATAAAAAGCCCCATCGTTGGATGTATGAGGGACATTCAAAAGGGACTTACAGTCATAAAGGCAACAAATGGAGACGCTTTAGCAATTTTACTTAGGGACTAGATCATTTACCGAAAGGCAACTGTAGGGTCATCGAGGGACTATGATCTTTTGATTTTTGGGTCTTTGCTAAAGAATCTCCGTTTTGAGAGACATGACTGTTTTATTTCCAAAGGCAACCAAAGTGAGGAACCCTAGAGGTGCATATGTGTAATGTGTGTTAAGTTTAGTTATTTTTATCTTTTGTGTTAGATTTGATAATGTTTTGTTATTAGTCTTGTCATGCAATCCTAGTCACTTGCAATTAATATATATACAGGAATTTAAAGTGCAGAAATGTAAAGTGCGGGAATGTAAATCCTACGCTATTACATGAATTTGTGGGAGGTACATTATAGAAATGCAAAAAGTAAAGTCTTAGTTACTATTACAAACTGGGAAGCAGTTACAATAAGATGAAAAAATACGAAAATAAATAAATGTGCAAACAAGTTAAAATGGACGTCTAAATCCTAAGGAAAAGAAATCTTTTTTTTTAATTTATAAAAGAAAATAAAACTTAAGTCTATTTAATTTTAAATTAAGGAAAAGTTTAAAATAATTAATTAGTTAATTAACAAAATTTAATTTGATTAATAAAACACTAGCCTAATGTTTTTTTGTGATTTTGATTTTAATGTTAAAATAAAAAAGAAGTCAATAAAGAAATGAAAAATAAAATAAAAAGGGGGGCATCCTTCGATCCAGGGAGAGATGGGGGCTTGGATTCAAAGGAAGTAAGTGGCCTTCGATCCAGAGGAAGGTGGATTCCGATCCAGAGGAAGAAAGGTAGCCTTCGATCCAATGAAGAATGAATGTCTTTCGACCCAAGGGTGGATGCTGCCTTTCGATTTGAATCTGCAAGATAAATATTAGCCAAATAAAGATGTAGGACCCAGGTATCGAACCCAGGTCCTTCGATCCTGCATGCGTTAAGTCTATTCAGGCTATATCTGCAGCAAGTGTTAGAAACAAAGCAAAACACCGACCTAGATGTCAAACCTAGGTCCTTAATCTTGAATACAAATCGAATGAACTACAAATGCTAATATGTCATGCGAATGTAAGTTTGATATTTTTATCCATTCTTACCAATGGTGATGAATGAATCTGTGGTTTCAGGCATGGGTACCCTTGTTTAAGTATTTCTTCAATTTGGAACTTCTGGATATGGGGATACTTGCTTAAGGGTTGGGGATGACTGGAAAAGCTTCTTGAAACCTCCAAGAACGTGTTTTTAATTTCATGTGACTCTCTCTCTGGTTGTGTCCAGCCTCCTTGGAGCTTGCTAGTGTGTTCTTTATATAGAGGGGATGGATCGGACAAGAGAACAAAGGTTTAAACAGCCATAAACAAGTGTTTTCAAAGCCATGAATGATGTTTTGTAACTTTTCCAAAGTCATGGAAACTTGTCTCTTTTTTGAATTTGAAGGAATATGGATAATTTTTGCTTTAGAATATCTTCAATCCCTGCCCTTTGACTGGACCTCTTGTATATCCTTCGAATGGGCTTTTGGTTTCCTCCTTCGAAGGGATCTTTTGAATGGAACATTTGTGTACCCTTCGAATGGTCCTTTGGTTGCCTCCTTCGAATGGACTTTTTGAGTTTCCTTCATATATATGCTTTGTTCCCTCTTCGAATGGGCCACCAAGGTGTGTCCTTCGAATGGCTCAAATCTCATCCTTGGGACCTCTTCGATTGAGCCCCAACAAAAAAACTCTTTCCAGGATAACCGAAGCTTCCTTCAGAATGCTTGTGCAGGAAACTTGAGTATGGCAATATGTGGGATTTTGGGCCAACCAGCATCTTTGCATATGTCTCCTTCGTTTCGGCTAGCAATATGTATCCTTCATTTTGAACCAATGTGTGTGCCTTTTTGAAGGGACCACATGCATCACTTGTATGCATCACTTGCCATTCCTTCGAATGGGCTAAATACACTTTCCAAAGGAGATAATGCCCAGTCGAAGCAGGAATCAAGCTTGCATGTAGTTAGTCATCAAGATAAACCTGCAGAGGCCCTTGCTCAATCGAAGCAGACATGTAGGTAACCATTACATTATGAATCAAGCAAGCATGTAAAGCCAATGGTGCATTTGGAAGACGTATGCAGGAGGCCATTGCTTTTTGCCTGCTGGCATGAAGGAGGTTCATGCCTTTGTGAATTGAAGGCAAGCGTAGAGAAGTCACTTGTCTTCTGAATCAAAGGAAAGTTGCAGGAAGCCATTGCCAACACCTTCTGAATCGAAAGAAACCAGTAAGAAGCCAACGTCCTCTAAATCGAAAGAATCCAGTAGGGAGATACTAACTTATGAATCGAAGGAGCACCAACACGAGGCCCTTCCCTTTTAAATCGAAGGAGTCTGTTTCAAAGGAAACACATGCCCAGTCGAAGCTTGTATACTACAAACAAGCAAAAGGCTAAGGCTTCAATCGAAGCTTGGAAATTTGAAGCAAGCTTGGAGGAGATTAGGTGCTCAATCGAAGCCCGTTAAGATGCCAATCAAAAGACACCTTGTTCATCTTCAAAATGTTTTATTTTTCTTTAATCAAGTGCTTGTGACCACCTATATAAGAAACAATCTTGGAAAAAAATGAGAGTGCACATTTTGGAGTACAACAACTACCCCTGTCCAATCTACTTAAACCTAAGGATTTAAATTGGCTTGTCCGCCTTTCGTGTTCTAAAGGTGGAAGATGATTGAACACTAAAGTGCCCATAAATTTGCACTCGCATGAAATAACACTGTTAGTTGATGATGACGGGAATGGGCTTACATATGCCATTTAGAGAATATGACAGAGAGTTGTTGGAGATGGGCTTAAAGATGCCATCGAAAATAGATTTTGATTTCACACATGGTCCCTTTGGGGGTTGCCGTTCCTGCTGTCTGAGGAGGAGTCCGTTAGGGAATGTGGGTTTATGTTGTTCTCCTGCTTGAGGAAAAATCTGTGGGGGAATAAAGTCTACGAACTTCAGTTGTCCAAGGCTCTGCTGAAGAGTTATCTATGGAGAGATGACTATTTGCTATATTATGGTTGAAGTACAAGCTTCCAGTAATTTACTGGGGATAATGGAATTAACCGTTATTTGGAAATGTATTAGAAAGAGCCTGTGTAGGACTGCTTCAAGATTAGCCCGTGTTAGTCTGCATCCGGAGATATATGAGAAGGAGCCCGTGTGGGACTGCTTCAGGATGAGTCCGTGTTAGAATGCATGAGAAGAAACTCGTGTAAGATTGCTTTGTCTGGTCATGTAGATAGCTTTCTTGTCTGGTTTCCGGTGTTAATCTACAATCAGCTTGTTCACAGATAGTTGTCTTGTCTAGTTTTAGGTATTACTCTGGAATTTGAAAATTGTCGGTCATTGAGGTAATTGTCCTGGATGGTTTCAGGTATTAATCTATGACCTGAGAAAGAAAGATAGTTTTCCTGGCTTGTTACAAGTATTAATCCACAATCGGTCGTTGACAAATAGTTCTCCTTTCTTGTTACAGGTATTAATCTGTAACTTGTTTTACTGGTCACATAGATAGTTTCCATGTCTGGTTTAGGACATTAATCTTTGATATGTTGTATAAGTTGACAGTGTTTGTCTTTCTGATAATTTAACCTGAAAGGTAAAGTCAGTTTCATGCGATGTCATGATATATGAATTACATGATGCTCTCAAAATAAATGAGATTGTGATATATGTGTTGTACCCCAAAATTTTCCCTCCCATATTTCTCAAGACATGTCAAGAATCATCTCCAAGTTGTTCAAGATGGCTCAAGAGTTGGACAGTCAAATCATCTCCTAAGGCAGTCAATTTAAAATTAGAGTTTCTTGTTGCATCAAGGTCCTTACATCCAAATGACCTCAAGTGATCCTTAATGTCCTAACGTATGCTCAAATTCAGAAGGTATCCGACTGTGTGAGTTTTCTCAAAGAAATATGGTGAAAAAAGTGTGCTGAAATTGCAGTTTTTACGCGCTAAAAAATTCATAACTTGAAGATCGTGGCTCGTTTTGAACCCGTTCTGGTGGCCAAAATTCCGTCTTGACATTATCTATGTTTTCATCTCTCACGGCTGGAAGCCAATTTCGATCAGAAGGTCTTAAAATATGTGGATTTATCAAGTATTTTCGTACAGAAAATTTGTGACAGAAGTTTATTTGCGTCATGTTCAGAAAATCATAACTTGGTCGATTTTCATCGTATCGAGCTGGTTCTGGCGCCAAAATTTCACAAATTGAGTTGGCTACATTTTCACAGAAGGTATTGAGTTTAAACGGTATTCAAAAGGCCTTCGTTTTTTGCTCAGAGTGCGTGACGCGCCGAAAATCCTGAATGCTGAATATTATTTCATCTGGGCCGAAACTTCGAAAATTCATAACTCGGTGAATTTTTATCGGATTGGGCTCATATTTTTACACAAGGTCACTGACTCAGAGATCTACAACTTTTCTTCAAAAGTCGAGACCGAATTATGCTCCGATCAATACCAGTTTTTTATTGAAGAATGTGTCAGAGTCGACACTAGAGCCCAAAATAAGTTTGTCTGAGCTGAAACTTTAAAAATTCATAACTAATTCACCGTTTATCCTATTGAGCCTATTTTCGGACAGGAGTTAGTTCTCGATGTCGGCTACATGTTGTTTTCACATTTCAACTTCAAAAATTGCACTTAAGTCCCTGCGATTTAGCCTGGAAAGTGACGAACTCAAGTGAACATTGGAGGCCCAATTGCACATTCAAAGCCCATTTTCTTTACTCTAATTTCCATTATATAATCACATTCTTTTCACACAAACCAAGAGAGAAAAAAAAAACCCTTGCCACAACGCTTTCAGAATATCAAATTCTTTCAAGAACCCTAAAACCTTGAAATCCTTATTACAAATCCCTCTCTCAGTACAAACAAGCCATTCCGGTTACAAACCAACATCTCACTACAAACAAGTCATCCTAGTTACAAACCAACATCTCACTACTTCTTCAGTAAGGATAAGGCTGACTTGATCTCCATGATCAAAAGGACATAAAAGTATTCATGTCACTACTTTTCTAGTAAGGGTAAGGTTGATTTAATCTCCATGATCAAAAGGGTATAATCATTCATACATGCCATATTGGTCTAAACATTAAATTTCTTCATATATTGGCTTTATTTGTATTTTATGATATATAGCAATTTATTTAATGTGTTCATGAGATTCAGCACTGCAGATTTAGACAGGATCCCATGCAGGTTCATTAATTAACGTTGAGGCCAAAACACAAATGGCGAAAAGCCAAAACACAAATGGCCAAAACAGAACAGCTTACACATGACACCAATACATGGCGAGGCAGACATCCTGAGAAGGTTAAGGAACGTTGAGGCTAGAACACAAATGGCCAAAAGGCAAAACACAAACGGCCAAAACAAAACAGTTTACACATGACGCCAACAGCTGTTTCACCCCTCCAATCAGGCCCGTATACTACTAAACTCTCTCTCTATTTTTATTATTTTCCTTTAATTAATTAATCGTTATTCTTTTTATTAATCACTAACCAATTAACATTTTTTCCTAATAAAATCAAAAACACAAAAAATATTTTATTTATTAAAATTAACTTCATCACTTTTATTTTTGTAAATAAATTAATTTAATCAATTTAGCTTTAATTAGATTTAAATTTTAATATTTTTTTGTAATATTTAAAATCAATTTAGAATATTAGGTTTTTATTAGCATTAATTCAATTTATTTTATTTCTTTAAAAACTCAAAAATCCAAAAATATTTTCATTATTTAATTTAATTTAATTGTTCATTTAATTTAATTCCATTTAATTCAAAAATAAACAAAAATGCCTTCTTTAAATAAAAAAGGGTCAAAACCCAAAAAACTCGCATCCGATTTAATTTCCCGCACGCGATCCATTTTATCATATTATTGTATCTGTTTCCCGGAATGTAATAGCTTTTAATTAGGACTTTAATTATTTATCGCTTTATTTTACTTTCCGCATTTTAATTTCAAGGGTTGTTTTTGGCGATGTAAATACCCGACGCCTTGTAATAGTTTAGATTTAATTTCCGCAATTTAAATTCCGCAACTATTATCTGTTAGATGTTTGATAAATAGGGAATGCATGACAAGATCAAATGTATGAACTTAAAATCAACATAGTTCACCCATGACATGTACAAAGATAAAATTAACTGAAAAACAATACACTCGCACATGCCACTCTTAGGGTACACCTCACTTGGTTGCCTCGGACGTGGTCATTGAGTATAGGAAGTTTTAGAGGTCGTCCTTTTGTCCAAAGATCATAAGTTGCCTCGAAACGGTTGCCTCGGAAAAAATGATCTAAGACATTAGGGTTACCGCTAAGGCGCCATAACATTGCTTTAGTGACCGCATGTCCCTTAATCGAATTGACCCGAAAAATCCAACGACGGTGCTACCTACTCCTTAATAGTGGGATAACACTGTCTAAAGGACATTTGCACAGTTTAATTCCCTTTTGAGTAGGTAGAGGTTCTTAGGTACTTGCTCTTTCAAAACAAAACAAATTTTTCGCACTTACACTTTTCAAACAAAGTTTTCAACAACACTTCATACACTCTTGAGGACAGAAACAAGAGTTAAATCGAAGTTTTCAAACAAAACTCTTTTCAAAACCCACAAACACAAGAAAATCAAAACTTTTTGAAAACATAGTGAGCAAGTACCTAAGAGCCCGTGGATAACCACGGATAGAAAGGGTGCTAACACCTTCCCTTTCTATAATCTACCTCCCGAACCCGAGAAACATCTCGAAAAGGAATTTTTCTATGCTTTTTTCCTTTCCTTGTTGGATAAAATAAAAGACGGTGGCGACTCTTGCTTACCGCGATATTTTGCAAAAACAAACGCAAACGCGAACCAGCATTCCAAAACAGTCAGTTCTATTCCCACCGATCACAGAACTGGCGACTCTGCTGGGGAATTATATAAGTGAGGTGTACCTTAGGATTAAATCACTCTTGTTTTCAATTGTATGCTTTGTATGCTTTAATTTTGTGGGCTTGTATCAGAGTTTTATAGATCCTAACCCGGATCTGGGGGTACCCTTTTTTAGGTAAGTAGCAATAAATTGTGAGGGACCTGTCCGGCGTAGACCGACACGGGTGAAGCAGTAGCTACGTTGGTGTGACACCTTGGTCTGTACCGATATCCCTTGTGTTGGAACGAGGAGAATATGGGTCTTCTGAGGAGTCATTAAGCACCAACTGACCTTAGAACCTTAAATTGACCCACTTGGCCATAGAACAGTAGCAGTATGCTACACTCATTGAGACTAAACTCTCGCGATGGTTCCGGCCGCAAGAAAAGGTTGCTAAACTGGAATTATGACCGATTGAGGGTAGTCAGTGATATTGAGATCCTTTAGAACCCGATTACTATTTTTTAGGACAGGTTTAAACCAACTGAAACTGAAAAAGGGTAGTACCTAAGCTTCATGCCAGCCTGAAATCTAAGGGCTCTTTTGTGTGACTTGTGTGCCTTCAAATCTGAACTACTTGCACATTCTTGTTATCTGACAACATGAGTTCCTTGCAGGTTTTTGTTTACAGTCCTTATCCAATAATTTGGACTCATTGCAGGGTTTACTTACATCGCTTCACATCGTTGCTTAAACGCATAGCATACACATCATAACATCATACCTTAACATTTCCTTAACCATTTCAAGGATCTCAAAGGTTTGTGATGCAGGTCATGATGAACCAAATGTCTAGCAAGGGGCAAAGGGGATTTATTTTCCTCTAGCCAAGGTTGTTTGGAGATCAAAACACGATAACTCGAGTCAGGGGCTATGACCCACTCGATATGGTGAACTTGACTCTTGAAGAAGGACTCTTAACGACACGAAGTTTCTTCTAACAAATACTAACAAGTTTCTTGTTTACCCCGCGGGATCCTTGAAAACATTGCATACATACATATCATTGCATAACAGGTCTCCCAGTACAAGTCTCTCATGTTCTCGCTTTTTATTTCAGCAATGGTTTTCCAACCAGACAATCAATATCTTCAAACTCGAGAGACTCAGTTCAAGGAAATCTTCCTAAACCTATCCAAGGGGCAGGAAGAGTTGAGAACACTCCTCATGGGGAATTTGGTCAAGAAAAGTCCTGAAGACAATAAGGAAGAACGGCTGGAACAACTATAAGCTGAGTTCAGTACCATGAAAACCCAGATGCTAGGGCAGATGGCTCTTATCCAAGGCTTAGCTCGGGAACAAGAAGAGCTGAGAACTATTATCAACCAGCTTCATCAAGACAGATACAACAGTATGAAGCAAACGGTCAAGGCTGGGGATCAAATCATTAATCAACCTCCAAGAAGGCAAGAGTTTGGTATGGTGAAGAATGGACCTCTCCAAGTTGCTACTACCTCACGGGTCCAACAATAACCTTGCCATAAACAACGGGTCAATTAGAGGCCGTTTACCAAGCTCAACATGCCGCTGTCTCAAGCTTTGCAACACCTATTGAGATTGAATCTGGTGACATTGGTAGGACCTCATCCGAATCCTAAGACTTCTTCACCCAACTACAATCCTGATGCAAGGTGTGCATACCATTCTAACAGCCCGGGGCATGATACTGACGACTGTTGGAAGTTGAAGTACAAAATTCAAAACCTGATTGATGAAGGGGCATTGGAATTCACACAAGATGGTCAGGCTGAGTTCTTCTACCATCCCTCCAAGGTTCACCATTTTAAGTGACAAGTTCTGACAAGAGAAGACTTTTTTGTTCATTAGAATTTTCAATTTGTAATTTTCTTTTGATTGTTCAAACATTTATTCATGTCAAACTTTATTACTTTATCAATGCATTGCATATGTCTGTTTTGAATCAATCCATTCGTATTTCACTATATTCAAATTGCTTTCATTTTTTGTGATGTTCAACTCTCGATTAAAAAATTCTAAGCCTTTTGAGGGAGGATGACGAAAACGATACCACGATCTTTACAGTATGCTTTTGAACAGACCCCGCTGACGATGTACAGGCGTTGTTTCAAATCCTAAACAGTGGAGTTATAAGGAAGATAATCCCTAGTCAACCCCTTTGAGTCAAAGAAGTTGGAGTTTTTATTTTCATAAATTAAAACCCTTAATTATAACCTGGGGCAGGGTAGTTTTCTCAGTTGATCCGGGTGCACAATGAATGGCATCAAAGAAGTCCTTCTGAAATAAAAGACGGTGTTGGTTCCGTATAATCGTAAGGACAGGCAGTCATTATCTCTCAGAAATCAAAGCCCATTAAGTCAAAACCTATGAAGGAGACTTAAGAAAAAAACTGGGGCATCCCGCTGACTGTAATCATAAAAGAAACAGTTCAGGCAAAAAGACAGGGATAATAAAATCGAAAAGAAAGAGGTCCTGCAAACCATCAACAAAAAAGAAATGACTGCCTATTCAAAATAAACTATCAGTATCCGAACCATCACCGGAATATCAGAGCAAAGACTCAAACAAGATCTAATGCACGATTAGCTGAGTTTAGGATCGAAGAACATCACGAAGAACGGGCGGGTACAAATAAAATTTGAGCCTTTATCCTTTGTTTCTTAAACCGTGAACCAGGCCACGTTATAACCCTTAAAAGTCCTAGCTGAAGCACGGGTTAGTTCAAAAGCATACTGTTACAAAAGGTATCCTGACTCCTGTAGGGCTTGCTGTAAAATCCTGAGTTGACATCACATTTTACAAAAATTCGCTTGTTTTATTGAAAACTGCATTTTCAAAAACTTCAAGACAGACATAAGCTTTGCATTCTTAAAATAACATTTTTTGCATATGACTATTTGTTAAAACAGCAGAGAAATTCGCACGACGAATATCTAGTGAACAAGAAACCTTCTCAATAAAAAGGATCACCTCAAGTGGAAAAACACTTCCAATCAAGGGGCACGGCATAATCATTGTCCATCATCTGGGGTAGTCAAGTCAAGATTCAAGGAATCTCTCAAAATGCCAAATAGCCAGGGGCAGATCTCCATCTGAATCAATTGGGGCATTGGACATGAATTCCAGCAACAAATCTTGCATGATCAAACGAAGATCTTCTGGTAGTATGGCAACACTACACTACTGACAGTGACAACTCCCTACACTCTGAGAACGTGGACATAGTCAAAAAATACTACGCATAATCCAAGACCCGCTAGGTTGACTGGCCTAGGCAAAAATAAGGGCTTCCCGGTGAACCAAAAGGGTTCGGGCAAAAATAAGGGATGAAAATGAAAAAATCTGTACACCCGGCAAGTCGAAAACCTGAAAAGGCGGCTTGGGCAAAAAAGGGTATCCCGATGGACTGAAAACCCGAAAGGGCGGTCCAGGCAAAAATTAGGGATCAAAGCGTATGGCTGTGTCCCGCCATCTCGTCACTTGCCTACCAGAAGAAGATTTTTCAATCGGAAGTTATCAAGCACCTCATAGGCCTTCTTCTCCCGCAGAAACTGGGGCAATAAGAATTGTCCGAACTGTACAAGCTGCTCTGTCCACCAGGTACAAGGTAGATTCAGTTGAAGAGTATGACCAAGATATCGTCACTACCCGCAGAGTAAGACAGTAATGGTAGCTCTCCCCACGGAGACTTGCAACTACGAAGGAATCAGCAATACTCTCCCCCAAGCAGAGTTAGTCTACCGTCAGTCCCGAAAAGGCTCGGTATTCCCAGAAGGTCTTAATATTCCCCAGCGGAGTATAAAGATATTCCCCAGCAAGCGTAAAGAGCATCCCCGACAGTCTTAATATTCCTTAACGAAATATAAGAATGTTCCCCGGCGGAATACAAGATACCCCCAGTGGAGCCATTTCCCCAGCGCAGTCTAAAAAAGGGCTTACCCAATAGAGAATTGAATCATCTTACCCAGTAGATTCTGGAAGCTTGTCCCCTGCAGAATACAAATGCATCTCCTCAGCCAAATTCAGAGGTTACCCCCACAAGAGTCTAACTGGGTTATCCTCAGTAAGTTTCAACTGAAAGATCATCCCCAACGAATTTCTTTCTATCCCCAGCGGAGTTCATCATCAAAATCCCCAACAAAGCTTATCAACGGAATCCCCAGCGGAGTTATCGTTAAAATCTCAGAAAAGCATCTCTTCCCACAGAGTAATTCCCCGCAGAGTAATATCTTCACCGGTTTATTCCCCAACGGAGTTCTTTTCTCCTGCAGGTTTATTCTCACAATCACCTTCGTTCATCATCCCCAGCGGAAACGAAGAATTCAACTCTATTCTCCAGCAGCTCCGGGATTTATTTTCCCAGACGAAAATACATTCATAAACATTTCACATTTCATACCTCCTATTTACATACATGATAAAGTGCATACGACACGATCTCGTTTATTTTTGAACATCATGACATCATGCATTTCATACATCATGACATTGCATACAGCTAACATTTACCTTTTTCAGGAAAAAGTCAATCAACAGATGGCTACCATCAACCTTTTTAAGTCCCAGTTTAATACCTGTAACAAGCCAGGAAAGTTCTATGGACGACTGATTGTAGGTTAATACCTGAAACCAGCCAGGAAATTATCTACATGAAGAGATTGAAGATCAATACCTGTAACAAGCCAGGAAGACTTTCTTTCTCAGATGAAGTTTTACACGGACTCATCGTCAGGAAACCCTACACAGGTTCCTTCCTTCCAAGATGAAGTTTTACACTGACTCATCGTCAGGCGACCCTACGCCGGTTCCTTCTCAATTTCAGATGAAGTTTTACACGGATTCATCGTCAGGCGACCCTACACCGGTTCCTTCTCAATTTCAGATGAAGTTTTACACGGACTCATCGTCAGGCGACCCTACACCGGTTCCTTCTCAATTTCAGATGAAGTTTTACACGGACTCATCGTCAGGCGACCCTACACCGGTTCCTTCTCAATTTCAGATGAAGTTTTACACGGATTCATCGTCAGGCGACCCTACACCGGTTCCTTCTCAATTTCAGATGAAGTTTTACACGGACTCATCATCAGGCAACCCTACACAGGTTCCTTCTCTTTCCAAAATGAAGTTTTACACGGACTGATCATCAGGCAACCCTACACAGGTTCCTTCTCTTTCCAAGATGAAGTTTTACACGGACTCATCATCAGGCAACCCTACACAGGTTCCTTCTCTTTCCAAAATGAAGTTTTACACGGACTGATCATCAGGCAACCCTACACAGGTTCCTTCTCTTTCCAAGATGAAGTTTTACACTGACTCATCATCAGGCAACCCTACACAGGTTCCTTCTCTTTCCAAGATGAAGTTTTACACGGACTCATCATCAGGCGACCCTACACCGGTTCCTTCTCGTTCCAAGATGCAGTTTCACACGAACTTATCTCAAAATAACCTCACCCCGGTTCATCCTGAAGTTTCACACGAACTTATCTCACAGTAACCTTACCCCGGTTCATCCTGAAGTTTCACACGAACTTATCCCAAAGTAACCTTACCCAGGTTCCTCCAGAAGTTTCACACAAACTTATCCCGAAACAACCCCACACCGGTTCCTTCTCAACTCAAGATGCAGTTTCACAAGGACTCATCATCAAGCAACCCTACACAGGATTCTTTCCTTCCAAGATGCAGTTTCACACGGACTCGTCATCAGTCAACCCTACACAAGTTTCCTTCCTTCCAAGATGCAGTTTTACACTAACTCATCATCAGGCAACCCTACACAGGTTCCTTCTTTCAACTTACAAAATTACAATTCAACAAACAATCTCCAGGTGACATCTATAAGCCCATCCTCCTACCAATAATCTCCGGGTGGCATCTTTAAGCCCATCTCTAACAACTTTCTATCACATTTTCAAATGGCATCTGTAAGCCCATTCCCGACATCACAATGCTGATACTACACCATGCGAGTGCAAATTTTTGGGCACTCTAGTGTTCAATTATCTTTCACCTTCAGATCACGAAAGGCTCGAAAGCCAATCTATATCCTCAGGTTTAAGTGAACTGAACAGGGGCAACTGTTGTACCCCAAAATTTGCCCTCCCATATTTCTCAAGACATGTCAAGAATCATCTCCAAGTTGTCCAAGATGGCTCAAGAGTTGGACAGTCAAATCATCTCCTAAGGCAGTCAATTCAAAATTAGGGTTTCTTGTTGCATCAAGGTCCTTACATCCAAATGACCTCAAGTGCTCCTTAATGTCCTAACGTATGCTCAAATTCAGAAGGTATCCGACTGTGTGAGTTTTCTCGAAGAAATATGGTGAAAAAAGTGTGCTGAAAGTGCAGTTTTTACGCGCAAAAAAATTCATAACTTGAAGATCGTGGCTCGTTTTGAACCCATTCCGGTGGCCAAAATTCCGTCTTGACATTATCTATGTTTTCATCTCTCACGGCTAGAAGCCAATTTCGATCAGAAGGTCTTCAAATATGTGGATTTATCAAGTATTTTCGTACAGAAAATTTGTGACAGAAGTTTATTTGCGTCATGTTCAGAAAATCATAACTTGGTCGATTTTCATCGTATCGAGCTGGTTCTGGCGCCAAAATTTCACAAATTGAGTTGGCTACATTTTCACAGAAGGTATTGAGTTTAAACAGTATTCAAAAGGCCTTCGTTATTTGCTCAGAGTGCGTGACGCGCCGAAAATCCTGAATGCTGAATATTATTTCATCTGGGCCGAAACTTCGAAAATTCATAACTCAGTGAATTTTTATCGGATTGGGCTCATATTCTTACACAAGGTCACTGACTCAGAGATCTACAACTTTTCTTCAAAAGTCGAGACCGGATTATGCTCCGATCAATACCAGTTTTTTATTGAAGAACATGTCAGAGTCGATACTGGAGCCCAAAATAAGTTTGTCTGAGCTGAAACTTCAAAAATTCATAACTAATTCACCGTTTATCCAATTGAGCCGATTTTCGGACAGGAGTTAGTTCTCGATGTCAGCTACATTTTTTTTTTCACATTTCAACTTCAAAAATTGCACTTAAGTCCCTGCGATTTAGCCTGGAAAGTGACGAACTCAAGTGAACATTGGAGGCCCAATTGCACATTCAAAGCCTATTTTCTTTACTCTAATTTCCATTATATAATCACATTCTTTTCACACAAACCAGGAGAGAAAAAAAAACCCTTGCCACAACGCTTTCAGAATATCAAATTCTTTCAAGAACCCTAAAACCTTGAAATCCTTATTACAAATCCCTCTCTCACTACAAACAAGTCATCCCGGTTACAAACCAACATCTCACTACAAACAAGTCATCCTAGTTACAAACCAACATCTCACTACTTCTTCAGTAAGGATAAGGCTGACTTGATCTCCATGATCAAAAGGACATAAAAGTATTCATGTCACTATTTTTCCAGTAAGGGTAAGGTTGATTTGATCTCCATGATCAAAAGGGTAAAATCATTCATACATGCCATATTGGCCTAAACATTAAATTTCTTCATATATTGGCTTTATTTGTATTTTATGATATATAGCAATTTATTTAATGTTTTCATGAGATTCAGCACTGCAGATTTAGACAGGATCCCATGCAGGTTCATTAATTAACGTTGAGGCCAAAACACAAATGGCCAAAACAGAACAGTTTACACATGACACCAATATATGGCGAGACAGACATCCTGAGAAGGTTAAGGAACGTTGAGGCCAGAACACAAATGACCAAAAGCCAAAACACAAATGGTCAAAACAAAACAGTTTACACATGACGCCAACAACTGTTTCACCCCTCCAATCAGACCCGTATACTCCTAAACTCTCTCTCTATTTTTATTATTTTCCTTTAATTAATTAATCATTATTCTTTTTATTAATCACTAACCAATTAACATTTTTTCCTAATAAAATCAAAAACACAAAAAATATTTTATTTATTAAAATTAACTTCATCACTTTTATTTTTGTAAATAAATTAATTTAATCAATTTAGCTTTAATTAGATTTAACTTTTAATATTTTTTTGTAATATTTAAAACTAATTTAGAATATTAGGTTTTTATTAGCATTAATTCAATTAATTTTATTTCTTTAAAAACTCAAAAATCCAAAAATATTTTCATTATTTAATTTAATTTAATTGTTCATTTAATTTAATTCCATTTAATTCAAAAATAAACAAAAATGCCTTCTTTAAATTAAAAAGGGTCAAAACCCAAAAAACTCGCATCCGATTTAATTTCCCGCACGCGATCCATTTTATCATATTATTGTATCTGTTTCCCGGAATGTAATAGCTTTTAATTAGGACTTTAATTATTTATCGCTTTATTTTACTTTCTGCATTTTAATTTCAAGGGTTGTTTTTGGCGATGTAAATACCCGACGCCTTGTAATAGTTTAGATTTAATTTCCGCAATTTAAATTCCACAACTATTATCTGTTAGATGTTTGATAAATAGGGAATGCATGACAAGATCAAATGTATGAACTTAAAATCAACATAGCTCACCCATGACATGTACAAAGATAAAATTAACTGAAAAACAATACACTCGCACATGCCACTCTTAGGGTACACCTCACTTGGTTGCCTCGAACGTGGTCATTGAGTATAGGAAGTTTTAGAGGTCGTCCTTTTGTCCAAAGATCATAAGTTGCCTCGAAACGGTTGCCTCGGAAAAAATGATCTAAGACATTAGGGTTACCGCTAAGGCGCCATAACATTGCTTTAGTGACCGCATGTCCCTTAATCGAATTGACCCGAAAACTCCAACGACGGTGCTACCTACTCCTCAATAGTGGGATAGCACTGTCTAAAGGACATTTGCACAGTTTAATTCCCTTTTGAGTAGGTAGAGGTTCTTAGGTACTTGCTCTTTCAAAACAAAACAAATTTTTTGCACTTACACTTTTCAAATAAAATTTTCAACAACACTTCATACACTCTTGAGGACAGAAACAAGAGTTAAATCGAAGTTTTCAAACAAAACTCTTTTCAAAACGCACAAATACAAGAAAGCAAAACTTTTTGAAAACATAGTGAGCAAGTACCTAAGAGCCCGTGGATAACCACAGATAGAAAGGGTGCTAAGACCTTCCCTTTCTATAATCTACCTCCCGAACCCGAGAAACATCTCGAAAAGGAATTTTTCTGTGCTTTTGTCCTTTCCTTTTTGGATAAAATAAAAGACGGTGGAGACTCTTGCTTACCGCGACATTTTGCAAAAACAAACGCAAACGCGAACCAGCATTCCAAAATAGTCAGTTCTATTCCCATCGATCACAATATGCATTTGTGCTGCATATGCTATGATGTTTGTATAAATGCAAAGTATGAACGTGTCAGTTGTTCCATTGTTATACTGTTGAACTAGGGGAAATAAATCCCTAATTGTGGCTGGGGGTGAAGAATGTAGATCTTCAGATTTGTTGAAGTTGAAAAGCGGGGAGATGAACTTCCGTTATTAGAGAAATAAACTCTGTTGGGGAAGGTAAACTCCGTGAACTGAACTGTTGCTAGAAGATAGTCTGTAATAATTATCAAGATGACATCCGTCTCTGGATCGTACCTGAACCGTTTCTAGAAGATGATCTGAATAAGTATCAGGATGACATCCGTCTCTAGACCGTACCTGAACTGAACCATTTCTAGATGATAGTATGGAATAAGCGTCAGAATGACATCCGTCTCTGGACCGTATCTGCACTGTTTCTAGGAGAGAATTTGGAGTAGGTGTCAGGATGACATCCGTTTCTAGATCGTACCTTAATTGTTTCTAGATGATAGTCTGGAATAAGTGTCAGAATGACATCCATCTCTGGATCGTATCTGCATTATTTCTAGGAGAGAATCTGGAGTAAGTTTCAGGATGACATCTGTCTCTGGATTGTACCTGAACCGTTTCTAGATGAGAATTCTAGATCGCACCTGAACCATTTCTAGATGATAGTCTGGAATAAGTGTCAGAATGACATCCATCTCTGGATCATATCTACACTATTTCTAGGAGAGAATATGGAGTAAGTGTCAGGATGACATCCGTCTTTGGATCGTGCTTGAACCGTTTTTAGATGAGAATCTGGAGTAAGTGTCAGGATGACATCCGTCTCTGGATCGTACTTGAACCGTTTCTAGATGAGAATCTGGAGTAAGTGTCAGGATGACATCCGTCTCTGGATCGTACCTGGACCGTTTCTAGATGAGAATCTGGAGTTAGTGTCAGGATGACATCCGTCTCTGGATCGTACCTGAACCGTTTCTAGATGAGAATCTGGAGTAAGTGTCAGGATGACATCCGTCTCTGGGTCGTACCTGAACCGTTTCTAGATGAGAATCTGGAGTAAGTGTTAGAATGAAATCCATCTCTGGATCGTACCTGAACCATTTCTATATGAGAATCTGGAGTAAGTGTCATGATGACATCCGTCTCTGGATCATACCTGAACCGTTTCTAGATGAGAATTTGCTTTATTTAGAATGTTTCTGCTGGGAATTCCTATTTTGTTGGGAAGAAATCCGTTGGGGAACATGAAATGCTTGTGAACCAGGAAAGGGAATCCTTTAAGATGCCGGAGCAGTGATTGGATATTCTTGCTCTGCCGGGGATACAAGAACTCTTGACATCACTTAGCTGTAAGCTAAGGATGTGGCGGTGACTTTTTAGTAGGATGCCCGTGTCTCTGTACCTACTGGAGAAGGTATCTGCTGAGATTTTATGGATGGTTTGAGTGTCATCCCAACTCATGGGGTTTTGAGTAGATGTTGATTAAGGAGTATTCTACTGATAGACAAATGACAAGATGACGGGACATAGTCGTACGCTTTAATCCCTAACTTTTTCCTAGACTGCCCTTTCAGGTTTTCAGTCCACCGGGATACCCTTTTTGACCAAGCCGCCTTTTCAGGTTTTCGACTTGCCGGGTGTACATACTTTTTCATATGTATATCCCTAATTTTTGCCCGAACCCTTTTGTTTCACCGGGATGCCCTTATTTTTTCCTAGGCCAGTCAACCTAGCGGGTCTTTGTTCATGCGTAGTATTTTCCGACTATGTCCATATTCACTGGGTACGGAGAATTGTGACTGTCCATAGTAGTAAGTGTTGCCACACTGCCAGAAGATGTTTGTTTGATCGTACATGATTCGTTGCTGGAATTCATGTCCAACGCCCCAAGTGATTCAGATGGAGATCTGCCCCTGACTATTTGGCGTTTTTGAGAGATTCCTTGAACCTTGACTTGACTTCCCCATATCAGATGGACACTATGTTATGCCCCTTGATTATGAACGACCTATTACTGGAATGTCTTTCCATCTGAGGTGATTCTTTCCATTGAGAGGATTTTCGTTCATTGAATATTCGTTGTGCGAATTTCTCTGCTGTTAAACTGATAGTCATATGCAAACAATGGTATTTTAAGAATGCAAAGCTTATGTCTGTCTTGAAGTTTGAAAATTCATTTTTGTAAAACAAACAAATTTTGTAAGAATGTGATATCATCTCAGGATATATAAAAAACCTTCCAGGAGTCAGGATACCTTTTGTAACAATATGCTTTCGAACTAACCCATGCTTCAGCTAGGACTTTTAAGGGTTATAACGTGGCCTGGTTCATGGTTCAAGAAATAAAGGATAAAGGCTCAAATTTTATTTGTATCTCACCCGCTCTTCATGATGTTCTTCAGTCTTATGCTCAGTTAACTGTGTGTTTATATCCCAATTGAGTCTAGAATCTTTGCTCTGATACTTCGGTGATGGTTCAGAAATTAAATGTTTATTTGAGAAGGCAGTCATTTTTGTAACCCTTTCTTTTTGTTGAGGATTTGTAGTGACCTCTTTTTTCATTTTATTATCCCCGTCTTTTTCCTGAACTATTTCCTCTGCGATTACAGTCAGTGGGATGCACCAGTTTTTCTTAAGTATCCTTCATAGGTTTTGACTTAGCGGGCTTTTCTTTTGAAAAATAATGACTGTCGGCTTTAATGATTATGCAGAACCATCACCATCTTCTGGAAGACATCTTCTACACTAATTGTCGTGTATGAAGGATGAGCTTACAACTGAATGCACCTCTGAATTAACAGAGAAATCTTCCCTGCCCCGGGTTATGATTAAGGGTTTTAATTTGTGTGAAAAGAAAAACTCCTACTTCTTAGGCTCAAAGGGGTTGACTATGGATTATCTTCCTTATAACTCCACTGTTTTAGGATTTTGAAACAACGCCTGTACATCGTCAGTGGGGCCTGTTCAAAAGCATACTGTAAAGACTGTGGTATCATTTTCGTCATCCTCCCTCTAAAAGTTCAGAGATTTTGATCGAGAGTTGAATATCACAGTAAGAAAGAAATTTAAATATAATGAACATGAAATAATTCAAGACCAACATATGCAATGCAATAATGGGAAAACCAAAGTTTGACATAACAGTAATTGTTTGAACAAGCAAAGGAAATTACAATTGAAAAATCACAAATGAAATGCTCTCAATGATTTGGCCTAGGAGAAACGATCACATGGTGAGTCTATGGAGGGTCGAATTCAATCTCCTTGGCGTCAATCATATCCTGAATTTTGTTCTTCAGAGCCCAGCAGCCATTCGTATCATATCCAGGACTATCAGAATGGTATGCACACCTTTCGCCGGGGTGGTAGCTAGGAGAAGAGGTATTAGGATTCCATATAGGAGCCTTTAACTTAATCAATCCTACTTTCAACATGTGTTGTAACGCTTGAGCTAGTGACATGTTGATTTTGGTGAATTGTCTCTTAGGTGCGACCTTCTTATGTTGAGTCCCTTATTGATGTCGTTGCACATGCGTAGGATCAGAGACCAGTACTTCCCCCACAGATGGGTTATGGTTACCTCTAACACGTCCCTCCTGGACATATACAGCATTAGCTTCCTTCTTTCCACCGAATGGCTTCTTCTCAGCATTAGAAGGTGCAGCCATTGGAATCTTCCCACTCTTGATACCGGCTTCCACTCTTTCACCTGTCAGTATCAGCTCGGTAAATCCAGCCAAAGAACTTCCAATCAAGTGGTTGAAGAGTGGACCAGACAAAGTGCCAAAGAACATGTCTACCAGTTCCCTATCAGATAGAGGAGGTTGGACTCTCCCTGCAAGATCCCTCCATTTCTGCGCATATTCCTTGAACCCTTCTCTTGAGCCCATGGACATATTCTGCAATTGAACTCGAGTTGGTTCCAGGTCGGCATTGTATTGGTACTGCTTGTAGAAAGCAGCAGCCAAGTCTTCCCAGGTATGGATGTCAGTTCCTTCTAGTTGATAGAACCACTCCAGTTGAGTGCCAACCAAACTTTCTTGGAAGAAATGGACCCATAACTTCCGGTCAGCAGTGTGAGGCCGGATCTTTATGACATATGATCTCAAGTGAAGTTTAGGACAAGAGACCCCGTCATATTTAGAAAATATGGAAATTTTGAACTTTGGTGGGATGACTACGCCAGAAACCAGCCCTAATTCTTCAAAGTCCAAGCCAGGTATCTACTGAATTTCCATAGCATTGAGACGATCCTCCAACTATTTATATTTATCATCAACATGAGGATATTGTTCCTCAGAGTAAATAACTTCTTCTTCATCAGTCTTCGGGTTGTTATCATCCTCATGATTATCCCCCTCATTTGATGGAGTTGAAAGATTTAGAGCTCTCTTGACTGGTCCTATGATCCTTCTTCCCAAATTCACTGAACCAACTAGTTTCTTTGGCTTCTTCTTCTTTTCCTTGAGAATCAGAGCTTTCAAATCTTCTCGTCCCTTAGCCAGATTCAGGAACATTTCTTGGAATTGAGCATTCTGTGCCTGAAGCTCCTTAACTGTTTGTTCAAGAGCCATTGCTGAAATAAACAGCAAAGAAGATAAGAACTCTTTCCTGAAACCTATTTATGCAACGATATGTATGATATATGTATGCAATGTTTTCAAAGATCTCGCGGGGTAAACAAGAAAATTTCAGAAGTTGAATTTTGCAGCTTTGATTGGAGAACTTCGTATCGTTGAAGGTCCTTCTACAAGGGTCAAGCTCACCATATCGAGTGGATCATAACCCCTGACTCAAGTTGTCGTGCTTTGACGACATTGGCTTGAGGAAAATAAATCCCCTTGCCCCTTGCTAGACGTCTGATTTACCATAACCTGTATCACAGGCACATGAGATCCTTGAAATGGTTAAGGAAATTCTACGGCAGGATGTTATGATGTGTATGTTATACATCAAGCAAAAATGTAGGGTGATGGAGACGAGTGAGTCTTACAAGAAATCCAAGTTATTGGACAATGACTCACATCATCAGATGATAAACAAAACCCTGCAAGGAATTCAAATTGTTAGATAATGCAAGCAAACAAGCCACACAAGAAGCCTTAGGTTCAGGATTGCATGGGTTTGTAGGAAAGTACCCTCTTGAAGTTTAGTTGGCTCAACCTATCTTAGAAAAGTAATCGGGTCCTAAGGAGTCTCAATATCACTGATATTTCTTTATCAAGCATTATTTCAGCTTAACAATCTTTTCTTACGGCTAAAACATCTCGAAAGTCTGATCTCAATGAGTGTAGCATCGAGTATCAACTAATCCCCATATTTACAACGAGGCCGACTATCTCACTACTTTCTAATAGCCAAGTTTGTTAAACTAAGGTTCTAAGGTCAGTTAGTGCTTCACGATACCATGCGGCGGCCCCGTATTCTCCTCGATTCAACACAAAGGATACCGTTACCAACTAAAGTGTCACACTAACACAAATATCCCTTCAACCATATCGGTCTATGCCGTACAGTCTCTACGATCTATTTCTATTTACCTAAAAAGATGCCCCCAAATCCGGGTGTAAGATCTATAGTAACGACCCAAAACAACCCTCCAAGGATAAAGCATACAAAGCAAGCAATTAAAACAATTTAAAAATGAACTAACTCTAAGGTAACCTCACTTTTTCCTTATCCCCAGCAGAGTCGCCAGTTCTGTGATACGGTGGCAGAACCGACTATTTAATACTGGTTTTGCATTTGTGTTTACAAATTTTGCGGTAAGCAAGAGTCACCTACGACTTTTCTTTTATCCAAATTAAGGAAAGGGCGAAAAGAACAGAAAAAGACCTTTTTGAGAGTTTTCTGAGTAAGGGGGGTAGATTATGGAAATGGAAGGTGTTAGCACACTTTCCATCCATAGTTATCTACGGGCTCTTAGTAGCTTGCTAGTTCACTTGCTTTTGTTTGAAAATGTGCTTGTAGTGTGGGTTTAAAAATATTTTGAAAACGTCTTTATAATGATTCTCGTCCCTATAAGAATGCGTACAAAGTGTTGGTTTTGAAAATAGTTCAAAGAAGTGTTTGTGGAAGATGTTTTTGAAAGTGATTTTGAAAAGTGCCTTTGTAATGACTCTCGTATCTATAAGAATGCGTACAAAGGGTTTTGACTTTGGAAAATGTTTCAATTGAAAATGTATGTGTGAAAATGATTTTTTTGTTGTGAGCAAGCGAGCAACTATGAGTATCCTACCTACTCAAAAGGGTCTAATATTCTTTTCCTCCTCCTTTAGATGTTGCCATCTTACCATTGATTGATAAGAAGCCCCATCATTGGATGTATGAGGGACATTCAAAAGGGAATTACAATCATAAAGGCAACAAATGGAGACGCTTTAGCAATTTTGCTTAGGGACTAGATTGTTTACCGAAATGCAACTGTAGGGTCATCGAGGGACTATGATATTTTGATTTATGGGTCTTTGCTAAAGCGTCCCCATTTCGAGGGACATGACTATTTTATTTCTGAAGGCAACCAAAGTGAGGTACCCTAGAGGTGTATATGTGCAATGTGTGTTATGTTCAGTTATTTTTGTCTTTTATGTTAGGTTTGCTAACGTTTTGTTATTAGTCTTGTCATGTAATCCTAGTTACTAGCAGTTAATATATATACAGGAATTTAAAGTGCAGAAATGTAAAGTGCGGGAATGTAAATCCTACGCTATTACATGGCTTTGTGGGAGGTACATTATAGAAATGTGAGAAGTAAAGTCCTAGTTACTATTACAAACTGGGAAGCAATTACAATAAGATGAAAAAAATACGAAAATAAATAAATGCGCAAACAAGTTAAAATGGACGTCTAAATCCTAAGGAAAAGAAATCTTTTTGTTTGTTTTTTTATTTATAAAAGAAAATAAAACTTAAGTCTATTTAATTTTAAATTAAGGAAAAGGTTAAAATAATTAATTAGTTAATTAACAAAATTTAATTTGGTTAATAAAACACTAGCCTAATGTTTTTTTTTGTGATTTTGATTTTAATGTTAAAATAAAAAATAAGTTAATAAAGAAATGAAAAAAAAATACAAAGGGGGGCATCCTTCGATCCAGGGAGAGATGGGGGCTTCGATTCAGAGGAAGTAAGTGGCCTTCGATCCAGAGGAAGGTGGCTTCTGATCCAGAGGGAGAAAGGTAGCCTTCAATCTAATGAAGGATGATTGTATTTCGACCCAGGGGTGGATGCTTCCTTTCAATTTGAATCTGCAAGATAAATATTAGCCAAATAAAGATGCAGGACCCGGTATCGAACCCAAGTCCTTCGATCCTGCATGTGTTGAGTCTATTCAGGCTATATCTGCAGCAAGTGTTAGAAATAAAGCAAAATGCAGACCTGGGTGTCAAACCCAGGTCCTTAATCTTGAATACAGATCAAACGAACTACAAATGCTAATATGTCATGCGAATGTAAGTTTGATCTTTTTACCCAGTCTTACCAATGGTGATGTATGAATCTGTTGTTTCAGGCGTGGGTACCCTTGTTTAAGGATTTCTTCGATTTGGCATTTCTGGATATGTGAATACTTGCTTAAGGGCTGGGGATGACTGGAAAAGCTTATGGAAACCTCCAAGAATGTGTTTTTAATTTCGGGTGACTCTATCTCCGGTTGTGTCCAGCCTCCTTGGAGCTTACTAGTGTGTTCTTTATATAGAGTGGATGGATGGGACAAGAGAACAAATGTTTAAACATCCATAAATAAGTGTTTTCAAAGCCATGAATGATGTTTTGTAACTTTTCCAAAGTTATGGAAACTTGTCTCTTTTTTTAACTTGAATGAATTAGGACAATTTTGGATTTCAAATATCTTCAATACATGCCCTTCGATTGGACCTCTTGTATATCCTTCGAATGGGCTTTTGGTTGCCTCCTTCGAAGGGATCTTTTGAATGGACCATTTGTGTACCCTTCGAACGAGCCTTTGGTCGCCTCCTTCGAATGGACTTTTTGAGTGTCCTTCATATGTATGCTTTGTTCCCTCTTCGAATGGGCCACCAAGGTGTGTCCTTCGAATGGCTAAAATCTCATCCTTGGGGCCTCTTCGATTGAGCCCCAACAAAAAACTCTTTCCAGGATAATTGAAGCTTCCTTCAGAATGCTTGTGCAGGAAACTTGAGTATGACAATATGTGGGATTTTGGGCCAACCAGCATCTTTGCATATGTCTCTTTCGTTTTGGCTAGCAATATGTGTATCCTTCGTTTTGAACCAATGTGTGTGATTTTTTGAAGGGACCAAATGCATCACTTGTATGCATCACTTTCCATTCTTTCGAATGGGTCAAACAAACATTCCAAGGGAGATAATACCTAGTCGAAGCAGGAATCAAGCTTGCGTGCAGGTAGTCATCAAGACAAACCTGTAGAGGTCCTTGCTCAATCGAAGCAGACATGCAGGTAACCATTACATTGTGAATCAAGCAAGCATATAAAGCCAATGGTGCACTCGAATGACGTATGCAGAAGGACATTGCTTTGTGCCCGTTGGCATGAAGGACTTTGTGAATTGAAGGCAAGCGTAGAGAAGGCACTTGTCTTCTGAATCGAAGGAAAGCTGCAGTAAGCCATTGCCAACACCTTCTGAATCGAAAGAAACGAGTAAGAAGCCAACGCCCTATGAATCGAAAGAAGCCAGTAGGAAGCTACTAACTTCTGAATCGAAGGAGCACTAATATGAGGCTCTTCCCTTTTGAATCGAAGGAGGCTGTTTCAAAGGAAACACATGCTCAGTCGAAGCTTGTATACAACAAACAAGCAAAAGGCCAAGGCTTCAATCAAAGCTTGGAAATTTGAAGCATGCTTGGAGGAGATTTGGTGCTCAATCAAAAGATTAGGTTCTCAATCGAAGCCTTTTAAGATGCCAATCGAAAGACACCTTGTTCATCTTCAAAAATCTTTTATTTTTCTTTAATCAAGTGCTTATGACCACCTATATAAGAAAGAATCTTGGAAAACATGAGAGTGAAAATTTTGGGGTACAACATTCTAATCTTTTGATAATGATCTGAGGGGCTTCATTATCCCATCTGACCTTAAACATGGATGACATGGTGGCTAGCGCGTCCGCTAACTGATTTTTCTTATCGTGGGATATGTTTAAAGGTAATCTCTTTAAATAATGGGATCAATGTCAATACATGCTCTTAGTATGGGATGAGATTAGGATGCTTCGTGTCCCATTCTCCCTTAATCTTATTGATCACCAAGGCTAAGTCTCTGTATACTTGTAAGAACTTGATCCTCATATCGATAACAACCTTAATACCCATAATGCATGCTTCATATTCGGCCATATTATTGATACAGTTAAAGCATAATCTAGCGGTGAAGGGTGTATGGCAGCCTTCTGGGGGAATAATTACATCACCTATGCCATTGTTGAGTGCGTTGGAAGCTCCATTAAAGACCATAGTCCATCGGGATCCTTTTTCAGGTCCTTCCTCCGGTCTAAGTTCTTCGTAGTCAGTTATTAACATAATGTTCTCATCCGAGAACTCAAAATTCATTGACTGGTAGTCGTCTACAGCCTGATGAGCCAAATGATCAACTAGTACACTTCCTTTGATTGCTTTTTAGGTAGTGTATTGAATGTCGTATTCGGTCAGGACCATTTTCCATCTTGCTATTCTTCCGGAGAGAGAGGGCTTCTCAAATATGTATTTGATAGGATCCATTTTAGATATCAACAAGGTAGTGTGAGTCAACATATACCGTCTCAGTCGGCGAGCAGCCCATGCCAAATTGCATCAAGTTTTCTCGAGCAGTGAGTATCTTATTTCACAGTCGGTAAACTTTTTGCTAAGGTAGTATATTGCATGCTCTTTTCGACCAGACTCGTCGTGCTGCCCCAACACACACCCCATGGAATTTTCTAATACTGTTAAGTACATGATAAGAGGTATTCCTTCAACCGGAGACATCAAAATTGGAGGTTCTTGAAGATATTCCTTGATTCTGTCAAAGGCAGTCAGGCAGTCGTCATTCCACTTCACTACTTGATCTTTCTTCAGTAATTTGAAGATTGGTTCATAAGTAGCGGTTAAGTGGGAAATGAATTTAGCAATGTAGTTTAGAAGTCCCAAGAAACCTCTAACCTCCTTCTCGATGCGGGGAGTTGGCATCTCATAAATATCTTTAACCTTCGCAGGATCTACCTCAATAACTTTACCACTGACAACGAAACCTAGGAGCTTGCCAGATCTTACTCCAAAGGTGCATTTGTTCTAATTCAGTCTTAGCTTGTACTTCTTCATCCTTTCAAATAGTTTTTGCAAATGGTTCAGGTGCTCTTCTTCAGTTTGGGACCTGGCTATCATGTCATCTACATAGACCTCTATCTCATGATGGATCATATCATGAAACAAAGCTACCATAGCATGCTGATAGGTTGCCCCGATGTTCTTCAACCCAAATGGCATAACTTTGTAACAGAAGGTGCTCCACTGTATGACGAAAGTTGTTTTCTCCATGTCTTCAGGTTCCATTTTGATCTGATTATAACCAGAGAAACCGACCATGAAGGAGAAGATCTTGTGTTGTGCGGTGTTGTCAACTAGAACGTCAATATGGGGAAGTGGAAAGTCATCCTTGGGGCTTGCCCTATTCAAATATCTGTAATCCAAACACATACGCACTTTATCGTCCTTTTTAGGTACCGATACCACGTTCGCAGCCCATTATAGATAAGAAGTAACAACTAAGAATCCGACATTAAATTGTTTCATGACTTCACACTTGATCTTTTCTGACATCTAAGGACGCATACAACGAACCTTTTTCTTTACTGGAGGGCAGTATTCTTTCGTTGGCAGACGATCAACCACGATATTAGTATCCAGCCCCGGCATGTCTTCGTATGACCAGGAAAAGATCTCAACGTATTCATGTAACATCTGAATTAACTGTTCTTTAACACCATTCTCCAAGTTGGAACCTATCTTGACTTCCTATTTATTCTCTTCAGTACCCAAGTTTACTGTCTCGATCGACTCTTCACGAGGCTGTATTGCTCTTTCCTCTTGTTGTAATAGTCTAGCAAGTTCTCTTGGTACTTCATAATCTTCCTCACCTTCGTCCTCGGCTTGGTAGATTGGATTTTCAAAGTTATAACTGGTAATAGTAGAACTGTTATCAATGGGATCCAGGGTGGATGTGGATCTGCAATTTGATATATGAGCGTGTGTAAGAGACCATAGCTATTTTGACAATAATAAAATAAAAAGAAAGACAGAGAGCATAAAATTTGTATGAAAAACATCCAATGATTTATTAATGAAATATGAAAATGAAGTGATAACCCTCATAAATAAACCGTTGGGTCTCGGGTAGGACACAAGGCTTTTAGAGTTTAAATTGTTCAAAAATTACATATCCTTAAAAACAGAAACACAATTACTCCTGGATAAAAGAAATAGGAACAAAGTCTCTAGCCATCCAATTATTGAGTCCACCGCTGGTAGTAGGGAAGATCCAATTGTCCAGGTCACAGTCACAGTCAGCGTCTTCTACAACATTCACCCCATGGCTGCTGATGCGTAGTGGTGGTCCTCCGGTGCAAGCACGACGAACATATTTTTGAGCTCCTGATTTTTGTCAGACTTATAGGGGATGTCAGGTAGTTGGCCCCAAATAGTACACCCACCTTCTTCAACTACAGCCTTAGCATCTTTTAGAGAAGCCACTTTCAGTGGAGGTCTGGTAATCTTTGGAATAATGATAGCAGCTCTGGTAACAACAATCGTCTAAGGAACCTCTTCAAAATTCTGACAAGGGGTCTCAATGAACTCGCTATCCATCTTGACGTATCTGAAAGAGTTCAAGTGGCTTACCATATACTCTTCTTCGCCATGGAATGTAACAATCTTTCCATTAACCAGATACTTTAACATCTGATGCAAGGTGGAAGTGACAACACCGACCCCATGAATCCAAGGGCGTCCCAATAAGCAAGAGTAAGACGGGTGAATGTCCATCACATAGAAATAGAATCGAAATTCTGGGAACCAACTTTAATAGGAATGTCCACCTCCCTGTTTACCATTCTCTTAGAGCCTTCAAAAGCCCTTACCATAATATTGCTGGGTTTTAATGTAAGTCCTTCTCAATCCAATCTGTCTAGGGCACCCTTGGGTAGAACATTCAGGGATGAACCAATGTCCACCAAAAATGAGCTAGAGTAGTGCCCCTGCATTCAATAGAGACATGCAGTGCATCGTTATGTTTTCTTCCCTTGGGCGTTAAATCAGCATCAGAGAAACCTAGGCCATTACCGGCGGTCAGGCTGGCAACACAATTCTCAAATTGGTCGACAGAGGTTTCTTGTGGCACATGAGCAGACTTCAGGAACTTCACCAAAGCTTTAGCGTGGGCCTCAGAGCACAACAACAAAGCTAGCATTGAGATCTTCGAGGGGGTCTGCCCCAATTGTTCCACAACATTGGAGGCCTCAAGAATGGCTTCTTTAGGTTCCTCCTTCCGAGAATGGCTTCTTTAGGTGCCTCCTTCTGGGAAGGCTTAACCGATACTTCTTTGCCCGAGTCTCAACTGACTCAGTAGTAGGAATAACAACAGGAGTGGTAATAGGAGTAGCAACAGGAGTAACAATATGAGTAGCAACAAGAGTAACAATAGGAGTATCAATAGCAGTATTAGTAGGAATAATAACAGGAGTGACAACAGTCTTTGGAGAGATTTCAGGAGATAAAATCCTTCCACTTTTGGTAATCTTACTGGTCCCAACAATGTTGTTGATGTTAGGATCAGTATCTTCATTAACTTCATTCTTGATAACTAATAGGTCTTGCTTGACGCCATGGTAGTAGACGTCATCTCCATAGTTCCAAGGAACAGCCTTGTCGGAGGAATATGGTATTGGCCCAGGAGAGGTAATAATCAAAGGAGAAACCTTAGGAGTGGACGTAATCCTCACAGGACCTTTAAATGAGACCCTGGTAGGATTGTTGGAAATGGTAACAATTGACACATCTTCACATCTTACATATTCACATATACTTTTCATAGAGGGAGTCTTCTCAAACAAAATTACCTTGTAGTTCATCAAGCATTGGACACCCATCTTCAGTAATATGCAACCATTAGGTAGGTATTCACAATGGTAGAAATTTTCACCACATCTCAGAAATAAACCGGCTTGTAAGAGATCCTCCTTAACAATTGGAAGAGGGGTAGTCAAATCATCCACAGAAGAAATAAATAGAACATCATCAACAACATTAATACCTTGGTCATGCTTGGGCATTGGTGCAATTATCACATTGGGGGTTTCAGGAGGGTCAAATTCAATCTCCTTTGCATCAATAAGATCCTGAACTTTATTCTTCAGAGCCCAACAATCATTTGTATCATGCCTTGGACTGTTGGAGTGGTAGGTACACCGAGCATTTGGATTATAACGGGGATATGTAATGTTTGGATTTTGAGGAGGCTCCCTCAGAGTGACCAAGATAGCCTTTATTAGATGTTGCAATACCTGAGATAAGGGCATGTTGAGTCTGGTGAATTGTATTCTAGGAACATCCTGCCTGCGGGGATTGTTTTGTCGTTGAGTTGGTGCAGGGTTGGAGATCATTACAACCCCTACCGTGTGACGGTGTTCAACTTACCTTGATTTCTCTGGCCATAGGCAGCACTAACTTCTTTCTTCCCACTGAAAGGATTCTGCACAACACTCGAAGATGCAACCCTTTAATTTTTCCACTTTTGATGCCAGCTTCTACTCGTTCTCCCGTCAATATCAGCTCAGTGAATCCAACAGAAGAGCTTCCGATCAGATGGTTGAAAAATGGGCCTGACAAAGTACCCAAGAACATATCTACCAGCTCTCTGTCAGACAGAGGAGGCTGGACTCTTCTTGCAAGATCTCTCCATTTTTAGGCATAATCTTTGAAACCCTCACTCTTCGGGTTGGAGCGAGGTCAGTATTGTATTGGTACTGCTTGTAAAAAGCAGCAGCCAGATCTTCCCAATTGTGAAAGTTGGTTCCTTCCAGTTGATAGAACCATTCCAATTGCCTTCCTGACAAACTCTCCTAGAAGAAATGAACCCATAAATTCCTGTAAGCTTGTGGGGTTGGATCTTCCTGACATAAGACCTTAAATGCAGTTTGGGACAGGAACCACTGTCATACTTTGCAAATGAGGGAAATTTGAATTTCTACGGGATGACCACCCCTGAGACCAGTCCTAACTCTTCAAAATCCAAACCAGGTACCCTTTGAATCTCCATAGAATTGAGACGATCCTTCAGCTGTTTATACTTGTCATCAGCAGGAGGATATTGTTCTTCAGCATAGTCTGCTTCCTCTTCATCAGTCCCTGGGCTGTTGTCTTCTTCTTTTGTCTTCTTATTGTCCTCTTCCCGATTAGCCCCATCATTTGATGGAGTTGTAAATTCTAGAGCTCGCTTGGCCGGTCCTCTAAATCTTCTTCCCATATTCAGGACGCCAGCCGGTTTCTTTGCCTTCTTTTTATTCTCTTTAATGATGAGAGCTTTCAGATCTTCTTGTCCCTTAGCCAGAGCTAGGAACATCTGTTGAAAATGAGCGTTCTGTGCTTGAAGATCATTAACTGTTTGTTCAAGAGCCATTTCTTTTTGCTGAAATAAACAATGAAAAAGATAAGAAGCCTGTCTTGAAATACCTGCTTATGTAATGATATGCATGGCATGTTTATGCGATGTTTTCAAGATCCTCGGGAAATTTAAATTTGCGAACAAAAATGAAACAAAGACTTCATTAGTAAAAATTCAAATTACAACTGCCTTTTAGGCTTACAATTGAAAATAAGAAAAAAACTCTTAAAATCTAAGAATCAAGTCTCCCATGGGCGCTTCCTCTTCGTGCCGAGGTAGACATTAAGACTTTTTTCTTCATGAAGTTGCTTTGTGAGCTCCAACACTTTCTTCTCACTGGTGTAGAATTGATCTCTAAAGGTATCTCGTTCTTCCTTCATCTGAATTCAGGACCTCTGCAACTCTTCAAGATCAATAGGCATGTCAAGATGGAGAACCATATAAGAAACACCTCCTTCGGTGGTAGGCTCCACAATCACTGGCAAGATGGATGTATATGGCATCAAAAGGTTTTGGGCACGAGCTCGTACCCATTTGAGATAAGGCTCCATATGAATGAAATTCTTATGCCCCAACGTCTTGCTATAAACCTTATTTACCATGCCCCAAGCTCGTATGAACCTTTGACGATACCCTTGAACATCATCCTCGTAGTTGAACATAATGTATTTGATAAGCATATCATGGGGACCATCCGTTCGAGCATAACCAAATTGTCGTAGAGCCAAAGAAGGATTATAAGTGATACCTCCCCTAATGCTGAGGAGTGGGACATTAGGGAATTCTCCACAGCAGTCGGTGATAGAAATATCTCCCATAGACCGGGAGTACCAAAGAATATCCGAGTGAGAAAGTGACATTATCCTTTGCGACCAACCCAAACCTTCTTCGTTCTTCAATGCTGATTGAGGAAGGTGCGAAATAAACCACCTAGACAGAAATGGTATAAAATAAATAAGAACCCCTCTTCTCTTCATGGTACGAGTGTGAAGGGAATGCAAGATATCTCCGAGCAAAGTAGGCACATGGTTACGAGAGAGGAAAACCTTGACAACATTCACATCGATGAGTAAATCTGGATTAAAGAACAATACTAACCCATAGATTAGAAGAGCCAGGACTTCTTCGAAAGCTTGGAAATCCAAATCATCCCAAAACAACTGAGCTTTTTCTAATAGGTACTTGACAAAGAAACCCTTGACCCCGCTTCTTGTTTCCCAGTTGGATATAACGTCGGACCGTTTCAGATGCAAGGCTACTGCAATGATATCTGGATTTGGAGCTTCCTCTAAACCTATGAAAGGTACCTGATCAAGAAAAGGTACACCCAATAATTGAGATAACTCTTCCATGGTGGGTACATCCTAATAATCGGGAAATGTGAAGCAATGGTGTTTGGGGTCAAAGAACTGAAAGAGTACACCCATCATCTTCTCATCAAAGCATGAGGTAACTAGGTTGAGAAGTAGACCATATTTCTTGGTGAACGTGGATGTCTCAGGAACCCTTGATACTAGCTCTTTAAGTTGAGGAGGTACTTTCACAAAGCTGATTCAGATGGTATTTCTACGGGAAGAAGCCATGATCTGCAAAACAGAACAAATATAACTTCCCTTGGTCCTTCAAATGGTTAGTGAAATGAAAATGGATGTTATGACGCATGATGTTATGTTTGAACAATTTAATCACACACAAGTAAAACACACAAGACCATAGGTTTAGGCTTTCATGGGGTTTATAGGTAAGTACCCTCTTGAAGTTTAGTTGGTTGAACCTGTCCTAGAAAAGTAACCGGGTTCTAAGGAGTCTCAATATCACTGTTCTTTCTTTATCAGGTATTGTTTCAGATTAGGCGATCTTTTCCCGCGGCCGAAATATCCTGAAAGTTCGATCTCAATGAATGTAGTATCGAGTATCAACCAATATTCAGCTTTATACCGAGGCCGGCTATCTCACAAGTTTTATAACGATAAATTTTATTCAACTAAAGGTTCTAAGTTCAGTTAGTTCTTTATGACGCCACACAGCGGCCCTGTATTCTCCTCGATTTAACACAAGGGATACCAATACCAACAAATGTGTCACACTAACGCAGCCATCGCTTCAACCATATCGGTCTACGCCGTACAATCTCGACGATCTATTGCTGCTTACCTAAAAGTGCCCCAGATCCGGGTATAGCATCTTTAACAGTAACCCCAACAAACCCTTTTTTAAAAATAAAGCATACAAAACACACAAGGAAAGCAATTTTAAAATGATCTAGCTTAAGGTAACCCCACTTTTATATGTCCCCAACAGAGTCACCAATTTTGTAATACGGTGGCAGAACCGACTGTTATACTGGTTTTACGTTTGTATTCATAAATGTTGCGGTAAGCAAGAGTCGCCACCGACTTTTCTTTTATCCAACAAAGGAAAGGGTGAAAAGAACAGAAAAGACCTCTCGAGATTATTTATGAGTAAGGGGGGTAGGTTATGGAAAGGTAAGGTGTTAGCACCCTTTCCATCTGTAGTTATCTACGGGCTCTTAGATGCTATCTCATTTGAAAATTCCTTGTGTTTGTATGTTTTAAAAAATCATTTGGAATAATACGCCTTAGTGGGACAAACTTTGTAATGTTTCTCGTGTCGTGGAGAACGTATACAAAGTGTCTTTGAAAATATTTTTTAGAAAAGAGTGTATGTGTGGAAAATTGTTTTATTTGAGAAAGCATCTAAGAACTATCTACCTACTCGAAAAGGTTTCCTCTTTTTCTTTAGATAGTGCTATCCTACTATTAGTGAGTAGGTAGCCATATCATTGGATGTTTGAGGGACAATCGAGGGTCATTGTAAAATCACAAAGGCAACTTGGTGAGATACCTTCGTAACCACCCTAGGGTTTTAAGATCATTTTACCGAGGCAACGTCGAAAGGGTCATTGAGGGACTTATGATCTCTTAAACCAAAGGGTACCCACTAAAATCTCTTACATTCGAGAATTATGACCGTTTTATTCTAAAGGAAATCGAAGTGGGGGTACCCTAGAGGTGTGCGTGTGCGAGTGTGTTGCGTTTTATTTATTTATCTTTGTGTTACGTTTGATAACATTTTGTTTTTGATTCTCGTTATACAATCCTATTACCATACATCTAAACAGTTCAAATATTAGTGCGAGAATTTAAAATGCGGAAATTAAACCTAGCTATTACAGGGCCTCTGGGAGGGGGATTTACAAGTCCAAAAATTGGGGGGGATAAAAACAGTAAATTCCCTAGTTATTCTATTTACAACCCATAAGAAGATACATTAATAATAAAATAAAAGTAATAATGCTAAAATAATAGACGCGCGTGACTTGGAAAGGACGTCTAACACCCTAAAATATTTCTAAGTAAAAGAAAATATTGTTGTTGTTTTTTTTTGTTTATTTGGGAAAAAATGTTTAAGTTAAAAATTAATAAGAAAATTAGATTTGATCTTAATTAATTAAAAAATGATCATTAATAAAAATTAAAACTAATAAAAGAAAACTAATTCTAATTTCTATTATTGAGAAAAAGATTTGAAATTTGACTAAACCCTAGTTCTAATTGATTTTAAATCAAGGAAATAGGTCAAGGTAATTAATTAAATTAATTTATGAAAATTAAATTTAATAAAAAACCCTAAATCTAATTTTTTTGGTGTTTTTTATGATTTTTCTGATTAAATAAAAAAAGTTTAAACAGAAATAAATAAAGTAAAACAAAAAGAGTATAGAGTGGGCCTGATGTTAACTAGCAAATAGGGGGGATGAACCATAATTTTGTAAGGCCCAAATCAAGGAGCCCAATGTTGCACCTGATCCTATGTTGCTGGCCCTTGAGGGTCCATCACGAAGGAGTACTCCAGGGGAGTTGGATCTGACCTCGTTATGATCTATTGGCTGAAGTTTGAAAGCACATGGTAGGTGTTTGAAGTGTAGCACACTAGATCTGCAACAAGTTTGTTAGAAAAATAAAAACTCAAAGCCTGGGGATCGAACCCAGCCCCTCCAACTTTACAAACGCGCGCTTCACCACTTAACCAACCTGCTTATTCATTGATCTAATAATATGAAAAATAATATAATGAGAAATCAATCAAACTTTCAAATTTTAAACGCGCGCCAAGCTGGATTCGAATGGACCAATAATGTAGCAACGCGTGGGCCACCGGAGTCAAAGGAAGTCAAAGGTGTCGGAGTCGACTTCGGTCACCTTCTCCGGTTGACCAAAAACTTAAAACCTACAAAAACGCGAGATTTGAGACAAAACAAATGCGTATTCTACATAAAATCCAGCCTTGAGCTTGATTCTGGGCTTAGATTAGCCTGAAAGTCCCTGTATCAATGAAAATGAAACACGACTGAAGCTTTGCCCTAACAATGGAAAATCTTCGTCCTTGTGTTAAACCTCGCATGTAATGACTCTAAACAGCCACAATCATCAGTATGAACACATATATGCATGCATAATTCATTTATATTGCATAATAGAAAGATTCAAGTTCAAGAAAGTATACCAAATCGGTGATGCTCGAGGGACAGATCCTGTGCACGATTTGGCTTGAGCGATGGTTGGTATAAGCTCATGGGAATCTTAGGATGATGATGGAACGCCTGAAATTGACTGAGGGAAGCTAGATCGTATGATATGAGTTTCACCTTCTTTGAAATTTTTCTAGAAATGTTCTCTTAGGGTTTAGAGGCAAATGTGTGTGTGCTCTTGATCTAGGGTTTCTGTGTATATATATGAGACAAGATTAGGGTAACAAAAAGAGTCCAAATCTTTGCATATTATGATGAAAAGATATGATTTTATTATTGCATGAAACTTGCTATATTTAATCCAATCTCATGCCAATCTATTTTATGCATTTTTTTGACAGCTATTCATGAGTTCTTGGGCCTCCAACATGGTCACCTCTCAAGCCTTACACACCTCATACATTAATCTTGCATTTATTTAATTTATTTTGAATTTATTTGGATAAAAATACAAAATAAATAAAATGATAATCAAGCTCATTCATGGGTGAGTTTATAGGTTCTTATACATGTCATGAATATGTTCAAGTCTAAAAAATTATGCCCATCAACCTAAAAACACAAATTTTCTCAATGTGTATTTCTTGAAATTTCTTAAAATTCCCCAACTTGTGCAAGGCATAACTTGCTCAATTTTTAACCTTTAAAGATGATCTTGGACTTTCTGGAAATCCTAAGATGTTCTCTTCAATCTCTATTTTTATCAACTTTTCATTTCAATACTTTTTCTTGATGTAAATGGTCTTGACAAAAAGTGTCTTTTGTTGACTTTCTGAAAGTGACCTGTAATGTATGAGCTTATATATATATTCCAAAAGATGCATTTATTAAACTTGAGGATAAAAGAAAAGTTGTAGAGAATTGAACTTAATTCAAAATGGGCTTTGGTTGGGGCAAAATGGATGAATCATGTGAAAGTTATGCTTGGTCAAAGTTCAGTTGACTTTTCCTATAGAAACCCTAATTTAGCAATTCTTGACTTTTGATAAATTAAGTGCACTCTTTGAGGAATTATGAAACTTGGTATGGACATTCTTGAGGACATATTAGGGACCATGCAAATCACTTGAGGCTTTTGGAAACCAAACTTCTTGGTGGAAAGTGAAACCCTAGTTGGGAGTCAATTGCTTAGGAGGAGAATTTGTCTGACCCATTCTTGGTCAACCTTGAGCAATTAAGGACCTATATGAGCATGTCTTGAATAAAATGAGAGGGAAAATTTTGGGGTACAACAGTAAACATAGGTTAGAGGTTTAATATAAAGAGAAAATGTAGGATATTTTTATGGTATCATCAAGTTGGAATGATGCATGAATGATGTATTTATAGTTATGGAAGTTTAGGTGTAAAAAGGAGTTTTTCGGAATTAAAAGAATTGAAAAAAATTAACTTGAACAAACAATATGTGTTGACCAGAAAATCGTATGTGTCAACATATACTTCAAGTTTCAACTATATGTGTTGACCCGAAGTTTAAATGTGTCGACCGAAACAAGTTAGTGGATACAGGCTTCAAGACAATAGTGAATGTGTTGACCTGAAGATCGTATGTATCGACACATAAAATAAGTTTTTATGCAATTTCAGAAAAGCTTCAGTATATGTTGACCTGTATGATGCATGTGTCGACCTAACCTAGTCAGGGGCTAAATGCTTATTTACTGAGTTACATGTGTCGATCTGAAATGCGTATGTGTTGACACATGCAGTTCAATGTTGTGTAGAAACAACTTTTTAATGCATGCGATAACTTTCAACCTGGTTCAAGATGATTCCTAATCATCCTAAGACTTCTAAATGAATAGGATGCCACATTGAACTCAGAGATCACACCCAATTATAGAAATGCTAGGTTCTCGTATTTTTGACATAAATAAAAAAAAAAATCTAGAGGCAAGTTTCACTCACAAACACCCCTTTTTTATGATAGCAAAAATACGACGATGCACTTCGCGTGTTTGATTGACGCTCCCCCTGAATATGTGATTTCAATCTTTATCATCATATATATCATACATAGCCAATTTTTTTTTTGCATAGAGAGAGTGTACATACGCATATACCATGATATATATGTAATGACACTATTATAAAGAAATAGATAAGAGATAAACACAAAGGAAAAACATCCAACATTACATAAATAAGGCAAAGTTGCACACAATATTCAAACATATAAACGAGAATCAAACTACATGAAGCCAAATAAAAAATTGTTCTTTAAATGCAATGCATGAAATGAAAATAGGCAATAACATAATGATATGCAACACACCAACGTCCATCACGGCCACCACGACGCCTTTGATAGGTTCGTCCACTTCTATGCATATTGTGATATGATGGCAGAACCAACTCTTATACTGGTTTTGCGTTTGTGTTCGTAAATGTTGCGGTAAGCAAGAGTCGCCACCGACTTTTCTTTTATCCAACAAAGGAAAGGGTGAAAAGAAAAGAAAAAGACCTTTCGAGATTATTTTTGAGTAAGGGGGTAGATTATGGAAAGGAAAGGTGTTAGCACCCTTTCCATCTGTAGTTATCTACGGGATCTTAGATGCTTATCTCGTTTTTGAAATACCTTATTGTTGTACCCCTAAATTTTCCCTCTCATTTCACTCAAGACATGCCTCTAGAGGTCCTCAATTGCTCAATGATGACTAAGGATTGACCAGACAAATCCTCCTCCTAAGGCAACAAGCTTCAAACTAGGGTTTCACTCCTCATAGAGATGGTTGAAGTACAAGGGTCCCAAATTCCTTCCATGGTCCCAATATGTTCTCAAGATCATCCATGTCAAGTTTCATTCCTTGCACAAGAAGTTCGCTCAGTCAATTGCCCAGATGCCTGAAAATTAATTGTACTAGGTCAAAAGTCAACTATGGCCCACATACAGTCCAACTTCAAGATTTTTGGTCAACGCCAACATTTTGAAGAGATATCCATCATTTGATCAAGGGTTGATCATGATTCCTCAAGGAATTCCCCCAAATTCATCAAAATCCAAAAGTTGCTAAATTAGGGTTTCTCAGGAAAAGTCAACCAAACTTTGACCAAGCATAACTTCTTCATACTTAATTAGAAATTTTCCATCCAAGGCTCATTTTCAAGAGGATGAAATTTCCTACAATTCATCTTCATCCTACAAGTTCAAAATATGCACTCATCAAAAGATATGAATTTCTACATTATAGGTCCTTTTGAAAAGTCAACAAAAACACCTTTTGGGTCAAAGCTTCTTACATGAATATGGAAGACCCAATTGACATGAAACAAAAATGATTGTTTAGGGTATATACTAAGCTTTCTAAAAAGTCTAAGAACAACTTCTTAGGGTTAAAAATGAGAGAGATGTGTATTGTCAAAGTTGACCAATTTTTGGAAATATGCATGAAGTCGACATTGATCAAAATGACTTTTTTTCCAAATGGGCCCATGTTTTCTTGTTTGAAACTTATTCCTAAGAGGACCCACGACCCCTGAGCTTATCCGCCTATTATTTTATTATTTGTATTATTTATTTTGATTTTTTATCCATTTAAATAAAAATAAATCAATTTAAATAGTAGAATAATCAAATAAATCAAAGATTTGATTTTATGAGCATATTATGAGTCCATGAACAGCTAGCAAATAAAAAAAAAATCATGAAAGGGCTAATTTATTGGAAAAGATCTTAATTTGGTCTATTTTGGAAACAAATCATACAAGGCAAAGAATGAAATCAAATCTCCATAATTTGCAAAGATATGATCAGTTTTTGTTGACCTAAATCATTCTATGATATATACACAACATTTCCAAAGCATAAGAAAAAGGTTTTTAGGTCGTGAAAACAAGGAGGTCAACTTCAATTGTTTGTCAAAAAAAAGTGCTGATCACATATTCCTCCATAGTCTGATTCAAGCAATTCCAAGGCCAACAATCCGTTTCTGGACATTTCTTGAAGCTATTCCAATCGTCCTCCAGCCTTAAAGCCTTCAGAAATCACGTCTCACAGTTCCACGGTTTGCATCTTTTTTGAAGATTCGTTTTCAATGATTTATCCATCATAAATATGTTTTGATCATATATCCATGCTTGCTATCATATTTGCAATGTTTTTTATTGGTTTGATTGAAGTTTAAGTGAAGGAATGGCACAATGCCATTGTTAGGGTTTTGAGGTCCCAAATTGGGAATTCTATATAAAGGCAAAATTGGACAAAATTAGGGGTACTATCATGCTCAGGAGATGATTTGAAATTGATCCATGCATTTGGTTTGAATTTATTCTGCTTGTGCTACATTTTTGAATTTTACAGGTTTTTAGTTACGAAAAAAATCCGTCACTACAACCTATAGTGATGGAAAACTACTGTAGGTAAAAGTTCCCCATCTAAAATGATGGATCCCTGAAGAAGGTGATGGCGTGCTGCTCACTGATTCGTCCATTAAAACCATTGGGGACCTACATCGCACTTTTTTGACATGTGGCCATAGATCTTTATTTTCCTTATATTTATTTTGTATTATTTTGTTAACAATTAACACACTTGGTTCAGTTGGCAAGGCAGGGCATGATAAGGCTTTAGTCCAAAAGGGGGTGGGTTCGATCCAGCCCTTTTGTAAAGTTAATTTTCACTAATTTGTGTCTTCAGATCCAATGCTCCAGGTCCCTGCACGCTTCTCATGCACTTCCATCAGCATACCACAAGATCTCATCATATCCAGATCTAACACTCAACACATGCAGACCATGTTAAACCCTCAAACGTGGCCAGCACTGGATCCAAATGCCTGATTAGGCCAAAGGATTTGGGCTCAACGAAATTCAGCTTCACACTCCCAATCTGCTTTCACCACAGGCCCAATTACTTTCTTTCTTTATTTTCTTTTATTTTATTTGATTAATTTCTTTTTTACAAAACAACAAAAAAAATCTTTTTTTATTTAATCATAAAATCAAGAAAACCACAAAAATGTAGAATTAAGTTTTTTTATTAAAATTTGTTTTTTTTGGAAAATAATTAATTTAATGATATTGACTTGACTGTTTTCATAATTAAAATTAATTAGATAAATTAGGTTTAATTCACAAATATTTAATTTTCTCAATAAAATACCGAAAAATATTTTTCTTTAATTAAATAGATTTAGGTTAAGATTTCAAATATTTTTCTCAATAATAAAACACAAAAAAAATATTTTCTGTTTAATAGATTAGATTTTTAGAATTTAAACTTTGATTCTCGTACTTAATTCCCGAGTGCAATATTTTCTTTTCCAATTATTGTATTTGCTTCGGGTTTGTAATAGTTTTTAATTAGGGTTTACCGCATATTATTTACTGTTTAATCCCCGGTTTTTGGTTTTGTAAACCCCTCCCCGAAGCCTTGTAATAGCGTAGGACTCTTTTATTTTCTCGCTTTTATTTTATATGCTTGTATATAATTGTTAGCAACCTAAGTTTGTATGCTTAATCAATTAAATAGATCATTTAATTAAAAGATAAATATCTGAAAACAAACAAAGATAAATATCTGAAAACAAACACTGGTTCACACTTGCACCCTTAGGGTATGCCTCACTTGGTTGCCTCGGAAAACAATGGTCATGTCCCTCAAACGTAGGAATATCTTAGCAAAAGACCCTCAATCTAAAAGTCATCATAAAGATCACAGTCCCTTAACGTCCCTCGAGTTGCCTACGAGAAATGATCTTGTCCCTCGATGTTGCCTATATGATGACAATCCCTTCGAAATGCTAAGGTATCCTTACATGTTACCTTCAATGACCATAACGTCCCTTCAAACGTCCCTTAAAACTCCAACGATGGTGCTACCTATTCCTTAATAATAGGATATCACTGTCTAAAGGAAAATGAACAGACTTTTTTTCGAGTAGGTAGAAAACTCTTAAGTACTTGCTCAAACAAACAAATTTTTTCACACAAACACTTTTCAAACAAAGTTTTCAAAAACAACTTCGTAACACTCTTGAGGACATAAACAAGGGTTAAAATGAAGTAAAACAAAACTTTTCAAAACAAGCACACACAAGCAATTTCAAAATGAGCAAGTACCTAAGAGCCCGTGGAAAACCACAGATAGAAATGATGCTAACACCTTCCCTTTCTATAATCTACCCCCCGTACTCAGAAACATCTCGAAAAAGGTTTTTTCTGTTCTTTTTCCTTTTCCTGATTGGATAAAATAAAAGTCGGTGGTGACTCTTGCTTACCGCGACATTTGCGAACAAAAAACGCAAGCCAGTATTAACAGTTGGTTCTGCCACCGTATCACAAAACTGGCAACTCTACTGGGGAATAAAATATAGTGGGGTAAACCTTAGGATCTAGGTCATATTTAATTGCTTTCTCTTGATTGTATTTCTTGCTTTATATTTATGGGAAATATTTGGGTTATTTGATCCTACACCCGGATCGGGAAACACCTTTTAGGTAAGTAGCAATAAACTGTGAGGGAGCTGTGTTGGGGTATACTGACACGGTTGAAGAAGTAGCTACTTTGATGTGGCACTTTGGTTGGTACCCGTAACCCTTAAGTCAACCAGGGAGATGTACGGGGCTTCCGCGTGGTGTCCTAAAGCATCAACTGACCTTAGAACCTTTAATTGCACAAGTTGGCCAGTAGGACGTAGTGAGATGGCCGACTTTGGTGTATTCCCAAGGTCGACAGATACTCGATGCTACACTCATTGAGGTTTAACTTCTGAGTTTTGTTTGATTACGAGTCAATCGTCGATTGAACAAGGCTTGGGGGAAAGACCGGTGATAATGAGATCCCTTTAGAACCCGGTTACGTATTTATAGGACAGGTTGAACCAATCCAGCTTCAAGAGGGTATGACCTTAAAACTCAAGAAGGCCTTAAACCTAAAGACTTGGTGTGATTTGTCTGTGTTTGCTATACCAGTGAATTATCATGACATCATAAACATCATACCATAGCATATCATACTAACTGTTTCAAGAGTTTCTAGGGCTCATCTTTGCTCTGTTTTGCAGGATATGGCATCCGCCCGCAGGAACACTATTCAGATTTACCTAGTGAAAGTATCTCCCTAATTAAGGTGCTTGGCAGTAAGGATTCCCGAAAGCTCTCCTTTCACTGAAAAGCATGGTCGGTTGCTCAACTTGGTCACTGCAAAACCTGACGAAGAAATGTTGAAAGTGCTGTTTCAGTTCTTCGATCCTCTGCATCACTGTTTCACATTCCTGGATTACCAGTTAGTGCCTACTATGGAGGAATTTTCTCATTTATTAGGGATACCCATTCTTGATCAGCTACCTTTCAGCGGTACGGAAAGACATCCCAAACCTGAAGAAATTGCTAAAGCTCTATCCTTACAACGGTCCGACGTAGTGACAAATTTGGAAACCAGAGGGAGTGTTTAAGGAATTCCGGTTAAATTTCTGTTTGAGAAGGCTTACTATTTTTGGGATACCCTGGATCTACAAGCTTTTGAAGAGGTTTTGGCACTCCTTGTCTACGGAATGGTACTGTTCCCTAATGCGGATCAACCCGTAGATGTGATCACAATCTAGGTTTTTCTGTCTCGGAATCTGGTACCTACATTACTCGAGGATATTCTACACCCTCTACATGCTCGCACTCTAAAAAGAAAGGGGATCCTCCAGTGTTGCACTCCTCTATTGGCTAGGTGGTTTATTTCGCACCTACCCAGATCTACTTTGAAGAATGAACAGGGTAAAAGATGGTCTCATCGACTGATGTCCCTTACGCATTTAAACATTCATTGGTGTTCACGGTTCTCGGAAGATGTTACTATCATCGATCGTTGTGGTGAATTCCCTAATGTCCCTCTCTTAGGAATTAGGGGAGGAATCACTTATAACCCTTGCTTAGCATTACGACAGTTTGGTTATGCGAGAAGGGATGGTCCTCATGATACAATTATTCAAGGAATCGCCTTCAACTATGAGAATGATGTTCAGGGTTACCGCAAAAGGTTCATACAAGCTTGGAGTATGGTACATAGGGTTGACAACAAGACACTTGGGCATAATAATTCCATACCTCTCGAGCCTTATCTCAGATGGGTACGAGCCTGCGCTCCAACTCTTATGATACCTTATCCCGCTATCCGACCTGTGATTATGGAACCAATTGCTGAGGGAGACACTCCTCATCTTGTTCTTCATCCAGACATGCCAACTGACCATGAATATTTACAAAAGTCTTGGGTTCAGCTTAAAGAGAAGCGGGATATGTTTGAAGACCAATTCTACGCCAGCGAGAAGAAGGTCTTGGAACTCACTAGGCTACTTCATGAAGAGACGAATATCAACGCCTACATCGCGACAAAGAGGATGCGCTCATGGGAAACCTAGTCTTCTTTTTGTTTTATTTTGCTTAATTTTACTCTCAAAATACATTCTTTGTAACAATTCAAGTTTATTAATACAATTCACGTTTGTTCCTTTTTTGTTTAAGAAAATTTGAGCCTTTAAGAACCCTTGAAAACATTTCATACATATCATACATATCATTGCATAAAAGGATTCATAACAGGTTTCTCATCTCCTCTGCTGTTTATTTCAGAAATGTTTCTTGAACAAACTATGAAAGATCTTCAGACTCAGAACATGCAGTTCCAGCAAATTATTGTGGCTCTAGCCAAAGGACAGGAAGAGTTGAAGGCTCTGATTGTTAAGAAGAACACTAAGAAGACCAAGAGGACAACCGGTGTGGCGCATATGAGCAGAAGGTTCAGAGGGCCACCAAGAAGGGTTGTTGATTTAGCTTCTTCATCTAAAGAGGCAGAGAATCAAGAGGGAGAAGCCAGGGAAGAGGACCCTAGTCCTAAAGAGTCTGACAATGAATTTGATTATAATGAGGAGCAATACCCTCCGGCTGATGAAAAGTATAAGCATTTAGAAGAGCGTCTGAGTGCTATGGAAATCCAGAAGGTTCCTAGGCTGGATTTTGAAGATTTGGGTCCGGTCTCTGGGGTTGTCATCCCCCAAAAATTCAAGGCACCGGTATTTGCTAAGTATGATGGGGTCTCTTGTCCTAAAATGCATCTTTGTTCCTATGTGAGGAGGATACAACCTCACACTGCTGATTGGAAGTTATGGGTCCATTTCTTCCAAGAAAGTTTAGCTGGCACGCAACTGGAGTGGTTCTACCAGGTAGAAAGAACAGACATTCATACCTGGTAAGACTTGGTTGCTGCTTTCTACAAGCAGTACCAATACAATACTGACCTTGCTCCAACTCGTACACAACTTCAAAGCATTTCTATGGATTCTAGCGAAGGCTTCAAAGAATATGCCCAGAAATGGAGGGATCTAGCTGGAAGGGTACAACCTCCTCTGAATGATCGGGAAATGGTAGATATATTCATGGGGACTCTGACTAGCCCATTCATTAATCTGCTGATTGGGAGTTCCTCATGTGGATTCACAGAGATGGTTCTGACTGGAGAAAGGATCTAAAGTGGTATCAAGAGTGGGAAGATCCCGATGGATGCATCTTCTAATGCTGAGAAGAATCCACTTGCTGGTAAGAGGGAAGCCAATGCTGTGTATGGACAGAAGGGTCGTAATAAGGCAGACGACCACAATTAATCTGTGGGGGAAATACTGGTCTCTAATCCTACGCCTATGTAACGACACCAACAGGGGAATCAGCGTAAAGAGGTCACACCTAAGAGATAGTTCACCAGATTAACATTTCACTAGCTCAAGTGTTAGAATACATGTTGAAGGCAGGGTTGATTACGTTAAAGGCTCCTCTGTGAAATCTCAATACTCCTGCTCCTAGTTACTACCCTGGAGAAAGGTGCGCATACCATTCTGATAGTCCTAGACATGATAGAAATGGCTGATGGGCTCTGAAGAACAAAATTCAGGATATGATTGACGCCAAAGAGATTGAATTCGACCCTCTAGAGACTCCTAACGTGATCGCTGCTCCCGTGCCAAAACATGGCTAGGATTGAAAACATTTTTTTATATTAAATTCTCTATTTGTATTTTCTTTGCTTATTCGAACAATTATTGTCATGTCAAAACTTTGTTATTTCATTAATGCATTATACATGTTTGTCTTGAATTAATCTGTTTCACTATGCTTAAACTTCTCTATACTTCCTTTTGGTGATATTCAACTCTCGATTAAAAACTCTAAGCCTTAGAGGGAGGATGACGAAAATGATACCACAATCTCTACAATATGCTTTTGAACAGACCCCGCTGACGATTTACAGGCGTTGTTTCAAATCCTAAACAGTGGAGTTATAAGGAAGATAATCCCTAGTCAACCCCTTCGGCCAAAGAAGTAGGAGTTTTTCTTTTCACACAAATTAAAACCCTTAATCATAACCTGGGGCAGGGTAGTTTTCTCAATTAATTCAAAGGCGCATTCAGTCACAATCTTCCGCTTCGTACACAATGAATGACATCGAAGACGTCCTTCCAAAACAAAAGACGGTGATGGTTCCGTATAATCGTCAAGACAGGAAGTCATTATTTCTCGAAATAAAAGCCCATTAAGTCAAAACCTATGAAGGAGACTTAAGAGAAAAATCGGGGCATCCCGCTGACTGTAATCATAAAATAAACAATTCAGGTAAAAAGAAGGGATAACGAAAACCAAAAAAATGAGGTTACTACAAATCCTCTACAAAAAGTAGATTACAAAAATGACTTCCTTTTTAAAAGAAATCATCACCAAGTATAAGAGCAAAGATTCCAGACTCAATCGGGATCTAAACGTGCAATTAACTGAGCATAGGACTGAAGAACATCACGAAGAACGGGTTGGGTACAAATAAAATTTGAGCCTTTATCCTTTGTTTCTTGAACCGTGAACCAGGCCATGTTATAACCCTTAAAAGTCCTAGCTGAAGCATGGGTTAGTTTGAGAGCATATTGTTACAAAGGTATCCTGACTCCTGTAGGCTTTTTTACGAATCCTGAGTTGATATCACATTCTTGCAAATTTCGTTTTACTACGCAAAACACATTTTCAAAAAAAAAATTCAAGACAGACATGAGTTTTGCATTCTTTAAATGACATTGTTTGCATATGACTAATTATTTGACAACAGGGAAATCCGCAAAATGGATATTCAATGAACAGACATCCTCTCAATGGACATAATCACCTCAGTGGGAAAGACACTTCTAATAACATGTCTTCCATAAGCAAGGGGCATGGCATGATGTATAAACACACTTGGGGCAGTCTCTCCAAAAGTTCCAAATAACCAGGGGCAGATCTCCATCTGAATCGCTTGGGGTATTACGCACACATTCCAGCAATGAATCACGTGCCATCAAGAAAACATTTTTTAAAAGTACTACAACATAACACTATGGACAGTGACAACTCTCTACATCCTGAAAGCATGGACATAGTTGGAAAATACTACGCTTGAAAAAAACACCCGCTGGGTCGACACACCTAGGCAAAAATAAGGGAATCCCGGCGAACCAAAAGGGTCCGGGCAAAAGTTAGGGATATAAAAAAAAATCTGTACACCCGACAAGTCGAAAACCTGAAAAGGCGGCTTGGGAAAAAAAGGTATCTCAGTGGACTGAAAACCCGAAAGGGTGGTCCAGGAAAAAGTTAGAGATTTAAAATGTACAACTATGTACCGTCACCTGTCTATCAGTGGAAGACTTATGCCTTGATCAACATTCATCAAGAGCATCAGAATCGAGAAACAGTTCAGATATGATCCGAATACGAATATCATTCTGCTACTTATTCAAGATTTTCATACATCGAGAAACGGTTCAGATACGATCCAGATACGAATGTCATTCTGCTACTTATTCAAGATTTTCATACATCGAGAAATGGTTCAGATACGATCCAGATATGGATGTCATTCTACTACTTATTCAAGATTTTCACACATCGAGAAACGATTCAGATACGATCTAGATACGTATGTCATTCTGCTACTTATTCAAGATTTTCATACATTGAGAAACAGTTCGGAGACGATCCAGAGACATATGTTATCCTGATACTTATTCCAGACTTCTCTTCTAGAAACAGTTCAGGTACGATCCAGAGGCAGATGTTATCCTGATACTTATTCCGGATTTCTCTTCTAGAAACAGTTCAGGTACGATCTAGAGACGAATGTCATCCTGATACTTACTCCAGATTCTCCTCTAAATACAGTTCAGATACGATCCAGAGACGGATGTCATTCTGACACTCATTCAACACATGTTTCAAGTATAGTTCAGATACGATCCAGAGACAGATGTCATTCTGACACTCATTTGACACATGTTTCAAATACAATTCAGATACGATCCAGAGACGGATGTCATTCTGACACTCATTCGACACATGTTTCAAGTACAGTTCAGATACGATCTAGAGACGGATGTCATTCTGACACTTATCCAACACATGTTTCAAGTACAGTTCAGATACGATCCAGAGACGGATGTCATCCTGACGCTCATTAAATACATGTTTAAGTACAATCACGACATAGATCCATCCATAAAATCTTCGCATGTACTTTTTCCAGCATGGTACAAGGGGCAGAGACAGTTGGAAGCAAAGTCACTATCACATATATGCCCGTGATAGTCCCCACAGATCCGAGACAACCAAGGTTCGACCTCCGTATCCCCAAGCAGGAATTACTTCCCCAGCAGGTTCCTTCAAAAAGCTGATATCTGCATTCCCCAACCGAGTTTTATAACCATGAACAATTTATAAAGCCATCTCTGGAGCATAGTTTATTTCTATGACAGCGAAATCTCAATCTCCAACAGAGCTCTTATCTCCAGCAATGGAAGTTCATCCCGAGCTGAGTTTATTTCTCCAAATTAGCAGATCTTCTAACAGAGTATCTCTCTTCACCACAGAGTCATTCCCCCGCAGGATCATTCTCAGATAGAGTCTCCTCTGGCAGAATGTTCTTAAGCATAATGGATATAAATCCCCAGCTAATCATCTTCGGTCACTATCCCCAGCGGAAACGAAGAACTCAACTCCTTATACTCTCCAGCAGCAGTCCAAGATTTATTTTCCCCAGCTAGAGAATATCACAATAGCATTGCATATCCATACATCATGGCATGTGCATACATATTACACAGAACAATCTCATTTATTTTGAGAACATCATTACTCAATACATTTCATACATCATGACATTACATACGGCTAACTCTTTACCTTTAAGGGAAAGATGCAATCAAATTCTTACAAGTTCTCTCTGGTTCAGTCAAACCGACACCAAGGTTTCTATTCCAGTTGAAGATATTCCAACACTTTTCAAGATTTTCTCTGGTTCATTCAAACCGACACTAAGGTTTCTATTCTAGTTGAAGATGTTCTAAGAATTTCGTCTGGGTCAGCCGAATCGCCGCTAAGATTCCCCTGATTTCTATGCCAGTCAAAGTTATTCCGAGACCTATCCCGGGTTCAGTCAAATCGATACTAAGATTTCTCTCCCAGTTGAAGACAACTCGAGACCTTTCCCTGGTTCATTCAAATTGATACTAAGATTTCTATTCCAATGCAAAAGCTATGAAGCCCGGAAACTGACCGGATAATAGTCAACCAACAATACATCATACTGTGAAGCCTGAAGCACGATCGGATACCAGTACAAAATACTTCGAAGCCTGGAATCGGCCAGATAGTGGTATATCTCAAATTCAAGCTATGAAGCCCGGAAATCGACCGAATAATATCTTAATTTCTACAAAATACTACGAAGCCTAGAATTGACCAGATAGTGGTATATCTCAAATTCAAGCTATGAAGTCTGAAAATCGACCGAATAATATCTTAATTTCTACAAATACTACAAAGCCTGGAATCAACCAGATAATGGTATATCTCAAATTCAAGCTATGAAGCCCGAAAATCGACCGAAAAATATCTTAATTTCTCCAAATTACTGAAGCCTGAGACACAACCAGATAATGGTATAAGACATTGAAGACTGGAAATCGACCAGATAACGGTATAAGACACTGTGAAGTCTGGAGCATGACCAGATAGCGGCAAGAGACACTGAAACCTGGAGCATGACCAGATGACAGTATGAGGTACTGCGAAGCTTGGAATTCGACCAGATAGCAGTTTACTCTGCTGATTACTATGAATCTTGGAAATGAACGGATGTTAGTATGCCTTAAATTCAAGTTGAAATCCGGATGCGACCAGATAACCACTTAATTCCTTCTGAAGCATGGAGCGCGACTAGATAACAGTTTTTGAGATTGCAAAGCCTGGAGCATGACCAGATAGAAAGTTTAATCTCATCTCCCCAGTAAGTCACGGTAAAACCTGGAGCACGACCAGATAGCAGTCGGTCTTATTATCCTCAGCAAATCACTGTAAGGCCTGGAGCACGACCAGATAACAGTTCATTTTCATCTCCTCGACTAAGAGATGATACCCCAATAGAGTAACAGACAACTGATGTTCCTAAAATTCCATTTCTCCCAATACAAAGAGCAACATTCCTCAGCAAATTCCTCCTTGATGACAGGAACGGGAATTCTCATCAAAGGAATATCTCGGGAAATCAACATCCTCTAGATGGCATCTTTAGGCCCATCTCTGACGATTCTACTTTATATCTTCCGGACGGAATCTTTAATTCCATCTCCGGTGACCTTCCGTCATCTCCTCCAAATAGAATCTGTAATCCCATTCCTGATACTACCTACACAGTCCAGCACCATCTCAGACGAGTGCAAATTTTTGGGTACTCTAGTGTTCAATCATCTTCCACCTTCAGATTACCAAAGGAAGACAACCAATCTACATCCTCAGGTTTAAGAAGATTGAACAGGGGCAGCTATTATACCCCAAAATTTTCCCTCTTATTTCACTCAAGACATGCCTCTATAAGTCCTCAATTGCTCAAGGATGACTAAGGATTGACCAGACAAATCCTCCTCCTAAGGCAATAAGCTTCAAACTAGGGTTTCACTCCTCATCAAGATGGTTGAAGTCCAAGGGTCCAAAATGCCTTCCATGGTCCCAATATGTTCTCAAGATCATCCATGTCAAGTTTCATACCTTGCACAAGAAGTTTGCTCAGTCAATTGCTCAGATGCCTGAAAATCAACTATACTAGGTCAAAAGTCAATTGTGGCCCACATACAGTCAAACTTCAAGATTTTTGGTCAAAATCAACATTTTTAATAGATATCCATCATTTGATCAAGGTTTGATCATGATTCCTCAAGGAATGCCCCCAAATTCATCAAAACCCAAAAGTTGCTAAATTAGGGTTTCTTAGGAAAAGTCAACCAAACTTTGACCAAGCATAACTTCTTCATACTTTATCAGATATTTTCCATCCAAGACTCATTTTTAAGAGGATGCCATTCGCTACAATTCATTTTCAGCCCACAAGTTAAAAATATGCACTCATCAAAATATATGAATTTCTACATTATAGGTCCTTTTGAAATGTCAACAAAAACACCTTTTGGATCAAAGCTTCTTACATGAACATGGAAGACCCAATTGAGATGAAACCAAAAGGGTTGTTTAGGGGACATCCTAAGCTTTCTAAAAAGTCCAAGAACACATTCTTAGGGTTAAAAATGAGAGAGATCTGTATTGTCAAAGTTGACCAGTTTTTGGAAATATGCATGAAGTCAACATTGATCAAAATGACTTTTTTTCCAAATGGGCCCATGTTTTATTGTTTGAAACTTGTTCCTAAGAGGACCCACGACCCATGAGCTTATCCACATATTATTTTATTATTTTTATTATTTATTTTGACTTTTTATCCATTTAAATTAAAATAAATCAATTTAAATAGTAGAATAATCAAATAAAATCAAAGATTTGATTTTATGAGCATATTATGAGTCCATGAACAGCTAGCAAATAAAATAATTCGTGCAAGAGCTAATTGATTCGTGCTGATCACATATTCCTCCATAGACTGATTCAAGCAATTCCAAGGCCAACAATCTGTTCCTGGACATTTCTTGAAGCTATTCCAGTCGTCCTCCAGCCTTAAAACCTTCAGAAATCACGCCTCACAGTGCCACAGTTTGCATCTTTTTTCAAGATTCGTTTTTAATGATTTATCCATCATAAATATATTTTGATCATATATCCATGATTGCTATCATATTTGCAATGTTTTTATTGGTTTGATTGAAGTTTAAGTGAAGGAATGGCATGATGCCATTGTTAGGGTTTTGAGGTCCCAAATTGGAAATTCTATATAAAGGCAAAATCGGACAAAATTAGGGGTACTATCATGCTCAGGAGATGATTTGCAATTGATCTATGCCTTTGGTTTGAATTTATTCTGTTTGTGCTGCATTTTTGAATTTTACAGGTTTTTAGTTACGAACAAAATCCGTCACTACAACCTATAGTGACGGAAAACTGCTGTAGGTAAAAGTTCGCCATATAAAACGACGGATCCCTGAAGAAGGTGATGGCGTGGTGCTCACTGATTCATCCATTCAAACCATTGGGGACCCACATCGCGTACGTTTTTAGCATGTGGCCATAGATCTTTATTTGTCTTATATTTATTTTGTATTATTTTGTTAACAATTAACACGCTTGGTTCAGTTGGAAAGGCAGGGCATGATAAGGCTTTAGTCCAAAAGGGGGTGGGTTCGATCCAGCCCTTTTGCAAAGTTAATTTTCACTAATTTGTGTCTTCAGATCTAATGCTCCAGGTCCCTGCACGCTCCTCATGCACTTCCATCACCATACCACGAGATCTCATCATATCCAAATCTAACACTCAACACATGCAGACCATGGTGAACCCTCAAACGTGGCCAGCACTGGATCCAAACGCCTGATTGGGTCAAAGGATTTGGGCTCAATGAAATTCAGCTTCACACCCCCAATCTGCTTTCACCACAGGCCCAATTACTTTCTTTCTTTATTTTCTTTTGTTTTATTTGATTAATTTCTTTTTTACAAAACAACAAAAAAAATCATTGTTTTATTTAATCATAAAATCAAGAAAACCACAAAAATGTAGAATTAGGTTTTTTTATTAAAATTAGTTTTTTTTGGAAAATAATTAATTTAATGATATTGACTTGATTGTTTTCATAATTAAAATTAATTAGACAAATTAGGTTTAATTCACAAATATTTAATTTTCTCAATAAAATAGCGAAAAATATTTTTCTTTAATTAATTAGATTTAGGTTAAGATTTCAAATATTTTTCTCAATAATAAAATACAAAAACAATATTTTCTATTTAATTGATTAGATTTTTAGAATTTAAACTTTGATTCCCGTACTTAATTCCCGCGTGTAATATTTTATTTTCCAATTATTGTATTTGCTTCGGGTTTGTAATAGTTTTTAATTAGGGTTTACTGCATATTATTTACTGTTTAATCCCCAGTTTTTGGTTATGTAAACCCCTCCCAGAGGCCTTGTAATAGCGTAGCACTCTTTTATTTTCTCCCTTTTATTTTATATGCTTGTATATAATTGTTAGCAACCTAGGTTTGTATGCTTAATCAACTAAATAGATCATTTAATTACAAGATAAATATCTGAAAACAAACATTGCTTTACACTTGCACCCTTATGGTATACCTCACTTGGTTGCCTCGGAAAACAATGGCCATGCCCCTCGAACGTAGGGATATCTTAGCAAAAGAACCTCAATCTAAAAGTCATCATAAAGATCATAGTCCCTTAACGTCCCTCGAGTTGCCTACGAGAAATGATCTTGTCCCTCGAGGTTGCCTATATGATGACAGTCCCTTCGAAATGCTAAGGTATCCTTACATGTTGCCTTCAATGACCATAACGTCCCTTCAAACGTCCCTTAAAACTCCAACGAAGGTGCTACCTATTCCTTAATAATAAGATAGTGTGATCGGTGGATCTGGAATTGACTGTTTAACGCTGGTTCGCGAAATGTCGCGGAAGCAAGAGTCGCCACCGTCTTTTATTTTCTCCAAATGGAAAGGACAAAAGCACAGAAAAATTCCTTATTGAGATTGTTCTCGGTTCGGGAGGTAGATTTATAGAAAGGGAAGGTGTTAGCACCCTTTCTATCCATGGTTATCCATGGGCTCTTAGATACTTGCTCATTTGTGTTTTCAAAAGTGTTGTTTGCTTTTCAAGGCGAGTGGGTTTGAAAAAGTTTCGTTTAAAATTTCAGTTCGACTCTTGTATCAGTCCTCAAGAGTGTTTGAAAAGTTGTTTTTGAAAGCTTTTTGCAAAGTGTCGGTGTGAAAAGAAGTTTTTGATTTGTTTTGAATTAGAGCAAGTATCTACGAGTCGTCTACCTACCCATAAGGAATTAGTCTGGGTAAATGTCCTTAAGGTAGTGCTATCCCACCATTGAGAGGTAGGTAGCACCACCGTTGGAGGTGTTCGGGTCAATTCGATTGTTAGGGACAGTGTGGTCACCAGAGCAATAGGAAGACACCTTAGAAGCTACCCCCATGCCATGTTCATGGACATGAGGACTTACTAAAACGTCCTCTACTCGACGACCACTTTTCGAGGGGCAAGGCAACAGTGAGGCGTACCCTAGGAGTGGTGTATGATTTGTGTGTCATTTTCAGTTATATTTGTCTTGTCATGTATTGAGTGATCTACGTTTTGATTTTATTTTTGGCATACATTCTTTCATGTGATTATTAACAGTTAAAAGGTGCGGGAAGATAAAAGTCCTACGCTTTTACAAAGGCGCGGGTCTACATCGCCAACTTAAACCAAGACCCGATTTGAATGAAAGTACAGAAAATAAATGTCCTAATTAATCTATTACAAGGCTTTGGGGCAAGTACATAAATTTCACAAAGAAAAATAAACGCGCGAAGAGAAAATTATATTCGAAGATGCGAGGGCGTTGGACCCTTTGAGGAAATTAAATTGAAATTATTAAATTAATTAAATTAAATAAAGGAAAGGACTTATTTTTTTATGTTTTTTGTATTTATGAAATTAAAGAGAATAAAGAAAATTAATATTGAAAGAAACCTAATTCTAAATGGCTTTTAATTATTAAAAAAAAGAATGTTTAAGTTGTAACCTAATTTAACCCTAATCAATTAAATGGCATATTTATTTACAAAAATAATTAATAATTAATAATGGTAAAAAAGGAAAAAAAGAATAGAAGTATCAAAACCCTAATTTCTACATTTTTTTTAGTTTATTAAGAAAGCATTAAAATTAAACCTAAAATTAAAACTAAGTTAATTATTAAACTTATTTACAAAATAAAACATTAGTGAATTAAATAATAAAATATATTTTTATTTTTTGACTTTCTGATTTTTTTTGTATTTTGTTGTTATAAAAAATTAATTTGATGAATTAATTAAAATAATAAAGCAAACAAAAGAATAAAGAAAGAATTAAAACAAGAAATAAAAATATACATATGCAAACCATAGGGGGTGAGTTGGCCCAATTGGAGGTGTGATTAGAAGAGTTTTGGCCCATCAGGATGTTGTCCACGTTGAATTTCCCAGCGCTTATGTGGGATAGCTGACTAACGTACATGGTAGTCGCTTGTTGATAGCCATTAGATTGGACTTCCTGGGCGCGTGGCAAGTTAAGAAGCGAGGTTGCATGATAGTCCTTAGATGGTACGCTGCACAGAAGCATGTTAATTGAAAAAGCATGAAATATATAGGGGGACCTGGGAATCGAACCCAGGTCCCAATGTTCACCACTATTGCTTTCAACCACTACACCATTCAGCGCGTTTGGAATATACAATGAAAAATAAACAATATAACGTAAAACAATGATTGGTGGTACACAACAAAAGACGCGCCAGAATTATGAATGGCCCAATCACGTGAGGACACCCAATCTTCTTCTTCGTTTTCCTGTAACAAAACGCATTAGATAGCGGGGGTTTTAAACCCCCACTAAATGATATCTATAAAAATAGCGAATAGAGCATCACGTAATATAAATTGAGCGCGATATGATCAACTGATTCGTCTTGTTCTGACGAATTTGCCTGTGTTAATTTGATGGTCTAATTTTCCTTTATATGAAAAACCCTAAATCAAGGTTTCTGAAACCCTAGCGTGCGTTCATGGTGGATTATGGTACAGGCGGCCATTCTTCAATTTGGCGGTACCATTAGCTTCAGAGCAGTCATGTTAGTACAAATCAACAAGAAAAATGCATGGATAATGCGTATAAATCAAAACACGAATATGAAAAATATCAAGAACAGGGCGGCTTCATTATACCGATTCTTGAGGTTAGAGGCTGTGGTTTTGATTGGAATAGATCCCTGGTAACCTTGGCAAGCTTGTGGGATGGTTCTTTTGCTTTGAATTACGCTCTAGCTATGAAATCAGTTTTGAGAATTTTTGGAAAAAATGCAAAGTTGGTTTTCAGGTTTGGGCGCAGCTTCCAGGTTCTTGTGATTAGGGTTAGGTTTCTGTATGTATATGGAATGATTTAAGTCAAAAATCCAAGCCCAACAACCATGTATTTAATGCTTTTGAGATTTGATTTCAATGGTATCTTTTTCAATCTTTTTCATGTGAAGAACATGCCAATCATTGCCAATCACCTTGATTCTTTCCTTATTGAATAGTGCACGAAATCTTGAGTGAATTCTATGCACAAAAAGATTTGAAAAGCATGGGTTAGTATTTTTCTTATAATTAATTTTAATTAAATGAATTAAATAGATTAAATATTCAATTAATTAATTAAAAATAGGAAAATAACTCCCCTTTGGGTCAATGGGTCGTGCATAGCTTTTGGGTGATGATTCTTGGAAGAAATTGAGGCCCATTAGCAATTTTGAGGCATTTGAAGCAAAGTTGACTTTTCAAAATTCCCAAAAATTTCCCAACCTTCACAAGGTATATCTTGCTCAATTTTTAAGCTTTGATCATGTTCTTGGACATTTTGGAAAGGTCTTGAAGTCCTCTAACCAATTCCTTTGGTCCCATGTCATTTTGATTTACCAATCTCAAGTTATGGTCTATGACTTAAAGTGCCTTTTTGTTGACTTTTGAAAATGACCTATAATGTTGAGATTGATAACTTTTTGTGAGAGCATTTCTTGGGCTTGAAGTGTGAAGAGGAGTTGTAGGAAATGTCATTCTCTTCAAAATGAGCTTTGGATGGAATTTTTCTGATAAACCATGTGGAAGTTATGCCTTGGTCAAGTTACAGTTGACTTTTTCAACTGTCCAAATATAGAAACTTTTGCATCTTGAGACTTTTTGAGCCATGCTTTGAGAATCATGATCAAGAATTGATCAAATGATGTTTGTGGCTTCAAAATAAGATGTTGACCAAAAATTTGGACTTTTGACTGTCAAATGACCATTTTGCCCCTACAGTTGACTGTTGAGCAATTAGGGTTTTTGACTGTGCAATTTTGTGCTGTAAGTCTTGAAACTTGACATGAGGATGCTTGACCATGTTTATAGGCATGTGGGACTTGTTTGGACCCTTGGAAACTTCAATTTCTTTGCCAGAACCAAAACCCTAATTTTTGACTGTTAGGAGGCCATTGGACTGTGCAACCCTTGGGAGATTTTGAAGCATGCTCTTAGCAAATCTTGAAGAAAATGGGAGGGAAAATTTTGGGGTACAACAGTTGCCCCTGTTCAATCTTCTTAGACCTGAGGATGTAGATTGGCTGACGTGCCTTTCGTAATCCGAAGGTGGAAGATGATTGAACACTAGAGTGCCCCGAAATTTGCGCTCACATGTTGACAGTGTGATGTGGGGAATGGGCTTACAGATGCCATTTGGAGATTGATGGATAGGAAGATGGGCTTATAGATGCCATGCTGAGAGGTGATGGATAGGTGGATGGGCTTATAGATGCCATCTAGGTGTCGATCGCGTAAGAGATTCCTTAGCGAGAACTTGCGTACCTGAAAAAGAAAATGATTACCTGACCTGTTACAGGAGTTAGTCTTCAAACTCTTTGTGTAAATGTGCCCTGACCGGTTATAGGAATCGAGTCTGGAGCTTCAGACAGTGCTGATTGAATCAGGGATGGTTACTACCTCAGCGGGACGATGAGAGAACCTTGGACGATTACTACCTCAACAGGAACGCTGAGAGAACCTTGGACGATTACTACCTCAACAGGAATGCTGAGAGAATCTTAGGGCGATTACTACCTCAACAGGAACGCTAAGAGAACCTTGGGCGATTACTACCTCAACAGGAACGCTGAGAGAATCTTAGGGCGATTACTACCTCAACAGGAACGCTGAGAGAACCTTGGGCGATTACTACCTCAACAGGAACGCTGAGAGAATCTTGGGGCGATTACTACCTCAACAGGAACACTGAGAGAATCTTGGATGTCTTCTATTGGGATAAGAATCAGGGAGATCTTAGGATCGATCTGACTGAACCGGAGAAGGCCTTTGCCTGGGTAAGAATCAGAGAAATCTTTAGGAGTCGATTTAACTGAACTGGGCAAGGTCTTGAAATCTTCAACTGGATAAGAATCAGGGAGATCTTAGGGTCGATCTGACTGAACCAGAGAAGGCCTTTGACTGGATAAGAATCAGGAAAATCTTAGGGTCGATTTAACTGAACCAGGCTAGGTCTTGGAATATCTTCAACTGGATAAGAATCAGGGAGATCTTAGGGTCGATCTGACTGAACCAGAGAAGGCCTTTGACTGGATAAGAATCAGAGAAATCTTAGGGTCGATTTAACTGAACCAGGCTAGGTCTTGGAATATCTTCAACTGGATAAGAATCAGGGAGATCTTAGGGTCGATCTGACTGAACCAGAGAAGGCCTTTGACTTGATAAGAATCAGGAAAATCTTTAGGAGTCGATTTAACTGAACCGGACAAGGTCTTGAAATCTTCAACTGGATAAGAATCAGGGAGATCTTAGGGTCGATCTGACTGAACCAGAGAAGGCCTTTGACTGGATAAGAATCAGGAAAATCTTAGGGTCGATTTAACTGAACCAGGCTAGGTCTTGGAATATCTTCAACTGGATAAGAATCAGGGAGATCTTAGGGTCGATCTGACTGAACCAAAGAAGGCCTTTGACTGGATAAGAATCAGGAAAATATTAGGGTCGATTTAACTGAACCGGTCAAGGTCTTGGAATAGCTGAGAACTTGACTGGATCTTTCCTGAAAGGTAGAGGTCAGTCATATGCAATGCATGATATAGATCAAGCAATGATGTTCTCAACATAAATGAGATTGTATGTTCATGATGTGTATATGCATGCTATAATGTATGGAAATGCGATGTTTATGAATGTGTATTTTTGTCTAGGAAAGTAAATCCTTGACGGGTGCCGGGAAGTCACATCCTGGGCTGATGTTAGGGAATAGTGCTTTGTTGTTTCCGCTGAGGATGGTTGCAAGAATACCGGTAGGAGAGGATGACTTCGTTGGGGAATAAACTTGATTACTCTGCGGGGAAAAATTATTCTAGCGATCTTGCTGGGGAACAATACTCTGTGGGGAAAGAGGTACTTTGCTGGGATATTGATGGTAACTCTGTTGGGGATACCGTTGTTATGTTGGAAGTGTTAGTAGACTTCGCTGGGGATAGGAAGACTTCGCCGAGGACGATCTTCTCGTGGTTTTGAGGATAACCCAGTTATATCCTGGTAGGGAAATAACCTTTGAATAAAGCCGGGGGGTGCGTTCGTGCTCCGTAGGAGGATAAGCTTCCAGAATCTACTGGGAATAAGCTTCCTGCTGGGGAAATGGATTCAAACTTTCCTGGGGAAATCTTGATTGGACTCCCCTGGGGAAATTTTGATATGCATTGGGGAAGTGACTCCGCTGAATGTCTGGTATACCGCCGGGGAACAATCTTAGATCAAGACTACCGGGGATGCTTGTTAGGAATGTCTGTATGATGTGCTGGGGAATGTTGAGATCTGCTGGAGGATACCCAACTTCCTTAAGGCTGAAAGTATAACTTGCTTGGGGAGAGTGCATTGACTTGCTGACTCACTCTCTGGGGAATTAAGATATGCTGGTTGTGTTCTTCAGCCGAACTTACCTTGATACCATGATGGACAGAACAATTAGATCGCTCAGACAAATATTATTGCCCCTGTTTCTAATGTTACCTGTAATTAATCCTTTGTTTCGTATGCAAATATTTATGAGTTAGCAATTATTGTCAAATGCATATATCACAAATTGAACCTTGGACGTTCTTCGCAAAACAAAACAGAAAAGGGAAAATAATTGGCAATTTTAACTGAAAAGTGTATTTGTATTGATTTTTGAATTTGCCTGTAAATAGGCGTTTATGTACAAGAGCCTGACGTCCTAGTAAGAGAACGCCTCCGAATAAAAGAGTTTATACAAATTTGTACAAAAGGAAAACAAAACAGCTATGTGAAAAAATGATCCCACTGGGTTCCAACTCTGCTATCGCCTTTATATCTTCGAGCGTCTCATCACTTGATGACCTAGTTGACGATGAAGCTGATTGATTGATGCCGTTTGAACTTGACAGTTGATACCGGATTCTGGATGCGAAGTGATCCAATGAGACATAGTATTACGCTTTATCCCTAACTTTTGCCTGGACCGCCCTTTCGGGTTTTCAGTCCACCGGGATACCCATTTTTGCCCAAGCCGCCTTTTCAGGTTTTCGACTTGCCGGGTGTACAGATTTTTTTTCATTCCATCCCTTCATTTTGCCCGAACCCTTTTGGTTCGCCAGGAAGCCCTAATTTTTGCCTAGGTATGTCAACCTAGCGGGTCTTTTTTCATGCGTAGTATCTTTTTACCATGTCTGCATTGGCGGGGTGAGGAAGGTCGTCACCATCCATGGTGGTCAGAGTCATGGCTCCTCCTGAGAACACATGTTTAACCACAAATGGCCCTTCGTACGTAGGGGTCCATTTGCCCCTTGGATCACTCTGAGGAAGGATGATACGCTTGATTACCAGATCCCCAACTTGATATTCTTGTGGTCTGACCTTTTTGTTAAATGCCCTGATCATTCGTTTTTGATAAGTCTGACCATGACAAATAGCAGCAAGTCTCTTTTTGTCAATTAGATTTAATTGATCAAGTCGAGTCTGGATCCAGTCATCTTCGCTCAGATCTGCATCCTTCATTATTCGGAGAGAGGGTATCTGCACTTCAATCGGTAAGACTGCCTCCATGCCGTAGACCAAAGAAAAAGGAGTTGCCCCGGTTGACGTTCTTGCTGAGGTACGGTATCCATGAAGAGAAACGGTAACATCTCGTGCCAATCTTTATAGGTCACTGTCATCTTCTGCACAATCTTTTTAATATTCTTATTAGCTGCTTCGACAGCCCCATTCATCTTCGGTTGGTAAGGAGAAGAGTTGTGGTGCTGTATCTTGAATTGCTCGCAGAGCTCAGTGATCATCTTGTTGTTGAGATTAGTATCGTTGTCTGTAATGATTCTTTCCGGGACGCCGTATCGACAAATCAAGTTATGCCGAATGAACCGTGCAACGACGTTCTTGGTTACCGTAGCGTAGGAAGCTGCTTCAACCCACTTCGTAAAGTAATCAATCGCCACCAGGATGAAGCGGTGCCCATTGGATGCCGTAGGTTTAATCTCGCCGATCATATCTATGCCCCACATTGCAAAAGGCCAAGGTGCAGTTAGAACATTTAGAGGAACTGGAGGAACATGCACCTTGTCTGCATATATCTGGCATTTATGGCACGTCCGAGAATGTTGGTAGCAATCAGCTTCCATTATGGACCAGAAATACCCTGCCCGAAGGATCTTCTTTGCCATAGTGTGTCCACTGGAATGTGTCCCGAAGGTACCCTCATGCAGCTCTGCCATGATCCTTTCCGCTTCAGTTTTATCCACACAACGCAGTAAGGTCGAATCATGGTTTCACTTGTACAGAATGCCATTGCTAAGGAAGAACTTTGCTGCGAATCTTCTCAGAAACTTCTTATCATTGACCGACGCACCTTCAGGATACTCCTGAGCTTCCAAGTATCTCTTCACTTCATGGTACCAGGGTTTCTCAGTCACCAATTCAGTCTCAAGGTCACAACAGTATGCCGGCTCGTCCAGTTTCCAGATAATGATCTGGGGAGCCTCATTGTCCCATTTAACTTTGAACATGGAAGACATTGTAGCTAACGCGTCCGCCAACTGATTCTCCTCTCTTGGGAAATGTTCAAAGGTTATCTCTGTGAAGTGGGGGATCAATGTCAACACACATTCTCTGTAAGTAATAAGATTCGGATGTTTCGTATCCCACTCGCCTTTGATCTGATTGATTACGAGAGCGGAATCTCCGAAGACACTCAGAAACTTGATCCTTAAGTCAATCGCAGCCTGAAGACCCATGATGCATGCCTCATACTCCGCCATGTTGTTGGTGCAGTTGAAACATAACGGGCAGTGAGTGGAGTATGAGTGCCTTGAGGGGATATGATCACAGCGCCAATACCGTTACCCAAAGCGTTGGAGTCTCCGTCAAAGTGCATAGACCATCAGGATCCCTCCTCAGGTCCTTCATCCGGTCCAGGTACTTCACAATCAGTCACAATCATGATGCTCTCGTCTGGAAACTCAAAGTTCATTGACTGATAGTTGTCTACTGCCTGATGTACCAAGTGGTCTGCCAATACACTTCCTTTGATGGCTTTCTGGGTCGTGTACTGGATGTCGTATTCCGTCAAGATCATTTGCCATCTTGCTATTCTCCCAGACAAAGCAGGCTTTTCAAATATGTACTTTATTGGATCCATCTTTGAAATTAACAAGGTAGTGTGAGTCAGCATATACTGTCTCAGCCGGCGAGCAGCCCATACCAAAGCGCAGCAAGTTTTCTCGAGCAGTGAGTATCGGGTCTCACAGTCGGTAAACGTTTTGCTAAGGTAATAAATGGCATGTTCTTTTTGGCCAGACTCGTCATGCTGCCCCAGCACACACCCCATTGAGTTGTCAAGTACTGTAAGGTATAATATTAGAGGTCTCCCTTCAACCGGTGGCATAAGAATGGGTGGTTCTTGGAGATACTCTTTGATTCTGTCAAAAGCGACCTGACATTCATCATTCCAACGTACTACCTGATCTTTCTTCAGCAGCTTGAAGATTGGTTCACAGGTAGCAGTTAGGTGCGAGATGAATCGAGCAATGTAATTCAGGTGTCCTAAAAAACCTCTGACTTCTTTCTCTGTCTTGGGCACTGGCATCTCTTGAATAGCTTTAACCTTGGCAGGGTCCACTTGAATACCCTTGTCACTCATGACGAAGCCTAGCAACTTTCCAGATCTAACCCCGAAGGTGCACTTGTTCGGGTTCAACCTCAGCTTGTACAGTTTCAGACGGTCAAACAATTTCTGCAGATGATCAAGGTGTTCTTCCTCAGTTTGGGACCTTGCAATCATGTCGTCGACATACACTTCTATCTCATGATGGATCATGTCATGAAATAAAGCAACCATGGCACGTTGGTAGGTTGCCCCAGCATTTTTCAACCCGAATGGCATGACCTTGTAGCAGAAGGTTCCCCACTGAGTGACGAAGGTAGTCTTTTCCATGTCTTCAGGAGCCATCTTGATCTGATTATACCCTGAAAAGCCATCCATGAAAGAGAACACCTTGTGCTGAGCCGTATTGTCAACAAGGACATCAATGTGAGGTAGAGGGAAGTCATCCTTGGGGCTCGCCCTGTTCAGATCCCTGTAATCAACACACATTCTGACCTTTCCATCTTTCTTCGGTACCGGCACCACATTGGCAACCCACTGAGGGTAAGAAGTCACTGCAAGAAACCCGGCATCAAACTGTTTCATAACCTCAGCTTTGATCTTTTCAGACATCTCTGGACGCATACGGCGGACCTTTTGCTTAACCGGAGGGCAGTCTTCCTTGGTAGGCAAGTGATGGACCACAATGTCAGTATCCAACCCAGGCATGTCCTCATAGGACCAGGCAAAGATCTCCACATAATCATGTAACATCTGAGTCAACCGTTGCTTCACGCTGAGCTCTAGGTTGGCACCAATCTTGACTTCCTTCCTATCTGTATCAGTACCCAGATTTATCGTTTCCACTGGCTCTTCATGTGGTTGAATTGCCCTCTCTTCCTGGAGTAACAGTCTTGCAAGCTCGCCAGGCACTTCGCAATCATCTTCACCTTCGTCTTCGGCTAAGTTGATCGGATTTTCGAAGTCATAACTGGCAGTAGCAGAGTCGTTACCTGTGAGATCCAGAGTGTATTGAAACCTGTATGAGGGAGTGTGTGTAAATACAGCTGTTTTGCAATATATGAAGAAAGGAAAGAAAGAAAAGGAGCATAAGATTTGAAGTGCGAGAAACGTCCAAGGTCTTTATTCATGATATATGAAATGACAATCAATATGCCCTCACAAATGAAGCCACGGTGCCCCGGGTAAGACACCGGGCCATAGAGTTTTAATTCATTGTTTATTACAAATAACAAAAACAAAGGAGTTTATTACTGCGTAACAAAAGTAACAGGAGTATGATCTTTAGCAGTCCAATTGGTCAATCCGCCATCAGTCGTCGGGTAAATCCAGCTATCGAACTCTGACTCTTCCACTTCGTCTTCATTCCCAATAGCATTCACCCTTGGATTGGTGATGAGCACAGGAGGTCTTCCGATCCTAGCTTTGCGCACAACCCTCTGAGCCTCTACAGTAAAACCCAGTCCAAACTTGTCAGTTTTAGGTGTAAAATCAGGGAGCCTGCCCCAGTTAGCATATTCACCTTTCTTGATTACAGCCCGAGCGTCCTTCAAGGAAGCCATCTTCAAGGGAAAATCCTCTTCAACCACTGTTTCTGCCGCTGCCAATGTTGGAGGTACCTCTTCAAAGTGCTGAAAGGGGGTTTCAATAAACTCCCCGTCCATCTCAATATATCGGAAGGAAAGCAAGTGACTAACCATATACTCCTCCTCTCCTTGCACAGTGACAATCTTCCCTCTGACAGGGTACTTGAGCTTCTGGTGTAGGGTAGAGGTCACTGCCCCAGCTTTGTGAATCCAAGGTCGACCCAGTAAACAGGAATAAGATGGACGGATATCCATCACATAGAAAGTTGAGTCGAATACTTGAGAACCCACATGAATAGGAATGTCTACCTCTCCATGAACCATCCTTTTAGAACCGTCAAAGGCTCTGACAATGATGTTGCTAGGTTTCAACTCCAGGCCTTCACAATCCAACCGGTCTAAGGCCTTTTTGGGTAACACATTCAGGGAAGAACCGATGTCCACCAACACGTGCGCAAGAGTAGTGCCCCTGCATTCAATAGAGACATGCAGGGCATCATTGTGGTTCTTTCCCTTAGCAGTAAGGTCAGCATCCGAGAAACCCAAACCATTGTCGGCTATCAAATTGGCTACGCAATCAGTAAACTGGTCTGCAGAGGTCTCCTGTGGCACATGGGCCGTCTTTAGAAATGAAATCAGGGCCTTAGCATGGGCCTCTGAGCACAGTAGTAAGGAGAGCATAGATATCTTGGAGGGTGTATGTCCCAACTGTTCAACAACATTAAAGTCACTCTTTTTGATTATTTTTAGAATTTCCTCCATCTCTTGCTGGGAGGCTTCAACATTCACAGATTTTGGCGCCTCCATCCAGGCAGGCTCATCTTCAATCCCTTTGCCCCGAGCATTAGATGACTCGGCAGCAGGGGAAACAACTTGATCGGAAATGGGAACAGGTGCACTTGCAGGTGTCATAACGAGAGGTCTTCGAATAACTGGTGGTGCAATGTCAGGCGAGAAGAGCCTGCCACTGCGGGTAACTTTTGCTGGACCAGTGATATTGCTGATGCTGGTGCCAGTGTTGAACTCTTGCTTTATTCCATGTACATATACATCTGCCCCATAGTGCCATGGGACAGCCTTATCAGATTCATAGGGGAGAGGCCCCAGAACAATAATCACAATGGGTGCGACGGTCATGATTTTAACTGGCTTCCTCGGGGGAGCCTTGATTGGATTATTGAAAATTGTAACAACAGATACATCTTCCACAGGAACAAACGGAACAGCGGTATTCTTGAACAGAATCTCTTTGCTGTCCATCAGGCTTTGGATGCCCAACTTCAGCAAAGGACAACCAGAAAGGGAAACAGCACAGAAAAGGCAACCTTCGCTACAACCCGGAAATAAACCGGCCAACAGTAGGTTCCTCTTAACAGTCATCAGAGGAGTAGCTACATCATTCACAGAAACGGCATACACATCTTCATCAACAGCATTTACTCCATGCTGGGGCATAGGAGCAGTTACCACATTTGGCCTCTCAGGCGCCTCAAATTGTATCTCCTTCGCGTCAATAAGGTCCTGCACCTTGTTTCTTAAGGCCCAGCAATCATCAGTAGAATTCCCCGGGCTATCGGAGTGATAAGCACAGCGGGCATTTGGATTATACTTGGGAGAAGCAGTATTCACAACCTTTGGGGCCTCCCTGACAGTCACTAAGTTGGTTGATAGCAACTGTGGCAAGATTTGCGATAGAGTCATACTCAGCCGGGTAAACTCTCTTCTGGGTCTTTCAGCTCTTTGTGGATTGGTTTGCCGAGGAGCGGCAGCAGGTTTAGCAATAACCACCGCGTTGACAGATTGGCGGCGTTCTGGTTTATCATGTCTCCTAGGCCCATATACAGCACTGGCCTCCTTCTTAAAGGGTTTCTTCTCAGAACTTGAAGATGCACCCTTCTGAATTTTACCGGACTTCATTCCAGCCTCTATCCTCTCCCCAGTCAGGATAAGATCAGTGAACCCCGCAGATGAGTTTCCAATAAGATGATTGAAGAATGGCACGGAGAGGGTCCCCAAGAACATATCTACCAGCTCACGGTCAGTTAACGGAGGCTGCACCCGGCCAGCCAGATCCCTCCACTTCTGTGCATACTCTTTAAAACCTTCGCCTGATCCTAGCGACATACCCTGGAGTTGGGTACGTGTAGGAGCAAGGTCGGCATTATATTGATACTGCTTGTAAAAAGCAGTAGCCAACTCCTCCCAGTTACGAACCTTGGTCCCATCCAGCTGATAGAACCATTCGAGATGAGTCCCTGAAAGACTCTCCTGGAAGAAGTGGATCCACAAGTTCTTGTCCACTGTGTACGGTTGAATCTTCCGCACGTAAGATCTGAGGTGTAGCTTGGGGCAAGATGCCCCGTCATACTTGGTGAAAGATGGTGCCTTAAACTTGTGAGGAATGATCACACCAGTAGATAAGCCCAAGTCTCTGAAATCCAGCCCAGGCACTTGTTGGATCTCCATGGCGTTCAGTCTGTCTTCCAACTGCTTGTATCTGTCTTCAGCAGGAGGATACTGTTCCTCATTAAAGTCAGTCTTGTTGTCAGAGATTACTGGACTTGGAGCCTTTCCCCCGTGGGGACTGTCTTTGCCTACAGAAGAACCAGCTTCCTCATTCTGCAGAGCATTACCAAACCTCCGGCCCGAGTTGAAAAGAACAGTTCTCTTCTTCTTCTTCTCCTTCTTCAGGAGAAAAGCCTTTAGCTCTTCTTGGCCCTGAGCCAGACCCATGATCAGCTCTTGAAATTGTGCGTTTTGCGCCTGAAGGGCCTTGATAGACATCTCGGTTGAGGATTCAGGGTTCATGATGCTGAAATAAACAGCGAAGAACAGTAAGCAACCTGAAAAGAAGAAAACCTGCTATGCACATGATGAATGATATGTGTTTATGCAATGCATTCAAGGGTTCGAAAATTCAAATTTGTTGTAGACAAAAAAGGAACACACATTATCATTAAGGAAATAATTGTTCAGTACATCAAAGCCTCATGGGCAAAATATTACAAAAGCAAATCAATCCCAGAAGACACTACGCATCCTCTTTGGAGCTATGTAGGTGTTGAGATTCCTCTCCTCGTGCAGTAGGCGGGTGAGCTCCAAGACCTTCTTTTCACTGGCATGTAGACTGGTCTCAAGAGAATTCCGTTCTTCCTTAAGCTAGATCCAACTCTTCTGCATCTCTTCCCAGGACGTGGGCATGTCAGGATGTTGAATGGTGTAGGACACCTCTCCTTCCAATATTGGCTCTTTGATCACAGGGAGAACATGAGGATAAGGCATTACTAACTTCTGGGAGCGGGCTCATACCCACTTGAGATAAGGTTCCAACGGGATGGAATTCCTGTGCCCCAGTGTTTTGCTGTCCATCCTACTTGGCATCCTCCAAGCTCTGATAAATCTCTGGCGAAGTCCTTGTGCATCGTTGTCGAAGTCAAAAACTATATCAGGAATTAACATGTCATGAGGGCCATCCCTTCGAGCATAACTAAACTGTCTCCAAGCCAAGCATAGGTTGTAAGTAATACCTCCTCTGATTCCAAGTAAGGGAACATTAGGGTACTCCCCGCAACGATCAATGATAGTGACATCCTCTCTGGACCGAGAACACCAATGTATGTCAGCATGTGTAAGAGTCATCAATCGCTGTGACCATCTCAAACCCCGCTCATTCTTCAAAACTGATTGCGGAAGGTGCGAAATAAACCACCTTCCCAGGAGAGGAGTACAACACATAAGGACACCTCTTTTTCTCATGGTTCGAGTGTAACTTGAGTGAAGGATATCCCCCAGCAACGTAGGTATAGGATTCCTGGACATGAAGATCTGGACAGCACTGATGTCTATAAGCTGATCTGGATTAGGAAACAACACCAAACCATAGACAAGGAGGGCCACAACCTCTTCAAAAGCTTGTAGGTCAAGGGAGTTCCAACATTCTTGGGCCTTTTCAAACAGAAACCTGGCTAGGAACCCTTTGATACCACTTCTAACTTCCCAATGTCCCTTGAGGTCAGATGGCTGTAGGTGTAAAGCTTTAGCAATCTCTTCAAGCTTGGGTTCCTTTTCCGTACCGTTGTAGGGTAGTTGATCAAGGATAGGGATCTTCAGAAGCCGGGAGAACTCTTCCAATGTAGGCACCAGTTGATAATCCAGGAAAGTGAAACAGTGATGTAGAGGGTCAAAGAACTAGAATAGGACCTTTATCATATCTTCCTCAATGTTGGTGTTGACCAAGCTGATGAGTCTCCCATGTCTTTCACTGAATGAAGAGCTCTCGGGAATCCTGGATATAAGCTCTTTAAGCTGAGGAGGGATCCTTACAAGGCTGATCCGAATAGTCTTTCTGCGAACAGTTTCCATGTCCTACAAAACAAGAACAAAGGTGAAGATTCGAACCCCTGAAATGGTTAGCCAATGCATGTGATGCTGGATGATGTCATGATGCTATAATTAAACACACCACAAATATTTACAAAGGCAAACATGATAAGGCACACAAGTCACACAAGACAAGCCCTTAGAGTTTAGGCCTGCATGGGGTCTGGGTATTACCCTCTTGAAGTTGGTGGGCTCAACCTGTCCTATTAGAAGTAACCGGGTTCTAAGGGTCCCAATATCACTGGATTGCTTTCATTGTTCATCGTTTCGATTTAGCCACTGAACTGGCGACCGAAATATTCCAGGAAAGCAACCCTCAATTGAGTGCAGTATCGAGTATCAACCAACCTCGGACTGCACCAAAGTCAGTTATCTCACTACCCTAAAGAGGCCAAGATAGTTCAATTAAGGTTCCTAAGCTCAATTGATGCTTCACGACACCACGCGGAGGCCCCGTACTCTCCTTGACTGAACTCAAGGGTTACCGGTACACACCAAAGTGCCACATCAACGTAGCGGACTATTTCAACCATGTCGGTATACCCCTCACAATTCCCTCACAGCCTTGTTGCTACTTTCTAAGAAGGTATCCCCAGATCCGGGTTAGGATCTATAGAACTCCCAAGACAGTCCCATAATTTAAAGCAAACAAGTCAAAGCAATTGAAAACACAAGTGATCTTAGTCCTAAGGTATACCTCACTTTAAAGTTTTTCCCCAGCAGAGTCGCCAGTTCTGTGATCGGTGGATCTGGAACTGACTGTTTAACGCTGGTTCGCGAAATGTCGCGGAAGCAAGAGTCGCCACCGTCTTTTATTTTCTCCAAATGGAAAGGACAAAAGCACAGAAAAATTCCTTATTGAGATTGTTCTCGGTTCGGGAGGTAGATTTATAGAAAGGGAAGGTGTTAGCACCCTTTCTATCCATGGTTATCCATGGGCTCTTAGGTACTTGCTCATTTGTGTTTTCAAAAGTGTTGTTTTCTTTTCAAGGCGAGTGGGTTTGAAAAAGTTTCGTTTAAAATTTCAGTTCGACTCTTGTATCAGTCCTCAAGAGTGTTTGAAAAGTTGTTTTTGAAAGCTTTTTGCAAAGTGTCGGTGTGAAAAGAAGTTTTTGATTTGTTTTGAATTAGAGCAAGTATCTACGATTCGTCTACCTACCCATAAGGAATTAGTCTGGGTAAATGTCCTTAAGGTAGTGCTATCCCACCATTGAGAGGTAGGTAGCACCACCGTTGGAGGTGTTCGGGTCAATTCGATTGTTAGGGACAGTGTGGTCACCAGAGCAATAGGAAGACACCTTAGAAGCTACCCCTATGCCATGTTCATGGACATGAGGACTTACTAAAACGTCCTCTACTCGACGACCACTTTTCGAGGGGCAAGGCAACAGTGAGGCGTACCCTAGGAGTGGTGTGTGATTTGTGTGTCATTTTCAGTTATATTTGTCTTGTCATGTATTGAGTGATCTACGTTTTGATTTTATTTTTGGCATACATTCTTTCATGTGATTATTAACAGTTAAAAGGTGCGGGAAGATAAAAGTCCTACGCTATTACAAAGGCGCGGGTCTACATCGCCAACTTAAACCAAGACCCGATTTGAATGAAAGTACAGAAAATAAATGTCCTAATTAATCTATTACAAGGCTTTGGGGCAAGTACATAAATTTCACAAAGAAAAATAAACGCGCGAAGAGAAAATTATATTCGAAGATGCGAGGGCGTTGGACCCTTTGAGGAAATTAAATTGAAATTATTAAATTAATTAAATTAAATAAAGGAAAGGACTTATTTTTTTTATGTTTTTTGTATTTATGAAATTAAAGAGAATAAAGAAAATTAATATTGAAAGAAACCTAATTCTAAATGGCTTTTAATTATTAAAAAAAAGAATGTTTAAGTTGTAACCTAATTTAACCCTAATCAATTAAATGGCATATTTATTTACAAAAATAATTAATAATTAATAATGGTAAAAAAGGAAAAAAAGAATAGAAGTATCAAAACCCTAATTTCTACATTTTTTTTAGTTTATTAAGAAAGCATTAAAATTAAACCTAAAATTAAAACTAAGTTAATTATTAAACTTATTTACAAAATAAAACATTAGTGAATTAAATAATAAAATATATTTTTATTTTTTGACTTTCTGATTTTTTTTGTATTTTGTTGTTATAAAAAATTAATTTGATGAATTAATTAAAATAATAAAGCAAACAAAAGAATAAAGAAAGAATTAAAACAAGAAATAAAAATATACATATGCAAACCAGAGGGGGTGAGTTGGCCCAATTGGAGGTGTGATTAGAAGAGTTTTGGCCCATCAGGATGTTGGCCACGTTGACTTTCCCAGCGCTTATGTGGGATAGCTGACTAACGTACATGGTAGTCGCTTGTTGATAGCCATTAGATTGGACTTCCTGGGCGTGTGGCAAGTTAAGAAGCGAGGTTGCATGATAGTCCTTGGATGGTACGCTGCACAGAAGCATGTTAATTGAAAAAGAATGAAATATATAGGGGGACCTGGGAATCGAACCCAGGTCCCAATGTTCACCACTATTGCTTTCAACCACTACACCATTCAGCGCGTTTGGAATATACAATGAAAAATAAACAATATAACGTAAAACAATGATTGGTGGTACACAACAAAAGACGCGCCAGAATTATGAATGGCCCAATCACGTGAGGACACCCAATCTTCTTCTTCGTTTTCCTGTAACAAAACGCATTAGATAGCGGGGGTTTTAAACCCCCACTAAATGATATCTATAAAAATAGCGAATAGAGCATCACGTAATATAAATTGAGCGTGATATGATCAACTGATTCGTCTTGTTCTGACGAATTTGCCTGTGTTAATTTGATGGTCTAATTTTCCTTTATATGAAAAACCCTAAATCAAGGTTTCTGAAACCCTAGCGTGCGTTCATGGTGGATTATGGTACAGGCGGCCATTCTTCAATTGGGCGGTACCATTAGCTTCAGAGCAGTCATGTTAGTACAAATCAACAAGAAAAATGCATGGATAATGCGTATAAATCAAAACACGAATATGAAAAATATCAAGAACAGGGCGGCTTCATTCTACCGATTCTTGAGGTTAGAGGCTGTGGTTTTGATTGGAATAGATCCCTGGTAACCTTGGCAAGCTTATGGGATGGTTCTTTTGCTTTGAATTACGCTCTAGCTATGAAATCAGTTTTGAGAATTTTTGGAAAAAATGCAAAGTTGGTTTTCAGGTTTGGGCGCAGCTTCCAGGTTCTTGTGATTAGGGTTAGGTTTCTGTATGTATATGGAATGATTTAGGTCAAAAATCCAAGCCCAACAACCATGTACTCAATGCTTTTGAGATTTGATTTCAATGGTATCTTTTTCAATCTTTTTCATGTGAAGAACATGCCAATCATTGCCAATCACCTTGATTCTTTCCTTATTGAATAGTGCACGAAATCTTGAGTGAATTCTATGCACAAAAAGATTTGAAAAGCATGGGTTAGTATTTTTCTTATAATTAATTTTAATTAAATGAATTAAATAGATTAAATATTCAATTAATTAATTAAAAATAGGAAAATAACTCCCCTTTGGGTCAATGGGTCGTGCATAGCTTTTGGGTGATGATTCTTGGAAGAAATTGAGGCCCATTAGCAATTTTGAGGCATTTGAAGCAAAGTTGACTTTTCAAAATTCCCAAAAATTTCCCAACTTCCACAAGGTATATCTTGCTCAATTGTTAAGCTTTGATCATGTTCTTGGACATTTTGGAAAGGTCTTGAAGTTCTCTAACCAATGCCTTTGGTCCCGTGTCATTTTGATTTACCAATCTCAAGTTATGGTCTTTGACTTAAAGTGCCTTTTTGTTGACTTTTGAAAATGACCTATAATGTTGAGATTGATAACTTTTTGTGAGAGCATTTCTTGGGCTTGAAGTGTGAAGAGGAGTTGTAGGAAATGTCATTCTCTTCAAAATGATCTTTTGATGGAATTTTTATGATAAACCATGTGGAAGTTATGCCTTGGTCAAGTTACAATTGACTTTTTCAACTGTCCAAATATAGAAACTTTTGCATCTTGAGACTTTTTGAGCCATGCTTTGAGAATCATGATCAAGAATTGATCAAATGATGTTTTTGGCTTCAAAATAAGATGTTGACCAAAAATTTGGACTTTTGACTGTCAAATGACCATTTTGCCCCTGCAGTTGACTGTTGAGCAATTAGGGTTTTTGATTGTGCAATTTTGTGCTGTAAGTCTTGAAACTTGACATGAGGATGCTTGACCATGTTTATAGGCATGTGGGACTTGTTTGGACCCTTGGAAACTTCAATTTCTTTTCCAGAACCAAAACCCTAATTTTTGACTGTTAGGAGGCCATTGGACTGTGCAACCCTTGGGAGATTTTGAAGCATGCTCTTAGCAAATCTTGAAGAAAATGGGAGGGCAAATTTTGGGGTACAACAGATAGCATTGTCTAAAGGGAAACAAACAGACTTTTTTTCGAGTAGGTAGAAAACTCTTAAGTACTTGCTCAAACAAACAAACTTTTTTCACACAAACACTTTTCAAACAAAGTTTTCAAAGACAACTTCGTAACACTCTTAAGGACAGAAACAAGGGTTAAAACGAAGTAAAACAAAACTTTTCAAAACAAGAACACACAAGAAATTTCAAAATGAGCAATTACCTAAGAGCCCGTGGAAAACCACGAATAAAAAGGGTGCTAACACCTTCCATTTCTATAATCTACCCCCTACTCAAAAACATCTCGAAAAAGGTTTTTTCTGTTCTTTTTCCTTTTCCTGATTGGATAAAATAAAAGTCGGTGGCGACTCTTGCTTACCGTGACATTTGCGAACAAAAAACGCAAACCAGTATTAACAGTCGGTTCTGCCACCGTATCACACTTGTGCTTTGTGTGTTTTTTGTAAAGTATTTTTGAAATGCCAATAGTAAGGAAGTTTGCTTTATGATAAATCTTGTATCAATCCTCAAGAGTGTTGATAAAGAATTTTGAAAAGGTTTTTGAAAATTGTTTTGTGTAAGTGTAAAAAGTTTGTTTTTGAGCATAGCATCTAGGAACTATCTATTTTACTCGAAAGGTTCATTGTTTTCCTCCTTTTATTTAGACAATGCTATCCTACTATTAGTGAGTAGGTAACCCTAGTCGTTTGGATGTTTGAGGGACATTCGAAGGGCCGTTTATAGTCACGAAGGCAACTTGGCAAGAAATCTTAGTAACTACCCTAGGGTTTTAAGATCATTTTTACCGAGGCAACATCGAGAGGGTCATCGAGGGACTTATGATCTTTTTAAATCAGAGGGTAGCCACTAAAATCTCTCACGTTTCGAGAGTTATGACTACTTTTTCCGAAGGTAACCAAGAATACCCTAAAGGTGCGCATGTGAGAGTGTGTTTGTTTCAGTTATTTATCTTTGTGTTAGATTTGCTAACGTCTTGTTTTAAGTCTTATCATACAATCCTATTAACATACATCTAACAGTTAATACATGTACAGGAAATATAAAGCGCGGGAATTGTAAATCCTAGCTATTACATGGTTTCAGGGAGGGGGAATTATTTACATGTCCAAAAATGGGGATAAAAAATAGTAAATGTCCTAATTTAAACTATTACATCTCAGTAGGCAGAAAACATAATATGAAAAAAATAATACTAAAGTAAAAATTGCGCGCGAATAGGAAATATATCTAAATCCTAGAAATAAAAGTCTTTTATTTGTTTTTTATTTAATAAAGGAAAAATAAAAATCTAAATCTATTTGATTTTAATTTATAAAAATGTTTAAGTATTTAATAATTAGTTAATGAAATTAATTTTAATAAAAAGACTAAAACCTAATTTTTTTTATTCAATGTTGATTTGAAGAGGAAAGTCAATAAAAGAAATGAGTAAAACAAAAAAAATGCAAATGGTCCTTCGATCGAGGGAAGGAGATTGTCTTTCGATCCAGGGAAGGGGGTTATCCTTCGAACCAGGGAGGGAGATTATCTTTTCGATCTAGGGAAGGATATGGTTTTTCGATCCAGGGAAGGAAGTTGCCTTTCGATCTGGATCTGCAAGACAAACGTTAGCAAAAATAAAGATGCAGGATCTGGGTATCGAACCCAGGTCTTTCCCTCGAATTTGAATCTTTCCCTAATTCAAACCCTTTGTGTTCGAATCTGGGTTATTTTGGCTTGAAACTTCCTGTATTATGAGCTTTGAAGGCAAATTCAAATCATGCCCTTCGATGGCACAATCTTATTCCTACATGTTATCTTACATGTGGTATATCCATATAAACACAAACAACATCAGCAGTGCAAACATGCAAGTAATATGTATTTAAATGGCCTGAATATACAGTTTTGATTTTGTAAATCCTTACCAATCAGAGATGCTTCGATCTGTGGACCTAGGCGTGGAATTTCTAGCGTAAGGGCTTGGACAACTTCCTGGGAGTTTGCAAAGTTGGCTTCGTATTTAGGCAACTTATGAGGTTTCTGAGCTTTTTCCTGAGGAAATTTCTTATGTGTGTACAATGCGTGTGTGCGTAATGCGTGTGTGTGTCTGGGTAATATGTTTATTTTTTCTTCTTCTTCGTTTTTTGTTTTTATGGCAATGTATCCTTAGTTCTGTATTTATAGGAGGTGAAAGAGACAAGGAAATGGGGAAAGAAACATGGCATTAAGGACCAGCCATTAAACATGGTTTGAAAACAAAATCAGATAAATTAAAGGATTGCCATTTTGGATTATTCATGCCGTTTTGAAATTTTGAGTGAACCTGGACATGTTTCACTCCCTGACTCTTTCGAATGCCCTCAAGCCTTGTTATTCGATTGGCTATGAGTTCCAATTCGAATGGCTCCAGGCCTCAACATTGTGGCTTATTCGATTGAGCCACTATCTGCCTTAGTTACTTGATCTGAAACTATCCAACTAGTCCAATTGAACACTTCGTTCTGGCCAGTCGAAGCTTCTTTTGTTATTTCCTTCGAATGTAATTGTGCAGGAAGCTTGGGCTTGGTAGCATGTAGGACTTTGGCCAGCAAGCATCTTGAACCAAGACTCATTAAAAGATAAAAAAATATTGTTTTCCAATAATTATGTGTCCTTCGAATGGACCAATTGTATGTCCTTCGAAGGCACCACTTGTGTGTTCTTCGAATGGGCCACCAATGTATGTCCTTCAAAGGCACCACTTGTGTGTTCTTCGAATGGACCAAATGTATGTCCTTCGAAGGCACCACTTGTGTGTTCTTCAAATGGACCAACTGTATGTCTTTCGAAGGCACCACTTGTGTGTTCTTCGAATGGACCAATTGTTTGTCCTTCGAAGGCACCACTTGTGAGCTTCTACGAATAGCCTACATGCATCCCTTATGCATTCTTCGAATGTGCCACCAATGTGTGTTCATAATGTATAAACTGTGTGTTGAAGGGTTCAGAGGTGGAATCAAAGCAAGCCGTTTCAAGAGCCATTGCCCAGTCGAAGCTAGCACAATGGAAGCCAATTCCTTGTAGATGCTAGCATGAGGGAGGCTAATGCTCTGTGGATCAAAGGAGGCACAAAGGAGGCCATTGTCTATTGAATTGAATCAGGCACGAAGGAAGTGTTTTCCTAGTGAATCGAATCAGGCACGAAGGAAGTATTTGTGCCTTGTGAATCAAAAGCAAGTTACTTCGAAGGAATCCTTTTTCTTTGTGAATCGAAAGCAAGTCCAGAGGAAGTCTTTTCCTTGTTGATTGAAAGCAAGTCTAGAGGAAGTATTTTCCTTGTGGATCAAAAGCAAGTCCAGAGGAAGTCTTTTTCCTTGTGGATCTAAATCAAGTTGAAGGAGGCCAAAGTCCAATCGAAGCTTGGGAAACTGAAACAAACTTGAAGGAGGCCAAAGTCCAGTCGAAGCTTGGGAAATTGAAATAAGCTTGCTTTTTCTTCGATTTGATGCCTGAAGGCCCAATGTGATCCATGGAAACTATATGGGGCATCAAAAATCCAATGGTATCTGTGTAAACTTGGACTTTTGAAAATCATTCTGAGAAAATGTCTTGAGAGAAGTAAGGGAAAATTTTGGGGTACAACACATATCCTCATAGAACTCAGATGCTTCCTCGCCGTGCTCGACACCAATTATGTGGAGGTGGTTGATTCTTCCTTAGATAACCCCACTTAACCTATGGACCTCTTCACAAAGAGACTGAAAGTATGCAGTAGCAGTAGAGGCAAGAAACTCAAAGTTGGTTTCTTGAGTATCCAATCTTGCATTACCTAACCTGAATTGCTCGTTTTGAGCGGTCTGAAAATTAGTACACCATTGCACTTCAACTGCACGCCATTGCACTTCTTCTTCATAACGTTGATTATGTTGAATCTGTATGTTCCGGAGCATAGTAAGGATCTCATAATTATTTCCTATATCAGATATGTGTTTTTTTTCATATGAACCAGAAGCATAGTCATAAGAACCCCCATCATATCCTCTATAGTTTGCTCCCTACTCAGTCTAAGAGCTTTGTTGCCAATTATTCGTCCATGGTTATTCATACTTATGTTGTTGAACAAAAATTGCATTCATCTAGATTTCATCTTCCTCTTGATTTGCATCATCCATGGGAATGTCTCTTTGATGAGCATCACTTATATCTTCAGGACCTTCATCAATCCCTTGCTAATCACCAACGTCATAGAATTCAGCAGGATCATCAAAATTGTAGATTTTCCGTTTTTTCCGAGGAACTAGGTAATATTAAGCTTCCATTTATAGATCCCAATTGTATATCAAATTAGTCATGTTTCTCTTGGTGAATTCCAAATCTGCACCTGGATAGACAAAAGGAAGATTTGGGCAGGCAATATTCAAGTAATTCAGAATTTTAGCTATCATAGATAGGTAGCTAAAAACAATACATTTATTGCATGTTTTGATAGTGAACATGTGAGATATGAAATAATACGGCCAATTTATCTTAATTTGGTTGAGAAGAAGATAAACTAGATGTATCTCAGCATTGTCGACTCTTGAGAAATCTTCTCCCTTAGGACGTAAGATATGTGTAAAAAACCAATGCAATATCTAGGGCAATCTCTTAAGGCACCACGTAATAATTCCCTCATTGTTGTTGTTATCTCTTAGCCTATTTTAAGTGCTCATTATAACGCCTTCTCGACTTGAAATCAGGATTAACTCTTGAGTCTAAAACCATTGGTTCATTCCCTATTGTAATTCCAAAAACAGTCTTCCACATATCATTTGTAAAAGTGTAAGATTTACCTCCAATAACGAAAGTGAATTCAACTTGTCTCACTTGTGCAATCCAGAATAGAAAATGAAAATAAAGTCCTTATTGTAGTGTTGTGTCAAATGTTGGAAGTAGTTGATTCCTTGATGGTTTAGTCTGCTTATAACCTCAGGAATATGAATTTCTTCAGCGATACACACTTTATAGTGATGTTTCTTAGCAACAATTCTTCCACAACATTTTTCTTCAAAGAATTCCATATTCTCTTCATTAACTAGATAAAACAAAAATTTAGAAGCATTTGAGGATGAACCAATCTTCCCTTTACCTCTGCCAGCCCCTTTGCCACTTGAAACTGTAGGAGCCATGAGCAATCTCACCAAATCAAACTTGCCCGAAAGGTGTTCGACAGAATTCCTCAACCAAAACAGTTGGATTTTTAGAAAGATATGCTTCCCTCACAAATGAAAGTGATGTTATGACAAAGGTAAATCCACAAAATAACAAGTATACACACAATATATAGGATTTTATGAATGAAGGATGCAATAGATGAGTGTAGAAGGGCTAGAGACACATTATAGTGGGCTTTGAATGGTAATTAAATTGGAATATTGAAGGAAATAGATGATAATGAATTGAGTGGAATAGATTTTCTGGCAGACTTTATGTTAAGGAAGAGAATTTAAACGAAATTTAGGTGAGTGAAGAGAGAATTCAGTTTGGGTTTATGACACAAAAGAATAGTGTATGAGGATGTAAAATGAAAAAGGTAATATTTTGACCCAATTTGATTACATGTGTCGACACATACATATTATTTGACGACCTGTACTGAAGTATTCGCATAATAAAAATTATTTTATGTGCTGAACTATATGATTTTTGTATCGACGCATACTGAAGCAAATTGAACAATTATAAAGATTGAGTTCATGTGTCGACACATAGAATTTATGTGTTGACCTATACTGACTCAAAAACAACAAATGTGTGTAAGACTCAAGATAGAGAAAGATTTGTTTTCATCTTTTAGGTATGCACTTTGATTTGTGTATGTGTAATGATAGAATGTATACATGTGTGAACAATATTTCTTATAGTTATGCAATCTAAGCAATGTAAAATACAAAAGTGCACATATATTACAATATATAAAACACACATAAATGTATAATTTGATCCATGTGACAATAATCATGTAAATTGAAATAATCCCATATTCAATTGAAATTTTCGGAAGTGAACATAGGAGCAAAAGATATTCAACGTGTATTATATACTATTAGATATAAAAGGATAAACGAGCTAGATTACTCTAAAAGAATAAAAATTGAAACAATACAACCTCACACACCAAACGGAGTATGCACAAGCATTTTACAAGAAGCTCAAGAACATGAGCATTAACAAATACTTAGCATGCCATGAACAATTACAACCAATGTTTCAACACTTTCACCTTCTCAAGATGATTTTAATATCCTTTATCAAGTGATTTTATTTTTAATAATTCTTGAGAACACATTCATTCTTCTTGCCATAAAGTCAACAAGTTTTGAATGTGTGATCGCAACTTTAAGAGTCTATCGAGTTAACTAACTGCAAGTGCACAGTCTAATAGCATAGTTTTAAAAGAAATCTAACCCACAAGGACTAATAATCCAACTAATGTTATCTATCATTACTATGTAATGCTAAAGCGGATAATAATCTTGGATTAGTGGGAATTAAAGCTAAAATTAAAGTTAATTTGAAAATATTATAATAAAGAGAGACTGAAATGTGTATCCCGCGTACCTCAGAGACTCTGTAACTTGTTGGCTTGTAGTGACGTTAGAAAAGTGTTTAGTAGAAAATATCAATTTAAAGACAATATCTCACACTCTCGTGGTTTTGAATAAAGTCATGTTCCTTAACCATGGGATTTTACTCTCACTCGCCCATTCGAAACAAGGATTGTGTTTTGAAAACTGAACAAGTCATAATCAATGCCTAAAGCGTTCTCGCCCTCTTTAGGAATCGATGCCCCATTCTTATTATTTGGTTCAACCCCCACACTCTCGCAATGCCGGCTCGAACCATATTTAATTTCTCACTCTCGTGACAAAATCGTGTTAAATAACCTATCACTCTCGTGACAAGGCTATTTAAATTAATTTTAAGAAACAAAGACCGAAACTGAATTTTCAAATTAAATTATGAAGCCAACTTGTTACCGAGTCCCATCGGGTTCGACGATACTCACATATCATACTCTATATGCTTACCCATACATATTACTAATTAAGAACACATTAAACATACTAATTGCGACAAAGGAAAAATGGAAATTAAATCAAGAAAACAATAATTATAATACGGTAAATAAAAACCTGAGAAAAACAGAAATAAAGGAACTTGAATTGCTTTTACTAATGGCGGCAGGATTACAATTGCAATTTTTTCAAAGTGTTGATTTTCAATTCAGCAGAGCTTCACATACAAAACTTTGACCCTAAAAACATTTAACTAGAGTCTATATATAGAGTTACATGCCACGGAAAGAGTCCTGAAACGTGCAGGAGCAGTTGAGAGAAAACAGGAAAAGTGGCCAAGAAATCCTCCAATTCTGTTTTGCACATCTCAGTTTTCCTGGTGCATGGCGATCGCCATGGGGCTCATGGTGTAGCGGTAGAAATGTTCAAGACTAAGACATTGGATTGACTAGACTTTATACAGATCAAAATAAAAATCTCCACCACGCTTTATTGTTTCCAAAGGAATGGGAAAAGAGCGAATAACCCAAAAAAGGGGGAAAGATTCAAGGTAAGGGGGTTGGTTATGCAAAGGGAAGGTATTACCACCCTAAACATCTACGGTACTCCGCATGAACCTCTTTGTAAAATCTGTATATTTTGGCTATAAAAATGTGTTATAAAAAATAGATTGTGGAGGTGAGAAAAGAAATATATATGTTTTTTTATGATTTTTGCACCAGCCGCGGTTGCGAACCTTTAGTGCCTATGTACCACCTTTCGTGCAATAGGGGATCAGGGTACACATAGTTCCTCTTTTAAAAGTCTGAAATACAAGTGTGTTGGTTAATTTTATGAGATAAGACATCATCGTCATTGTCCGTGTGGAAAACATAATTACTACCCACAATCATGAGAAAGGAGAATTCGCATCATCTCAAAGTGGAGGATATGGCTTGGATTTTAAAATCAACAATGCCTCACTCAACACCCAAGTGGAAAATATCTCACTTCACTACATATTGTAGAAGTATAGTTATTTGCATCATTAGAAGGATTGACAAGAGTCTAACCTTTTGAGAAAAGTTTTAAAATAAGAGCCAAAGTGGCAAAATAGTTTGAAATGAGATTATTTGACTCTTAGTCTTCTCACAAAAATGTCAATGTATTATTAAATTGATTGGAGTTTATTTATGAAAATATTTTGAAAATGCATGGACCTAAGTCCAAGTTTATTATGAAAGTGGTTTAAGTTTAGAAACGAGAAGAGTTTTCAAAAGGAGGGAGAAGATTTTTGAAATTAAAGAAGATGGGAGGAGAAGAAGAGACTATCCTAAAGCATAAGGTAAAAGCTAAGGAGAAGAATCATCTAACCAACAAGAAGCAAATACTTGACATTATGAGTCAAGATAGAATTCCCATTCTTTGGATTGAAACCAAGCAAGCAAAGATACTAGACCTCTTGAGAGAACCAAACTTCAAGTGTATTAAGTCTTCACAAAAATTGGGCAGAGTAACAGCTGTATACGGGTGAATTCCAGATTACAAACAAAGGATGTAATCACAAAAAACCTCCACACAAAACAAACAAGCAACCCAATGTCTTGAGGTAAACCTCAAGAACTCCAGACAAAATAATCATATAAGATCACAAGGTCTCCAAGATAGGCCAAGGTTTCTAATCCTAAGTCCAAAAAAAAAGTCCCATGCTCCATAATGCCTAGGATAGTAACCAAATAGTCCAAGTGCCATTAAAGATTTTTAGGGTTTATGTTGATTATTAAGTATCTTAAGAAAGGAAAAGAAAAGCTCAAGTGAGCAAAGTAAATCTGAATCAATAATGTACAGAATCAATAATAAATCTGATTTTTGAAAAATACAAATGGCACGCCATCATTGGTTGGAAGATGACACGTAGGTTATCTTCAACCTCCAGCCAACGTGATTTGTAGGTCTCTCAAACTGTAAAATCAGAAGCTCGGACCTATGCGAATCGCTTCGTCTCTTAAAGACGAAAACAACCACACCCTCGCGCCAAATTTATATAAACTGTAGCTCAAGCAATTTGGAAAGAAAGTTTTGAAAAGGGATTTGAAAATTCATGGTCAAAACGTGTTTCCAGTGAACTGTAAGTGTTGCGGCTAGAACCAGGGCTTTGAGAGCAACACAATGATATCAGAGTTTTGAAGAATTGATGAAGGAATCTACCTATTGAAGTTGAGTTGCAGAACTCTGAAACTTGACTTCTATGGAGCAGTATAGGGAACGATTCTTGAATGTAATTATATGGTTAGCTTCAGGTAAGATCAATGAAGGTGAATTGAGGGAAAAAATGGATTGAAAAAGGCTTGAGAATATATTTCGAAGTTGCTGAATTATGGGTTGTGAAGCAAGTTTGGCAGGGCGATTCTGGCTATCTAAGCTTGGGAAATTGAATGGGGGGTGACCCTCTATTTATAGGGAAGCAAATGGGATAAAAAGGAATAGAAAATGATATGTTTTGGAGGGAATTCGTGTGGGTTTGCATCATGAAGAAAGTGTGACTCGAACTTGATCAAAACTTAGCCATATCGTGCGTTTCATGATGCTAATCACTTATGGAAAGTTGCTAAACATGATTAGAAACAAAAACGCGTGGAAATCTTATGATTAGAAGCTAAAACAAAGATTTCAAAATCCTGACTTCGTGAAAAATTCAATTTCTAAATACCAAATTCAAATCCATGACATTTCCAACTCAAGGGGTCTTATGGCATAATTCTTGATGCTTTGGAAATATGAGGTTACAAGCTTTGCAATGGAAAAAGAATGGAATCAAATGGATGCTTGAGCTGAAAGTTACATGGAGTCAAATTTGAAGAAAAAGAGTTGACTTTCCATACTTAGATACTCATGAAAAAAGAATGGGTTCAAGGTGATAAAAATTGACCAAGTTATGACCATTTGAAGTCACATATGGAAAATTGGGGATTCATCTGGATGACTTGTAATCTTTCTTCTTCATCAAGTTCCTTTCACATGAAAACTCCTTGGAACTTTTGAAGTGATTTGTTGGTAACTCTTTGAAGAGAGGTATGTTTTTGGAATCACTCAAAAATACCAAAATATGAGGAAGATATGCTCCTTTGAATTCCAAAACCCTATCCTTTAAATCAAGAGAATGCTTTGAGGAACTTTGCCAAGTTTGAACAAACTTTTTGTGCCAATATTATTCCTTTGTGAATAGAAGTTATTGAGGATGATGATGAGGATTCATAGTCACCAAAACCACTTCCATACCTTGAAATTAGAAAGAAATATTCTCTTGTGACCAATAGGAACAAGACCTTGTTCAATCATGACAACTTCTTCCTTTAACCCTTTGCATTTTTGAATCAATTTTGATAACTTTGAAATATGTTGAACCAAAATAAGCCTTGTCATGCCATTTCTTCCAAAACAACTTCAATGGTGAGGTTTTGAATTTCTCAAGATTGACTAGGGCATGGAAATAAACTCATGAACCCATGAAGCAAACTTGCTAAACCTCATTGCCTTTACCTACATTATTAACAAGTAAGGAAAACCAACATTGCATTTTATTAATTAGAGAGAAAATCAAAGCAAAATCCATGATCACAAAAGAAGACAAGTCAAGGTGCTTGGTAAATCCTCAAAAGAGCAAGGCTAAAGATAGGGAGAAGAACCAAAAACCCTAATATGATCTTGTTATGATTAAAATAATATGGTATGATGAAGGGATCTTAGGGGAAAAATTGGGGTACAACACATGGCGACCTCCATGAGTCACTCTTCATTAAATCACGTGGCTGCAGGACATAGCGAGCGACATGGTCCTGGTGGCAACCGCCGCATCAGCATAGCTGATATTCTGCATTATTTTCTGCTATTTCTTCCTCCTTTTTAATTCCAATGCATTTTACTTCACGAACAGGAAAATGCCTGAACCACAATATAAAGTAATATAAAAGCATGATAAAAACAAGAAATGAAACTAAATACATGCGAATTGAGCCGGGAAATATGATGTATTTTCAAGTTATCAAACTCCCTCACACTTAGACCATTGCTTGTCCCTAAGCAATCAACCAACACAATAACAATTAAGACGCGGTTTGAAACATACACACAACAAAAACTCTAATCATATGTGGTTGCTAGGCTATTTTCAAATAGATAGGTACTAAACATCAATACCAAGGATACCGTAATGACACAAGTCGGAAACTCCCATCCTATGCAAACCAATCTGAATCATGCTATTATATCTCAACCTATGTTGGGTCCTTGAGGGTAAGTATCATAATTTTTGTATTTAGGAGACCATTTAGAAATTCCATTAGGTACTGAACGTTTCCTAAGTTTGCATTTTTCAACGGTGTGTCCCTTCATACAACAATAGTGACAAGTTATGTTCTGAGAGACGTCTCTTTTACTTTTCTTCTTAACAAAGTTGTATTTTACATATGGTGGATTTAAATATTTATTGAACTTTTTTGGATCTATAACAAAAGTAACCTTTGGTTGTTGAGACTTAATTAGTTTGGCCTTAAGAGTTCTAACCTCTTTGCGACTTTATGAATACCTACTAGAGATTTATTTAGAGCTTCCATATTATTTTCTATTTATGAAAAGTTTTCTTCTAAATTAGAAAAGATTTTTCTATTAGAAGCAATTTTTTTAAAGGCTTCAATATCTTCTCTATGTAAGTTTTCAAAAGCTTCAAGTAAATCAAGATGAAACAATCCGTTAACATATTTATTTTAAGAAGAGTTTACCTTATCCTCCTTACTTATTTGATGATGATTAGAGAGATGAATCTCATCACTTATAGATACTTTTAATCCCTTCTTCTCATCTTCCTAATAATGACCGGAGAAGCACACTTCATCATGTTTGGATGGTTTGTGATCCTTTTTTCTTTTATTCTTAAAGTAAGTTGAAAAGCAAAAATTTGTCGATTCATCATCATCATCATTAGAATCCTCATCACTTGAAGATTCAATGTCGCTTCCCAAGCCACATAGGCCTTCCTAGGATTATCGAGACTCTTGCTTTGATTTCTTTTCTTCTTTTTGTCAAGAGTGACCTTTTTCTCTTTGGATTTTTCTTCCTTTGAAAATGTAGATTTTATGGTAGGATTAATGTTTCTTTTGTTGATGTTCTTTTCACTTTTCTTTTTCAAGTACCTGTGATACCTTTTGAAAAATAAGCTCATATATTCATCTTCCAAATCATAATTGTTACTAGCATCCCTATTATAATGATGCTCATCCTTTGAGGACCTTGAACTTGAAGCCTTAAGAGCTTTAGGCTTCAATCCTTTCTCCTTGTTGGTGTCTTTCTCCCTTTTCTTCTTTTTTCTCAAGGTTCCTTTCATATTTTTCCAAGCAATTGAGTTCTTGCTTGTGTACTTCTAGCTTTCCAAACAAAGCGGTGAGATCAAGTGTTGCAATATTATTTGTGTGATACGGTGGGAGAAATGTCTTGGGTGTTTTGCGTTTGATCGCAAATGTTGCGGTTAGCAAGAGTCGCCACCGACTTTTCTTTTATCCAAAAGGAAAGGTGAAAAAGCACAGGAAAGACCTTTGATATTTATTTCTTGAGTTCGGGGGGTAGATTATGCAAAGGGAAGGTATTAGCACCCCTTTCACCCATGGTTTTCCATGGGCTCTTAGTTACTTGCTATATCATTTGCTTTTGTTTGAAATTGTGCTTTGTGTGGTTTTTGAAATTATTTTATAATAAGGCCATTGTTTAGGCAAACTTTGTAATGATTCTCGTTCGTAAGAATGTATACAAAGTGTTTGATCTTTTGAAAATGTTTTCAAGTTTGTAAGATGTTTTGAAAGTGTAGGTGTTTGTTTTTGAAAATAGCAAGAATGTTTTTTTGTTTTGAAATGGAGCAAGTAATTAGGAACGTTCTACCTACTCAAAAGTCTTTCAAGTTCTTTTCCTTTTTCCTTTGACATTGTTATCTTACCATCGATTTGGTAAGTAACCCTATCTTTGGATGTAAACGGGACGGGCGTGGGTCATCGTATAACCATGATTAGCAATGTTGCAAGGTATCTTAGCTTTCTCTTTTAGGGACTAAGATCATTTGAAAGACAACATAGATAGCGTCATCGAGGGACTATGATCTTATATTTTGCTTGTTTTTGCTAAGATACCTCACATGCGTAATATGGCCATTTTGTAAGGCAACCAAGTGGATTTACCCTAGGGGTGCTTGTGTGCGAGTGTATTGTTTTTCATGCTTGGTTTTATCTTTGATTAGAGTTTTCTAATTGATTGGTTTTAGTCTTTCCATACAAACCCTAATTACTAGCATTTGTATATAAAGCGATAAATTGCGGAATTAAAAATTACTACGCTATTACAATACTTCTGGGAGGGGGGTATACAAATTACAAATGGGGATTACAAGAAAATAAAGCCTAATTATCTATTACAACCATATTGAATTTGTACAATAATTGAAATAAATAATGTACAAAATGCATAAATGTACAAGAATGTAAATGTAAAGAAAATGGATATTTATTTGGATTTTTAGGGAAAAGGGATTTTGTTTTAATCTAATTAATTAAAAGAAAAAAAATAATTAAGTGAATTAGTAAAAAGTAAAACCTAAATTTACTAGGAAAAGAATTTAAATGAAACCATAATCTATTAATTGATTAAAAAAATAAATTAAGTTTATAAGAAGAATATTTTTGGTATTTTTGTCTTAAAAATAATGTATAGTATTATAAAATATTTTTGGTCTTTTTATATTTTAAAATAATATATTTAAATGGTGTAAAAGAAAATAACTAAAACCCTAGTTTTTTTATTAAATTTACAAAAAATAAAACTTAGTAAAATAAATAAAGTATGATTAAATAAAATAATTTTTTTTTGTGTAAAAAGATAAATAAACTTTATCAAAATAGAAACTTAATATTTTTATATTTTTTCTGATTTTTTTAGTATTAAATAAAATATTTAAGAAAAAAAAAACAAAAAAAAAAGAAAAAAGAAAATAAAAATGGGTCAGGGTGTAAATAGCCAGCAAGGGGGTCAGAAGTAAGAAAAAAAAACATAAGTCCCAAGAGAGGCCCAGCGCCGCCAAAAAAAGAGTCAGAATGCAAAAAATATTAAAAAAAAAACAAAAGGGTACCACTGGGGCTCAAACCCAGGTCCCAATAGTCATAGGCGCGCGCTTCTACCACTCGGGTGGCTATACATTCGTTTATATAATCAAAACAACAAATATATGATAGTAAACAAGTCCATGGCCTGAATTTCATCTTCAACCTCACGCCCATCCAGAGCCTCTGTATCTTGTTCAAATCTCAACAAAAATGAAAACTTTAAACAGGAAACTTGTAGAAAATTTCCTCACGATTTCAGAAATGCAAAGCAATAAAGTTATAGATCAAAGATAAACATGAATTTTAATGGCCCTAATCTGAACCCTAAAAATTTCAGAGACTTTAATCTTAAAATTCTCTAAGCTCAAGCAATATAAATGAAACCTATGGACATGGTTAGCTTTAGGACAATGATATCTACATTTTTCATTCACAAATAAACCACTAATGATGCCTGTAAGAAAAGTTCCAAAGTCAGAAAACTTACCTTGCAAGAGGGTATCGTGTTTGGAGTTTGAGTAGCTTTTAGTGAGTTCCAATGATTGGATTATCTTCCTCAAGTTTCCAGGAAGCTAATGTGATGCTTAGCTTGAGCTGAAAGTGCCTGAGGAGTTCTGGAGAAGTCAAGATGCAAGGTGCTGTTTTTGAAAATGGTGGATGATGAAGGAGGTGTTACAGTGGTGTTACAGGTGTTGGGATTGTTTGTATATGTTGTTTAGATGCTTCTGAAAGTAAAAGGCCAAGAAACTCACGAGAAAATTTAGATATTGGATTCAAAACTCAGAAATGACAAGTTTTGAAGTGTTTTTGGTGATTCTGTGTTCTTGGGGTTTTCAGGGCTTAAGCATGCGTGTGATTTATGGCAAATAACTTGTGTATCTATAAGAAAAAGGTCTCAGGTGCATTGGAGAGTCAGAAGTACAAGTTATAATCTAATTTCTAGGTTACTTTATTTTCAAGAAAAAGTGGAAAGAAAGTTTCAAGAGGAAGTACAAGCATGGGTTGGGTGATTGTAAGTGTCTAAACAAGTTTCTCTTGAGTTATGGGACTTGTATGATTAGAAGAGCAATTGCAAGGCTCAAGAACAAGTTTTGTACAAAAAGCTACTTTATCAAAATGGTATTGTGCACTTTCTTCTCAAAATGGATATAAAGCATGGCCTTGCATTGAATGCTTGAATTGAGACCTCTAACAGTTGTGCAAGCAATTAATTATGGAGTGCCTAACAAGTTTGAGGTCTTCATCCCTTCGATTCTCCCTACTAAAAAATGATCTCAAGGAGTTCTTGGACATTTTGAAAAGCTTGCAATGTTCTCTACAATCCATATTTGAATCACTTTTGAAAATTCCCCTTGGAACTATATGAAAAAGTGCCATGAAGTTGGGTCAAAATCCTGACCAAATTAGGGCAAAATTTTACTAAGTGTTTTGTTTCATGACCATGTGTTCTTAAAATTATAACTTGAGATCCAAGAACTTTTGGAAGGAGCTGTGTAAGGCAATGTTGTATATTTCATGTAGATCTACAACTTTCATGTTGGGAGTTTCTTTTGAATCATCTTGCATCATGGTGAAAATTTTGCTCAAAGTTGTGAAAAAATAAGAAATTTCCAACACTTAGAAAATTTTTTAAGTTTAGAAATTTTAACTTTTCAAAATGAAATCTTGAATTTTTGATTTCTTGATAAATAAGTTATATATTTTGACATGCTTTGATTAATTGTGATCTTTGACATTTGATTTTGACCAAAAAGTTAAAGTTTGACTTTTCAGTATACAGTTGACTTTTGATCAGTTGATTGAAAATTCATCTGTCAATCCCTTGGACTTGAGCAATGTTTTGAGCCATGTCATTAGGTAAATATGATGCAATTGGACTCTTGATATCATTCCTTAAACCAAATGATCAATTGCTAGGTCAAAAATCAGAAATTACCCTTTCCCAGTCAAAACCCTAATTTTGACCATTTTGCCCTTTTGAGGATTTGATCAAATTTCTTGAGGAATTGTGGTCCAAACTTGATAAAATGATACATATGAGTTTAAAATGTTGTTGTGGATCAAAAATCATGAAGTTTGACTGTAAATTGGCCAGAATTGACTTTTTCCCCAATACAGTTGATTTTTAGGTCAACTGCTCAATTGACTGAGTAAAAGTGTGATCCAAAGCTTGAAACTTGGCATGAGTAAACTTGAGGGTCCATAATGATCCATGAAAGTCATATGGGGCATTGGAAGTTCAAATATCCTTGTGCAATCTCAAACCCTAATTTTGGTCATCAGTGCTTAAGGAGGTGTCTTGAGTTGATCAACCCTAGTGCAGTCTTGAGCCAAAGGTGATCTTGTGAGCAAATTCTTGATAAGTGAGAGGGAAAATTTTAGGATACAACAGCTGCCCCTGTTCAATCTTCTTAAGCCTAAAGAGTTAGATTGGCGAGTTTTTCCATTCGTGACTCGAAGGTGGAAGATGATTGGACATTAGAGTGCCCAGAAATTTGCACTCGGTAATGTGATGGTTGATGGTATAGGGAATTGGCTTAAAGATGCCATTTGGAGGGATGATGGAAATTTGTTGGAGATGGGCTTACAGATGCCATCCAAAATGATTGTTGGATTGTATCTGAAAGCTGAACCTGAATGAGTATCAGAATGGCGTATGTGTTTGGAGCGTATCTGAACTGTATCTGAAAGTTGAATTTTAATGAGTATCAGGATGGAATCCATGTATGGAGCGTATCTGAACTGTATTTGAAAGTTGAATTTGAATGAGTATCAGGATGGCATCCGTGTCTGGAGCGTATCTGAAATGTATTTGAAAGTTGAATTTGAATGAGTATCAAGATGACATCCGTATCTGGAGCGTATCTGAACTGTATTTGAAAGTTGAATTTGAATGAGTATCAGAATGACATCCTTGTCTGGAGCGTATCTGAACTGTATTTGAAAGTTTAATTTGAATGAGTATCAGGATGGCATCCGTGTCTGGAGCGTATCTGAACTGTATTTGAAAGTTGAATTTGAATGAGTATCAGGATGGCATCCGTATCTTGAGCGTATCTAACCTGTATTTGAAAGTTGAATTTGAATGAGTATTAGGATGGAATCCGTATCTGGAGCGTATCTGAACTGTATTTTATAGTTGAATTTGAATGAGTATCAGAATGGCGTCCGTGTTTGGAGTGTATCCAAACTGTATTTGAAAGTTGAATTTGAATGAGTATCAGGATGGCATCCGTGTCTGGAGCGTATCTGAAATGTATCTGAGAAGTTGAATATGAATGAGTATCAGAATGGCTTCCACATTTGGAGCGTGTCTGAACTGTATTTGAAAGTTGAATTTGAATGAGTATCAGGATGGCATCCGTGTCTGGAGCGTATCTGAACTGTATCTGAGAAGCTGAATTTGAATGAGTATCAGAACAACGTCCGTGTCTGGAGCGTATCTAAACTGTATCTGAGAAGCTGAATCTGAATGAGTATCATAATGGCATCCGTGTCTGGAGCGTATTTGAACTGTATCTGAGATTTGAATCTGAAGAACCCGTGCTAGATTGCTTTAGTTGGTCGTGTAGATAATTGTCCTAGCTTATCTTAGGTATCAATCTTTGACCTTTGTAATTTGTTGATGATAACCATTGATTAATCTTATCCTGAAAAGGGTAAAACATTAGATGTATGCAATATCATGATGCATTAAATGCGTGGTACAATGAGATTATGATATATGCATTCGTGTTATCGATGTTTATGATATATGGATGCGATGGATGCGTATGTGAGCTAATCTGCTGCATTGCTGTTGGATTGGGGGAAAATAAATCCCTGATTGCTGCTGAGGATACGGCGTGCAAGTCTTCATGTTTTGAAGTGTTGATGAATTTCCAATTTAGAGAAATAAAATTTGTTGTAAGGGGAATGTCGTGTACTGCTTGTAAAATCCTGTTGGGGAATCCTGAGAAATTTGGCGACTCCTACTGGGGATTGATAACTGGGAGCTTTGTTCCGCTGGCGATTAAACTGCACATTGCGGGGGATTTTAAGGAAATAACTTAGAGAGATTTCCCTATTTCTTAAATCCATTAGTGATTGTTTTTCTATTTTGTTTATTTGTAAACGGTAATCATGTTCAAATGCATATGTTCAAAAATAAATCATTGGACATTTTTGTAAACAAAATAGAAGAGTAAAGAAAAATAGATAGTTTTGCACTTTCAAAGAGATATCTTTGTATTGAGTTTGAGTAAGTATTTTTGTACAATGAGACAAACATTCTAGTAAGAGAATGCATTCATAAAAAAAATGAAAATTTGATACAAAGAAAAGATAGTTATGTGAAATAATCCCATGGGGTTCCCATTCTGCTATAGCCTTCGTGTCTCTAAGCATCTTGTCTATTTGTTGCCTTGTCTGAAGCTGATTGAATTGATCAGAACCGTCTAGTTTTTAGGTTGTCCTTAAGGTGATCCAACAGGACATAGTCATACGTTTTAATTCCCTAACTTTTGCCTGGACTTCCCTTTCGGGTTTTCAGTCCACCGAGATACCCTTTTTTTCCCAAGCCGCCCTTTCGGGTTTTCAGCTTGCCGGGTGTACAGATTTTTTTGTTTTGTCCCTAATTTTTGCCCGAACCTTTTTGGTTCGCCGGGATGCCCTTGTTTTTCCTAGGTGTGTCAACCTAGCGGGTCTCTTATGCGTAATATCCTTTGACTATGTCTGTGTTCACAGGGTGTGGCAGATCGTCACCATCCATGGTGGTCAAGATCATTGCCCCACCAGAGAATATTCTTTTGATTACAGATGGCCCTTCGTATGTAGGAGTCCATTTTCCCCTGGGATCACCTCGCGGTAGTATGATACATTTGATCACCAAGTTCCCGACTTGATATACTTGGCGTCTGACCTTTTTGTTGAAAGCCTTGATCATCCGTTTTTGATACATCTGACCATGACAGACATCAGTAAGCCTTTTCTCATCAATCAAGTTCCGTTGATCAAGTCGAGTCTGGATCCAATCTTCTTCGTTCAGACCTGCATCCTTCATGATTCTCAGAGAGGGGATCTGGACCTCAATATGTAAGACAACCTCCATGTCGTATACTAGAGAGTAGGGTGTTGCCCCGATTGATGTGCGCACTATGGTAGGATACCCGTGGAGAGCGAATGGTAGCATCTCATGCCAATCTTTATACGTGACTGTCATTTTCTGTATGATCTTTTTGGTGTTCTTATTTGCGGCTTCGACAACACCATTCATCTTTGGCCGGTAAGGGGAAGAATTATGATGCTGGATCTTGAATTGCTCGCACAGGGCGGTGATCATAGTATTGTTTAGATTCGTACCGTTGTCTGTGATGATCCTCTCTGAGATACCATACCGACAGATGAGATTCTGTTTAATGAACCGGGCGAAAACATTCTTGGTAACAGAAGCGAAGGAATCCGCCTCAACCCACTTTGTAAAATAGTCAATATCCACTAAGATGAAACGGTGTCCATCAGAGGCTGTTGGTTTGATTTCCCCAATCATATCAATTCCCCACATATAAAAGGGCCAAGGAGCTGTCAAGACATTCAGAGGAACCGGAGGTACGTGCACCTTGTCAGCATAAATCTGACACTTGTGGCAAGTTCGAGAGTGTTGATAGCAATCTGCTTCCATGGTAGACCAGTAATAACCTGCCCGTAGGATTTTCTTTACTATCGTATGCCCACTGGAATGGGTGCCAAAAGTGCCCTCATGTAACTCACCCATGATATTTTCTGCCTCAACCTTGTCTACACAACGGAGCAAAACAGAGTCGTGGTTGCGTTTGTAGAGAATGCCATTGCTAAGGAAGAATTTAGCAGATAATCTCCTTAAGAACTTCTTATCGTTGACTGAAGCTCCTTCCGGATATTCTTGAGCCTTGAGATACCTCTTGACTTCGTGAAACCAAGTCCGGTCCACTATTTCTTCAGTATTAATCTCATGACAGTGAGCTGGTTCATCCATTCGTTCAATGGTGACCTGGGGAGCATCATTATCCCATTTAAGTTTAAACATGGATGACATTGTGGCTAGTGCGTCTGCTAGCTGATTTTCTTCTCGCGGGAAATGCTCGAAGGTAATCTTCTCAAAATGCGGGATCAATGTCAACACATGTTCTTTGTAGGGGATAAGGTTAGGGTGTTTGGTGTCCCACTCCCCTTAGATCTAGCTAATGACCAAAGCTGAATCTCCGAATACATTTAAGGATTTGATCCCCAAATCCATGGCAGCTTTGAGACCAAAAATGCATGCTTCGTATTTTGCCATGTTATTTGTACAGTTGAATCAGAGTCTTGCCGTAAAGGGATTATGACACCCTTTAGGAGATATGAGTACAACACCAATACCATTGCCGTGTGCATTGGACGCCCCATCAAAAACCAGGGTCCATCGGGATCCTTGTTCAGGTCCGTCATATGGTCTGAGTTCTTCACAGTTGTTTACCATCATGATGTCTTCATTTGGGAATTCTAACTTCACTGACTGGTAGTCTTCCACAGCTTGGTGAGCAAGCTGATCAGCTAGTACATTGTCCTTTATTGCTTTCTGGGTAGTATACTGTATGTCATATTCTGTCAAGATCATCTGTCATCTTGCTATCCTCCCAGAGAGGGAAGGTTTCTCGAAGATGTATTTTATCGGATACATCTTGGATATCAATAAGGTAGTATGAATCAGCATATACTGTCTTAGCCGGTGAGCAGCCCATGCCAGAGCGCAACAAGATATCAATAGGGTTTTGACTAAGAAGGTGCAATTTCTGATTTTTGACCTAGCAAATGACTTATTGGTTTGAGACATGATCTCAAGGATTCAAATGCTTGATTTTGACCTAATGGCATGGCTCAAAACATTTCTCAAGTTCAATTGGTTGACAAATGAATTTCAGTCAATTGATGAAAAGTCAATTGTACACTGAAAAGTCAAACTTTGACTTTTTGGTCAAAATCAAGTATCAAAGATCACAATTAATCAAAATAAGTTGCATTTCCATTTATGGCACAAAGTTACCATTCCATTTTTGAAAAGTTGCTTTAATCACAAAGTCAACTTGTCTTGAGCTTCTAACTTGTTTGTTCAGCACACACTTAAAATACAAAGTCAGATAAACATGTTTAAAGCTTGTAACCACTCTAGATAGCCTTGTACTATGCATTGGGACAATGTGTATCAAGCTTGCTTCAAAAACAAGCCAAAGAGCCATAACATGTGAACTTGTACTTCTGATCACCCCAAACTCTCAAAAACGTTTCCTATAAATTGAGACACTATTATGCAACTTAGGACACAATTTTACAAGCCTGAAAATTCTCCCAAACTCCCTCTAGCCAGAAATTGCACACAAACTCCATTTTGTGCAGGTTCTTACCTTGAACTTGTATCTTCTATTTCCATCGTTCGTTTTACCTCAAAATAATTTTCAAAGCTTCCTTACATCAAATACAACTCATCCCTGTCCTTGTTTCCCAACTGTAACACCATCCTTCTTCACCTTCCATAACCAAAAACAGAGCATTGCAAGTGGTCTTCTCCAGACCATTTCAGCCACTCTCAATCAAGCTAATCATTACATTAGCTTCCTGGGAACTTGAGGAAGCTAACCTGATCATCACAACAACTTGAATCAAGCTCTAACTCAAAACACGACCTCCAACTGCAAGGTGAGTTTTCTGACTTTTCATCTCATTATTTAGGCATTGTTAGACTTGCATTTTCAAAGACAAAATGTAGATATCATTGCCCTGAAACTGTACATATCCATAGATTTAATTTATATAGCTTGAGCTTAGAGAATTTTAAGATTGAAATTTTTGGAAAATTTAGGGTTCAAATTAGGGCCAACGAAATTCTCATTCATCTTTGATTTATAGCTTTAGTTATTTACATGGTTGGATTCGTGAGAAAAAATGGAACAATTTTCATGTTTGAAATTTTAATTTTCATTGAGAAATGAGCAAGATACAGGTTGCCCGGCTGGGCGTGAGGTTGAAGATGAAGTTCAGGCCATGGACTTGATTTGTAATATATATTTATGGTTTGATACAAGTTAACGAATGTACAGCCACCCCAGTGGCAAAGGTAGCGCGTGTGTGTATTGGAGGTCATGGGTTCAACATCCAGCACCACCTTTTGTTTTGTTTTCTAGCATTTTCCCCATTTTTTGTCAAACAGGCCCATGGGCCTTCAAGATTTTGGGTCTTTCCTTTTTTGCTTTCTCTAACCCTCCATGTTTACTTTTGCAGGCTAGCCCATTTTCTTTTTATTATTTCATTTACTTTTATTTTCTTTTTGTTATTTTTATTTTATCTCAGTTTTCTTATTACTTTTTATTATTATTATTAATATTATTTTTATTTTTATTAATAAAAAATCCAAAAATATCTTTTATTATTATTTTCACATTTATATGTTATTTTCTTTATGAAAACAAAAAGAACAAAAAAACATTTTCTTAAAACAAATTAATTTCTTTTTCTTAAATGATTAATATTTAGATTTAGGTTTAATTATTATTTTATTTTCTTTTAAATTAAAATTAACTTAGAATTTAGGTTTCTTTTAATTATTAATTTTCATATTATTTTCATTAAGTTAAAACCTATTTTCATGAAAACCCTAAAAAATAATTCAAAACTTATTTATTTTCTTAATTAGTTTAGGTTTAATTTTACTTAATTTTAATTAATCATTCTCTTTAATTAGAGTAATACCCTTTCATGAAAATCAAACAAAAATTATTTCTTTTTCCCATTTACATTCTTGCATTATTTTCTTTTTTTGATTCTTGTATAATATTCAATATAGTTGTAATAGATAATTAGGTTTAATTTTCTTGCAAAATCCCCATTTGTAAATTTGTATACCCCCTCCCCTAATGATGTAATAGCGTAGTAATTTTACTTTCCGCAATTTATCGCTTTATATAAATGCTAGTAATTAGGGTTTGTATGGAAAGACTAAAATCAACAAGTAGCAAACCCTAATTCAAGATAAACAATGCATGTAAATCAAACGCACTTGTACACTTGCACCCTTAGGGTAATTCCACTTTGTTGCCTTACAAAAATGGTCATGTTATACATGTGGGATGTCTTAGCAAAGCAATCAAAAATACAAGATCATAGTCCCTCGATGACGCTATCAATGTTTCCTTTCAAAATGATTTAGTCCCTCAAAGAGAAATGCTAAGATATCTCACAACATTGCTATCATGGCTATACGATGACCACGCCCGTCCCTTTACATCCAAAGATAGGGATTCTTACCAATCAATGGTAAGATATCAATATCAAAGGAAAGGAAGAAATGAACAAAGACTTTTGAGTAGGTAGATTGTTCCTAGTTGCGTGCTCATTTTCAAATCAAACATCCTTGCTTATTTTCAAAACATACAACAAACACTTTCAAAAACACTTTCAAAAACATCTTTATAATTTTTTCATAACATGAAATATTTTCAAAATCCCAACACTTTATATACGTTCTTACGAACGAGAACTATTACAAAGTTTTCCTAAATAAAGGTAGCTTTTCAAAATACTTTCAAAAAAACCACACAAAGCACATTTTCAAACAAAAGCAAGTGATCTAGCAAGTAACTAAGAGCCCATAGATAACTATGGGTGAAAACGGTGCTAATACCTTCCCTTTTCATAATCTACCCCCTGAACTCAAGAAATAATCTCAAAGGTCTTTCCTGTTCTTTTCAGCCTTTCCTTTTGGATAAAAGAAAAGTCGGTGGCGACTCTTGCTAACCGCAACTTTTATGGTAAAACGTGAAACACCCAAGTCACTTCTCCCACCGTATCACATAACTGGCGACTATGGTGGGGATAAACTTAAAAGTGGGGTTACCTTAGGGCTATATCACCTTTATTTTCTTTCATTGTTTGACTTGCTTGCTTTACATTTTGGTTCCTTATTTGGGCTTGTTTTAATCCTCTACCCGGATTTGGGATACCTTATAGGTAAGTAGCAATACATTGTGGAAAATGTGCAGGATATACCGACATGGTCTAAGCAATAGTTATGTTAGTGCGACACATTTGTGCGTACCAGTAGCCCTTGAGTAGTCAAGGAGAATACGGGGCCATTGTGCAGTGTCATGAAGCACTAACTGACTTTAGAACCTTTACTTGACCAACTTGGCCATTAGGACGTAGTGAGATAACCGACTTTGGTGCAGTCCAAAGTTGGTTGATACTCGATACTACACTCGTTGAGGTTTAACTTCTCGGGATATTTCGGTCGCTGTGAAAGAGGCTTGCGCTGAAACAGTGCTCGAGAAGACAGATTAGTGATATTGAGATCCCTTAGAACCCGATTACTATTTCTAGGACAGGTTTGAGCCAACTAAACTTCAAGAGGGTACTTACCTATGAGACTCCATGCAAGCCTAAACATAAGGACTTGTTTTCCTTGTTTGTATATTCTTACTTGTACATAACATCATAAACATTATAACATCATACACATTCTTACTAACCATTTCAAGGATTTTTGGGATTTATCTTTGTTCTATTTTGTAGGACATGGCTTCCCTCCGCAGGAATACTATCCAAGTAAATCTCGTAAGAATTCCTCCTCAACTCAAAGAGATAGCATCAAGGGTCACTGAGAACTCTTCATTCACTGAAAGACATGGTCGCCTCCTAAACTTGGTTACCTCCAACACTGATGAAGATATGATGAAGGTGCTTTTCCAATTCTTTGATCCTCTACACCATTGCTTCACTTTTCCCGATTATCAACTTGTTCCTACTCTAGAATAATTATCACAACTTTTGAGGATTCCCATTCTCAATTAACTACCCTTCAACGGTACAAAAAGAGATCCAAAACCTGAAGAGATTTCCCAAGCACTACATTTGCAACAATCTGATATTACAACTAATTGGGAAACAAGGAGTGGTGTCAAAGGTTTCTTAGCCAAGTTCTTGTTTGAGAAAGCTCAAGATTGTTTGAACTCCTTGGACTTACAAGCTTTTGAATAAATTGTGGCCCTTCTCATCTATGGGATGGTTTTGTTTCCAAACCCTTACCAACTCATAGATGTAAATGCTGTCAAAATCTTCATGTCTTACAATCCAGTGCCTACTTTGTTGGGAGATATCCTACATTCTTTTCATTCTCGCACTTTGAGGAAGAGAGGGATCCTCATGTGTTGCACTCCTCTCTTGGCAAGATGGTATATTTCACATCTTCCCTGATCTGTGTTGAAGAACGAGTAAGGTTTGAGGTGGTCCCATAGGAAGATGACACTCAGACATTCAGATGTTCATTGGTGTTCTCGATTCTTGGAGAACATTACTATCATCGACTGTTATAGGGAATTCCCTAATGTCCCTTTGCTTGGAATTAGGGGAGGTATCACTTACAACCCTTGATTAGCCTTACGACAATTTGGTTATGCCCAAAGGGATGGTCCTCATGAGATGCTCATCTAAGGAGTGGTATTCGACTACGAGAGCGACGATCAAAGCTACCGTAAGAGGTTTATACGAGCTTGGAGGATGGTAAGAAAAGTGGATAGCAAGACGCTGGTGTTGTACCCCAAAATTTTCCCTCCCATAATCTTCAAAGTTTTGCCTCAAAGGGTTCAAAGTCTACTCAAGGGCTACAGAGTCAAACCATCCTCCTAAGCCAGTCAAACTAGGGTTTTGGTTCTTGCAAGGAAGTTAAAGTTTTCAAGGGCTCAATCAAGTCCCACATGCTCATATACAGTGTCAAGCATCCATATGTCAAGGTTCAAGACTCACAACATCAAATTGCACAGTCAAAAATCCTAATTGCTCCACAGTCAACTACAGGGGCAAAATGGTCATTTGACAGTCAAAAGTCAAAAATTTTGGTCAACATCTTATTTTGAAGCCACAATCCTCATTTGATCAATTCTTGATCATGATTTCACAAGCATGGCTCAAAAAGTCTCAAGATGCAAAAGTTTCTATTTTTGGACAGCTGAAAAGTCAACTGTAACTTGACCAAGGCATAACTTTTTCATGGTTCATCAGAAAAATCCCATCCAAAGCTCATTTTGAATAGAATGACATTTCCTACAACTCATCTTCACACTTCAATCCAAGAAATGCTCTCACAAAAAGTTAACAATCTCAACATTATAGGTCATTTTCAAAAGTCAACAAAAAGGCACTTTAAGTCAAAGACCATAACTTGAGATTGGTAAATCAAAATGACATGGGACCAAAGACATTGGTTAGAGGACTTCAAGTCCTTTCCAAAATGTCCAAGAACATGATCAAAGCTTAAAAATTGAGCAAGATATTCCTTGTGGAAGTTGGGAAATTTCTGGGAATTTTGAAAAGTCAACTTTGCTTCAAATGCCTCAAAATTGCTAATGGGCCTCAATTTCTTCCATGAATCATCACCCAAAGGCTATGCACGACCCATTGGCATCCAAGGGAGTTATTTTATCATTTTTGATTAATTATTTGAATTATTATTATTATTAATTCATTTAATTAAAATTAAATATGAGAAAAATACTAAAATATGTTTTCCAAATCTTTTTGTGCAGCATATTCTCTCATTAAGACCTAAATATTTCGTGTACCACATCAAGGGACCAAATCTTCTAAAATAAGCAAGTTTCTATGACAAAAAAGGATTGAAAAAGATGCTTGAAAATCAAATATTGAATCATTGAATACATGGATCATGGGCTTGTTTTGTTTGACCTAATCATGCTACATACATATGCAAACATAACCTAAGGCATAACGACACAGAAGCTGCGCATAAACCACAAGAACAACTTTGCATTTTCTTCAAAAAAAACCTTGAAACTGTTTTGATAGCTAGAGCATAATTCAAGGCCTCAAAACTATTCCACAAGCTTGCCAAGACTACCAGGAATCTTTTCCAATAAAAGCCAAGTCTCCATACCCGAAGAAGTGGTAGAACGCAATCGCCCTGTTCAAGAAAATTTTCTTAATCGTATTTGAATTTACATGCATTTTCCATAAGTTCTAATGTTTGATTTACACTAATGTGAACTCTCTGAAGCTATTGATGTCTTTTAATTGAGTTAATATTGCCTGTATGAGAAGTTGCCATGGACGCAGGTTAGGGTTTCAGAAGCTTCCATTTGGGGCTTTGCATATGTGGAAAAATTAGGCCATGAAACCTACACCATTGAAACCAGGATGCCCAGACGAATAGAAACCAACCATCGCGCCCTTTTTCTTTTTCACTATATGCTAATCGCTATTTTTCAGGTGTAGGGTTAGTGGGGGTTTAAAACCCCCGCTATCTATTTGATATTTTCAGGCAAAACGAAGGACCAAGGAAGGAGATGTTGAGCTGTTGAACTATGGTTGGTTGGTTTGAATAACTGGCGCCCTTTTTTTTATTGTCCAGCATAATCTTGCTTTTTCACATATAATGATTATTGTCCACTAAACATACAACTAAACGCGTTGGTTCAATTGGCAAATGAAGTGGCACGCAGGTATTGGGACCTGGGTTCGATTCCCAGGTCCCCCACTATTTCCATAATTTTTTCATTAATGTGCTTCTATGCAGCGTCCATCATGCAGCATACCATATGTCCTAGTGCTGAGACTTGCCAAGTGTCTCTGGGGCTCCATCCAATGACCAGGACATGCAACCTACCATACACGTTCAGTCAACCACAAGCATGGGAACATGGAAAGTCAAAAAAGGCCTCCTTCTGTTGGGCCAAATTGCTCTTGCATACACCTCCAAAAGGGCCTGAATACCCCCCTTGTTTGTATTTCCTTTCTCTCATTTTTCTCTTTTCATTTATTTTAGTTATTTTAATTATTTTATTTAATTCCATAAAATTAATTTTCATAATACAAAAATACAAAAAATCAGAAATCATAAAATAAAAATATGTTTTATTTAATTTTTAAATTCTTTAAATAGTTTTGTAAATAAATTCCAATAATCAATTTAGTTTAATTTTAGGTTTAACTTTAATGTTTTTTCTTAAATAATTAAAATACATAAAAATTAGGGTTTTTAGCATTTTACTCTTTTTCTCAATAATTAAATTTTTCTTCTTATTATTATTAACCATTAATTAATTTTGTAAATAAATATGTCATTTAATTAATTAGGGTAAATTAGGTTAAAACTTAAACATTTTTTTTCTTTAATAATTAAAAGCAATTTAGAACTAGGGTTTTATTTAATTTCAAATTCCAATTAATTTTCTTTATGTCCGTTAAATACAAAAACATCAAAAAATAACTTCCTTTCTTATTAAATAATTAATCCACTTCCAATTTGAATTTAATTTCTTTAAAGGGTCCAACGCCCTCGCACTCGATTCTAATTTCTTTCCGCACGTTTATTTTTATTTCCTTTTTTAATATAATGTATTTGCCCCAAAGCTTTGTAATAATAATTAGGACATTTACTTTCCGCACTTTTATTTGAAATCGGGTCTTTGTTTAATTTGGCGATGTATAGACCCGCGCCTTATAATAGCGTAGGACTTTATTTTCCGTACTTTAAAATCCGCACCTTTAAACTGGTAATCACATGAAAGAATGTATGCCCAAATAAAATTAAAGCGTAGCTCACCCAATGCATGACAAGACAAAACATGACTGAAAATGACACACTCACACACACCACTCCCAGGGTACGCCTCACTGTTGCCTTGCCCCTCGAAACGTGGTCGTCGAGTATAGGACGTCTTGGTAAGTCCTCATGTCCATGAACATGGCATGGGGGTAGCTTCTAAGGTATCCTACTGTTGCTCTGGTGACCACACTGTCCCTAAAAAACGAATTGACCCGAACACCTCCAACGGTGGTGCTACCTACCTCTCAATGGTGGGATAGCACTACCTTAAGGACATTTACACAGCCTAATTCCTTAGGGTAGGTAGATGACTCGGAGATACTTGCTCTAATTCAAAACAAAACAAATCAAACTCTTTTCACACCGACACTTTCAAAAAACTTTCAAAACAATTTTTCAAACACTCTTGAGGACTGATACAAGAGTCGATCTAAAATCTTTAAAACGAAACTTTTTCAAACCCACTCACAATTGAAAAGAAAACAAACATTTTGAAAACAAATGAGCAAGTACCTAAGAGCCCATGGATAACCATGGATAGAAAGGGTGCTAACACCTTCCCTTTCTATAAATCTACCTCCCGAACCGAGAGCTAACCTCATAAAGGAATTTTTCTGTGCTTTTGTCCTTTCCATGTTGGAGAAAATAAAAGATGGTGGCGACTCTTGCTTCCGCGACATTTCGCGAACCAGCGTTAAACAGTCAGTTCCAGATCCACCGATCACAGAACTGGCGACTCTGCTGGGGAAAATCTTACAAAGTGAGGTGTACCTTAGGATAGTTCATAACTGTGTTTTCAATTGTTGTGCTTTGTTTGCTTTACTATTGTGGGTTGCATCGGAGTTACATAGATCCTAACCCGGATCTGGGGATACCCTGGTTAGGTAGCATAAGCTGTGAGGGACCTGTCCGGCGTAGACCGACACGGGTGAAGCAGTGGCTACGTTGGTGTGACGCCTTGGTCTGTACCGATATCCCTTGTGTCGCAACGAGGAGAATATGGGTCTTCTGAGGAGTCATTAAGCACCAACCAACCTTAGAACCTTAAATGACCCAACTTGGCCAATAGAACAGTAGCAGTATGCTACACCCATTGAGGCTAAACTCTCGCGATGGTTCTGGCCGCAAGAAAAGATTGCGATGCTGGAGTTATGACCGATTGAGGGTAGTCAGTGATATTGGGATCCTCTAGAACCCGGTTACTTCTGATAGGACAGGTCTTAACCAACAAACTGAAAGAGGGTAATACTTAGACCCCACGCTGGCCTAAACTCCAAGGGCTCTCTGTGTGACTTGTGTGCCTTCATACTTGACTACTTGCATGCTTGTTATCTAACACATGAGCTTCTTGCAGGTTTTGTTTACAGTCCTTAATCTGGACTCATAACAGGGTTTACTTACATTACTCCATGCATAGCATGCCATCATACCATTGCATACATCATGCATAAGGACTAATCCATTTCAAGGATCTCAAGGGTCTGTGCTGCAGGTCATGATGAATCAAATGTCTAGCAAGGGGCAAAGGGGATTTATTTTCCTCTAGCCAAGGTTGTCAGGGGCTATGACCCACTTGATATGGTGAGCCTTGACTCTTGAAGAAGGTTCCCTTAACCAAGGTTGTTTGGAAATCAAAACCCGACGTGACGACTAAAGTCAGGGGCTATGACCCACTGGATATGGTGAGCCTTTGACCCTTGAAGAAGGACTCTCAACAACATGAAGCTCCTTCAATCAAGCTACCGGATTCAGATTCTGACAATTTTTCCTTGTTTACCCCGCGAGATCCTTGAAAACATTGCATATATATACATACACATCATTGCATAACAGGTACCCTTTTGACAGGTCTCTTACCCTCTTCGCTGTTTATTTCAGCAATGGCTTCCCAACAAGATAACCAGAATCTTCAGGCTCAAGAGATTCAGTTCAGGGAGATCTTCCTAAGCCTATCCAAGGGGCAAGAAGAGTTAAGGACGCTCCTCATGGGGAATCTGGCCAAGCAAAACCCCGAAGATGACAAGGACGAACGACTGAAACGTCTACAAGCTGAGGTAGACACATTGAAAACCCAGATGCTGGGGCAAAGGGCTCTCATCCAAGGTTTAGCTCGGGAGCAAGAAGAGTTGAGGACCATGATCAGTCAACTCCATCAAGACAGATACAACATGAAGCAACCAGTCCAAGTCAGGGACCAAGCCATTAATCAGCCTCCAAAAAGTCAAAGGTTTGGTTTAATGAACGGGCCTCTCCAAGCTGCTACTACTTCACAGGTCCAACAACGACCTCGCCAAGAACAATGGGCTGATCAGAGCAAGCCAGACAAGCCTAAAAGGCAGTTCACCAAGCTCAACGTGTCACCGTCTCAAGCTTTACAACAATTGTTGAGGTTGAATCTGGTGACGTTAAGGGACCCTCCTAAGAATCTCAACACAACTTCCCTAAAGTACAATCCTGAGGAAAGATGTGCATACCACTCTGACAGTCCAGGACATGACACCGACGGCTGCTGGGCTCTGAAGAATAAGATCCAAGACCTGATTAATGAAAGAGCTGTGGATTTCACCCAGATGGGCCAGGCTGAATGCTCCTGCCATCCCTACAAGATGCACCAGTCAAAGTAACAAGCCCTGAGACTGGAAGACTTTTGTTCATTAGAATTTTTTCAAGTTGTGATTTTCTTTTGATTTTTCAAACATTTATTCGTGTTAAACATTGTTATTTCATTAATGCACTACACATGTCTGTTTTGAAGTAATTATTTCGTATTCACTATTTAAAATTGCTTTCATTTTTTGTGATGTTCAATGCTCGATTAACAATTCTAAGCCTCTTGAGGGAGGATGACGAAAACGATACCGCAATCTACAGTATGCTTTTGAACAGACCCCGCTGATGAGGTACAGGCATTGTTTCAATTCCTAAACACTGGAGTTATAAGGAAGATAATCCCTCGTTACCCCCTCTGAGCCAAAGAAGTAGAAGTTTTTCTTTTCGAAAATTTTAACCCTTAATCATAACCTGGGGCAGGGTAGTCTCTCAGTTGATCCAAGTGCACAACGAATGGCACCAAAGAAGTCCTTCCAAAGCAAAAGACAACGATGGTTCAGAATAATCATAGTGACAGGCAGTCATTATCAAAAAATAATAATAAAAGCCCAATAAGTCAAAACCTATGAAGGAGACTTACGAAACTGGGGCATCCCGCTGACTGTAATCACCAAAAGAAAAAAACAGTTCAGGCAAAAAAAATAGGGATAACGAAATCAAAAAGAAAGAGGTCCTACAAACCCTCAACAAAAAAAAAAGAAATGACTGCCTATTCAAAATAAACTGTCAACATCTGAACCATCACTGGTATATCAAAGCAAAGACTCAAACAAGGTCTAACGCACGATCAGTTGAGTTTAGGATTGAAGAACATCACGAAGAGCGGGTGGGTATAAATAACTTGAGCCTTTATCCTTTGTTTCTTAAACCGTGAACCAGGCCACGTTACAACCCTTAAAAGTCCTAGCTGAAGCATGGGTTAGTTCGAAAGCATACTGTTACAAAGGTATCCTGACTCCTTAAGGCTCACTGTAAAATCCTGAGTTGACATCACATTTTACAAAATTTGTTTGTTTTACTGGAAAAAATACATTTTTAAAAAACTTCAAGACAGACATAAGCTTTGCGTTTTTAATATGACATTGTTTGCATATAACTTTTTGTTCGAACAGCAGAGAAATTCGCACGACGAATGCCTAATGAACAAAAGCACCTCCAATCAAGGGGCATGGCCTGATCATTGTCCATCACCTGGGGCAGTCCAGTCAAGATTCAAGGAATCTCTCAAGATGCCAAACAACCAGGGGCAAACCTCCGCCTGAGCCACTTGGGGCATTGGACATGAATCCCCAGCAACAAATCTTGCACGACCAAACATCTTCTGGTAGCGTGGTAACACAATAACAGGGGCACCTCCCTACATCCTGAGAGTGTGGGCATAGTCGGAAAAAATACTACGCGTAATCAAAGACCCGCTAGGTTGACACACCTAGGCAAAAATAAGGGCTTCCTGGCGAACCAAAAGGGTTCAGGCAAAATAAGGGATGAAATGAAAAATCTGTACACCCGGCAAGTCGAAAACCTGAAAAGGCGGCTTGGGCAAAAATGGGTATTCCGGTGGACTGAAAACCCGACAGGGCGGTCCAGGCAAAAGTTAGGGATCAAAGCGTACGACTAGGTCCCGTCATCTTGTCACCTGTCTACCAGAAGAAGAGTTGTCAATCAGCAGTCAACAAACACCCCCACAGGTGCCTTCTCCCACTGAAACTGGGGCAATAATGAGTTGTCTAAACGACCTAGTTGCTCTGTCCTCCAGGGCACCAAGGTAGGTTCGGCTGAAGAATGTGACCAAGACACCTTAATTCCCCAGAGAGTGAGCCAGCAAGTCAGAGATACTCTCCCCAAGCAAAGTTAGCCTACTCAGTCAACATTAAAGAGGTTGGGAATTCCCAGCAAATCTCAACACTTCTCAGCGGAGTATACAAACATTCTTAACAAGTATCCCCGACAGTCTTGGTCTAATATTGTTCCCCGACGGTATACAAACATTCAGTGGAGCCACTTTCCCAGTGTATATCAAAAATTTCCCCAGGAAGGTCCAGTCCAAAAGCTTCCCCAGGAAAGTGGAATCCATCTCCCCAACAGAACGCTTATCCCCTGCATAGCATGAACGCGTCTCCCGGCTTTATTCAGAAGGTTATAACTGGGTTATCCTCAGCCAATAATCAGGGAAAGATCGTCCTCGGCGAAGTCTTCTTATCCCCAGCGGAGTCTATTAAAACTTCCAACATAACAACGGTATCCCCAGCGGAGTTATCATCAAACAGCTCAGCAAAGTACCTCTCTCCCCACAGAGTATTGTTCCCCAAAAAGGTCGCTAGAGTAATTCACTCCCCGCAGAGTAATCTATTCTCCAAGTTTATTCCCTAACGGAGTCATCTTCTCCTACCGGTATTCTTGCAACCATCATCCCCAGCGGAAACAACGAAACTCTCTTCAACCATCAGCCCAGGATTTAACTCCCGGCATTCGTCAAGGATATATTTTCCTAGACGAAAATACGTTCAAAAACACCACATTTTCATACATCATGATACATGCATAAACGCATCATATCTTACAATCTCATTTATGTTGAGAACATCATTGCTTGATCCATGGCATGCATTGCATGCGACTGACTTTTACATTTCAGGAAAGATCCAGTCAAGTTCTCACCTAGTCAAAGGCCTTCTCTGGTCCAGTTAAATCGATTCCTAAATATTTTCCTGATGAAGACTCAGTTGAAGACTCCAAGACCTTACCTGGTTCAGTTAAATCGACTCCTAAAGATTTTTCTGATACCGATCCAGTCAAAGGCCTTCTCTGGTCCAGTTAAATCGATTCCTAAAGATTTTCCTGATGAAGACCCAGTTGAAGATTCCAAGACCTTGTCTGGTTCAGTTAAATCGACTCCTAAAGATTTTTCTGATGCCGATCCAGTCAAAGGCCTTCTCTGGTCCAGTTAAATCGATTCCTAAAGATTTTCTTGATAAAGACTCAGTTGAAGACTCCAAGACCTTGTCTGGTTCAGTTAAATCGACACCTAAAGATTTTTCTGATGCCGATCCAGTCAAAGGCCTTCTCTGGTCCAGTTAAATCGATTCCTAAAGATTTTTCTGATGCAGATCCAGTTGAAGATTCCAAGACCTTGCCTGGTTCAGTTAAATCGACTCCTAAAGATTTTTCTGATGCCGATCCAGTCAAAGGCCTTCTCTGGTTCAGTTAAATCGATTCCTAAAGATTTTTCTGATGCAGATCCAGTTGAAGATTCCAAGACCTTGCCTGGTTCAGTTAAATCGACTCCTAAAGATTTTTCTGATGCCGATCCAGTCAAAGGCCTTCTCTGGTTCAGTTAAATTGATTCCCAAATATTTTTCTGATGCAGATTCAGTTGAAGATTCCAAGACCTTGCCTGGTTCAGTTAAATCGACTCCTAAAGATTTTTCTGATGCCGATCCAGTCAAAGGCCTTCTCTGGTTCAGTTAAATCAATTCCTAAAGATTTTTCTGATGCAGATCCAGTTGAAGATTCCAAGACCTTGCCTGGTTCAGTTAAATTGACTCCTAACGATTTTTCTGATGCCGATCCAGTCAAAGGCCTTCTCTGGTTCAGTTAAATCGATTCCTAAAGATTTTTCTGATGCAGATCCAGTTGAAGATTCCAAGACCTTGCCTGGTTCAGTTAAATCGACTCCTAAAGATTTTTCTGATGCCGATCCAGTCAAAGGCCTTCTCTGGTTCAGTTAAATCGATTCCTAAAGATTTTTCTGATGCGGATCCAGTTGAAGATTCCAAGACCTTGCCTGGTTCAGTTAAATCGACTCCTAAAGATTTTTCTGATGCCGATCCAGTCAAAGGCCTTCTCTGGTTCAGTTAAATCGATTCCTAAAGATTTTTCTGATGCAGATCCAGTTGAAGATTCCAAGACCTTGTCTGTTTCAGTTAAATCGATTCCTAAATATTTTCCTGATGAAGACTCAGTAGAAGACGTCCAAGATTCTCTCATCGTTACTGTTGAGGTAGTAATCGCCCAAGGTTTTCTCATCGTTACTGTTGAGGTATTAATCGCCTAAGGTTCTCTCATCGTTACTGTTGAGGTAGTAATCACCCAAGGTTCTCTCATTGTTACTGTTGAGGTAGTAATCGCCCAAGGTTCTCTCATCGTTACTGTTGAGGTAGTAATTGCCCAAGGTTCTCTCATCGTTACTGCTGAGGTAGTAATCGTCCAAGGTTCTCTCACCGTCCCGTTGAGGTAGTAATCGTCCCTGATCCATTCGTCATCCTGCTGAGGTAGCAATCGTTTCAGATTCCTTCATCACATCGTTACCAACAAAAAACCTTTTGAAGTTCCAGACTCGATTCCTGTATCTCGCCAGGGCACGTCTGAAGAGTGTGAAGATTCGACACCGGCATCCAGCCAGAGCGCGGCTACATAAAGAGTTTTAAGGTCAACTCCTGTAACAGGTCAGGTAATTATCTTTCTTTTTCAGGTATGCAAGTTCTCGCTAAGGAATCTCTTACGCCATCGACACCTAGAGGGCATCTATAAGCCCATCCTCCTATCCATCTCTCCAAATGGCATCTGTAAGCCCATTCCCGTCATCACATTGCTGATACGTCACTATGTGAGCGCAAATTTCTGGGCACTCTAGTGTTCAATCATCTTCCACCTTCGGATTAAGAAAGGCATGCCAGCCAATCTACACCCTCAGGTTTAAGAAGATTGAACAGGGGCAACTGTTGTACCCCAAAATTTGCCCTCCCATAATCTTCAAAGTTTTACCTCAAAGGGTTCAAAGTCTACTCAAGGGCTACACAGTCAAACCATCCTCCTAAGCCAGTCAAACTAGGGTTTTGGTTCTTGCAAGGAAGTTGAAGTTTTCAAGGGCTCAATCAAATCCCACATGCTCATATACAGTGTCAAGCATCCATATGTCAAGGTTAGAGACTCACAGCATCAAATTGCACAGTCAAAAATCCTAATTGCTCCACAGTCAACTGCAGGGGCAAAATGGTCATTTGATAGTCAAAAGTCAAAAATTTTGGTCAACATCTTATTTTGAAGCCACAATCCTCATTTGATCAATTCTTGATCATGATTTCACAAGCATGGCTCAAAAAGTCTCAAGATGCAAAAGTTTCTATTTTTGGACAACTGAAAAGTCAACTGTAACTTGACCAAGGCATAACTTTTTCATGGTTCATCAGAAAAATCCCATCCAAAGCTCATTTTGAATAGAATGACATTTCCTACAACGCATATTCACACTTCAAGTCCAAGAAATGCTCTCACAAAAAGTTATCAATCTCAACATTATAGGTCATTTTCAAAAGTCAACAAAAAGACACTTTAAGTCAAAGACCATAACTTGAGATTGGTAAATCAAAATGACATGGGACCAAAGACATTGGTTAGAGGACTTCAAGTCCTTTCCAAAATGTCCAAGAACATGATCAAAGCTTAAAAATTGAGCAAGATATGCCTTGTGGAAGTTGGGAAATTTTTGGGAATTTTGAAAAGTCAACTTTGCTTCAAATGCCTCAAAATTGCTAATGGGCCTCAATTTCTTCCATGAATCATCACCCAAAGGCTATGCACGACCCATTGGCATCCAAGGGAGTTATTTTATCATTTTTGATTAATTATTTGAATTATTATTATTATTAATTCATTTAATTAAAATTAAATATGAGAAAAATACTAAAATATGTTTTCCAAATCTTTTTGTGCAGCATATTCTCTCATTAAGACCTAAATATTTCGTGTACCACATCAAGGGACCAAATCTTCTAAAATAAGCAAGTTTCTATGACAAAAAAGGATTGAAAAAGATGCTTGAAAATCAAATATTGAATCATTGAATACATGGATCATGGGCTTGTTTTGTTTGACCTAATCATGCTACATACATATGCAAACATAACCTAAGGCATAACGACACAGAAGCTGCGCATAAACCACAAGAACAACTTTGCATTTTCTTCAAAAAAACCTTGAAACTGTTTTGATAGCTAGAGCATAATTCAAGGCCTCAAAACTATTCCACAAGCTTGCCAAGACTACCAGGAATCTTTTCCAATAAAAGCCAAGTCTCCATACTCGAAGAAGTGGTAGAACGCAATCGCCCTATTCAAGAAAATTTTCTTAATCGTATTTGAATTTACATGCATTTTCCATAAGTTCTAATGTTTGATTTACACTAATGTGAACTCTCTGAAGCTATTGATGTCTTTTAATTGAGTTAATATTGCCTGTATGAGAAGTTGCCATGGACGCAAGTTAGGGTTTCAGAAGCTTCCATTTGGGGCTTTGCATATGTGGAAAAATTAGGCCATGAAACCTACACCATTGAAACCAGGATGCCCAGACGAATAGAAACCAACCATCGCGCCCTTTTTCTTTTTCACTATATGCTAATCGCTATTTTTCAGGTTTAGGGTTAGTGGGGGTTTAAAACCCCCGCTATCTATTTGATATTTTTAGGCAAAACGAAGGACCAAGGAAGGAGATGTTGAGCTGTTGAACTATGGTTGGTTGGTTTGAATAACTGGCGCCCTTTTTTTTATTGTCCAGCATAATCTTGCTTTTTCACATATAATGATTATTGTCCACTAAACATACAACTAAACGCGTTGGTTCAATTGGCAAATGAAGTGGCACGCAGGTATTGGGACCTGGGTTCGATTCCCAGGTCCCCCACTATTTCCATAATTTTTTCATTAATGTGCTTCTATGCAGCGTCCATCATGCAACATACCATATGTCCTAGTGCTGAGACTTGCCAAGTGTCTCTGGGGCTCCATCCAATGACCAGGACATGCAACCTACCATACACGTTCAGTCAACCACAAGCATGGGAACATGGAAAGTCAAAAAAGGCATCCTTCTGTTGGGCCAAATTGCTCTTGCATACACCTCCAAAAGGGCCTGAATACCCCCCTTGTTTGTATTTCCTTTCTCTCATTTTTCTCTTTTCATTTATTTTAGTTATTTTAATTATTTTATTTAATTCCATAAAATTAATTTTCATAATACAAAAATACAAAAAATAAGAAATCATAAAATAAAAATATGTTTTATTTAATTTTTAAATTCTTTAAATAGTTTTGTAAATAAATTCCAATAATCAACTTAGTTTAATTTTAGGTTTTACTTTAATGTTTTTTCTTAAATAATTAAAATACATAAAAATTAGGGTTTTTAGCATTTTACTCTTTTTCTCAATAATTAAAATTTTCTTCTTATTATTATTAACCATTAATTAATTTTGTAAATAAATATGTCATTTAATTAATTAGGGTAAATAAGGTTAAAACTTAAACATTTTTTTTCTTTAATAATTAAAAGCAATTTAGAACTAGGGTTTTATTTAATTTCAAATTCCAATTAATTTTCTTTATGTCCGTTAAATACAAAAACATCAAAAAATAACTTCCTTTCTTATTAAATAATTAATCCACTTCCAATTTCAATTTAATTTCTTTAAAGGGTCCAACGCCCTCGCACTCGATTCTAATTTCTTTCCGCATGTTTATTTTTATTTCCTTTTTTAATATAATGTATTTGCCCCAAAGCTTTGTAATAATAATTAGGACATTTACTTTCCGCACTTTTATTCGAAATCGGGTCTTTGTTTAATTTGGCGATGTATAGACCCGCGCCTTGTAATAGCGTAGGACTTTATTTTCCGTACTTTAAAATCCACACCTTTAAACTGTTAATCACATGAAAGAATGTATGCCCAAATAAAATCAAAGCGTAGCTCACCCAATGCATGACAAGACAAAACATAACTGAAAATGACACACTCACACACACCACTCCTAGGGTACGCCTCACTGTTGCCTTGCCCCTCGAAACGTGGTCGTCGAGTATAGGACGTCTTGGTAAGTCCTCATGTCCATGAACATGGCATGGGGGTAGCTTCTAAGGTATCCTACTGTTGCTCTGGTGACCACACTGTCCCTAAAAAACGAATTGACCCGAACACCTCCAACGATGGTGCTACCTACCTCTCAATGGTGGGATAGCACTACCTTAAGGACATTTACACAGCCTAATTCCTTAGGGTAGGTAGATGACTCGTAGATACTTGCTCTAATTCAAAACAAAACAAATCAAACTCTTTTCACACCGACACTTTCAAAAAACTTTCAAAACAATTTTTCAAACACTCTTGAGGACTGATACAAGAGTCGATCTGAAATCTTTAAAACAAAACTTTTTCAAACCCACTCACAATTGAAAAGCAAACAAACATTTTGAAAACAAATGAGCAAGTACCTAAGAGCCCATGGATAACCATGGATAGAAAGGGTGCTAACACCTTCCCTTTCTATAAATCTACCTCCCGAACCGAGAGCTAATCTCATAAAGGAATTTTTCTGTGCTTTTGTCCTTTCCATGTTGGAGAAAATAAAAGATGGTGGCGACTCTTGCTTCCGCGACATTTCGCGAACCAGCGTTAAACAGTCAGTTCCAGATCCACCGATCACAGCTGGGACACAAGAATTCCATTCCCTTCGAGCCTTACCTTAGGTGGGTACGAGTTCGTGCTCAGAAACTTATGATGACTTATCCCTCCATCTTACTAGTTATCATGAAGCCTGTGGTTGAAGGAGATGTCTCGTACACTGTCCTTCATCCTAACATGCCTACTTCTCTTGAAGACTTGCAAAAAGGTTGGATTCAGCTAAAGGAAGAACGAGATACTTTTGAAGCTCAATTCTACGCTAGTGAGAAGAGGGTCTTGGAGCTTACAAAGCAGCTACAAGAAGAGAAAAGTGTGAACGCCTACTTTGCGTCGAAGAGGATGCATTCAGTCTTTTTTATCTTAGAAAGTTATTTTGTAAGCCCAAGAGGCATGTTGTAATCTTTTCAAATTAATTAATGAAAATTGATGTTTGTTCATTCTTTTGTCTATACAAATTTAAATTTCATAAATCCTTGAAATCATTTGCATATACATTTACCATGCATCATAACATGACATGTTTTCACATAAACAAATTTCCTTATCTTTCTGCTGTTTATTTCAACAAGATGGATCTAGAGAAAACAGTGAAGCATCTTCAGGCACAAAAATCTCAATTCCAAGAGACTCTACTGGCCCTAGACAAGGGGCAAAAAGATATGATGGCATTGCTGGCAGCCAAGAAGAATCCCTAGAGGAAAGCTCTGGTCAATATGGGTAGAAGGTTCAAGGAGTCGGTCCGTCAGATCCCAGTAGTAGAAGACTCATCTGAAGAAGATGAGAATCAGATTGGAGAAGCTAAGAGTACCCAGGATGGGTGCATCAATGGTCAAGCGTCTGATGATGATTATTTCGACGAGCAGTATACACCCGCTGATGTCAAGTATAAGCAATTAGAAGACAAATTGAAAGCCGTCGAGATCCAAGCCGTCCCCAGTTTAGATTTTGATCATTTGGGTTTGATCTCCGGGGTCGTTATTCCCCACAAATTAAAAATACCAGTCTTTGGAAAGTACGATGGAGTTTCCTATCCAAAACTTCACCTGAAATCTTATGTGTGCAAGATACAACCGCACACCGCTGATAAGAAACTCTAGGGTTCACTTTTTCCAAGAAATCTTGGCTGGAACACAACTAGAATGGTTCTACCATTTGGATGGTTCCTGCATCAATACTTGGGAAGACTTAGCTACCGCTTTCTACCATCAATACCAGTATAACACCGACTTGGCGCCAACAAGGGTTCAGTTGCAAGATATGACAATGGGGAAGAATAAAGGATTTAAAGAATATGCACAAAAGTGGAGAGACCTCTCCAGTAGGGTTCCACCACCTTTGACTGATAGGGAGAACATTGACATGTTTATGGGCACTTTATCTGGTCCATTCTTTAACTTATTGGTTGGCTGCTCTTCTTCTGGTTTCACCGAGATAATCTTAACCGATAAAAGAGTCGAAAGCGGAATTAAAAGCGGGAAAATTTCCATGGCATCTGCCTCCACTTCAAATCCTGTAAAGAAACCTTTTGATGCAAAGAAAGAAATCAATGCTGTGTACGGGGAAAGGGCCCGTACCTAGAAGTGTGACCATCCGTCTATTAATGTTGTCTGAATATCTAATCCAACTCCTGCTCAAAGACCATCTACTAATCATCAACATTTTGAAACTCCGAGAAGACAATTTACGAGGATAGGAATGTCACTATCCCAAGCCTTACAACACTTACTAAAGGCTAATTTGGTGAAATTGCATGATCCTCCTGCCAATCCAGATACCTCTTCACCAAAGTATAATCCGAACGCTAAATGTGCATACCACTCAAGCAGCCCTGGGCATGAGACTGACCAATACTGGGCCTTGAAGAATAGGATTCAGGATTTGATCGATAACAAAACCATTGAATTTAATCCTCCTCCAACTCTGAATGTAATCACCAAGCCTATGCCAAATCATGGCAAGAGTGTTAATGTTGTTTAAGATACAATTTTTGTTGCCTCTGTTGAAGACTTGACTACTCCATTAAATATCATCAAAAAGAATCTGTTGAAAGTCGGGATCTTCCCTGGTTGTGTAAAAGATTGTGTTTGCTGTACCAAACAACTCAATGGATGCGAAGGGATGAAGGAAGGCATTCAATGCTTGATGGATATCCATGAAATTCTGTTTGAGAAGACTCCACCTGGCCAAAGTTTGACTAACAAATGTGAAGATCTCTCCATAATAACTATCTCAAACAAACCTCTTAGAATCTCCTCCAAAGGTCCTATTAGGATTTCAAATGAACCAATTGTTTCTCCCTTAATAATTACCAATCCCGGACCAATTCCCTAATCTTCAAACAAGGCAGTGCCATGGAATTATGGTGCTGAGGTATTTTACCATGGGATAAAACAAGAAGCTTGGATTGAGGAAGACAATACTGATAATGTTGGTAACATAACAGGCTCAAGCAAAGTGACAAGAACTGGGAGAATATTTTCACACAATATCTCACGACCAGTTGTTAGAAAGGCACCCGTTCGCATTACTACTGCTAAGCCAAGTACTGATACCAGAGGGAAAAAGAAGGTTGTTGAGCCTGTCATAACAGAAATACCCACAAAGGACATTGTTGATGGAGAACCCTCCGCTCGTGAGATGGATGAGATCTTGAAGATAATAAAAATGAGCGATTTCAAGATTGTGGAATAGCTAGGGCAAACCCCTTTTAAGATCTCTATGTTGTCATTGCTACTCTGTTCTGATGCCCATGCTCGGACATTAATCAAATTCTTGAAGAAGGCTCATGTCCGTCATGAGACCACAACGGACCAATTTGAGAATTCTTTGGCGAGCTTGACGGTTGATAATGGTTTGGGATTTTCATATGTTGATCTAACACCGCTTAGGAAGAACCACAATAAAGCTCTACATCTTTCTGTCGAGTGCAAAGGGACTACCTTAGCACATGTGCTGGTCGAAATTGGTTCTTCTTTAAACGTGCTACTCAAGGGGGCGTTAGACCGTTTAGACTGTGAAGATTTAGTTCTGAAACCAAGTGATATCATTGTAAGGGCCTTCGATGGATCGAAAAGGATAGTGCATGGAAAGGTAGATCTTCCAATCAAGGTGGGCTCACAAATTTTCAATTCCACCATCTACATCATGGATATTCGTCCTGCCTATTCTTGTTTGTTGGGTCGCCCTTGGATCCATAAAGCTGGGGTAATAACGTCAACTCTTCATCAAAAGCTCAAGTATCCGGTTAAAGGAAGAATTGTCACAGTCTGTGGAGAGGAAGAGTTTATGGTAAGCCACCTCAACTCTTTCAAATATGTAAAGATGGACAGATAATTCATTGAGACCCCGTGTCATGCCTTTGAAGTTATGCCACCAATGGTTGCTGCTACAAAATGTTCCTTTGATGAGTCAAAAGCTGTTAAGATCATGCCGAAAATGGTTTCAGTCAAAGATGCTTGTGCTGCAATTGAAGAAGGAAATTGTGATACTTGGGGGCAACTCCTCGAGATACCATTCAAAGAGGACAAGTTTGGTTTGGGTTTCACCGTCAAGGCTCAGAAGGAAGTGAGGCGTGCTCGTGTAGGAAAGCCACCTCTCCGCATTAGAAGCTATGGAGTTAACGTTGTGGGTGATTCTGATGATGAAGCTGCATTTGAAGATTGGGTGTATCCTACTACAACGGAGCTGAAGAATTGGAATGCAAAGGACTTCGTGCCCCATCTCCTTCATTGAGGAGTAATCTACTTGTTTATTGCTGTTTATTAATTCAAGAAAATTTTGTCTGTAATATTTAATAATGACTTTTAAGACATGTGCCTGGCCTGGGGCACTTTGATCCATTTGTAAAGGGTTTTATTTATGTTCATCTAATCATATGATCATTTAATACAAATCATTGGACTCTTTTGCATTCAAAACTTTATGCTTATTGTCTTTCTTTTCTTCAAATACATTTTTCAAAATAGCCATGTATCTTACATGCACGCACACACACACACACACACACACACACACACACACACACACACACACACACACACACTCTTGTAGGTCCTCATCCACTCTGGATCTCATTGCCAATGACTCTACTGTTGTCGATTATGACTTCTAATGTCCAATTAACCAAGCCAAAGACGAAGGCGAGGAATATTATGAAATACCGGGAGAACTAGTCAGACTTCTATTATAAGAGGAAAAAGCAATTCAGCTGCACGAAGAGTCAGTTGAACTCATCAATCTGGGTACTGAGACAGACAAGAAGGAAATCAAGATCGGCGCTAACTTGGAGAGCAGTGTCAAGAGAAGGTTGGTTCAGATGTTGCATGATTATGTGGAAGTGTTTGCTTGGTCGTATGAAGATATGCTAGGGTTGGATGCCGACATCATAGTTCATCGTCTGCCGACTAAAGAAGATTGTCCTCCTGTCAAACAAAAAGTCCTTCGTATGAGGCATGATATGTCTGAAAAGATAACAGCTGAAGTGATGAAACAATTTGATGCAGGATTCCTAGCTGTGACATCTTACCCCCAATGGGTTGCAAATGTGGTTCCAGTGCCAAAGAAAGACGGAAAAGTTTGCATGTGCGTAGATTATAGGGATCTGAGTAGGGCAAGCCCCAAGGATGACTTCCCTCTACCACACATTGACATATTGGTTGATAATCCTGCTCAGCATAAAGTCTTCTCTTTCATGGATGGCTTCTCCGGCTATAATCAGATAAGGATGGCTCACGAAGACATGGAGAAGACAACTTTCGTTACACAATGGGGCACCTTTTGCTATATGGTCATGCCATTCAGGTTGAAGAATGCAGGGGTAACATATCAAAGGGCTATGGTAGCTTTGTTTCATGATATGATCCATCATGAAATAGAGGTATATGTGGATGACATGATTTCCAGATAACAAACTAAGGAAGAACATCTCGATCACCCGTGCAAGCTATTCGAAAGGTTGAAAAAGTACAAGCTGAGGTTAAACCCTAACAAGTGCACATTTGGATTACAATTTGGAAAGCTTCTAGGTTTTGTTGTCAGCGGTAAAGGCATTGAAGTTGATCCTGCCAATGTAAAGGCCATCCAAGAAATGTCAATCCCCAACTCTGAAAAGGAAGTTAGAGGATTCTTGGGTCGTATAAATTACATCGCCCGCTTCATATCTCACTTGACTGCTACTTGTGAGCCAATCTTCAAACTCTTGAAGAAAGATCAGGTAGTCAGATGGAATGATGAACGCCAAGCTGCCTTCGACAAAATCAAAGAATATCTACAGGAGCCTCATATTATTATGCCTCCAATTGAAGGAAGACCCTTGATCATGTACTTGACAGTACTAGAAAATTCTATGTGGTGTGTTTTGGGCCAACATGACGAGTCTGGCCGAAAAGAGCATGCTATTTATTATTTGAGCAAAAAGTTTACCGACTGTGAAACCAGATATTCACTGCTCAAGAAAACTTACTGTGCTCTGGCATGGGCTGCTCGCCAGATAAGACAGTATATGTTGACTCATACCACTCTGTTGATTTCTTAGATGGACCCAATCAAGTACATCTTCGAGAAACCTGCTCTTTCTGGACGTGTAGCTAGATGGCAAATGATCTTGACTGAGTACGACATTTAATACACAACGTAAAAGGCCATCAAAGGAAGTGTACTAGAATATCATTTTGCACATCAAGCTGTTGATGATTATTAGTCTATGAACATCGACTTCCCGGATGAGAACATCATGTTGGTGACTGATTGTGCGAAACCTAGACCGTATGACGAACTTGAACAAGGATCCCGATGGACTATGGTCTTTGATAGGGCTTCCAACGCCTTGGGTAACGAAATTGGTGTTGTGATCATATCTTCTGAAGTTTGCCACACTCCTTTCACTTCCAGACTATGCTTCGATTGCACAAACAACATGGCAGAGTACAAAGCATGTATTTTGGGTCTGAAGGCTTCCATTGACTTGAGGATCAAGCATTTGAATGCGTTTGGGGATTCCGCTCTTGTGATCAGCCAAGTAAAAGGAGATTGGGACACTAATCACCATAATCTCCTCCCTTACAAAGAACTTGTGATATCCCCGATTCCCTACTTCGAAGAGATCACCTTTTAGCACTTCCCTAGGGAAGAAAATCAGTTGGATGACGCCTTGGAAACCATGTCTTCAATGTTCAAGGTCAGATGGGACAATGAAGCCCCTATGATTATAATTGAGAGATTCGACGAACCTGCACACTGCCATGAGCTTGACACTGACACAGAAAATCCATGGTTCCATGAGGTGAAGAGACATCTTGAAGCACAAGAGTATCCCGAGGGAGCATCCATCAATGACAGAAAGTTCTTACGAGATTTTCGGCCAAATTCTTCCTAAGCAACTGAATATTGTACAAGCGCAACCATGATTCTACTCTACTCTGATGTGTGGACAAGAAGGAGGCAAAGGAAATTATGGAAGACATGCACGATGGTCTCTTTGGTACTCACTCAAGCGGACATACGATGGCGAAGAAGATCCTGAGAGATGGATACTATTGGTCAACGATGGAGACTGATTGCCATCAATGCTCTAGGACTTTCCAGAAATGCCAAATCTATGCTGACAAGGTCCATGTGCCTCCTATCCCTCTGAACTTCATGACCGCTCCGTGGCCATTTGCAAGGTGGGGCATTGACATGATTGGAGAAATCAAGCCCATTGCTTCCAATGGACATCACTTCAAATGCTTGACTTTGACCTAATGGAATGGCTCAAAACATTTCTCAAGATTAATTGGTTGACAAATGAATTTCAGTCAATTGATGAAAAGTCAATTGTACACTGAAAAGTCAAACTTTGACTTTTTGGTCAAAATCAAGTATCAAAGATCACAATTCATCAAAACAAGTTACATTTCCATTTACGGTACAAAGATACCATTCCATTCTTAGAAAAGTTGCTTTAATCACAAAGTCAACTTGTCTTGAGCTTCTAACTTGTTTGTTCAACACACACTCAACATACAAAGTCAGATAAACATGTTTAATGCTTGTAACCACTCTAGATAGCCTTGTACTATGCATTGGGACAATGTGTATCAAGCTTGCTTAAAAGACAAGCCAAAGAGCCATAACATATGAACTTGTACTTCTGATCACCCCAAGCTCTCAAAACCTTTTCCTATAAATTGAGACACTATTATGCAACTTAGGACACGATTTTACAAGCCTGGAAATTCTCCCAAACTCCCTCTAGTCAGAAATTGCATACAAACTCCATTTTTGTGCAGGTTCTGACCTTGAACTTGTATCTTCTATTTACATCGTGCGTTTTCCCTCAAAATAATTTTCAAATCTTCCTTACATCAAATATAACTCATCCCTGTCCTTGTTTCCCAACTGTAACACCATCTTCTTTACCTTCCATAACCAAAAACAAAGCATTGCAAGTGGACTTCTCCAGACCATTTCAACCACTCTCTAATCAAGCTAATCATTGCATTAGCTTCCTGGGAACTTGAGGAAGCTAACCTGATCATCACAAGAACTTGAATCAAGCTCTAACTCAAAACACGATCTCCAGCTGCAAGGTGAGTTTTCTGACTTTTCATCTCATTATTTAGGCATTGTTAGACTTGCATTTTCAAAGACAAAATGTAGATATCATTGCCCTGAAACTGTACATATCCATAGATTTCATTTATGTGGCTTGAGCTTAGAGAATTTTAAGATTGAAAATTTTGGAAAATTTAGGGTTCAAATTAGGGCCAACGAAATTCTCATTCATCTTTGATTTATAACTTTAGTTATTTACATGGTTGGATTCCTGAGAAAAAATGGAACAATTTTCATGTTTGCAATTTTAATTTTCATTGAGAAATGAGCAAGATACAGGTTGTCTGGTTGGGCGTGAGGTTGAAGATGAAGTTCAGACCATGGGCTTGATTTGTAATATATATTTATGGTTTGATACAAGTTAACGGATGTACAGCCACCCTAGTGGCAAAGGTAGCGCGCGTGTTTATTAGAGCTCATAGGTTTAACACCCAACGCTACCTTTTGTTTTGTTTTCCAGCATTCCCCTCCCCCCCCCCTTTTTTGTCAAACAGACGCATAGGCCTTCAAGATGTTGGGCCTTCCCTTTTTTGCTTTCTCTAACCCCCTGTTTACTTTTGCAGGCTAGCCCATTTTCTTTTTATTATTTCATTTACTTTTATTTTCTTTTTCTTATTTTTATTTTATCTCAGTTTTCTTATTACTTATTATTATTATTATTATTATTATTGTTAATATTATTTTAATTTTTCTAATAAAAAATCCAAAAATATCTTTTATTATTATTTTCACATTTATATGTTTATTTTCTTAAAGCAAATTAATTTCTTTTTCTTAAATAATTAATATTTAGATTTAGGTTTAATTATTATTTTATTTTCTTTTAAATTAAAATTATCTTAGAATTTAGCTTTCTTTTAATTATTATTTTTCATATTATTTTCTTTAAGTTAAAACCTTTTTTCATGAAAACCCTAAAAAATATTTCAAAACTTAATTTCTTTTATTAATTAGTTTAGGTTTAATTTTACTTAATTTTAATTAATCATTCTCATTAACTAGGTTAAGACCCTTTCATGAAAACCAAACAAAAATCATTTCTTTTTCCACTTACATTCTTGCATTATTTTCTTTTTTGAATTCTTGTACAATATTCAATATGGTTGTAATAGATAATTAGGTTTAATTTTCTTGCAAAATCCCCATTTGTAAATTTGTATACCTCCTCCCCTAATGATGTAATAGCGTAGTAATTTTACTTTCCGCAATTTATCGCTTTATATAAATGCTAGTAATTAGGGTTTGTATGAAAATACTAAAACCAACAAGTAGCAAACCCTAATTCAAGATAAACAATGCATGTAAATTAAACACACACGTACACTTGCACCCTTAGGGTAATTCCACTTTGTTGCCTTACAAAAATGGCCATGTAATTATGCATGTGGGATGTCTTAGCAAAGCAATCAAAAATACAAGATCATAGTCCCTCAATGACGCTATCAATGTTTCCTTTCAAAATGATCTTAGTCCCTCAAAGAGAAATGCTAAGACATCTCACAACATTGCTATCATGGCTATACGATGACCCACGCCCGTCCCTTTACATCCAAAGATAAGGCTTCTTACCAATCAATGGTAAGATAGCAATATTAAAGGAAAGGAAGAAATGAACAAAGACTTTTGAGTAGGTAGATTGTTCCTAGTTGCTTGCTCATTTTCAAATCAAACATCCTTGCTTATTTTCAAAACAAACACCAAACACTTTCAAAAACATCTTCAAAACATTTTCCAAACATGAAATATTTTCAAAAGCCCAACACTTTGTATACGTTCTTATGAACGAGAACTATTACAAAGTTTGCCTAAACGAAGGCACCTTTTCAAAATACTTTCAAAAAAACCACACAAACCACATTTTCAAACAAAACCAAGTGATCTAGCAAGCAACTAAGAGCCCATAGATAACTATGGATGAAAAGGGTGCTAATACCTTCCATTTTCATAATCAACCCCCCGAACTCAAGAAATAATCTCAAATGTCTTTCCTGTTCTTTTCAGCCTTTCCTTTTGAATAAAAGAAAAGTCAGTGGTGACTCTTGCTAACCGCAATATTTGCGATAAAACGTAAAATACCCAAGTCAGTTCTCCCACCGTATCACAAACTTACGATATGGAGACCATGATTTGGAAGGCATGACTCAAGTTCCTCAACAAAAGGTGCTTCTCACTAATGTTGTTGAAGATCCTATGGTGATCAATCAATATAAAGCCCATCAAAGAAAGACTAAAAGTTGTAGAGGGTTATGATGATTTCAACGGTGATGCTCTAGAAATGTGTTTGGTCCCAGATGTAGCGATTCCTCCCAAATTCAAGGTACTTGAATTTGAAAAATATAAGGGACTCACGTGTCCAAGGAATCATGTACGCATGTTCTGCAGGAAAATGGATTCTTATGCTCATGATCAGAAACTAGTGATTCACTATTTCCAAGACAATCTGAGTAGGGAATCTTTGGATTGGTATATGTAGTTGGAACAAGCACATATACGAACATGGACAGACCTTGCTCATGCCTTCTTAAAACAATACAAATACAATTTGGATATGGCTCATAAACGCATTCAATTTCAAAACTTGTCTCAAAAGAAAGATGAATCTTTCAAGGAGTATGCTCAACGGTGGAGAGAAATGGCAGCATGTGTACAACCACCACTTCTCGAAAGAGAATTGGTAGACATGTTCATGAGTACTTAACAAGGTCTACATTATGAGAAGATTTTAGGCAACGTCTCCTCAGGATTCTCTCATTTGGTAATAATTGGGCAACAAATTGAAGTTGGTCTGAAAAATGGCAAGATACAAGGGGAAACCAGTACTCCTTACAACTCAAAGAAGCATATTACTAACTTCACGGAAAAGAAGGAAGGAGAAACTAATGATGTCGTAGCACACCAGAAATTAAAACAACCATTGGTGATCCCACAAGATCAACATCAAAATAGGTTCCAGAGACCTCCAAGAAGATTTGTTCCTCTCCCTATGTCGCATAGTCAACTACTATGACATCTACTTTGGGCATCCCTGGTAGAGCTAAATCCACTGGCTCCTCCAATTGGGGCACTTCCACCAAATTATGATGCAAACGCAAGGTGCGAATAACATGTTGATTCTCCAAGGCACACCCTTGATTAATGTTGGGCCTTCAAACATAAGGTTCAATATTTGATAGACTCCCAAGATATCACCTTTGATAAACCTAATACCAAGACAAATCACATGCCACTGCATGGTGGTTCGACTGTGAATACAATTGAGATAGTCACTGATCATAGAGAGACTAAACGGAAAAAAGGCTCTGATAGATATACTAAAAGAGAATTTATTGTAACACAATTTTCTTTTAGAACATAACGACGCATTTGAAAACACTACATAAATTAGTCGATCATGGAATAGTCCAATTTAGGCAAATTCCCAAGGAGGAATATGTAGCTGCAATTAATGGGAACACAAGAAGACCATTGGTGATTCCTTGCCAATGTCTGAATTCTACAAAGAAACTTCTTGTAATTCCTTGTAGGGAGCCAAACTCAACGAAAACACCATTAACAATACCATATCAAAATTAAACTTTGAAGATACTGGTACCTCTGAAGAGTATAATGGTATGACACTACTGTGTATGTCAATGGACAAAAACAAGAGTGTGAACCACCAATGAATCAAGGAACTACAATTTCAAACATAATAGGAACAGGGGGCATGACTCGTAGTGGTCGCATATACGCTCCAGAACAACACAAGAAATATGATACTTTGGCTAATGATAAAGGAAAATTTGTAGCTGAAACTAGCCAAGGGCATGAGCCTCCAAGTAAAACCTTCATCGATAAAGACGCTGATGAATCCCTTAGAATGACCCGGAATAGTGACTATAGGGTAGTTGATTAATTCCATCAGATCCCTTCCAAGATATCAATAATCTCTTTACTACTTAATTCAGAAGCACACCGAGAATCTATGATAAAGATCCTGAGTGCTGATCATGTAATAAAGGAGATCACATTAGATCAATTTGACGGAGTCATGGACAATCTGACATCAGGAACATATCTAGGTTTCAGTGGAAGTGAGATACCTCCACAAGGTAGATCCCACAATATGGATTTACACATATCTATCCAATGCGGGAGGACCAATATATCCAGAGTACTCACCGATACTAGTTCTTCCTTGAACGTACTACCAAAGGCTAGCCTGATGAAGCTAACAATGGACAAAATAGTCATAAGACCAAGTTTCATGGTGGTTAAATCCTTCGATGGTTCACAAAGAACTATGTTTGGAGAGGTGGACCTTCCTATAAATATTGGTCTACATACTTTCTATATCACCTTCCAGGTGATGAATATAGAACCAACATATACTTGTCTGCTAGGGCGACCGTGGATTCATGTTGTAGGAGCTGTCACTTCAACTTTACACCAAAAATTGAAGTTTCTCATAGAAGTAAAAATGGTTGTGAATGAAGGATAATAATTTATCTTCGTGAGTCATTTAGAAGCCTACAGTTACATTAGTATGGAAGAAGATTATGTGGAGACGCCATTCTAGGTCTTGGAAGTGGCTACAGTGGTTACCCTCCCGGTAGAGAAGATCAAAAGACTGGGGACCTCCATGACATCATGGTGAGACTTACAAAAATTTATGGAAGACCGAACATCTACAGGTTGAGGAAAGCTTGTGGAGATACCTGAAAAGAAAGACTGCTTTGGTTTGGGGTACCAACCATCAGGAGCTGCAAAAAAATATAAAGGGTGAATTCCTCTGATCTAAGAGCCTTTCATCAACAAAGGAGTAGAGCATGGTGGACAAGTGTCAGTGATATCCTACAAGATCAATAGCAAAGGATCATCCAACTTCATCTATAAGTGTGCCCCTGGTGAAGAGCTCAACAATTGGACTGCTCTAGAGATTCCAGAGATCTTTTTCTTTCTAAAGTATTTTTTTCTGTTTTAAAAGAACCTATGTTCTGCCCGAGGCATAAGGGTAGCTTGTAAGGGCCACCATTTATTTTCAAACAATATTTATCATTAATAAAAGTTAAATTTGCATTCAATTAAGATCCATTTCTTTCTTTTCTTTTCTTTTACTTTTTCAAAATGGAAATACTTTTTTTCATACACATTTTCCAATTTCACATTCTAAAAGAAATCAAAACATGATAAAATATGCAGATCCACGCCTAAATTCACCGATAACGATACTGCGACAACCCGATATGATTTTGATGCACTAATTAACCAAGATGAAGAAGAAAGTGAGGGATATTATGAACTCTCTGAAGAATTGGCAAGGTTATTAGAGAAAGATTCAAATGACATACAACTGCACCAGGAACCTATAGCGATCATTAATCTTGGAACAGAGAAAGACCAGAAAGAGATCAAGATAGGTGCAACCCTGGAAGAAAGTGTGAAATAAAGGATGATAAAGCTCCTACATGAGTATGTGGATATATTTGCTTGATCTTACTGAGATATGTAAGGTTTAGATACAAGCATTGTTGTACAGAAAATACCTCTCAAGGAGGGGTGTTCTCCTGGTAGGAAAAAGCTCAGAATAACTCATTTGAACATGGCTAGTAAAATTCGACCATAAGTCCTCAAGAAATTCGACGCGAGGTTCTTAGTCGTAGTATACTATCCAGCTTGGATCACTAACATTGTGCCAGTGCCCAAGAGAGATGATAAAGTGTTAATGTGTGTGGACTATCATGATCTAAACAAAGAAATCCCTAAGGATGATTTCCCTTTACCTCACACTGATGTTTTGGTGGATAACACAACTCAATATTCGGTATTTACTTTCATGGAAGGTTTCTCAGGATATATCAGATGAAGATGGCTCCCGAAGACATGGAAAATATTATCTTCATGACTCATTGGGGCACCTTCTGTTACAAAATAATTCCCTTCGGACTAAAGGTCATAGGAGCAACCTAACAATGGGCAATGGTCACACTATTTCATGACATAATCCACAAGGAAGTCGAGGAATACGTAGATGATATGATTTCTAAATCCTAGTCAGAAGAGGATCACATCATCCACTTACAAAAATTATTCGAACACCTACGGAGATTCAGAGTGAGGTTGAGTCCGAATAAATGTACATTTGGTTTCATATAAAGAAAACTATTGGGTTTTATTGTAAGCCAACAAGGTATTGAGGTGGATCCCGACAAATTAAGGGTCATATAAGAAATGACAGATCCAAGAACAGAAAGAGAGGTTCGTGGTTTATTAGGGAGATTGAACTACATCTCAAGGTTTATATTACACCTAACTGCAACTTGCGAGCCTATATTCAAACTACTCAAAAAGGATCAATCAAGTGAATGGAATGAAGACTGTCAAACAACCTTTGGAACAATAAAACAATACTTACAAGAACCACTGATTCTAATGCCACTTGTCCTTGAAAGACCACTTATTATGTACCTAACAGTTCTCGAGGGATCAATGGGATGCGTATTGGGTCAACACGATGAAACAGGTCGAAAAGAGCACGCCATCTACTACCTAAGAAATATTTTTATCGATTACGAAACCTGAAACCCATTCCTTCAGAAGAATTGGTGTGCTCTAGCTTGAGCCACTAAATGAATAAGACAATACATGTTAACTCACCCAGTTTAAGTAGAGATTTAATCACTCTGAGTCCTCATGGAAACTTATCTTATAGAATGAGAATGGGTCCAGACACGACTTGATTAGCTCACCCTCATTGAAGAAAAATGCTTAACAACTTTGTTCCATAGCCAATTATATTAAAATTGGATGAAGAAAGAATTTGATAAGAAGGTTCATCCTCGAGTATTCCAAGAAGGGGATCTGGTCCTCAAGGAGATTATGCTACCTCGTCTAGATTCACGTGGGAAATGGAAACCTAACTATGAAGGTCCATATGTGGTAAAAACAACTTTCTTAGGAGGAGCTTTTATCCTCATAACAATGGATGGATAAGAACTACCACATCCTTTAAATTCTGACGCAGTTAAAAAAAAACTATGTATAAAAGAACAAGCACAATAAGTCAAAAACCCGAAAAGGCGACTTAGGAAAAAAAGGGGCTTCCCGATGGATTGAAAACTAGAAATGGAGATATAGGCAAAATTTAGGGACATATAAACAAACCCATCATCCCGGTGGATTGAAAACCCGAAAGGGCGGTCCAGGCAAAACTTAGGGATTTTATTCAAATGACAAAAAAAAACAAATCAAGGACTCATTACATCAACAACTACGAAGGGGAGGAATTAATCTAATCATCCTTATCAGAAGAAAAGTGATTGGAGTTATCAAGGACATGGGAGAAATAACAGTATCTGATACCATTTATCATTTTCTGTTTTTTTATCTTTTGTAATTACCTCTTTTTAGGAATTTCATCTTGTATTCTGGCCTATTCAAAGGCACTTTCATTAAATAAAAATAATTTATTTTTCCAATCTTTTCAATTGTGTTTTCCTTTTTCTGACTTTTTTGCAAAATACGACGACTATTTCTTATAAACATTGCATTGAAACTAATTTGGGGACATGATAAAATAGAAAGCATTAACGAACATCAAAAAGCACTTTGGTTAGAAAAATGTCAAAAGAAATCCACGACTATGCCCGAAGTATGATTATCAAAATCACACTAACGTTATTCACAACAACATATCAAGATACAAGTCAACTTGGAGGTGTTACAACAAAATGACAGGGAACATTGGGAAGTTAGTAACCCTGAAGACTAAATGATATAAAGGAGCAAGAGCATCAAAATTATTCATAATACTTGGTGCATCTGACATACGAAAATCATATTAAAAACATTATCATTAAGCATTGTGCATAAATATATCAATCATTCATTGCATTCAAATTACAAAGGCCTAAGAATACTTTGAAAAATCTTAAGGCCTATTTACCAGCTAAGTCACCCGCGCGGATCACAAATTCAAACCTTATCTTTTTTTTCTTTTCACTATTACAGATAACTACCTCAGTTAAGAACAAACATAATAATTAGAGGTATTACAAACCAAAATTATACTAGGAGGCGTATTTGCGATCCATATCCATAGCCTAGTTATTCAAATTCTAAATATCAAATTTTAAACCCGCATTATTTATCCCCTAGGTTGTGATAAATGTGCAAAATCTACTATACAACTTACTATGTTAGTCCTGAAGCGTTAGCAATTTGTTTTCAAACACTTTCAACTCTATTGGCTTAGTCCCTTGGCATAAATATAGTTGATACCTGCATTATCTACCCCCTAGGTTGTGGTAGATGTGCAACTCTAGAATCTAAATATTCATATGGGTCCCTGATAAATGATAAGTTATTTTTCCAAAAAAAAATATTTAATCTTATTGGTTTAGTTCCTTAGCAAAGATAAGATTGATACTGTATTATTTATCCCCTAGGTTGTGATAAATGTGCAAATTCTGCGATACAACTTACTATGTTTGTCCCGAAGCGTTAGCAAGTTGTTCTCATAAATTTTCAACTCTATTGGTTTAGTCTCTTGGAAAAGGTAGAGTTGATACCCGCATTTTTTACCCCCTAGGTTATGGTAAGAATGAAAAATCTGTGACGAGGTCCTTTCTCATATCTATTGGTTTAGTCCTTTGACAAAGATAGATATGCTAATCCACGCTTTAGGCATTGATGAGTTATCTGCGTCATCCTTGCCTTTTTACCTTTCACTTGTCTTATTTTATTTTTTTTAAAAAACTAAAAAAAAAAGAGAGTCTTTGGTCAAATTATGGGGTCTCCTATTATTTAATATCTTTCCGATCCGAATGTGTGAGAACTTCGTTTTCTTGCACTCTTCAATCGAAGAGTAATAAAATAGGAGCAACTGTCATATCCTAAAATTTCCCACCTTGGTGCTACAATCAAACTTTATTTTTATTTATTTTATTTGGGTTATTTATATTAATTTTGGAAGTTATTCATAATGTAATATTTATCCTCAAAGCCATCGGCGCAGCGCTATCATTAGAATCTACAAACAAAGAAAGAAAGGAGGATCAGAAAGAGACGAAAGGGGAATCGACTTACGAAAATTTACACGGAAAGGAAGGTAAGCCTCATACTTAGTTTAAATTTAGAGATTGTTACCATTGTTGAAGTTTTGGGCGATTGGTGGTTTAATTTGGATTTTTGGAAATTATTAGGGTTAGGGTTCTTCGTTTGAAGGTTAGAGTTCATACGAGAACCATAGGGTTATAAGGGTTTGTGTTTCTGGGTTGGTATAAGGGTAAGGGTTCATGTTAGAACCCTAGGGTTCTTAGGTTTTGGTTGAATATTTGAAGGTTTCGGTTGGGCTTCAACCGAAAAACTGGGTTGTTTGGAGGTTAATAGGGTGGCTCAGGGCGGACGGCATGGCCAAGGCGATTTCCAATCGCCTGAGTTCTAGAGAGAGGTAAGAGTCTCTATTTCTAGAATTTGTTTTAGTGAGAAGGGATGGTTATAGAGAGAAGCGGAGAAGAGAAAAAAATTTGAGAAAATGGGATAAAACTGAATATATAATGCTCTCTATACTCCATGCACGCGTCTTAACATACTCCATAAATCAACTCTCAATCCAAGCTTTTGTTAGTTCATACCCTAGATCAACGCTACTGAATCCATCTCTAAAATCATTTGATCAAAATCAGGCGCTATAGATTCTTCTAGCATACCATAAACCCCTGGGTCACTCACAAGTTGTCCAACAGATCCGATAACAGGTTTTGGGCCAGGTCTTTTTCTTTTAGCACCCTTTAAATATTGTCTTACTATTTTTCCACGCTAGCTTGCACTCCCACATGTTCTGGGCTGTTGTACCCCAAAATTTTCTCTCCCATTTTACTCAACATATGTTCATGGAAATCCTCAACTTGCTCAAGGATACCCAAGAGTTAACCAGACAAACCCTCTCCTAAAGCAAGGAACCTCCAACTAGGGTTTCCCTTTTCATCAAGATGGGTGAGCTCCAAAGGCCTCAAATATTTTCCATGGTCCTAATATGTTCTCAAGATCATCCATGTCAAGTTGCATGCCTTACACAAGAAGTTTGCTCAGTCAACTGCTTAGATGCTTGAAAATCAACTATATTAGGTCAAAAGTCAACTGTGACCCACATGTAGTCAAACTTCAAGATTTTTGGTCAACGTCAAAATTTTGAATGGATATCCATAATTTTATCAAGGGTTGATCATGATTCCTCAAGGAATGCTCCTAATTCATCAAAACTAAAAAGTTGCTAAATTAGGATTTCTTAGGAAAAGTCAACCAAACTTTGACCAAGCATAACTTTCTCATACTTTATCAGAAATTTCCCATCCAAGGCTCATTTTGAAGGTAATCCAATTTCCTATAACTCATATTCAGCCCTCAAGTTCAAAAAATGCACTCATAAAAAGATATGAATTTCTACATTATAGGTCCTTTTGAAAAGTCAACAAAAACACCTTTTGGGTCAAAACTTCTTACATGAACATGGAAGACCCAATTGAAATGAAACTAAAAGGATTGTTTATGGGACATCCTAAGATTTCTAAAAAGTCCAATATCACCTTCCTAAGATCAAAATTGGAGGAGATATGCATTGTCAAAGTTGGCCATTTTTAGAAAATTGTCAAAAGTGCTCAAAATTGCATTTTTGTCAAATGGGCCTAGCCTTTCAGGACTGTATCTTGTTGGGGACATGGTCCACGACCCAAATCATCATCCACATATTATTTGATTTATTTATTTATTTTATTTTTATTTTTATTATTTAAAATTCAAATTAAATCAAATAAATGGAAAAAAATATAAAAGATTGATTTTTTGATCTGATTTTTGTTAGAATCAAATCTAATCAAGCTGGCCTAATCAGATCAAATCAGATCAAGGAAAATTGAGGAAAAAATAGCATGATTATGGTGGTTTTGGAAATATATCATATAAGGAGAAAATCACATCCAATTTCCATGATTCAAAAAGATTCAATATGTTTTTGTTGCCCTAATTCGCCCTACTACATATACTGAACACAAACAATACAAAAGAACAAGGGTTGAAGTCGTGCAAGCTAGCCAAGAAAACTAAAAAATTAGACAAAAAGTGTGGATCTGATTTCTAACCTAGGGGACGATTCAAGGCCATTCAAAGCTTCTAATCGCTTCCTGGACATCTCCTGAAGCTAATACGATCGTTTGCAAGCCTTCCCAAGCCCATAATCGCTCCTGGTAAACCCACAGTTTACACATATAAGCTTTATTTTGATCTTACAATTTACGCATGATTAACCACTTTTAAGCATAGCATTGTGTTTGTATCATCATTTGGAATGTTTTGGTTCAACTAATTTTGTGTTTTGATGAGTGTTTCGCTAATTTCCACTGCTAGGTGTTGTACCCCAAAATTTTCCCTCTCATTTATCAAAGGATCACCCTGGACCCTCAGGTTTTCTTCCATCCAATTCCAAGCCTTGAATTACAAATTTTTCAAGAAAGTCATTCACAAGGGCAAAATGGTCATTTGCATACTAAAAAGTCAAACTTCAACTTTTGGATCAAAATTAAGTTTCAAGAGTCATATTTCATCAAGACATGTTGAGATATTAAATTTGTTTCATCTAGAAATTCAAAAGTCAAAGTTACTTTGGACAAGTCAAAATTCTAAATACTTATAATTTTTTCTATGTCTTTAAGAAATATGATAAGCTCAGAACATCTGATCAGATTATCACCATGATGCAAGCTGATTCTGGATTAACTTCTAGCACAAGAGTTATGGACTCAAACAAGATCTGAAACACAGAAGAACAGAACATCACCTATGAATGTTGGGATTTCAAGTTATAACTCTTCAAAGACATGTCCTTGAAACTGAAACACTCAGCAAATTCTGGACACTTCCAAGACAGAGTTTGGTCAGAACTTCTGGGCCAGTTTTCACAAAGATTCAGTCAGAGTTTGCAAGGGTAATTCAAAGAAGATTTATAAAGCGTGTTACAAGCTCCTTGGAAAATCTGAGAGCTCCTTCAGAACATGCTGGAGCAAGGAGATACAAAGATCAAAAGTTGGATGTTTATTCTAAATTACGCTGAAGCTGAACTTCTGACCCAGAATTAAGCAATGATGCAAAATCTCACATTGCAGGATTTCTGGTTTGATAAATCTCATCATCATTTAATGCTCACAACCAATTTTGAGTCTTTATCCAAAGGATTTCGCCACGTGTGGTATAGAAGTACCATTGTTGTCCTTGAAAAGTAAACTTTTATACAAATTAATGCTGGGTTCATGCTTTGCTTTTGCTTCTAAGGGTACTTTTCCTTAATCCCTTCTTACAATTCCAGCTTAAGCGTGGCTAAAGTTGCTAACCACCATACCTATTTAAACTTGCTTCAAGAACAAGTCAGCGCCTAGCATATGATGGTTTTACCCTTGACCTCTCTAAGCTACTAAACCTTTGCCTATAAATTGAACCTCATTGGACACTATAAAGGGGTCGGGAAAAAAATTAGAAAAAGAAAAAGCCTTGAACCCCTTCTAAAATTCCAAGAGTCCAAAACTACAAACACAAAAATACAAAACCTGTTAGCTTTTGATTCTTGCATTCAGACTCCTTTTTTTCCTCAAGTGTTTCTTGACCAAAGCCATCCATACAGTTTTTGATATACATTCAGAAGCCATCCTAACCTTTATAGTCAAACTTTAACACACTCTCCATCAATATCCACTTCAAAGAAGTCAGAACTTTGCTCCTTGGTTGTTCCAGAATTTTCCAATCATTCATAGCCCAAGTTGAAAGCTTCCAATCTGCTGAATACATGAAGAAGCTGTTCAGAACATCACCAGAGTTCAAAATCAGACTCCATCTCACAGAGTATTTTCGAGCTGCAAGGTAAGCTTCTGCTGACTCTCATCATATTACTTAGGCATTGTCAGATTTGCATGTTCAAAATACAATGTAGACATCATGATTCTGATGTTGTACGTATTCTGAGGTTTCACGTATTTGTATGCCTAAATAGGGAGTAAATTAGTTCAGAACTTCTTAAGGAAATTAGGATTAGCAAATTCATGCTTGCTTCTGACTTATTAGTTTTGATATCTCTTGTTTCTGAAACATTACGAAACTTGCCATAACTGCTATATGCGCATCTTCTATTTTGTTGAGAAATGACTAAGTTGAAGATGTTCTGACTAGCATGGAGGGGGAGACTAAGTTCTTCCAGTGGCATCAGAGCTTCTGAAATCTTCCTTGTTCCCAGCGGACCCAAAACTTCTGACTTTACCTATTTCTACTAATGTGATTTCTGTTTTTGCAGCACACCAGAGTCAGAACTTCTGATGTCTTTTAGTTCAGCAATGCGCTGATTCCATTTTATTTTTCCTTACTATTTTTGCTATCACTTCTATTTTCAATAATAAAAAAAACACCAAAACATTTTACATTTTACATATTTTATTTTATTTCTTAAAACAAAAAGATCAAAAATATTTTCTTAAACAAAACTTATTTATTTTCTTAAACAAAACAAGTCCATTTCACATTTTCTTGTAGATTCTTATCCATTCAATATGGTTGTAATAGTAACTTAGGATTTAATTTTATTTGAAATCCCCATTTGTAAATATGTACACCCCATCCCCCTAATGATTGTAATAGCGTAGGATATTTACTTTATGCACTTTTTATTGCTTTCATATATTGCTAGTAATTAGGGTGTATGGAAAGACATGAAATCAACAAATAGAGAACCCTAATCAAGACAAAAATGCATGCAATCAAACACACTTTGCACATATGCACACCTTAGGATAATCTCACTTGTTGCCTATCGGAAAAATAGTCATGTCCCTCGAACATGGGCGTTTTAGCAAACACCCTCGATAAAAGATCATAGTCCCTCGATGACCCTTCATGTTGCCTTCAGTAAACGATCTAGTCCCTAAACCACATTTCTAAAACATCCATAGGTTGCCTTCTATGACTATACGATGACTCACGCCTGTCCCTTCACATCCAACGATGGGGCTTCTCACCAAATCAATGGTAAGATAGCAACACCTAAAGGAGGAGGAAAAGAACATCTAAGACCTATTGAGTTGGTAGATTCGCTCCTATTTGTAGCGGTAGAAATCTTCAAGACTAAGCCATTGGATTTGAAGAGCCTTTATACAAATCAAAAATAAAAATCTCCACCGCGCTTTATTATTTCCAAATGAATGGGAAAAGAGAGAATAACCCAAAATAGGGGGAAAGATTCAAGGTAAGGGGGTTGGTTATGCAAAGGGAAGGTATTAGCACCCTAAACATCTACGGTACTCCGCAGGAACCTCTTTGTAAAATCTGTATATTTTGGCTATAAAATGTGTTATATATAAAATGTATGGTGGAGGTGAGAAAAGAAATACATTGTTTTTATGATTTTTGCACCCTCCGCGGTTGCGAACCTTTAGTGCCTACGTACCACCTTTCGTGCAATAGGGGATCAGGGTATACATAGTTCCTCTTTTAAAAGTTTGAAACACAAGTGTGTTGGTTGATTTTAAGAGATAAGACATCATCGTCATTATCCGTGTGGAAAATATACTTACTACCCACAATCATGAGAAAGGAGAATTTGCATCATCTCAAAGTGGAGCATCATGGCTTGGATTTTAAAATCAACAATGCCTCACTCAACATCCAGGTGGAAAATATCTCACTTCACTACATATTGTAGAAGTATAGTTGTTTGCATCACTGCAAGGATTGACAAGAGCCTTAATCTTTTGAGAAAAGTTTTAAAGATAAAAGCCAAAGTGGCAAAAATGGTTTGAAATGAGATTGGGTGACTTTTAGTCTTCTCACAAAAATGTCAAGGTATTATTAAATTGATTGGAGTTTATTTATGAAAATGTTTTTGAAAATGCATGGACATAAGTCTAAGTTTATTATGAAAGTGTTTAAGTTTCAAAACAAGAAAGGTTTTAATAGGAGGGAGAAGATTTTTTTGAAATTAAAGAAGATGGGAGGAGAAGAAGAGGCTATCCTAAAACATGAGGTAAAAGCTAAGGATAAGGACCAACTAACCAACAAGAAGCCAAGGCTTGACATTATGAGCCAAGGTAAAATTCCCATTCTTTGGATTGAAACTAAGCAAGCAAAGATACTAGACCTCTTCAAGTGTATTAAGTCTTCTAAAAAATTGGGCAGAGTAACGGCTGTATGCGGGTGAATTCCAGGTTACAAAATAAAGAGTGTAATCATAAAAAACCTGCACACAAAAACAAACAAGCAACCCAATGTCTTGAGGTAAACCTCAAGAGCTCCAGACAAAATAATCAGATAAGATCACAAGGTCTCCAAGATAGGCCAAGGTTTCTAATCCTAAGTCCAAGAAAAAGTCCACTGCTCCATCATGCCAATGATAGTAACCAAATAGTCCAAGTACCATTAAGAGTTTTTTAGGGTTTATGTTGATTATTAAGTATCTTAGAAGAAAGAAAAATAAAAGCTCAAGTGAGCAAAGTAAAAATGACAAGAAAATAAATGCTCAAGTCAGCAAAGATGAAAATGGCATGAAATGTAAATTCTAAAAGTAAATAATGCATAAAGCATAAAAGAATAAAAAGCATAAAATAAAGCAAGTTAATATTTAGTGGTTAGTTGGATGACCATCTTGAAACTTGCATTTGGAACTCATTAGAGGATTGGTAGAACCAAAGCCTCCACACAATAGGTTGCATTTGCTTTTTGTCAAGTATATCATCCATTTGGAATTCTCATAAGTACCATTTAATGATCAACGATGTTTAAGTGATCCGCGTTGACCAAAGGTGTTGTAGATCCATTAGAGGATTGGTAGAACCAAAGCCTCCACACAATGAATCTCAAGGTTATTGGATCAAAGAGATCACATTAACATACTTGGGCTTGCAATCATAAGTTTGGGCCACGAATGATCATTTATTCGAATTGGGACAAAATTTAGCGCTATGTTAAGCAATCGTAAGTGGACTTATATAGAAGTCGCACCTATTTTGAGGCCGGTCAATGGCAATATATGCACCATTTGTTTTGAGACATGATATAGAGATCATGCTCCAACAATATTTAGTGCAAGAAGAAGGGAATGAGATAAAGAGGAATTAGGGTAAAAAAGGAAACCACATTTAAATTAATATTTAATCAAACTATTATTAAAATCATTCATCCATTTTTGTGGAGTTAGACTCAACACCATGGATCCAATGATGTTAATAAATCCATGACCAAAAAAATCAACCCAAGACAGCCATAAAATATTCACAAAATGATATAATATTTAATATATATTAAAGAATGAAAAAAATGTTAAAATAAACTAAAAAATAATGGGGAAAATATCAATAATATTCAAATTAATCAAGAAATGAAAAATAAAACCATAGAAAATCAGAAATGGGTCCAAATATTTTTATAAAAAATTTTAGAATTTTTAAAAGTCAGAAACTATTTTAAAAAATTAAAATAAATGGGTAAAATAAACAAAAATGGTAAAAAATAGTAAAGTCGGAAACAAAAATACAATAAAGTCACCAATATTTGTCACAATGTCATTGGATCATTCCATAATTTTTTCAGAATTAAAAAATGTGTAAAAGTATTTTTAAACATTTTAAACAAATCAAATAAGTGTAAAATTCATAAAAAATACCAAAACACAAAAATAAATTGTGAAAAAATAAAAATCAGAAAGAGAATAATCAAAAATATTTTTCATAATTTTTTCAGATTTTTTGGACTAAGAATGAATTTTCTATGACTTTTTGAAATTTAAAACAATTAAAATATAAAAATCAGAAAAAGATGTGGACCATTGGATGAGAATCAAAACACGTTAGTAATCAAATCCAAGGGATCTGGAATGCTGTGTATATCATTGTCTTTACTGAATAATGTACAGAATCAATAAATAAATCAGAATTTGAAAATCACAAATGTCACGCTTTCATTGGTTAGAAGAAGACACGTTGGTCATCTTCAACCTCCAGCCCTCACGTATTGCAGGTCTCTCCAACTATAAAATCAGAAGCTCAGACCTATGTCATTCGTTTCGTCTCTTCAAGACGAAGACAACCATACCCTCGCGCCATTTTTATATAAACTGTAACTCAAGCAATTTGGAAAGAAAATTTTGAAAAGGGATTTGAAAATTCATGGTCAAAATGTGTTTCTAGATGAAAGTAATTGTTGCGACTAGAACCAGGGCAATGAGAGCAACACAATGATACCAAAGTTTTGAAGAATTGATGAAGGAACCTACCTATTGAAGTTGAGTTGCAGAGCTCTGAAACTGGACTTCTATGGAGCAATGTAGGGCACGATTCTTGAATGTAAATGTATGGTTAGGTTCAGGGAAGATCAATGAAGGTGAATTAATGGAGAAAATGGATTGAAAAAGGCTTGAGAATAGGATTCGAAGTAACTGAATTCTGAGTTGTGAAGTAAGTTTGGCAGGGTGATTCTGGCTATCTAAGCTTGGGAATTTGAATGGGGGATGACCATCTATTTATAGGGAATCAAATGGAATGCTCAAGCGTGTGGAATGATGCAAATTGGAGGGAAATCGTGTGAACCTGATACACGAGCAAAGTGTGATCTGATTTGTATCAAAACTCATTAAATCCTTGCGTTTTAAGGCTCTAATCCACTTTGGTAACTTGGTTAAACATGTTTAGATCACAAACGCGTGCTAATTTGATGTTTAAAGGCCAAAACATGGATTTCAAATTCTGACTTATGGTGAAACTTCAGTTCCAAGTTACCAAGTTCAATCCAAATGGCATTTCCACCTCAAGGGGTCTTAGGGAAAGATTCTTGATGCTTTGGAAAGATGATGTTACAAGCTTTGTAATGGAAAAAGAATGGAATCAAATGGATGCTTGAGCTGAAAGTTACATGGAGTCAAAGTTGAGGAAAAAGAGTTGACTTTCCATACTTAGAAATATTTCAAATTCTTCTTAAAAAATGACCTATAATCTCTTGCTTCCAAACATGACCTTGCACTTAGAATTTAATCTTGATCAAAAAATATGGAATGAAGTAGACCTCTTTAATGACATTTTGCAATTTGAACCAATCAAAATCTCCAAAAATTGAGCAAGTTATGACTTGTTGAAGTTGGCCAAAAATCAGGAAATGACCTATAATCTCTTGCTTCCAAACATGGCATTGCACTTAGAATTTGCTCTTGATCAAAAAAGATGGAATGAAGTAGACCTCTTGAATGACATTTTTCAGTTTGAACCAATCAAAATCTCCAAAAATTGAGAAAGTTATGACTTGTTGAAGTTGGCCAAAAATCATGAAATAACCTATAATCTTTTGCATTCTTAAGGCAACTTCCATCCATTTTCTTACTTTGCACATAAAAGAAGGCATGAAGTAAACATCCTTAGGGTCATCATAAAAAAAATGGGCTCAAGGTGATAAAAATTGACCATGTTATGACCATTTGAAATCATATATAGGAAAATGGGAATTCATCTGGGTGACTTGTAACTTTCCTCCTTTATTAAGTTCCTTCCACATGAAAACTCCTTGGAACTTTTGAAGTGATTTATTGGTAACTATTTGAAGAGAAGAATGTTTTTAGAATCACTCAAAAATACCAAAAGATGAGCAAGATATGCCCCTTTGAAGTCCAAAACCCTAACCTCTAGATCCAGAGAAAGCTTGGTGGAACTTTGCCAAGTTTGAACAAACTTTTTGTGCCAATACTCTTCCTTTGTGAATAGAAATTGTTGAGGATGATGATCAGGACCTATGGCCACCAACAAATTTCATACCAACTTCAAAACAACTTCAATGGTGGGGTTTGAATCTCTCAAGCTTTTGATTGGGGCATGGAAATAAACTCATGAAGCAACATGCTAAAACCTCATTGCTTTGACCTACATTATCAACAAGTGAGACAAACCAGTATTTCATTTTGTTAATTTAGAGAGAAAATCAAAGCAAAATATCCATGATCATAAGAGAAAACAAGTTAAGGTGTTTGGTAACTCCTCATAGAACAAAGCTAAAGATAAGTAGAAGAACCAAAAGCCTGATTTTGTGGTGATTGAAACAATATGGTATGATGAAGGGATCTTAGGGGAAAAAATAGGGGTACAACACTATTTGCTTGCTTGCTCACAACAAAACATTTTATACGCCAACACACTCATTTGAAAACATTTTCAAAAAGATCAACACTTTGTATACATTCTTAAGAACGAGAATCATTACAAAGTTTGCCTAAACAATGGCATCTTTCCAAAATACTTTCAAAAACCATACAAAGCACATTTTCAAACAAAAGCAAGTGATCTAGCAAGTAACTAAGAGCCCATGGAAAACCATGGATGAAAAGGGTTCTAATACCTTCCTTTTTCATAATCTACCCCCCGAACTCAAGAAATAATCTCAAAGGTCTTTCCTGTGCTTTTTCTCCTTTCCTTTTGGATAAAAGAAAAGTCGGTGGCGACTCTTGCTAAACCGCAACATTTGCAATCAAACGCAAAACCTTTAAGTCAGTTCTCCCACCGTATCATAGAATTGGCGACTCTGCTGGGGATTTTTATAAAAGTGGGGTTACCTTAGGGTTAGATCACATCTATTTGCTTTCATTATTTGATTTTCTTGCTTTACATTTTGGTTCTTTGTTTGGGCTTGTTTCGCTCCTCTACCCGGATCTGGGGCACCTTTTTTAGGTAAGTAGCATAGATTATGGAAATTGTACGGCGTAGACCGATATGGTTGAAACAATGGCTACGTTAGTGTGATGCATTTGTTGGTACCGGTATCCCTTGTGTTGAATCGAGGAGAATACGGGGCCGCAAAGTGGCGTCGTGAAGCACTAACTTACTTTAGAACCTTAATTGAACAAACTTGGCCATTAGGACGTAGTGAGATGACAGGTTTCGATGGAAAGCTGAAAATTGGTTGATACTCGATACTACACTCATTGAGACTAGACTTTTGGGTTATCTAGACCGCAATAAAGGATTGATTATGCTTAGACAATGCCTAAAAGAAAAGTCGGTGATTTGAGACCCTTTAGAACCCGGTTACTATTACTAGGACATGTTTGAGCCAACTAAACTTCAAGAGGGTACTTACCTACAAACACCATGCAAGCCTAAGCCTAAGGGATTATTTTGACTCGTGCATATATGCTTACTTGTACATAACATCATGAACATCATGACATCATACCATTCTCACTAACCATTTCAAGGAATTAGGAATTTATCTTTGTTTTTGTTTTGTAGGCCATGAGCTCCGTCCGAAGAAAGACCATCCGAATCAGCTTCGTGAAAACACACCCTCAGCTCCAAGAGTTAGCATCAAGGGTGCCCAGAGATTCTCCTTTTACCAAGAAATATGGAAGACTCCTCAATTTAGCTACCTTCAATTTCCAAGAAGAAATGATGTGTGTGCTTTTCCAATTCTTTGATCCCATACGTCATTGTTTCACCTTACCTGAGTATCAGTTGGTACCCACACTAGAAGAGTTCTCTCTACTGTTAGAACTTCCCGTACTTGATCAGATACCATTCACCGGTCTAGTAGGGATCCCGAAACCTGAACTAATGACCGAAGATCTGCACCTGAAGAGAGTCGATGTCATAGCAAATTGGGAGACTAGAAGCGGAGTCAAAGGGTTCCTAGCTAAGTTTCTATTTGAGAAGGCTCGTTCATTCTGGGAGGATATGGATTTTCAAGCTTTTGAAGATTTCTTGGCCCTTCTAATCTATGGTTTGGTTCTATTTCCCAATTCGGACCAACTCATAGATGTGAATGCCATCAAGGATTTTCTCTCTCGCAATCCCGTACCTGCCCTGCTAGGAGACATTCTACATTGTTTCCACACTCGCACCATGAAGAAAAGAGGTACTCTTTTGTGTTGCATTCCCTTACCCTCTAGGTGGTTTATTTTGCACCTACCTCGATCAACGTTGAAGAATGAGCAAGGTTTGACTTGGTCTCAATGGATGATCTCACTCACACATTCTGATATTCATTA